>OY829915.1:58803729-60003729 GCA_963691935.1 Nephrotoma guestfalica
AGTTTTCTATACATTCTTCCGATGAAAATTTGTTGGATAACCAAATTTCCTTGTGGCGAACTCAGAGATGACCCCCCCCCCCCCCCCCCCCTTAGCATATGAAGTCAGGTGTGCCAATCGGCATAGAACATATATTCAGATGCCCGTTCGAAAATCACGAGGATTAATGGTGAATATTGATGAATCCCGTAAACAGTTTTCTATACATTCTTCCGATGAAAATTTGTTCATTACCAAATTTCCTTGTGGCGAACTCAGAGATGACCCCCTCCCTTGGCATATGAAGTTAGGTGTGCCAATCGGCATAGAACATATATTCAGATGTCCGTTCGAAAATCACGAGGATTAATGGTGAATATTGATGAATCCCGTAAACAGTTTTCTATACATTCTTCCGATGAAAATTTGTTCATTACCAAATTTCCTTGTGGCGAACTCAGAGATGACCCCCTCTCTTGGCATATGAAGTTAGGTGTGCCAATCGGCATAGAACATATATTAAGATGCCCGTTCGAAAATCACGAGGATTAATGGTGAATATTGATGAATCCCGTAAACAGTTTTCTATACATTCTTCCGATGAAAATTTGTTCATTACCAAATTTCCTTGTGGCGAACTCAGAGATGACCCCCTCCCTTGGCATATGAAGTTAGGTGTGCCAATCGGCATAGAACATATATTCAGATGTCCGTTCGAAAATCACGAGGATTAATGGTGAATATTGATGAATCCCGTAAACAGTTTTCTATACATTCTTCCGATGAAAATTTGTTCATTACCAAATTTCCTTGTGGCGAACTCAGAGATGACCCCCCCCCCCTGGCATATGAAGTTAGGTGTGCCAATCGGCATAGAACATATATTCAGATGCCCGTTCGAACATCACGAGGATTAATGGTGAATATTAATCAATCCCGTAAACAGTTTTCTATACATTCTTCCGATGAAAATTTGTTCATTACCAAATTTCTTTGTGGCGAACTCAGAGATGACCCCCTCTCTTGGCATATGAAGTTAGGTGTGCCAATCGGCATAGAACATATATTAAGATGCCCGTTCGAAAATCACGAGGATTAATGGTGAATATTGATGAATCCCGTAAACAGTTTTCTATACATTCTTCCGATGAAAATTTGTTCATTACCAAATTTCCTTGTGGCGAACTCAGAGATGACCCCCTCCCTTGGCATATGAAGTTAGGTGTGCCAATCGGCATAGAACATATATTCAGATGTCCGTTCGAAAATCACGAGGATTAATGGTGAATATTGATGAATCCCGTAAACAGTTTTCTATACATTCTTCCGATGAAAATTTGTTCATTACCAAATTTCCTTGTGGCGAACTCAGAGATGACCCCCTCTCTTGGCATATGAAGTTAGGTGTGCCAATCGGCATAGAACATATATTAAGATGCCCGTTCAAAAATCACGAGGATTAATGGTGAATATTGATCAATCCCGTAAACAGTTTTCTCTACATTCTTACATTTGCCAAATGGCCTGCACCAGTCGTATGTTCAAATTTGAGTAAATGACCAAGTTACAAAATCTCAAGTTAAGATAAATAGAAATTTGTATATCTTAAGATCTTTCTAGGCCGGAAATTGTTCGTCTTTCAGCCGAATGTTAGGATTGGAACAATCTACCAGCTTCGATAAGGCCCTTTATATATTTAAATTAAAACCGTATATTTAATTGGCCTTAACTACAACATGCCAAGGGATGGGGTCATATCTGAGTTCGCCACAAGGAATTTCGGTAATGAGCAAATTTTCATCGGAAGAATGTATAGAAAACTGTTTACGGGATGATTAACAAAGCATCTTTAATTTTTCATTGATATTTCATATAGATTAAATTTATTAATATATTAAAGTGAATCTTTTTAATGCAAACTGTTGTATAATTTTATAATTTTCTCGGGCTGATTTTTTTTTCTTTAATTTAACAATAAAATTTTCGGGATGGTATTATTTTATGTGATTTAGCTAAGACACACACTTTATGAAAAGAAACCTTTTCGGGATGAACATTTCGGGCCAACTTCTTATACATCACAACCCCACCGACCGCGCTTCTCGTGGTGTCGTACCAACGCTATTAAACAAACATCTATATTATTGTTGAACAGGTCCTGCTAGGTCGCGTAAAGATCTCAATCAATGGCCACGTCAGACGATTCGTAGGGCTTACACCCCAATGGACTTTCTTTAAACTTTTTGAGATCAGATATTTGCCTAAAAAAAATTCGAAAGTCACTTAAATCAAAATATTCCACTAATCATCCAACTAGACCCATTCCTTGATGAACTATAGTTCGGTACACATACCGTAATATACGTATAGTGACATGCATAATTTACAAGGTATGCAGGATTAATTATAAATCACCACAAATCTCTAATTACGTACACGTAAGCAAACATAACTAAATATTTTATTGATGCCATCGCGACTTCTTTTATCTTCAGGTTGAGTACTATAATCTCATTAGCATCTTGTTGTTATTGGACAGGTATACATAAAACTTTCTTTCGTATATTTTTGGTGTGTAGCTTGTTAGATAATACGATGGGTTGGGTGCGCACGATGGAATGTGTGATGATGCGCTGCATACATGTTCACACATTGCAAATTTATTTTCTTCTTAAATCAACACGGAAGTTAAAATTTTAATTACTCGAGCTTTTTCTAATCGATCGATTGGCTTACGAATAATGCACGCACATATTTAACACGTCATGCACGCATATCTTTTTGTGTTACATGCATGTAAATAACAGTTGATTGAATTACGAAATTAATTTGTATATAACAGACGAGGGTAATAATGACTCGGCGCAAATTATTTTTTTGGTGGACAAATTTTACGCTCCAATCAAAATTTCACTCATCGAGGGTGTCAAATTTTATTAATCGATTTACAAAAAAAAAAGTTCTAAATTTATATGAAACACACGTGCCGTGAAATTCTATTTCTTCTCGTCTAGTAAATTCTCTTCGATCCGGCATATCATGGGCACATCATCAATGGTCGTCGGATTATAATTTTGCCGTACACTGGTTATATCGTGAATTAATCCTTTACGATATTTTAACCAATTCATCGTTTGCAAAAAATCATCGAATAGTTGTTTGCGTGATGGTACCGAAGCCTCGATGTACATTTTGGTTCTAAAAATAACATACATAAGGCATCGATAGTGATAAGAAAATAATTTTTATACTCACCGATACCAAACATTACCGATGTTTTGTTTTTTCTGCAGCAGCCAGAATCGCGGAATTAATAAACATTGCACCGTATTCCGGGCAATGACGGCTCGATGTTCGAGCGTCTCACCAAGTGCAAATACCGAACCACAACTCAACGTACCCACGTCGACAAACCGATGGATCGTATCGAATGATGTCGGCTTTTGGAATATGCTCGCCGTTTGCGTATCAATCGGTTTACTACTGTACCGGGCCGCATTCTCCAATATTTCACTCGGCAAATCTTCCAAATTCGTTATGTTACTGATGTGGCGCATTACATCTTCGGGATTTTCGTTGTTTGATGAATATTTTATATAGATTTCTCTTGTGTCATCTTCCTCCAAGTTGGTTAGTTCGTAATACTGTTGGCCACCTTTATCAACATAGTTGCGCATTTTTAAGCATTGCAATATCATGCATTGACCGCTCAGCACAAAATGAGCGTAATTTAAAATACCCTTGTCCTCACTATAAATCAACTGTTGCGGATTGTATTGTTTCACCCGGGATACGACACAACATTCCCGAATCTGCATTATATACATATATAGTTGGACAGTTGTATATGCGTTAATATATTTCTTAAATAATTTATACCGAATATGCAAGCTTACCTGCTTCTCCGTCCACGACTCAAAATATTCGAAACGTGCGATAGCGTTTAAGATTTGATCCCATTGCGTCTTCAGGATGTCCCGTAAAATACGATCAAAATCGGCTTTATAAATGCACAGCAATTCAACATTCACTATATAATGCAAACGGATGAAATGAAAATGAATCGAAAAATTGAAAACTTTTCTATATTTCTATTTTCCTGATTTTACAACATAAAAGCTCTCCTAATACATAATAGTAAAGCACCACCGTTATGTATTAGAGGGTAGGTGGAATACCAAATCATGAATTGAAAATTTTTTTATTTGTTCGTACTCGCGTTTTATATTTTTGTGAATTTTTTTTTTATTTATTTACGATAAAATTCAGTGGCGGGCGCGCTTTATAGACAAATAATATCGATGAGGTTCCAAACTTAACTATAGAGTGTGGGACGGGGGGGTAATGGTAACGACCAAATTTATCAAAAAGTCATAATTGCGTGTGGAAATAATTATTAGTTTGACAAAGTTTTGAAATCACAACCAAATGTCTCCACAAATTATTCGTGATACCTTTTCAAATTTGGCACTTTACTAGTTTGGAAGTATAAGTTGGAAATTTAATTGATGGCATGGCACATCAAAAACATTTAAACAAATTAATTGTTTAAAAATTGTGGAAATATTTAATTTGGTTAGAATGTGGCAGTGGCGGGGTAAAATTATTAACCAACAATCACTCGACCTAATTTGTTATTCACTCAACTAACTTGTTTAGTTTCGTTCGAGTTGTTATTGTTTAGTTCGATGCCTGACTGTGTGAGTAACTGTAGTCGGATTTCATTTCAAAATGATATTTTGCGTACCGATAAAGCTCAATTTATGCTGATTAGTGTTTACGGGAAACAATTAGTGCTAGTCGAGAGGAAAAACACATGATGAACTGACCATTGCATCCATCTAGGAACCAACGGCACTTCTGACTACATATTTCTGTCAGGCCTATTCAGTGGGGTAACAAAAACGTTCCACAGAACAAGAAAGATCATCTTTTGTTCAATGGAACTCGAACAAGATGTAAAGGGTGTTTTTTTAAGAGGTTGCCGATTTTTTTTTTGAATAAAACACATATAAAATTATGAAATGACCAAAATTTTTTTTTATTTGGTAGATAATTTTTTGGCATTTAACATTTAAACACAATTTCTGGCATATGGCTACCACGACTATTTTTCACAAATGTCATTCTGGAGGTCCAATTTTCCAGCACTTTTTCAAGCATTTGAGGGCGTATGTCAGCAATGACACGTTGAATATTGGTTTCCAAAGCGTCAATCGATTGAGGTTTATCCACATAAACCAATGACTTCACGTATCCCCACAAAAAGTAATCGAGTGGCGTCAAATCGCACGAACGCGGAGGCCAATTCACCGGACCATTTCTCGAAATAATGTTGTCGTTGAAAGTTTCTTTCAATAAGTCGATTGTTTCACGTGCTGTATGGCAAGTGGCACCATCTTGTTGAAACCACATTTCATTCATATCCATATCTTCAAGATTTGACAACAAAAACTCATTTAACATGGTTCTGTATCGATTTCCATTCACGGTAACGCGTCGTCCTTCCTCATTTTTAAAGAAATATGGACCGATGATCCCACCAGCCCATAGACCGCACCAAACAGTACATTTATCAGGATGCATTGGTAATTCTAGAACGGCGTGTGGATTATCTTTGCTCCAAATGCGACAATTTTGTTTGTTGACGTATCCATTTAACCAAAAATGCGCCTCATCACTGAAGAGAATTTTACGGTAAAAAAATGGATCTTCGTTCAATTGATTTAACGACCAATCACTGAATTCACGGCGCAAACGATGGTCGTGTGGCTTTAATTCTTGCACCAATTGAATTTTGTATGGCACCAAACCCAAATCTTTACGTAAAATTTTCCATAAAGTCGATGGACAAAGTCCAATTTGCTGAGCACGACGACGAATCGATAAATTGTCGTTTTCTTCGACACTGGCCTCAACGACAGCAATATTTTCTTCTGTACGAACTCTTCTCATTCTTGTCGGTGGCTTGGCATCCAAAAGAGTGAATGTAGACCGAAATTTGGTAATTACGTTCTTTATGGTGGTCTCTGACGGACGATTATGTGCACCATAAAATTCACGAAGTGCTCTATAAACATTTTTAATTGAACACTGATTTTGAAAATAAATTTCCACGATTTGAAAACGTTGTTCTGGAGTTAACCTATTCATAATGATTTGCCAAACAATACTGAGTAGAAATGCCACTTTGAGCTGTCAAAACAACTGTCATAAAATAAAACGACATCTATCGGAAAAACAAACCTCCTAAAAAAACACCCTTTATATGAAATTCGTTCATTAAACCGTCTTTGTTGTTCAACACAGAAATTATTGAACGACATTCGGGCTCAATAGTACTCGTATTTATTAGACATATTTAGATTCCCTCCATCCCCAACGCACACATTTTCTCAGTTTTCTCAGACACGTTGAAAAGTATTTGGAGCAGCCTAATTACATTTACGAAGTCGCTTTCGAAAATTAACGAAGATGATATCGCACTCTTCGGCTGATATCGTCCCAAGAAAAAATTAGCTGGCTTTAGCGTATTTACTAGGTAGAAGTTAGGCGAAATTGATAGATAACGAAACGTCATCGAGAACTATTCTTGATGGTGAAAACTTTTCCATCTGCAAAGGGCACCCACTTATGGCAGCGATCAGGCTATTCTCGTTGGCTATGGACCGTCATCACTTGAAACCGTCTTTATTCTCTATATTTTTACGAACATAACAGTTCTCGTACAGTAATTTTTTGTTTAACCGCTTCATGGGACTCAAATCAAAAGTCCCCTGCATTTTTTATTGTGAAATTACGTCTTCCAGATATAATTAAATAGATAAACTTGTACCCGTCGAAGGAAACTGTAAACTAATTTTCCAGAAAATTCTGAGAAACAGAAGGGACACTCTCCTCAAACTCTGGCTTTTACTTTTCTTGAAAAGATTTAGTTTGCGTCGCACTCCTCCAACTAATCTTATTTAGAAATCACCTCATCCTGTTTCGGCAGCCAGTTAGATCTACGAATCTTGTATTCAATTTTGTTTAGCCGAGAAAATAATAAATCTGGCCCCATCCCACTGAGACGCACAAAATCATTTTCATAAATTGAGGGAAGATTTAAACCATCTCCGAACTCTTGAAAGTTGCGCCCTTCCATTTTGTTATAAAAAGGATTTTTATCTTATTTTTATTTTTTATTGCGCCATGAAAATAAGTTTTACAAAAAATATTGTAGAATTGGGCCTCACCGGAGGACTTTCTGAACATGATTTTCCCGAAATCGCCCGAGCCAAGAAAATAAAATAAAACCTAAGGAAGATTTCAACCAGAGAAATAATATTTTTCTCAAATCCGTTTGAACCGAGGAAAAACTTAAACAAATTAGTCTGGGCCTAAAAAGCTCCTAAAAGTATACTATTGAAATCAGGATAGCACAGGACTTACAAACTATGATCAAAATCGATTGAGCTGTTTATGAAATATTTGGTACAAAGATGGGTTGGTATTCTTATTATTTCAGCTCAAATTGTAGCTCAGATATTGACGAAGAAAGCTTGGTCCGCGAGCTTCTTCTGCTCTAACTATAATAGGTTAGTTCAGATGCTGATTTTCATGCTTGTGTCTAAAAATTTCAATGATTCATAATAATGGGGTTTCACTCTGTATATCCAGTTATTTAAAAGGTTATGTCTGGCTTCGTCGCTTTGGCGGATTTAGAATGGTTCTGGCCGGCTTTGGTTAGGTTTCAGTCGGCTTAGTCTGGCTTTGCTGAACTCAGTGAATAGTCTATTGACGTTAAGCAATAGTATTTTGGTTCCATCTTTGGATTCTGCACACTGTAAATTTTTGTTTAATCGCTTCGTGGCACTCAAAATAAAAATCTCCATCGAAGCACCCTGTAAAATAATTTTCAGAAGCCATCTCACCGTTTCGGTAACCAGTTAGATCTACGAATCTTTTCAGAAGTTGTTTCCAAAAATTGTATTCAAATTAATTTAGTCGAGAAGAAAATTGTAAATATAATTTTGGCCGCATACCATTGACAGCCTCAAAATCGTTTTCCTGATCGTCCTCCGGACTCTTGAAAATTTGCCTTCACCATGAAAATAAGTTTTTCAAATATTAGAATATCCTGGGCCTTTTTGAATAGTCAGAAGGACATTCTGAACAAGATTTGAAAGGCAACCTACTGTTCTATCAAAATCGCCCGAGCCACGAAAATAAAATAAAACCTAAAGGAGATTTCGTTCAACCAGAGGAAAAACATTCTCAAATTCGTTTGAACCGAGGAAAAAATTAAACTAATTACTCTGGACCTAAAAAATCCATCCCCCAGGACTTTTATCAAATGCGATCGAGCCGTTTAACAAATCCAGCTCAAATTGTAACTCAGATATTGGCGTAGTCCGCGAGCTTAATTCCAACTATAATCGGTTAGTTCAGATTCTAATCTCCATGATTGTGGCTGAACGTTTAAAAGGTTCATAATAATGGGGTTTGAATTTGTATACAGGATTCCGCTTGACATCGTAGTTAGCTCCGGGGTTTTGATTGGTTTTGGCTTGCTTTGGTTCGGTTTCAGTTGGAATTGTTCCGGTTTGGTTGAGATTCTAGTGAATAGCTTTAAGGATTGCGTATATCTTATTCTGTTTCCGACTGGTTTCGTATTGTTTTGTTTGGATCAAAAATGCAGGTCTGGATCCGATCGGTTATTAAATTACTTTACGTAATATCTTTATGGTAATGCTATGGCGTTTACGATTATGTCTTGCTTCCTATTGTTTAAGTATCGAAAGCTTACTTATCACTTACTTCTACTCGTTCAAGCAATCGTTACTTTTGGAACTGTTCCACAATCTTGAAAAAGAAGTTGTTTTCACCCCGAACTGAGAAGATCATTCCTCCCACTCGGTAGCACTCAACATACTTACAGAGTTGAAAAATCGTGTGAAACTGCTCTGCGTGAACTTGTTACAAGGATTGAAAGATCGCAACATATTTTCTGAGGAATTCAACAATCTGTCGCCTTTCACTAAACTCAATAAAATCTTGATTAATAATAGTAATTGCCGACTGGATTCTCTTCGTTTACCTAATGGTAGGTTTACCTCGTCATCAAAGTATCTTTTAGTGCTTCTTCTTTCCGTTCATTTTCCTGGGTGCGTCATCGTCGATCTCAATGCTGAATCTTCTAATTGGAATTTTTCCCAAATGTTGATTACCTACGATACTGTACATTGGAGTTTATTATGTTTGCACCCTATAAATCTGGCAGTCCTTACCGAATTTTTGCTGCTTTGTTACAGGGTTACTGGGGTAACACCCAGAATTCTAGGATTACAAAATTCGGTTGCCAAAATCAAAAAACTCAAAATCCCGGAAATCAAAATCTCGAAAATCAAAATCCCGAAAATTAAAATCCCGAAAATCAAAATCCCGAAAATTAAAATCCCGAAAATCAAAATGAAGGTAATCAAAACATCGGCAATCAAAATCACGGACAAATTTTGGTTTTCAAATTTTTGGGTAGTCAGAACACAGTTTTGAGAAACCCCTGCATTTTCTTACAGGGGATTGGGTGTGTTGGTTGGAAATGTCATTCTAAACTTACTTTTGGAAGCAGCTCTGAAATTTTGCAACTTTGGACTTAATCAACCTATTTCTTAACCGATTAATACAGGATTGAGTATGTTAGATGGAAATGGGATTGCAAAATGATTGTTAGGAGAAGTTCTGGATAATGGTCACTTGGGAAAATGAAAATGGGATCCTAAAATGTTTTTTGGAATATAGCCACATGGTTCAGAACTGGGCCATTTCTTAACCGATTATGATGGGATTGGGTCTACGAGGGCAAATCAATATTTCTATCAGAAATTTCATTTTTATTTTTCAACATAATCTCCTCCAACATTAATGCATTTATTACATCTTTCAAATAATTTATTTAAACCGACGAAACAAAAAGTTTTGTTTTGGTCTTCAAAATAACCTTCAGTAGCGGACATGGCTTCATCATTATTTGATAATTTTCAGCCCCATAATTGTTTTTTTAAATTTGGAAACAGACAAAAATCACTAGGGGCCAAATCTGGACTATAGGGTGGGTGGGGGATTTCTTCAATGCCGCATTCACGCAGAGCAGTTTGTTCAATTTTAGCCTAATGAACAGGCGCGTTATCGTGGAGAAGTAAAATCTTACTTCTAACTGTACCATGCCGTTTTTCCCGGATGGCAGTTTTCAATTTGTATAAAATTTCCGCATAATAGTTGCCTGTGATAGCGGTCTTTTGTGGCATATAATCAATTAACAAAATTCCTTCTGCATCCCAGAAAATTGTGGTCATAACCTTCCCAGCTGGCTGTTGAGTTTTAAACTTCTTAGGGGGAGGTTGATCACATTTTTGCCAGCAAACGGGGAACCCAGCTTGCACTAACTTTTGAAAGATGAAGATGATCATGCAGAATTTTAAATGTGGTACCAAAAGAAAGCCAGAGATTTCTCAATAATTCTGCAATACTTACACGGCAGTCCTTTAATACAAAATTTTCAGCCAAAATAACTTTTTCATGCGTGATGGTGTCTTGTGGTCTTCCCTGGCGCTCATCATCTTCTAGCGATTCTCTACCACTTTTGAATAATTTAACCCACTTCGTTACTGTAGAATACTTTGGTCCACATTCACCATAAACTTTTGGCGTATAATCAAAAATAAATTTAGCGTTTTTTTTCATCTTTACAAAAAAATTTAATTACCGCACGTATTAACACGTGTTGGAATATTGGCGTCCAGAAATAAATTAAACAAAATAAAACAAAAGTTGTTTCTAGATGTTTCTTGTAGATGAAAAATAAACAAAAAAATATGGGTTTCTCTTTCACTCCATAATTACATACCAATACTACGAATATATTGATTTGCCCTCGTATGTTGGATAAAAATAGCGGCGTCTATTTTCTCTGAACGAACATCTTCACATGTAACATAGCAAGACAAGTTTGGCCATACTAGACTTTGGATGACGAAAATGTCAATTTCTTTGATAAGAAGAAAATTAGGGAAGGTCTTGGCGTGAAGGTTAGGCGAACTAGTGTGTTTTCGAAAACAATACTTGTTCACTTTCGTTTTTTAACCTTGCGCGTACCGAATCTCCTGAATGACTAAGGGATGAGTGTTAATTTCTCTGAATATTTGAGATCTTTCGTGGAATTCCGGTTTTGTTAATAAATCAACCACGCTGAATTAATTGCCCAACAAGCTATTTGGTGGATCGGCTTTTCCCAGAAAATGAATTATTTAAGGTTAAATTGTAGATCAAGAAAGCACTTGTGGTGTCTCTTTTGTTACTAGCCGTTGATGTCTAACTTTTTTTCCAGAGAATCACTACAATCTGAATGATGATCAGAACATCATATTGGCTGTTACCAGACCTTAGTTACTTCTCTTCTAACAGAGGAAATTTGTGATGTTTAATTTTTTAATTGATGGAGAACATTCCAATGCCTTGTAGATTAAGTAGCATGTTATGGGATTCACACGCATCACTTCGATAATATTTTTGTTGTGTGTCTTAAATAGATATCTTTCATCTGAAAGTGCTGTTCGTAATTTTCTACTTCTTGTTGAGGCAACAAGCGAGAGCTGTCACTTAGAAAAATCCCAATCGAGTCTGCAACTTCTCTTTTGCGATGACTTTAACTATGGAGTTGTTGGACAATGACATCACAATGTAGCGATTGCAACTCGGCATGATTTGCTTCTTAAAGTTGGCTTGTTTTCTCTGCCAGGTGATGGACTCTCACTTTCAGCTTCTAAGGCTGGCAAAGTGCACGATTTTGTATTGGAACGTTTAACTTCCCCTTTGAGAGTGCACTGCTCTTACAAATTTTTCTTTACCCGAATGAATTTCTTTGTTTTACCCATTGACTACATCATATTACAACTAAGTCGCCCAACGTCGGATTGGGTGTCTAATCTTCCGCTTGGTCCTGTGTTGAAGCTGAGATAAATATTCTTGGTGCCTGGCCATGCCCGGTTTTTTGGTTTTTTTCGCTTGGAAGTATAAAGTTCTACGTAATGTTCTATGTTAAAAAATGCTGCTGGATAATCTTTTCTTAGTGCCTTCCTCATGCTGCCACAAACGCGTTTGCTGTAAAATTAAAAACCACTTCGAGATGAACTGCCTTTGTTGAAAGGCATACAAAACCCTTTTGAGAATTGCTTATTCAATGAACCGGCATCACCGACGTGGTTTACATTGTAATCGGAAACAGACAATGCGTGTTTTAATGTGATTCCTTACTCCTGAAGCTCTTATTAACCATTCCAGATGACTCCTAATGGTGGTGCATTGGTGCCATGAAACGTTGAGATTTAGTAGGTGTGATTTAGAAGGTAGAATTAGAAGATGCTTTTCTATGAATGATAGATCATAATTTTTGAGTCTCCGTCGTTATCCAGGAGCGGATTCTGCAAGGCGATCGTGCTTTTACTCTTAAGTGATTTTTGAGTTGATATTTCGTACGCAAAGATGACACTTTGAACTGGTCGTACGATTGTGTTTTACGCTGTCTTGAGTTCTATTGTTCGTATTTCATCGGCGGTTTTTACTAATCGGAGTAGATGAGCATTTACTCGTAGTAGATTTAAATAATCTGATTTACGGTTTAATGCGGTAGATTATGGTGTTGTCAAATGCAGCATCCTGCAGAACAGTTTTGGTACATTTTAGATCGATTCTCGTGTCGAACTCCTACATGGTTAAATTTATTATGGGTTGCTCATTATTTCAGGTCCGGTCCACCATTGTTCCAAAGTATTAAATTTTGATAGTGAAATCCCTTGGAATGCCTGGTCCGCTGGGTTTTGTATTGAGGCTATGTGTACTCTGGATTTTAGTGGTGTTTTGTTGCTGATTTTTGTAGCTAAGCCAAAACATTGGCAGAATCTGTGAATGCGTAAATATCCGCCGCTTGCACTTCTAGTGTTTTGAACACTTGGTTAATTAAACATGACAGAAGACACGATCCGCAAAGTTTGATGATAGGGTTTCAAGCTGTATCCGTTCGTCGCACAACTTCCCCATGTTGCTGTTATTTCTTTAGGAACCGTGTCGTCCTATTTTATTTCTGTGGTTCACAATACATGAACTGTAATATAAATTTGGATGTGATGGTAATTGGCGATCACCATCCCAATCGATCAAATTGTCTTGCAACATCCGCGACAGTTCTCTCCTTATAATTTCAGTTCCTGTTGGTATTTGGTGTCCCTTGAATCTGAAGGAATCGGAGATTGGATTCATAAACGTTTAACAGTTTCATCTTCTGCCCACTCCAACTTTCCAATTGGTTTGTTTGATCCTTGCATAGACTGCGACATTTTTGGGAGACTGGTTGGCCATTTACTCACTTGAATTTGACCCTTTCGAAGTAATGTGATTAGTTGTTCTTGTAAAAGTGACATAAATGTCGTCTATTAAGACCCATCGCTGACGTGTCATATGTAACGATAGTCAAGTTGTATTCTCGTAATGGTTGGTTCGGATTCTCCTTCCAAAGTATTTTTTGATAACCTTGTGATCCTTTGTCAATGTTCTGTCCCATTTAAAGATATTCTCTCATGAATCCCAACAGAATGAAAACGGTGGTGGAAGTAGTTGTCAGCACAATATCTCGTGCTTTTACATGCCACATTCCACATAAATTACCCAAGTTAATAATTGGCTAATTCTATCGCATCCTAAAATGGCCGATTCTTAATTTTATATTCCGCGAGATTTCGAAACGCTTCTAGGAGCAGAATGCTACTACGAATGTTTAATAACGGTTTTATCGTTGGACGCAAAATGGAAGATGAATTAAATCGGACGAGACACATTAAACTCTCCGGCCTCAGCAAACTTGAAAATTGAGAGCAACAAATGAATGTGGAAAAATCTCGCGCTAACGAAATGTAATATCCGAGGTAACAACGATAGTACTAACAGCGGAAATATTTTTACAGCGTATTTGGCAATTTCAAATTGCATCGGAAGTTCGATCCTCTACCGCGACATAAAACGGAATTTTGAAATGATTTTCGCCGCAGATCAATTAAATTCTATTCAAGTTCTTGTCAGGTTCTATAACAAACAACAGTGGCCATGAATGTTTGTTACTTAACGAAACAAGCGGAATATCTCCAGGCACCAGGTTATGCAATGTAGAATTCATTGGAAGTATATGAAACTTGCGGATTAGATAGATGAAACCTGTTGGAGACAACAATGGACGTTTTCGTACTGATCAGAGGTGACACCTATTGGTGGGTACCCTAAACAATGCAAAACTTTGTCGAGTGAACTAAAATGATACAACATCGGACAACACATAAACGAGTACGACTTCGAGCAATTTGCTAATTGCTAAAATGCTTCGAACAGCAAAATGCCACAGATTGCACTACCCAATGGCTAAATTCCAGTGTATGGGATATTGGAACAAAAATCAGGTAAGCGCTACAAATTTTTTATAGAGTGCCAAATTTAAAGATTTTAGGAGGTGGAAGTCAAAAATAAAGATCTTTATTTGAAAACCGATACTCGAGTATACAGGTTTTCGCTTTATAACGCACTATTGAAAAGTAGGGTTGTTTTATAATTTTTTTGGAAGCAAGTTTTGGCTTGCCAGATTCTGCGACCCTAATTAGTTATCCATGTTCGAGTTGTTATCGCTCAGCCGTAAATAGATTAATATAAAGAGTGTGGTGCACGTGCTACGAGTTTCAAAAAGTTAAGTGACGCAGAATGACTACGTCGCAATCCTGAAGACATCGAACCTGAATATGAAAGACGCGTTAATGCCGATGACCACTTACATTACTCTGAAAACCGTGAGACGGCAAATACACACTATTGAGAGCCCACCAGATGTCATTAAATTTGCTACCACACTGCAATTTGCCAACGCACATTTCCTGCGCTCTCATTCACAACAATAATTTGTGAAAACTGCATTCTTTAAGGTGAAACTAACTGAACACAGCGTTGTTACTTAAATTCGTAAGCATCACCAACGCCAATTACGAGGAACCATGACTAAAACCACAAAATTCTTTCAATCACCTTTGGTCGTTCATCAACAGCAGTCAGCACTGTTCGCTGAAGGAACTTCACTAATTGAAAATGATCTGCATGACCAGCTCTAACTCGTCACAACCACACAAAGAAGTTCCATCATCAACATGTTCGTCGCACTCTTCAGCAACTTAACGCAAGCAACTTGTTCAATCCGGCTCTCACTCAAGATGGTTCTAGCATTTTCCGATTTTTCATGTCGTGTATGCTATAAAAACCAACCGCAGTCATCATCTGTGAAATTTGCGCAATTCTTCGTTAAAACGCTTTCTGTATCGGTTACAACCCTCGTTAACGAGAGTACCACGAAAATGCTACCTTCCCAACCAAATGACAAATGAGCTTGCCGATCCTCATCATTATCGTCTTTGGAATGCTTCGAAAGCAACATCATCGGTGTCAAGGGCTCACCTGTAGTCCAACACACGAAGCTCATCATTAAAACTTAAATGCAATCCGAAAAATGCTAGTCCGATGTGGTGGCTTTGATTTACATAAATGGGCTTTGGTCAGGACGAATTAGAACGAGACAGGAAATCTCTTGATCAACATAGTTGTACAAACTAGGAAGTTGGGTCTGTCAAAATTACTAAATATTGCACTTTGAAAAATGTCACCTTGCCACATTAAGATATGTCCGTGGAGTACTCCTCGCCAAACTAATACACACCACCGTTCAATCATTCAATGTCTATGGACAAATTTGGAAGGGTCTTTTGTTGGGTACACAGCCCCACTAGCCGGTGTAGGACTTTCCGGTGTAAATGCTGGATTGACTTCAATCGACTAAAACGCTTTCTGTATCGGTCACAACCCTCGTTGTTGAGAGTACCACGAAAATGCTGCCTTCCCAACCAAATGTCAAATGAGCTTCTCGATCCTCGAGCTTGCCGATCCTCATCATTATCGTCTTTGGAGTGTCAAGGGGGGTGTCACACCTATCGCCCAACACACGAAGCTCGTCATTAGAACTTTAACGCAATCCAAAAAATGCTAGTCTGATGTGGTGGCTTTGAACTATTAAATGGTCTTTGGTTAGGACGAATTAGAACGAGACAGAAAATCTCTTGTTGGGTACGCAGCCCTGCTAGTCGATGAAAGACTTTCGTGGCCAAACGGGTATCGTAAATGCTGGATTGGCTTAAATCGAATTGGAACTATGTTAACATTAGTTACAATGACAACCGCACCGACCGCGCTTCTCGTGATGTCGTACCAACGCTATTAGGTATATAAGGTCGCGTAAAGATCCCAATCAATGGCCACGTCAGACGATTCGTGGGGCTTACACCACCATTGCGAATACAAAATTTTTGGACAAATACGAAATCCAGCTACCTGCTAGTTGGACACTACATTTAAATGGCATTGATTCGAGTTTCTTATAAAAACTTAAGTCGCCGCCACTGCATCGATAATATATAACGAAGTAACATTACGATTATTATGTACAAATCTATTTATAAATTGTACAACTATTATACAATCTTCAACCATCTATATACCAAAATCTATTTGCATTACACGAAATAGGTTCAATTTTGATAGGATTGAGTTGGTAGAAGGCTTTACCATCCTTGAACAACATGTACAATAATAATTCAATCAAATTCATGATGGAATATAGATTTATGCAAATCCGAGTCACGCGATATTTTTGAATCTGGGTGGCAGCAAAGCACAAAAAACTTTTATCAATTTTCCTCGAACACAATTGAATTCGATAATACAATACGATAAATAATATATGAGCTTTCGTGCTCCTCTCTATATAGATACTTACTTGAGGTCTGGCATGTTGCCGTCCGTTTCATATGATAAAGCAAAGCTACTTCGCCAAACATATCGCCCGGTCCCATCGCCCCAACCGGTTTATTTTTATAAACACGCTCGACCGGATCATAATCCCGCTGGAATACCGTAATCTCACCGTCCAATATAAAATACATTGCAGACGCATGCTGTCCCTCGCGAACAATTGTTCGGCCCCGATTGAAAAACTGGTAATGGCATACCTGAGCGATATGGCTACGAACTCGTGGCGGATATCGTTGTAACGCTTTCAAATTACTAATCACACGTAATAAGGTGCGTCGCTCATCTTCCGTACGCTCCATGAACGGGGTGTTCAAGATACGTTTATCGGTTAGCGATAATAAACCTTTGCGTGGTTTGCTACGCACAATAATTTGTACGTTACGTCGAACATTTTCACCAATTTTGGTCTCCTCCAATTCGGAGAGCCATTGCAAGTTGAATATGACGCGACGAATTAGAGTACGAAAACGATAACGCGCTAATCGACGCTTATTTCGCATCATTTCCTGTAAAGCAAAATTACACATTTTATAAACACTTCATGGGCTGTATACAAAATTCGATTCGCCTAAAACACTACTATTAATGTGTTTTAATACGAATGACTACGAAAACCCTATTATTATACGGTGTTGCTACATAACCAACCTTTATCTCTTCCGGCGTCATTTTCGTTAATTTTTATTTAATCTAAATATCACAATAAGATTGTATAGCTACCGTAAATACAAAAAAATAAAACAATAAATCTAATTTGTGTTTAAATGTGACACAAAATGCAACGATATACCGATTGGTATAACATAGGGTTAAAATAATTCCCCTACTTTCTAATATTCATATCGTTTTAGACTCTGCATTATCGGCGGTATTTTCTGTGGTATGTACTACTTTCTTCTTACACGACATCGAATGAGAAAAAGAGAGAGCGTTTTTGGTTAACATTTCGGTGTTATGATTTTCTTTTGTTTACGTACACATGATACGCTCGTTATTCGAGTTAAGTTTGACGTTTGTGACGTACGAAAATCAAATTATAATTTTTAATTAAAGTAAAAAGTATGAATTAAAATTTGTGAAATAATTAGAATTTAATATTTATGTGTAACGGTATATTCAAGGTGAGTGATTTTAATTTCGTACGCCATTAATAAAGTGTTGTGGTAAAGGCATAATGTAAACTAATCAATATGTGTAAGAAAACAAATTAAGAAATAATTTGTTGTTGTTGTTGTTGTGTTGTTTTTGTTCTTTATTGTGTCATGACAATGAAATAATTTATTTGTTGATGTGAATTACCGATTAATGGATATTCGATTAATTATCAAGGTTGGGAGGATTCTTGTTGGGTATGTTATTAGCAATGTAGGTAGCAATTATTAGTAAACGGGCTAAATTTGAGGGCGTAAGTAATTTAATCGTGTTTGGTTTATAGGGCAATCAATGTTTTCGAAATTTGACCGTTGATAGTTGGAGCCATATTCTGTACTCTGACGAATAAATTACAGCAAGGAATACTCGTATACTCGTTAATTAATTTTTAGCAGTTTACATTAACCAATCAAGTGCCAATTTTGTTCATTTGTTTACAATCGTATATAGCAATCTGTTTTGGGCCAAAACACTTCCAACTCTTTAGCGATTTGATTTTCTCGTCCTACCTTACGCAGTAGCCAAATCGAGGACGTACTGTAAGTGATGTGGTTTGTTGTACAATTCGTTTGTTCTTTTTTTCTCGGAGATTGGTGGTGCTGTGTTGTTATTATTTCCTCATATAATAGTGTTGTCGTTTGTGATATTATTTCGTTACGGTCTCCCCCTCAGAACTTCCAAATCGTCCCGATGAAAGTGTTTAAAATTATTTCGCGTTGTTGCGAATTAAAACAAACATTCAGAACTATTTTAATTTTCCATTACATATTTTTATTTTTTCATATTACTTCACGGTTAACAAAAAACCCTCACTCTCTCCTAAAAAAAACCGAGTCCTCAGCGAAGAGAAAAAAGTATATCCAGATGTACTACATAATAATATACCCAGATGTAAATTGCCGCGTTCGCCCGACAAACCAGCACATCACCACCCAGCAAACCCATTACTGGATGAGGGATTCGAACTCAAACATTCCTGCCCGGCCAAACCGGTACTGTTTGGAACTACCTCGTGTGCTGAAATTAGACGACACAACTTCTGGACTGGTCATTGATGTTTGATTAGGCGTCCATCAGCTGTTTTTTGATGGCTGTTGTATTCAATCGTTACCACCCGCAGCAGCCCGTCGCACCCAAGCGCCATCAACACGGAGGAAGATTATCATGTTGAATGATAATGATATCACCAATTTGTAGATTAGGCTCGGCCCGTGCCCACTTACTACGTGTCTGTAGCAAAGTAAGGTAATCTTGTTGCCAGCGTTTCCATAACTGTTGGTACATTCGTTGTAGTCGTTGCCAATATTTAAGACGATTTTCTGGTACTTCCGGAACTGTTGGCTCAGGTAGTGTCGTTATGGGTCGTCCAATTAGAAATTCGCCAGGGATTAAAGCGAGACCTCCCCCTGGATCCTCATGTAGCGCCATTATTGGTCTCGAATTGAGACATGTTTCGATCCGTATTAGAAGCGTGTTCAATTGGTGATACTGAATAGTTTGGTTGCCGATGATCCGCACTAAATGTTTTTTACCAGATCGGACCGCGGCCTCCCAGAGGCCACCATGATGTGGTGCTGCAGGAGCGATGAATTTCCATTTGACACCAGCATCCGCTATGTGTTGTGGAGCATGAGTATTATTCCAGTCAAGAAGATCGCGTTGCATTAACGATTTGCACCAACAAACTCGGTACCATTGTCGCTGTAAAGTGTTGTACAATAACCGCGCCGGCTGGTGAATCTATCGAACACATCTACGAATGCTCGAGTCGAAAGATCTTCGACAACCTCTTATGTGTACGGCCCTAGTAGCCATACAAATAAATATTACTACGTATGTTTTCGTTGTTGTGATTGCACGTCGACCGCCCAATCTGACATTTAAAGGACCGCAGTAATCTAGCCCAGTATTTGTGAATGGTGGGGCTATCAGAACACGCGACCATGAATAATCCAGAATCGTCTTCGCAGGTATTATAGCATTTCTTGTATACCACCGTGTAATGTTACAATGTGCACGTGATTAATCGGTAACCGAGCCAATACACATTCTTTCGGTAAAATCGCTGATCGTATCGAATATCAGCGTGAGTCAGCCGTCCGTCGACACGTAGAATCTCCTTAGCATCCAAAATTGGATTGCGTGAAAGCAATTTGCTGGATGCCTTAATACTACAAGGACATGCAGAAGCAGCGATTCCTCCATCTCAGATGCCGCTATGAACTTTGTTCGCCAATATTATCGCCCAGCTGGTCGAAAACGTAATATGAGCGCTGTTGTATGTAGCAATTTTTGTAAGGTGCCAAATCGCTCGATGAGAGCGATCTGACCTCCACCGTTGATGCATGTAGTAATCTTCCACCTGGGTTTTGTACTGAGCAATGCTCTGAACGGTTTCGTTTCAAAAACAACCGTGTCTTCTTCAGATGATGTCAGTGTTGGAAGCTCATCAGCGTATTTTGTTTCATTGTACAACCATTGAGGACCTTTCCACCATAGTGAATGCGCTTCTAGTGCAGAGGGGAAAATTCCGCGACGTCGGAATGTTGCTGGATATAACCCACCCGATTTGAAACGTACTGCTTCAAAGTCGCCGCTGGTTTGCGCAGCCAGCATAAGACAATGCTTGAATTACTCCATAACGTGTACTCCGCATCTTCTAGTTGTAGTGCGGTTCGTACATTATTGATCACCGTTACAAGAAGATGAGCCGCACACAACTCCAGCCGAGGGAGGAATCGTAATTTCTTTCACTGGTGCAACCTTTGTCTTTGCGGTTACTAACGAAACGTTTGTGTGCCCATCTGAATCGACTATCCGCATGTAAATCACTGCTGCATATGCCTAGCTGCTTGCATCACAGAATTCATGAAGCGTTACCATCGCAGCTGGTTTCACACCAAACCAACGCGGAACACGGATATGTGCCAATTGCTGTACACCGTTTCGTAAAGTCAGCCAATGTGTTCGTAGATCATCTGGTTAGGGTGTATCCCAATCAAGTTTCTCACGCCATAAAACTTGAATGAATATTTTTGCGGTCACGATAACTGGGGCCAACATGCCCGTTGGATCATACAGTCTAGCTATGCCGCTAAGAACTAAACGTTTAGTAGGTACGGCGTCTGACTCACGCACCTTAATTTTGTAGAATCTCTGATCGCTGATCGAGTTCCTATGAAGACCGAGCACCGTAGTGCTAGAGTCACTAAGCTCAAGCTCTGGAGCAGATGGTTGCGAGCCAATAATCGCCATGTATCAGTGTATCATATGAATTCCATTTTCTTAAATGAAATTTGCCTTGTTGTAATATGGTGTCGACATCTAACGCCAAAGTTACTGCTTCACTTAAAGAATCCGCACTATTGCTGCCATTGACGATGGCATAGATCCAGTTCCACCTGGCGGAACATTTTCTTCACATCACCAGTAATGGCAATTCTCCGCTTACGGAAACGAAATATGATATTCACAAGGACGTCTTGCAGTTGTGGTACAACCAGTTGTGTATCGTTCAGTGACACACCGTTGCTTGATTTGGCTGACGCGTTGAATACCACTCTAAACTTCTCAATGACAGCATGATGCGTAATATAATATGATTGAGAAGGATCGCTTCGAGAATCAACCACCGCTTCCATATGGTTTAAGACAACATATTCACGCATAAACTTCACATACTTGGTTCGTAATTCGGAATCACTATACTGTCTTCGTTCCAACTGATAAAACTGTCGCAGCGCTAGCTGATGAGAATTTCCCAGTGCCCGGGCGTCAGGACGAAATGGTATTTGTACACTGTAGCGACCTTCTGCGTTGCGTCTGACAGTGTTTTCAAAAATCTTCTCACATGGATCCGGAGCGGGATCGCATTTGGTTTCAGATTCTTCAAGTTCCCAGAACCAATGAAGTAGTTAATCGAGTCGCTGCTCACCGACACGTTTGTTGACTGTAAATGTGGACAGTGGTCGATCGAGAGTTGGATTAGTTATGACAGACCCAAATACAACCCATCCTAAATGCGTACGTATTGCACATGGCTCGTTGCGCTGGCCAGTGACAATTCCATCTCGAATTATATTTCCCCAAATATCGGCACCGATTAAAAGATCTATCGGCCCTGGCTTCGCAAGTCCTGGATCAGCAAGCTGTAGTGGACGCAAATGTTTCCAACAATCAGCATCAATCAACGTCGCAGGCGTGGTCGTCGTGATTGATCGTAATACATACCTCAAATTCTTGCTACTTCACATCGGTTTCCGTGAAGACTCAAATTATTAAACTCCGATTCAGTGATGAAACTCATCTGAGATCCGGGGTCACAGAGTATTCTGCATAGGTGACGGTTTCCATGCCGATCCAATATAAATGCGGTTGTCAGTCATGTATTTTGATCAAAGATCACACATGGTTTACCTGATGATATGCCAGGCGTCGCTTGACTTCCAGATCGAAATAATGCCTGATATGATTGTGGGTTAACAGTAGCTCTCTCTGATGTCGCCTTACATAATAGAGTGTTATGCTTCTGCTGGCAAAGTGCACACATGCCGGACGAATGTTCAGTTTGAGGATGATGGGGGTTTAAACAGTTGAAGCATAACATGAGGCTTTTCACTGCCTCCCAGCGCTGAGGTATACTCAAATTACGGAAAACTTGGCATCTACAAATGCGATGTGGGCCCGAGCAACGTGAACAAACGGGTGCTGCAGGCGATGCTCGATGACATTTGAGTGAATCCCTCGCTGGAATGGACATCGTCCAATGTTTTGTTGTACATCTGTCCGAGGAGTGGTTGAAGGCATATGCAATGCCCGTCGCTCGAAATATACAAGCATGTCATCCAATTTCGGCAATGGTTCATCCGAAAGGCTCATTGTTGCCTTTGGCAGTTTTCGTAATAGAATGGGATAAATTATCGCGTCCCACTTATCCGTTGGCAAATTCAGGCCTGACAATGCTCGCAATGTACTGCGAGTGCAGTCGATGATGTCTTGCAATGCTCGTTGCTGATCGGGCGCTGAATCGGGTAGATCGAGTAGACGATTCACATGTGTCTCAACTAAACGACGTGGATTGTCATAACGCTGCTTGAGTTCGGACCAAAATTGCTCAGACCCACCAGTGTAAAGACCCGCTACCATAGGGACTTCCCCACTTTTCACATATTGTCTCAATTTACTCCATTTATAGGGTGGTTCTAAATCTGTGCGATCATGCACAGGAGTCTCGAACATGTCCTTGAACATAAGCCAATTCTCTGGCCGTCCATCAAACATAGGAATAGACACCGGATCCAACCGCATGTCTACTGCTCGACCATGATTACTCGTGTAGTCCCGCTCAGATTTGCCATCCGATTGCAATCGACGCAATTTGATGCAGACTTGGTCATATGCCGCTTCAGTTTCGGCAAATAGTTGGTCGTGAGCAGCGATCACATCTGCCTCAGCTTCACCAACCAAATTCAAATGGTTTGTCACGACTCGGGTGAAATGCGCCTCAATATTCCGTAATGACTGATCGATTTCTACCTTATCGGGAGCATAATTATCCATATATTTATGTTTGATTGTATTAAGATATGGTACAACGTGCGATTCGTAATTTGGAAGATACCCAATAGGTCTATATTACGGAGGACATCATCCCAAGTTCGAAGCTCACGCCCAAATGTCAAAAAAGCTGATGTTTGTTGAATTGAATCACATCGGGTGGTATTTATGGCATAACGTATTGAAGGCAGCTGCTCAACCCAATTTCGATGGTCTCCCTTCACTAGTATCGCCAGTTGAGTTTTTAGCTCGCGCTCTTTTCTTTCTACCGTCGTGACACACCATATCGTAAAAGTACCTCATCAATTAATTTCGACAATCAAAATATTTTTATATCCATCCTTGTTAGTTAGAAGAGGGCCGAACAAATCCATAGCCACAGTTTCGAAGCGTTGTTGCATAGCGGGAATTTTTAACTAACCGGCTGGTTTCAGATATTTTAAAATGCTGACACTCCGTACCAACAAATTTCGCGATTGTTTTTCCTGGCCAAAAATATCGAGATTTAATTTTTTTTAATAGATTTTTCCACTCCATAATGACCGGCAGTTGGGTCAGAATGATATCGTTGCAATATAAAGTCGCGTTTGCGAACTGGCACGACGAGCTGGGCTTCTTCAGAATCCCTCGGAATATAACCCCCACCGGTGTAATTACCGAGGTCTGGATGATCAAATTCTGCAAAGCATTTTATAATTTTGTTTATTTCTGGATTTTGAAGTTGCGAATCTCGAATTTCCTCAAAATCATATGTTGGAAAATCCAAATTATATGGCGAAACTACGCATTGTTCATCTTCGGGTATAGGAGGCCTGGGCAATGTGTCCGCGACTACATTTGCCTTTCCAGGTGTATATGTTATTTTTAGGTTGAATCCTTGGATAAGTAAGGCCCATCGGGCCAGATTTCCGGATGGTTATTTTAACGACATCAACCATTTATGTGCCTACTGTAATTTCTGCACTATCCAAATATCCTCTGATCCATACAATGGTGAAAGCCTCACGCTCTGTTGTATTATAATTTCGCTCAGCTGAGAGCAAAAGCCGACTTGCATCGGTTCTTAGCGTATATGGCTTCGTTTCTTCTGCCTGCTGGAGGATTTTAGCATTCACTAACAACTGTTTTAATTGGCTGACAGCCATCTAGCATTAAGTTCATTTGAGATGACTCTCATCCCAAATAAACTTAATGCCCTTTTTTGTCAAATTGCTGAGTGGCCGCGACACTGCGGAGAAATTGGGGACAAATCGCGATGTTACGCGATTCTGGCCGTTCAGAAATAGCCGTAATTTTCTCTGGACTGGTACGGATGCCATTGATATCAATAATATGCCCTAAAAACCTGATACTTTCCCGGAAAAAAGAACATTTCTCCCGATTTATTCTTAAATCAAACTGCGCCAAACGATCAAAAACTCTAGCAAGGTTATTCAAATGTTGATCAAAAGTCTCGGATAATACCACGATATCGTCCAAATAAGCCCACATTGCCACCTCAGGAATTCCAGATTTTATGCGGTCAATCATTCTCTGAAACGTTGCGGGAGCGTTTTTCGAATGAGATACGCAAAGGTGTCGTGAAGTCGTGCGTCCTGCGCTCCCACCGCATGAGTATATTTAGTTGCTTCGGTCGTAATATCTACCACAGTGAATTGCCGCTCGAGTATTTCAAACCACACATTAGGGTTTTGTGAGTAAAGTGGCTGTGGAGTCTTAAAAGCCCCTAGAATAATTATTCCCGCGCTGTCAGGCAAATTAGTATATGCTCGCGATGTCTCTGCTGTATTTGATGAATTTAAATTTACCCCTGAGGCAGCTCGGGAAACAGCATCATTGATGAGTCTTGGACTCCTCCGTTAAAAAGCTGCCTGATGCTGATGTCTTTTTAGCTGGCTTCGATAATTTTAAAGTCTTCTTTACTGGAGTTGCTGTAAATATAATCGAACTCTGTTTAGCAGGGCCGCTTTTTTTTATTACAGATTATTTCCTAGTTTGGGGCCTGGCTGGAGAAACTTCGTCAGTGTTTTCACAAAAACAATAATTTGTATAAGTTGTTTGGCACACGAAGTAGAAATATCTACGAGGTAGGAACAAATTATTGTACTGAAGCCTCTTGCTACCTGTCGTAATGGGGTAAGATCTCAATTCTTTAAATTCATTAAAATTGTTCATGCAACGCCATGATTTGTAAAGTAAATATAAATTTTGCTTTATCCTTAATATACAAATGTGGAACAGCTATATTCAAATCCTCCTGATATCCCGGAATATTGATAATTTCATTTAGGCTGGAAGGAAAAAAATCTTAGTCCGGAAATGTATTAGGATTATAAGGGCAAATACTAGTTTTTTAAATTCGTTCATGATTGCCGCTTTTAAACCACCGCGATATATGAAGTGGTGATGAGACTACTACAACATTTTGAGCCTTGTACAAATTATACGCTGGTAAGGTTTTGTGAGAGCCATCATTATCAAGAATCAGTGAAACAGGGTCATCATTAACCCATCCGTTTTTTAAGCACCAATATATTGCATCGACCGGACCATCTTTATACAGTTGCGATGGCAATGTGGAAGCGCTCAAAGCACACCACACTGTAACATTTTTACCCCGTTCCCAGCTTACGGCTTGTCCTACTTGTTTCTGCCTTTATGGGCCAATGATTTCTCCTGGTTTTTGCACAGTGCTAATGCCCATTTCATCCATGTTAAAAGACTCGAGGTACTATAAAAACACCGAAATTTATTTTATTAAAAGTTGTCATCCTATTAATTCTGTTTGGTTCAGGTTTGTGCTAACTTAACGCTGGATTTCGTGATGTTTTTCATTCAGTTTAAGTATAGCAGCTTTCATTCCATTTTTCGACCAATTTCGTCTGGCGGTTTTTTTTTGATGTATATTCAGGACATCTAAACAGACAGCTGTTCATTAAGCTAAATACAAAATAAAGGGTTTCCCAATAAGAGGTTTCATTTTGATATTAAAAAACGAGTATTTTTTAAGAGAAATCAATGAATGTTTATTTCATTGTAAAGAGGAAGGTATGCCATTAACTTTTGAAAACGATATCAGCCAAATGGACTACACGGCTATATGCTGGCAGCACCATATCCTTTTCATAAAATTTTCCATGACCAATTCGCACATTTGCGGCTGTATGTCCTCGATAACTTCACGAATTCCATCTTTAAGGTCTTGAATCGATTGTGGAGCATTGGCATAGATCTTATCTTTCACGTGGCTCTCCATAAAAAGTCTAAAGGTGTTAAACCACAAGATCTTGGTGGCCAATGGTGATCACCTCTTCGAGAAATAACACGGTCAGGAAACTTTTCTTACAAAATTGCGATTGTTTCGTTGCTTGTGTGTCACGTAGCGCCGTCTTGCTGAAAATAAACATCGTCTTCATCAATATCTTCCAATTCCGGCCATAAAAAATCATTAATCATAGCTCGGTAGCGCAATCCATTCACCATAACAGTTGCACTAGCCTCATTTTCGAATAAGTAACATCCAATCGCACCACCAGCCCAAAAACGGCACCAATTAGTGACACGTTGAGGATGGAGAGGCTTTTCAACCGAGAAAGTGCTTTAGTTTTGCGAACTGTGACTACAACGTTTTCACTATTTTTGTAGACAAAAGATGACAGCTTCAAAATTGACAGCTGCTCAAATAGCAGGCTATTCAAAATGAAACCTCTTATTGGAAAACCCTATATATACTTCCATATTGGGTAATTCCGTGCGTTGCACAAAATTCCCCCTAAAAAACGGAATTTCCCCACATTTGTGAAATCACTAAAACATAAAAAAAATCGACACCACAATTTTATTCGATCTAATAACACGTGCATTAAACTGATGAAATGTAACTGGAAATACCTTCTATACGCTTTATTGATTTATAATTCTAATAATTAGCTTACCTTACCTAAAAAATTATAAAAAATTGACAAATTACGGTTTTTGACATCCAGTCATGCCGAACAACAACACTTAACTGAGGCCCCGATTTATTGGTGAATGTATGAAACACAAGAGAATGCAAATGTACAGCGAGTTCATCTAACTTTTCATCCCCCGTAGAATTAAGATTCCCTGATTTGCCATCTCGTGAAGAGATGAGAGATAATTCTGTGCTGCTTTCGACGTAAGAAAATGTGATTTGAGCTTCCCTTATCGCGATCAGTTCAGCTTGAATACGGTGCAGTAGTCCGGTGCAGGAACCTTCTCATTCGTCTTTGAGCCATCAATGAAGAAATTAACATCCCCTATATTCAGAAGTTCTCTCAACCAGCCATCTCTCACTGGAATATCAGTTTTAAAACTTTGATCAAAAAGTATCTTGTATTGTTAAAGTTCCACATGAAGTTGGAGTTGAACTCGCTGAATAATCTCCAGTACTATAGAGTGAATGTGCAAACCGTTTCTTTTACTAATGGCATTTTTGCAGGAGTAAAGCGCTGTTTTAGCTTTCGGCACACTCTCTTGGGTTACGTTTCCAGCTTAGTTTGTTGTCCAGAATGATACCCAGATACTTCACTTTATCAGTCAAGGTCAATCAAATACCATTTAAGCTACAGTGGCCCACGAAGTTGGTATTACCTAGAGAAAAGGATCAACTCAATTTTGTGTGGATTCACATTAGAACCACAACTATTATCTCAACCACCTTATAGTCGTACCCTTCCAGGTTTAATTATTACAGACAGGGATGTTCGAGGTAGATTACGCAATGTAATCTATGTGGTTGTCGACACGTAATTTTTTATGTAGATTACATGGTGATTTTTTAAGTTTCTGACGTCGACAGAATAGACAACGTCGAATTTATATGAAACTATCCCAGCATTCTAACCAAGAAAATAAATTTTTTTATTCAGGCAACACAATCTCCCTGAACTTCAATACACTTATTCCAGTAATCTTCTCACTATGGAATTTATGATTCATCCCTGAAGTGATAATCCCGAAGGCTGTCGAAATACGCTTCCATGGTTGCTATTACCTCTTCATTCGATGATAATCATATCTCACGCATGCATTTTTTTAGATGTGAGAACAGCCAGAAGTCAGAGGGAGCTAAATCTGGCGAATAGGGTGGATGTTGCAACAGTTCGTACTCTAATTCACTGATTTTCGCGATGGTTTTTTAGGCTGTGTGAGAGGATGCGTTGTCTTGATGAAAAATTATGTTTTCTTCTGTAAACCAGCAATTTTTACATCCAGCTGGTCCAAATGGTTACAATAATAATCTGAGTTTATTGTTTTACCAGTTTGCAGGTAATCCATGAACAAAATTCCTTTTGCATCCCAAAAGTACCTGATTCACACCACTCCTTAGCCTCTTGTTTTGATTCAGGAGCATGATGATAGACCCAAGTCTCATTCATAGTGATGAAACAACGCACAAAATATGTTGCTGAGAAAGTCGCATTCGAATGTGTTTTTGTTCCATTGTGAGCGAATGTGGCACGCATTGTGCACACAGCTTCCTGAAGCCCAAACCTTCAGTCAAAATTTTGCTTACACTAACTAATAAGATCCCTAGGTTTTCTACTAAATCTCTTTCGGATAATTGACGATCTTAAAAGACCATATGCTGTATTTTTGCTACGATTTCTGGTGTTGATGCACTTTTTGGACATCGTTCACGTCGTTCATGGTATGAACATGTGTTCGAACGATAAAACTTACTGAGCAACCTAGTAAATTTTCCCTTTCGTCGTAAAGTACATTTCGAAGCTTTTCTGTGTTTCGAACTGCCGGATTTCGATGTTGGACCGGTCTCTCTAATATATCCCAGGTATACTCTATTGGGTTCAAATCTGGAGACCATGCAGGCCAGTTCAGCTTGTTTATTCCAACCTAAAAAAAAATGACGTTACAGAGCTGGCAGTATGCGGCCGGTCATTATCCTGCATAAAAACAAAATGTTCTCTGATAGATGGGGCAAATGGTACTACATGTTCTAACAGAATATCCCTAACATATCAATCAGCTGTAATCCGCCATCAACAATAACTAATTCTGTACGGGCACCTAAACAATTAAGTCTCCACCATAAGCGACAGCCATCGTAATGTTACATTCAGACTACCGCTCACCTGGTCGTCGCCATACTCTTTGCCTTCGGTCGAGTTCACTAAGAAACAACTCTTGTCGGTCAACAAAAGGTCCCACTGGTTTAAAGACTAAAATCGGTATTCTTGAGCAAAATTCAACCTTGCTACTTGGCGATTTCTCTACAGTAGGGGTCCTTTCACGTTCACTTATTCGCACTCCTAAACCTCTTCTAAAGCATTACGGGTTTCAGTCGCTGTTTGACGCCTGTTTCTCAAAGGAAGGACAATGAAACGGTCATCTCTCGAACAAGCACAATCACTTGTGTTTCAAGTGTTCAATCGTCTCTGGTTTATCGGCGTAGGCAAGTGACTTAACATATCTCCAAAGAAAATAATGTAATGGAGTTAGATCACACAATCTCGGTGGCCAATTAACCAGACCATTGTGAAATTATAATTAAAATCTCCCATCATCGTTTTTGAAGACATATGGACCAATGGTTTAATATTTTCACTCCAAATCCGACATTTCTGTTTATTAACGTACCCATTCAACCAAAAGTGAGCTTCGTCGCTGAACAAAATTTTGTTTGGAAAATCAACATCAATATCAGTACTTGCTTCAGCCCATTGGCCGAATTGGCGGCGTGTGCGATGGTCAGATGGCTTTAATTCCTGCACAAGTTGAATTTTGTAAGCACGTAAACCGAGATTCTTAGATAAAATCTTCCATAAAGTGAAGGAACACATTCATTCACATTCTCAGTTGCTGAGAACGACGTCGAATTGATTGATTTGGTTTGCCTCAATGCTACGCTGGACAGCGTCTAGCTTGTTCAGTACGCACTGTTTGACGTGGTGTGTAAACGATCCATAGTTAGCCGAATTAAAAATGGACGTAATGCACGATGAGTTTGGCGAACAGAACCTGATACTCTTTAACGAGAGTATTTTGTGGCCAGGATAACGGTGATAGTAAATTCTCCAATTCAGATGCATCAACGGCGATAATATGCGAAATGTGTTCTCTGACAAAACGATCATTAGGTTTTGGTTCAATTCTGTGATACTCGATATTGGAAATTTTCGATTAAAAAATTTTTTAAACTGATCATCAGTAGTAGACGTAGATATTCTGAATACAAGTAACCATTTCATTGGCGTTACAGTAAATATTATTTCGGTAGACTCGGAATCGAAAGCAGCAGTCCCAATAACATAATACTGGTTCCAATCGGCCGCCTTGTTTGGCCTCTTGAGATATCAGGTTGATGGTTAACGGATTTTAATTCATTGGCCACTGTTTTGGTATAAATTCTGGACACTCTCCAATATTAAATAAATACGTCTCCAAATAGTGTCACGGATACAGTGTAGATACATTTTTACAGCTCAATCACCAATAATTACAAATCCATCCACAAATTTCCAAAAATCACTGAACAGTTCATATAGATAATAATTTCCGCAGTATCAATAGGTTCTAGCGCAACATATGTAACATACAAACTCTTTGACAATACGATATCAATTTTAGCTTAAATACCAGCTTTGTGAGCTATAGGTGACACGGTTCGATTTTGGTCGTCTACACAGAACTAAGTTTGGACAGTTCGATTTCTTCTGGAAGTGGTAAAATACAGAATTTTTATCGGAAGGCGATTTAATTTCATTCGCATCGGCGATTGCACGATTACATTTTAAAACACTATCGATATCGTAAGCTCCTTCTAGATCACCGTTCGGTACCAATAAACTTCAGCATACGATATTCTCAGGTGTAATCTTACCACCTGTCAAAAATTGTGTCTCTTTTAATGCATCGTGCTTCCTGGCTCCTCCTTTCTGATGAATTAAACGCTGGCTACGTGTGGTCGAAAATGTTACCCATTTATCATGCCGGCCAACCGGTTCCTCATTGCCGAGTATATATTTTGCAGTCACATCACTTAAAAATAATTGTAGCTCACTATACAGTTCCAGAATGATAATTTTACACCTAGCGAGTTAGCATCGTTTGTACACACCGGGTGGGCCATAACTCACTGAACATTGTATTTTTGATATAATTTTTTTTGATTTTATTGAAAATGAATAATTTTGATTACAAAAGATAGTTTTAATCGATAGTTTTGCCTTGTAGTTGCTGCAGTCCTTGCGGTTTATTTTCGTATACACGATCTTTCAAAAATCCCTACAAAAAGAAATCTGGTGGTGTTAAGTCGGGTGATCATGATGGCCAATTAACGTCTCAAAATCGTGAAACGATACGGGTACCAAAACTCGTTCGAAGCAAATTCATCGTTTCATTTGCAGTATGGGACGTAGCTCAGTCTTGTTCAAACCACGTTTCTTGAGTATTATCAAGTTCAGGAAATAAGAAATTTTCTAACATAGTCCTGTAACGCTCACTATTTACAGTCAATACATTGCCATCTTCGCCTTGGAAGAAGTACGGGCCGTAGATCGTATCTGCTGATATTCCGCACCAAACTGTGTCTCTAAGTGGATGCAACGGACGCTGTTGAATCATTCTTGGAACCACTTAAATGAAAATGCGCTTCATCGGTCATTATAATTTTTTTCATAAAATCAGGATCATCCGTTAATAATTCGGTCAATTTTGCACAAAATCTTAAACGGGTTGCATGGTCTTGTGAGTACAAGCGTGCGTTGTTATTATTCTACGCAGTGGAGTTCTGAACATTTGAAGCTGAGTGGCACGTTTACGAGTCGATGTCTCAGGGTTCTCATTTACCCTCTCCTGAACTCGTTCAATATTATTTTGGCTTCGTGCTTCAAGCGGTCTTCCACTCCGAGATAAGTCACTAACAGATCCCGATGACTGAAAACGAGCGACTAGATTGCGTACTTGATTTCTTGATGGTGTATTTCTGGTGTTAAAAAAATTCGAAATTTTTTTTGGGTTTGAATTATTGAATTTTGGCAAATACTGGCAAAGTAAAACTGAACAATTTTTTCTCGTTCCTCACTCGTATACATGGCTACTGAATCTCCCAAACGTTGTTTCTTTTACAAACTAAAAAAATTATATCAAAAATACAATGTTCGGTGACGAATGGCCCACCCTGTAATTCAAATTTGTGAAAATAAATACTTACTTCTACTCTAAAATTTGCAATAAATAAATTTGCAGAGTACAGTTTTTTTCCACACAAATTGCACAAATTGAACTCCTCCTAAACGGCTGGACCGATCTTAATGACATTTCGGTGTGTGTGTGTGTGTGTGTGTGTGTGTGTGTGTGTGTGTGTGTGTTTGAGTGGGTTCCTGAATGGTTTAATTTCACAATTGCACCCGGTAGGTAACACTGCGATCGTGTTCTAGGATTTTTTTTTAATTTTTCGACAAATTTTTTTTTAATTTTTCGCATATCAGAACATACTCGTATAACCCCAAAATTTCAATTAATTTTTTTTTTTTAATCTCTGCCATCTATTCTGGGACCGAAGCACTCCCAACTCTTTCGCGGTTTGTTTTTCCCGTCCTACCTTACGCTGTTATGCCAAATCAAAGACGTACGGCTATAAGTCCGATTTACGTTACCATCTGCGCATTGCATAACTCCATGTCAGCCTATAGTACTGGACATGTAAGTTTGGTCGGCCCATGAGTTTTGCACGCCGATAGGGGATCGTAGTTGTGTTCCTTTTTATCACAAATCGTAAGCTGTTGATGAAAATTTCCTTTTGCATCCTGCCTCTATCGGGATTCGAACCCGGTACCTCTCGATCCAAATGCGAAAGCTTTAACCACGGTGCCATTTGGTCGGTAATATCAGAACATATAACACCAAAATTTCATCCCCTCCCCCACCAGCCCCAATTTTTATATACTTTGTAGTTGAACTCCTCCTAAACGGCAGGACCGATTTTAATGAAATTTTGTGTGTTTGAGTGGGTTCCTGGATGGTTTCAATCCACAATTGGACCCGGTAGGTGACACTGAGATCGGACTCTAGGAATTTTTTTTTATTATTTTTTTTTAATTTTTCTCATATCAGGACATACTCGTATAACCTATTTCAACATACCCCCCCTCGCCCACTCCCCAATCTTTTTACATATATATATATATATATATATATATATATATATATATATATATATATATATATATATATATATATATATATATAATTCTTCCGTACGTATGTATCTTACTGAATTCCTCCTAAGCGGATCCCTGGATGGTTTTGATTCTCAATTGGACCCGGTAGGTGGCGCTGCGATCGGCTTCTAGTAATTTTTTCATTTTTTGACGAACATTTTTGTTTTATTATTTTAAGATTTTTCGAATATCAGAACATATAACACCAATATATCACCTTTCAACCCCCCCCCCCTTCCCCCCCCCCGAATCTTCATATATATAATTCTTCTGTATGTATGTATGTCACTGTACTCCTCCTAAACGGCCGGACCGATTTTAATGAGATTTTTTGTGTTTGTTTGAGTGGGTCTCTGGATGGTTTACATTCACATTTAAACCTGGTAGGTGGCGCTGTGATCGGGTTCTAGGAGTTTTTTTTTAATTTTTAGACGAATTTTTTTTATATGTTTAAAATTTTTCGCATATCAGAACATATAACACCAAAATTTCGCCCAATATTCTATAAAATGCTAAAACCACAAGTTCATGAATAATTGACTTTCTGAGAATAATTCATACTTATGTTTGTATACCATAGGTGGCACTGGTGACGAATTGTGTGCAAGTTACTTTTATCACATGTGCAAGTTACTTGCGTCGTAGCTTGCCGTCGGATATTTTGACATTTCTGTTCACTGTGTTTCGATATTCCATGTATCATATTTCTGAACATATTGAGTGTATTATTCATCGAAATAACGTTTTAAATCATAAATGAAGTGCACTTAAACACGCACTTTGTGCAAATGTGTAAGATGCAGAGTTGAAGTAAATATCTTTCATCACCTTTCATGAATTTCAATTATATGCATGTGCATTCCTTTACGGAATGTTAAACTGTTCATCGAAAATAAACAACATCAACGTTTGTTCAACAAATTATAACACCCATAAAATTCTAATAAGTTGCTTATATTTATGTGTTGGGTGTTTTTAAAGAACAATGGCACGTCTTCGTAGACAAGGAGGAAATATCTCGACGTACACGGACTTCACAAATAGTCCACACCCGTCGGTTAAATATAATGGCAGAAGATCAATTGACGGGCAATGCAAATTTACGAGACCAGCAACGCAACGAACGCCGTCGAGCTAACACATGAACGTGCATCACTTCTCCACCTTAAGGGAGAGTAATACAGTGGTGAATCGGCCGGTTTCTGCTGCGCGTATAGAAAAGTTCTACTGACACCATTGAATTCGCCGCCAGAACCACTGAAAACACTATTGGCTAGAGTCACACCTCAATCAAAATTCTAGCTTCCAAATGACATCATTTGGAGCAACAAAAATCGTTCAGAATGAGAATGGTCGCAATTTTGAATTAACGTTTGAGATTCAGGGCCGAGTGTATCATCAAATTAGTTTTTTAATCTCAATGCCTGACGCTGATTCAATATTCTTGCAAATCTGCTTTATAGGCGATGAAAAGCAACAAATAAAGACAAGCTGCCAATACAAGCACATCGATGGATAACATTTCAACAAAGAAATCCAGCAATATCTTTTTTGTAATCACATTATTTTACCTACCATCAATCTCACGGAAAGTACTGCCCCTTTCGCCAAATGTGTAAATGACAGGCACCAAATGACCTCCGGGCATGGCACGAAAATTGAACGGCACAGCATAACGAGAAATTGCACTTATTTATTAGTTGTGCTTTGGACAACGAAACGCAAAGTTGGAAATGCTAGACTCAATGTCAAATGTCACATCGAAAATTTGAATATTGAAAAAACGTTTGCTGTACCCGTCAAACCTGCTATTAATGGCCACGAAGCCGTTCGCTACTTTTTTTCATAAATTTTAAAAACTACATCGATGAAAATCCATTGAAAATCGTGAGTACGCACGAAAATCTTCTAATGTCAAATTGATTGACAAGGCACTACAAATGTGTACACTGTTATGATTCCCAAAATGCAAGTGCCTCCACTTCAAAAGGAGGATGGAACCTGTTCAAGAGGTCCTGAAGAGAAGGCTGATCTGTTTGCGGAGTATCTCGAGGATACCTTCCAACCACTACCAAGGCAAACGTACTGTATCTCTTTCTACTATCCCTGTATTCTCGTGAAAACAGGGATAGTAGAAGGAGATACATCGATAAGGCTAGAAATACATACAAAATCCTTCATAATGACGGAAATTCAGTCCTCCAAGTTCTCGAATTTTTAAAAACCTATACTAATTGACGAGAGACCAAAATTAACCGGAGTTATCGATTCTAAGGAATTCAAAATTTAGGACAAACACTGTCAGTGATCTTGTGAACACAATCCACCGTGTCAATCGAAGGACATTATTTGAATATGAATGAAAAATGTCTCGAATTTCGATTCTCTTGTTGCTGCAAAAATATACAATCGAAACGTAAAATTGACGTCAAAGAATTATTTGAAAATGAAATTTAATCCAATAAAAAGTAGAAATGATGTAACAGTTCAAACTATTTCGTTTTTTATGTAACTATATGGAAAAAATAATTGCGCGACAACTAATTTTTAAAGAAGTTTTGTGTTTTCGTTTTACGAAGACGAGACATAAACTTTAACACCCACGTGCAATTTACGTATTACAATAAGAATTTAACATTGACCGCGGCTTTTTGTTTTGCCAAAAACAACTGTAAACTTGTCGAAAGTTACATGAACTTTGGAATAGTTAAATAATATTTACGCAACAGAAAAATAAGATTATATTGACCAACCTCAACTTACAACATCTTCGTGAAAATATCATTGTAGTAAAAATAACTAATTAGCTAACATAAATCATCTTAAACGAACTTGAGATTATGTCGAAGAGATCTCTAAGTGGTGGTACATAATTAATTAATAATCATTATTTCTTTTATTTGCGCCAACCTTGGACCACAAAAGTTTGATAGTTCGCAGTTTATGGTATATGATGCCGATAAACCAGAATTGTGCTGAAAACCCATACAGGGTTGTAGCAGAATATAATTGACATATATAAATGATAAAAAATAGAGATTTACCGAAAAAATTTTTAAAGAACTAATTCCAAAATTTTTGGTTTTTTATATACGGGAAACTCTAAAATCAACATCTTCGCCTTGAATAACCGGGCTCGCTTACCCAACGTATACAGATGTGTTCTCCAACTAGTGCATTGTATAGCAAAAATGGAAAGGTCAATATATTGTGGCCATCTGTGATGGTCGAGGTAGATTACGCTATGTAATCTACGCGGTTGCCGACACGTAATCTATTAGGTAGATTACATAGCGATTAAAGTCGACAACCTAGGAAACAATATTAAAAACTTTGTTTTCACTTTAGCCGGTCTGATGATGTTGCTATCTAGTTGTCCTAGGGAAGTTGGGCCAAATTTCAGCCCCAAAAAACGCGGTGATCGTTTTAAATTTTTCAAGTAAGCCCCAATTTGTTTATCGTAACAAATAGACTCAGCTGAAAATCTAAATTTGCATAGTTAAAGGAACCATTCTAACCTTGTAAAATAAATGTAAAATAGCCAAAAAGCAATTCTTATTATTTTCAAATGGTTCATGAAAATATTATTACTAAGGAACATAAAAATGTGGCCTTGAGTTTCAAAGTCGGACATACGCCAAAATCACCGATTTTTGTATTTACACAATATATACAAAATACGATAAGTCGATCCGTTCATTAAGTTCGATAACGAAGTTAAGTTTTTAGCTATTGGGCTCACTACAATTTTCGGATAGTTTTGGTTCTAGCCTTCACGAGTAAAAATTTTCAGGAGGTTGTAATGAGATCCTCATACCGAGAATGGCCCATATTCAGCCGCTTTAAGAACAACCATAATATCTTGGTGGAAGTTTGAGATTTTCGGTATTGGTTATCGGTCTCCAAAATGATTGGTTTGATTACGAACATGTTAAAATCCCGTTAAAGGGTATAGGACTAGACAGAAGACAACAGAAACCGTGTCGGAGTTACGGACTAACGCAAAATAGGTATCTAATTTACCTACATGAGTTTTACTTTGATTATTCCTAGCTTTATCCTTACATTTAATTTTTATCCTTATATTTACTACGACTACATCTTACTAATGGGTTAGGGAAAAAGTTCTTGGCATGGTAGTCTGATGGTGCAAGCTCAGGACTATATGGAGGTGCATCAAAACTTCCCAGCCAAGCTCTTTCAGTTTCTGCCGGGTCATCAATGATGTGTGTGGTCTATAGCGTTATCATGATGGAACACAACGCTATTTCTGCTGATCAATTTTGGACGTTTTAACTGAATTGCTTGCCTTAAACGCATTATTAGTTGCTACCAATCATGATTATAATTAATCGTTTGGCCCGGTGGCAGCACCTCATAATGCTCGATTGCTTTCCACTCTCACCAAACACACAGCATTGCCTTTCTTGGTGTCAATCCTGGCTTTGATACCGTATTCATGTGGTACCCAAACGTCCTGTTTTATGATCAATATTTAGTCCTTTACCAATTGCATGGCTGCTTATATGTCGGTCTCCTTCAGTTTTCTGCATGATTTCATCAACTTTTCCAGTGGTTGGTCGACCAGAGTGAGGTGCATTTTTGACATCCACATTTCTAGAACGAAAGCGCTTAAACTATTTCTTCGCTGCTGATTTTGATAAAGCACCTTCTCCATAAAAAGCACAATTTTTTTCGCAAGCCTGAGCCGCGTTTTTACCTTTGTCGTAATAAAATTTTAAAATATATCGAATTTTTTCATTATTTATCTCCATGTTTAAAATGTTGTAACTTTTTATTCACTTCACCGATTTTAATGTTTTGTATATTTTTTTTACTGAGATTTATGAATGTCAAGCCATCTACCGGGAAAAAGGCGGCCACGAACATTTTCCCCTACCTATTAAAAACGGAGCAGAACGCAAACAATTCGTCTCCGCATTAGCTCCTGTATTTTAACGTGGAATCGCCCATCAAACTTCTTCACTATATAGAGCGGCTATGTCTATCAACTACATGACACTCGACATATCTCAATTTTTAACAAACATTCGTTTGTAATTCTCTATTGAACCACCAACCAGTATATTTATGGTCTTGCTTGAATATAGATTTGGCAGTTTTAAAAATTGTTATTGTTATACTAAAGGCGCTTCAATGGTGTAAGTCTCGTGGCGCTTTAAAGACGTCGTGCGGACTTTGGCTATTGGTGGATGCTTTATTGGCCACAAATGACACTAAAGTGTCATAAATTGGAAGATATCGGTTGGATAAAAAATTTCGATTACCAACTCGCACCAGATCAAATTACAAATTATAATCTTATTCTCTATAACGCGTGCAGTAAGAGCTTTTGAATAAAAGTTTGTTGACGTTTTAAATTACGAAGGGTTTAAATGCAAGCGAAATATAATAATTCACTAAGTCACTTTGAATGTGAAGCAATGTGAAGTTTGGTCACTGCAGTCTGATGAGGCGACCAAATTACTTCAAAACCAAGGTACTAAACGTCAAGGTAACGTCATCTCGATGTAAAACAATATCTGGCTATCATCTGATTGTGAATACAGCACCACTGAAATATTGCCGAATATACCAGAAATATTCCCACACGAATTTTCCTAAATCCCTAACTCACTAAAATTCACCATTTACCAATCATAATTATTTTTAGTCACACCATTATTTATACTTTAACACCAATTAATATTTCTCGCAATACTCACTTTCGCTCTTCATTAATCTTTCGTATTTATATACCGCGTTGAATATTCTAAATCTGTCTACCCTTTGCCATCGCCTCTCGACGCCATCAAACCTCGCACTCATCCATGGTTCATTCTACTTCAGCACCATCCTCGATGACAACCCACTACTGGCACGCCATGCGGCTCCTTCATACTTGGTACCACCTGTACGCACATCTGCCTGCAGCAAAACCCCCATTGTCAGCGCACTCTTTGACCAACATTTCGTCGGTGATATTTTCCGCCGTCGCCTAAACCTAGAGAATTTTAGCGATATAGGGTCTAGACCATTCAATTGAATATCGCTAGCGCTCCTTCTAATTTCTGGCCGTTTTTGCATCCCTTCCAAATGTCGTCTTTCATGCCGATCGTTCTTCACACGGCATTTGCTTGTCACTACTTTCCACCAGTTCCTCTAACCAACTTGGGCTACCATGTTAATCCTCCGTGAATAATGTGCAGGATTCCTTTCTGATTTGTGCAACTTCCACACGAATCTCCATCCGCCCACTTGTGGTTGCAATACACACACTGGCCTCACTCGATAATCTTCAGTCATGTTCTATCCAAACTTAGCTGCCACAATTGCTGATGCTCTTAAGCCGAAGATTCAACAGTCATACTTATATAAGTTATACTTATCAACCTCATCCATGCGTTGCAATCCGTGTTTGATTCTGTCCGTAGCCTCACTACCTCCAGCATCAGCAATATCACTTCCTTTGCTGCACAACCCTGGATTACTATCTTTCTCCGTTACATAAACTTTTCCTGCACCAAAATCGTCGAAACCATCCCCACCAAACGACCAGTCGTCATTCTCTATTACCATAAACACCTTCTTTCCTAGCCCCCCTGAACTGTAAATGTATCTATATGAGAGGTCGATTCTGTATCAGGCTGCGCATCAAATAGCATTAATATGCCGCATCAAATAGTTTTTCCTCTATTACCTCTTCGAACTCATAATTATCCGAGTCTAATCCTTGCTTCTCCATAGCCTCACGTAGTCGGAATATAACGCGTCGATCAAATTCGATCATATCAATTACGCTGCGTTAATTGGAATTTTAACTTTGTACCCGTCAAATCTGAAATCGTCGGATAGAAATATTGCCACAGGAATTTTTTTAAAATCTATTTATCACTAAAACAACACAACAAATAATTTCCACAATTATTTTTAATCTCGCGACGTATGGTTTAACGCATTCTTCACTTTCTCTGTTTAACCGTTCGCGTACTGAATCTTCCGAATGACTCCCCATTGTGTTCATTGCACCCGTATTTATGTATTTAATAAATTGGTATAATCACTTAACTATTATAAAACTATTTCTAATGCTACTACTTAAACCTAGATGTCGTTAAACCAATTTACGGTGAATTACGTCCAATAGGCGGAATCGTAACAATATTTTAACAGGCTTACATTTCAGGCAATGGTAACGGAAGGATACAAAATTTCTTCGGTAATTTGCAATCGCTCGATGACAATGCAATATTTAATCATTTATAGCACGCTGTGATCAGTATTTGACCCCATTTTGAATAAATTACTTTTCTATTATGTATGTAGTATCAGGTTCGTCGCTTTTCATTTTATGTATAGGGATCGATGTCTTTAGTTTCTCAAATCGTTAAAAGTGCCGGAAATATATGTTTCGGAAACATATTATTTTTTGACATAATTTACCACGCTTTACAATGCAATCGTAATTTCGATCACTTCTCGACGGCAGCTTGAGTGCTCAAACTTTCACGCTGTGAGCAGTATTTGATGCTATTTTGAATAAATTACATTGCCATGTGAGAAATTCACTTAAATTTAACGGTTACTCGATATTTAAAAAAATCAACTAACAGTAAGCTACACTCATAAAAACTTTGTAAAACGAGGGGCTTAAAAAGTCTTTTTAATTTTATAATTATTTAAACGTTAATTTTTACTCTAATTTATCTCGCCTCCAGGGACAATCACAAATAATATTTTCGGGGCGTTTCAACTCGCTTTGTGTTTCTGTTTCAACAGATTTTTCAGCAAATTTATTTTATATGAAAAATACACAACAACGAATTTATTCTTGGAAATATTCTCCATCATTTTTTATGACCTGGCGCCATCTTTCAGGTAACATACGAATGCCGTCGCGAAAGAAACTTGCAGGCTTGTACAGCTATTGATTTTGAGCTGTTTAGCCACTAAAGTGTGCTGCATTAACCCCGGAACAAAGGGCAGCCGGATGGGGCCTGGTGCAGCAACGTTAGGTCGAGCGTTGTCATGCAGCAATATGATCTGCCTGCTTTCTTGTCCAGTAAATGGCCTTTTATGATCAAGTACTTCGCTCAGTTTGTTCAATTGTCAGCTATAGTATTCTGCAGTCACTGTCTGGCCAGTTTCCAGGTGTTCATAATAAAGCACACCCTTCATGTCCCACAGATACACAGGAGAACCTTCTTTATGTGGATGTTCTGTTTCGGCGTTGATCGGACGATCTAATCCGAGGTTTTACTATGACTTTTCACGTTTGAGGTTCTCGTGAAAAATATACTTTTCATCATCCGTCACAATTTTCCACGAAAAGTCCTTTTTTTGTTGCCAGACAAGCAGTGAAAGCTACGTGTTCATACACATGTTGGACCCACTTTCCAAGTTTTTCAATATTTCCCATTTGGTGCAAACGCTTGGAAATAGCTGCGTGGATGACTCCTAGCTGAGCTTGTTGCGTTTGCGTTGAGTCTTATTCCAGTAGAACTTGAAATTCCGCATCTTCAAGCTTTCGAGGTTGTCTAGGGCGCGGTTTTTCACTGTCGATCGAAATTACTACTTCTAAAGCGTTTGTACCAATAATTACACGTTTCATTAGACACAACGTCGGGACCAGCATACGCAATTCTTTCCCTAAATATCAGCCAAGCAATCGTATAAACGTGTATGCTAAAATCAATACGCCAGAAATCTCATTGTCGAGTAGTATTTGTGCATATTTGTGCAATTTTGAGCGTCTAATGGTAAAACTTTCTGAGCGTCTAATCGTGAAGTACTTTTTGGGCTATTATTACCAAAATATTTGCTACCTTATTTATATAGAATAAATTTAAAAAAATTGCTTGTTCATCATTAAAACAAAATTTGGTGATCATATTCATTTTACAAGATAAAAATAAAGATTTTTTGATCATCTTGATTGACTAATATTTTGTATGTCTTCCTCCAGATTTTATGACTGCTTCTAGGCGCCGCGGCATACTTTTTATTAGATTTGAATTGGTTTCAGGAGATATTTGTTGCCATGCGTGTCTTAAGTTATTAAACAAACCGTTTTTATTTAAGCGCTGTTTAAATGGAAATTTTTCGTCCAAGGTCATCGAGAAATTTTCTATTGGATTAATATCCGGGCTCTAGGGAGGCCATTCCAATAGTTTGATTTTTTTTTTAAATATTGCGTGGCAAGTTTGGAAGTTTGTTTGGGATCATTGTCCTGCTGAAAGATAAACCGCAATGGTAACCCAATTTTACATATTGAGTCTTTTAAGTTTTCTTTCAACATGTCCACATATACATCAGCTGTCAGAATATTTTCAACTAAGCACAAATTACCAACTCCACTTCCAGCGAAACACTCCCATACCATGATAGATCTACCACCGTGTTTTGTTGTGGTTTTTATATTTTGAGCTGCATAAGCGGTTCAAGGATTTCTCCGAAGAGTTGAAATTTGCTCTCATCTGACCATAGCACATGATTCCAAAAGTCAAAGCCTTTATTTCTATATTCTTTAGCAAATTTCAATCTTGTTTTCATATTAGTTTTACTTATGAAGGGTTTCTTTCGCTGGATACAGGTAATTTTTCCTTTTACCCGTAACCGTCGACAAATTGTTCGTGTCGAAACTGAAAAATTAGTTATTTGTTTAATTTCGAGAGAAATTCGTTTGGGATTTTTCTTCACTTCTCTGACGATTTGTCTGTCGTCCTTTTCTGATGTCTTTCGCTTCCTTCCCCAGATTTTTCTCGCGCCAGTGAATGACTGAGTGTATTTTTCAGCAAGGTGGCGATAGGACAACCCAATATTACGGTCATTTACAATCCGTTGTCTCAAGTTAATTGAATAATCGTTTTGCCCCGGCATATTGCATGAAAAGCTCTTCAACAAAAGAACAGTATTTAAAAATAAACAAATAAAATCATTGAATTGCAGAAACTTACCTTAAACCAAAGTTTATTTAGAAAAACACTGGATTAAACATCAAAACATACAGAACTTATTAATAAAGACGAAGTGCAACTAACATTTTGTACGTAGATGTGCGATCAGGGAAATAAGCGACAATAAAACAAAGAAAAAACAATATATGAGGTGCAGAAATGTTTAAAACTAGGGTATTCCAAAAAAATTGATCTGAGTTAATTTTGTCACTCTCTGTATGTTAGAAAATATCGCAGTTTTTTCGAACTCTGTTTGCACAAGTAAAATTTTTGAAAAAAAAATTCTGCGCTTTATGGAAATCCCTACTTTTAATAATAAATTGAAGTTCAAATTATTAATGAAATCATTTAAACTTGAGGTATTGAACATACAGATCGAGCAAGTTTCATGATTATGGCTACTCCAAATCGGCCAGAATCACGAATAAAATTTTTTATTTCAACCCTAATTTCAGAAGAATATTTATGAAAAATTTTGAAAAACCCACTGAACATACTGTCCGAATTTTTTGATTGTGCCTACTCCCCATCAGCCAGAATCACCAGTAGAGACATTTTAGTTCAACCCTAATTTCAAAAGATCATTTTTGAAAAATTTTGTATGAATAAATTTCTGGAAATCCCACCTCTTATCAACGGAATTACTTAAACTGGTTGAACTGAACATACTGGCTAAGATTCATAAATATGAATGCTCCTCATCAGCCAGAACCGCCCGTAGCGATCCCTTATTTCAAGCCTAAATCCAGAAGATCATTTTTAAAAAAAAATTGTTGGGTGATTTCTGGAAACTCCACCTTTTATTAATGAAAGCACTTAAACTCGTTAAACTGAACATTAACCAAGTCTTATATGATTGTGCCTACTCCCCATCAGTCAGTCATTAACCGTAGTCAACCTTACAGGAAAATTTAACATTAATTGTTAGACCTAGGTATAACTTTAAGTTGACATCAGTTTACATAGCCGTCTGTATTACAATAATAAGCATTGTAAACCGATATCAATGCTAGTACATTTAGCCGCTGCAATTGAAAAATTGCAAACGTTTCCATCCCTGCTCTCGTGGAGACATGTACAGTCCGGAATTCCGGTCTACTATATCGCACTATTCCGTTCTTTTAAGAATTTTATCAGTTCAGCGCAATATGGCCGGAACTTAGAAAAAACTTCGTCGCAAAGTAATGTTGGTAGATGTACAGCCACTTATGTTTTAGTGACATAACAGTCACCTAGTTATATTCGAAAGGTAGATATTTAACTTCTTCTACTTCCGATCCGCATAAACAAACATTGACGTTGGTCTATTATTTTGAATCTCTGTAGGAGGGCTTTAAATTTACCATGTCCAGGGATAACTTGGTTCATCGAGCTCGTCAGTGGTAATTTCATTTTGAGTCGTGCTTTTATATCAGGAATGAAGTCAAATGTATGCCCACTATTGGCTGATTCATTCCACCTTCTTTGCCATAAGCAAATCGCCATATCTTCTATTCCTGTTTTGTTGCTATATTGATTATGTCTTCTAGCTGTAACATGCACATGGACACCTATTTCATTTTGGGCACATCTTCTTATGTAGTACAAGTGCGCTCGCTTTTGGATTAAGATATCTACCGGGAGTACGGAGGCCAGAACCACAACAGCATCTTTAGACACTGTTCGATAGGCCTTTGTTACTCCTAGCAAGATATTCCTCTGAGCACTTTGCAATGATCTGACGTGGTGACAATTTAACCTGTCATACGTGAATAGCGCCTCCGCCGCACCTTTGTAGATTACTACAAGTGTTTTGTGATTCAGTCTCTCTTCATTCCATCTCTCTCTTGACACTCTCGTCGAGCTTCTTAGTGTTTTCACAGACTCTTTAAACGTGAGAAGTTACGCCCATTCGTTCATCTAGGTCAACTCCTAGATATCCCACAGGCTTGACCATTTTCATGTTTCGACCGTTTAAAGATATTGTTGGAGGTCGACAAGAGTTAAATTTGCCTTTTAGCTGCAGCATCACTGTTTTCTCATCAGACAGTGATATTTTATTTTTTCCACACAATTGGTGTGGAAGCTGAAGTTCGAGTCTCGAGTTGCCATGCACCAGAATGACTTTGGCAACCGCGAATGCAATTTCGTCCAAGTCATCAATCATACTTGTGTTAAACACGATATCCCAGGAGGATATCTTTTTGTAATTTGTTTAGAAACAGAACATGCATATCTCTTATTATTGCGGATCTTTTACTGAAGTAGCTCCTAGAATATTCATAGTGTTTCTAGGGAGATTGTAGCTAGCGATGACACTAGGCCACGTAAGGTTATCAAATGATCCGGCAATGTCCAAGAATATACCCATAACATATTTAGAACTTTGGGTTTTGACAGTGTTGATTAGGCGGACTATCGCATCTTCAGTACACATGCGACGTCGGAAACCGAATTGTTTGTCCGAGAACAGTCCGATCTCTACAATTCGCGGTGTAATGTGAATGGCTAGTAACTTTTCTAGGAGTTTTCCCATAACCGGTAGTAACATTATAGGTCTATAAGATTTCGAAGAAAGTGGATCTCTATCGCCAGGTTTCCTGATTACAACCATTTCACCCGTTTTCCAAACTTTAGGGAAGTAACCAAATTTTAAGCAGCTGTTTAATAATTTTACTATGCTAGGCCCTATGATGGGCCATACCAGCTGGATTATTTCTGCGTTTAAGTTGTCAAGTCCTGGTGACTTGTTACGTTTAAAGCAAGTAAGAGCACTGGTGACCTCCTCCCACGTAAATGGAGGGTCTGCAGCATCTGTGGATGTCCAACTGCTGTTGGTGGCGATCTCGCGCATTTCTGCTTGAGGCTCAATTTCGTCTGGTGTTTCGTCTGGCAGAAGTGAGTTGAGTAACTCCAAGCGTGTGTCATGCCACGTTTCAATGACGACTCCATTTGTCTTCCTAACGGTATTCAAAACTTCAAGAGGTCTTGCTATACAAAACCCCAGGGGTCTCTATTACCGTGTTTCGTGACATACCGTTGGAAACTACTTTGCTTTGCTTTAAATACTACATGAACGTGTTTATTTCTTGCCACTCCGAAAAGAGTCAATTTCAACTCTTTTGCTCTTTGGCCCCTTTCCGTCTGGTATGCTCTTCTAAGCTTATGCATAGAACATCTAAGTTTCCTTAGATTAGAGTTCCATCAACTATTTCGTTTCTTAGCTAATCTCTTAGTAAGGCTCCATTAACTATTGTTAAGTCAATATTGGAGTTCCCATTAGACGAGAACGTCGTCGGGTTTCCCTGCTCCTTCATTATGAAAAGGTCGCTTCTGCACACGAATTCCTCTACTTTTCTTCCGTTTTAATCGCTTAAACGGTCATACCACATTTTACTTCTAGCATTGAAGTCTTCGGTGATCCTTACTTTTTTGTGTTGACCCGATAAAGAGCCTAGGATCGTTTCGATTTTGCGCCGATGGTTCTCAATCGGTTCACTGTATTGGGCATATATTGAAAATAGGTAGAATGAACCAACTTCCGATGATATTTCAACACAGGTGAGGTGGCTATCACAGAACTGACTTAGCTTCACCATGTTCATGCCAATACTGTGAATACTAATTGCAGTCTTGGGGTTCTCAGGGCATCCATCCACATAATATGTCTATGTCGTGTGTGGAGATGCGTTCACATATCTCTGATCCAACTATTATAGCGCCCTGCATGTGGAGATGGGTGATACGTAGGTTTCTGTTACAATATCTGGTATTATGACTAATCATCATGCTTAGTGTTTAATCTCAGGCGTTGCACAACACTTTTGTATGCGTTACATGAAACGCTACCCATTTGGTGGTCGTGTGATTTTTTGCATTTCCTTTGCAGCTTGCGCAACTAGCAGGTTTGTCTTTATTTGGGCATCCCTTATATCCATGACCGTATTGTGCACAGTAAGAGCAGGTCTCTGTGCGCGCCCTACTGTTCCTTGCAATATGATCATATTGCTGGCACCTAAAGCACTTAGTCGGAGTCACAAACTCTCTCACATGGCATCGTGCACAGTCCACGTGCAATCTTCCATACTTTAGCAACATGTTTTTGGTTGCTGGTTCTACTTCTACCACCCAGTGAGCGGTCTCTTTATTTCTCGCACCAGTTCTATATACATAGAACCTTAAAATCTTTTCGATCCAGAAAGTTGTAATTTATTAAGTGACAGTTTGTGACCACGTCACCATCAGTGTTGACATCCAGGATAATTACCTTAGGTAATAACTTCATAGATACTGGTTCGGTGGCTACTAGACCCACGCCTTCCAACTCTACGTTTTACGTGAACACCTTCAAATCTGAGGAAGAGTCAACTGTAACTGCAATACCATTTGGGACAGCGTTTGTTACATAGGAAACTCTTATTTCAACCCTAATTTCTCTTTCTAATCTTTTATGAACAATTTTGTATGGGCCTTGGAAATCCGCCTTTTATTAATGAAATCACTTAAATTGGTTCTACTGAACAGACTGACCAAGCTTCATGGTTGTGGTTACTCCCATCAGCCAGAATCACCCGTAGAGAACGCTTACCCTTGGCTGATGAGAATTAGGCACAACGCAGGGTTGGGCGAGGTACATTAGACAATGTAATCTATGCGGTTTCAACACGTAATTTATTACGTAGATTACATAGCGATTGTTAGCGTTCCTGACGTCGACAATGTAGACAGGGAAATTGCATTATAATCTAAATGTTCTCATTACTTTTCCTTTATTAAACGTTGCCTGGCAAGATAAATTAGCTGTCTAGCTGTTAGGTAGTTGTCTTATTATCCCAGGAACAGAATATTATTCGTATGACATTATTATTCGTATGACTCATATGTAGACCTAAACTAATCCTCATTGGATAAAAGAACTCAATATTATAACAGTCGCTGTTAAACGTGTCATTATAGTGAGTACAAGGTTTACATGCATAGTACGATGAACACACTTAACACTCCATCACAAATAAAAACCAACGACTACCTTAAGCAGCGATGAATTGATATATTTTACATCTAATTTGGTCGAATCCCTAATGTACCTGGTTCACATTTAATTAGCGCACCATATTTAAGTAAGAAATACATCATCTGCGTTAGAATCAATTTGATCAAAATCGATAATGCGTTGGCATTTAACTTATCCATGAAGGTAATATTTGTAAGTTCAATGAACAAAACATTGGCCGTATGTAAGTAGAAGTCAGCAAAATATATATGGTAGGAAGTTTTTACCATTTATATAGAGATGGCACTGTGAATTCTTAATTATGGTTTTCAAACGACCAGTTATGTTCAGAAAATATTTGGATTTAGTCTGAAATTAATGTTTACACTGTGTGTTCACGCCGACTTTTATTTATTCAATTTCTGACTAACTAAATTGATGGTTAGTTCATACGATTGAACTAATTTTGTAGTATAGAACTGAATATAAAACATATTTTGATTTATGAATAATAGAGACATCTGTCAATGACTAGTATGAACTAATCACCAATTTAGTTAGACGGAAGCTTAGACAAAAAATCGGTATTAAAAACTTTAATACTGTGTGCCTGATACCAATTTTTTCGATTAAATTACTAACTAAAGTAATATCATGTTATTTCGTACCGGGTTTCAATAGATGGCGTAACACATAAAGCACTAAAATTTTATTCTAATTCCCTCTCGAAGTAAAGAATAGAAATCACTAATACAAACCAACCACAATTTAGTTTAGTCAGTAATTTAGATTGTGTGCATCTCGCCGATTTTTGGGTATACTTCCTGTACAAAATTAATGATTAGTTCATACTAGTCGTTCATAGATGTCGCAAATCATATTGTGTATGCTATTTAATTAAAATTAGCTATATTCGACAATACGTTTAATGTAAAGTTTAGATGCAGTTTAGATGTAAATATAAAGCATATTTTGGTTTAAAAACAATAGAGACATCTTGTGTAATTGTTATGAACTAATTTTTCATTTTTTAATATTTTGAATTAGCTAAAATCTCTGTAAACATAGGTTAAAATTATGAAATGATTGAATCCTGTTTTCGTAATTACAGGTGGTTGTCGACGTATAGATGACGCTCTGGCACAACTATTTCATTAATAAAAGGTGGGATTCTCAGAAATTACCTATAATTTTTTCACAAATTTATGTTGTGAATTAATGGTTTTCCATTTCCAAATCTGGCTGATATGGAGTGTCACAATGAATTCTCGTCTTACTGACCTTTATGTACATCTAGTTTGTACAATTAAGGAAATAGCAAATATTGCATGGACTAAAGAGTCAACAATTGATATTCAATCTACTTCAACAGATTATGTGCATAACGTACTTAAATGTTCAGATATAGCCGTTCTAGGACCAATTCATACTATTGCATATGTATTAGTATCTTATTACCTGTATAAGACGAAATAAGAGTTAAACTTGAAAAAATTGGTACAAAGTTAAACAAAATAAACATACCCATCGTAATAATCGAATATTTGAAATGTCAAATGGTTGAATTAATCATTTAATATAATAATTATTATGACCAAACACACTATAAGTAAAATGGTACCAGACATATAAAAAAAAATTAGAAAAAAGAACTTTTCAAATTTATAAAAATACGCCACATGTCTATGCGGATCGTCAAGGTGTCCCATTTTGGTCCGTTCATTTTATCATACTTAAGACGAAAAAGTCTGAAAATGGAAATTCTGTGGAGCGAGTTCTGGAAATTTTGCCACATAGCCACATACATAGTGCAATAAAAGCCGTTCAATTTCGCAAAAATACGCCACATGTCTATGCGGATCGTCAGGGAGTCCCATTTTGGCCCGGTCATTTTATCATACTTAAGACGAAAAAGTCTGAAAATGGAAATTCTGTGGAGCGAATCCTGGAAATTTTGCCACATAGCCACATACATAGTGCAATAGATTAAATCCGTTCAATTTCACGAAAATACGCTACATGTCTATGCGGATCGTCAGGGAGTCCCATTTTGGCCCGATCATTTTATCATACTTAAGACGAAAAAGTCTGAAAATGGAAATTCTGTGGAGCGAATCCTGGAGATTTTGCCACATAGCCACATACATAGTGCAATAAAAGCCGTTCAATTTCGCGAAAATACGCCACATGTCTATGCGGATCGTCAGGGTGTCCCATTTTGGACCGTTCATTTTATCATACCTAAGACGAAAAAGTCTGATAATGGAAATTCTGTGGAGCGAATCCTGGAGATTTTGCCACATAGCCACATACATAGTGCAACAGATTAAATCCGTTCAATTTCGCAAAAATACGCCACATGTCTATGCGGATCGTCAAGGAGTCCCATTTTGGCCCGTTCATTTTATCATACTTAAGACGAAAAAGTCTGATAATGGAAATTCTGTGGAGCGAATCCTGGAGATTGTGCCACATAGCCACATACATAGTGCAATAGATTAAACCCGTTCAATTTCGCGAAAATACGCCACATGTCTATGCGGATTGCGGATCGTCAAGGTGTCCCATTTTGGCCCGTTCACATTATTATACTGAAGACGGTAAAGTCTGAAAATGGAAATTCTGTGGAGCGAGTCCTGGAAATTTTGCCACATAGCCACATACATAGTGCAATAGATTAAACCCGTTCAATTTCGCGAAAATACGCCACATGTCTATGCGGATCGTCAAGGTGTCCCATTTTGGTCCGTTCATTTTATCATACTTAAGACGAAAAAGTCTGAAAATGGAAATTCTGTGGAGCGAATCCTGGAGATTTTGCCACATAGCCACATACATAGTACAATATATTAAAGCCGTTCAATTTCGCGAAAAATACGCCACATGTTTATGCGGATCGTCAGGGTGTCCCATTTTGGAAATTTTCGTTTTAATTATAATTATTTGATCGTATTTTTGATGGGTTTAAGTACTGTGGGTTTGAAAGTTTAATGTTCATATTTAGTAACGACCACACTTAAAATCTTTAAAAGGTGTTTTTATTTTTTTTAATCTTTGATATGTCATTATGTTTATTTAATTTTTAAAAATCATATTTAAGGGTCTTTTAAAATAAAGTAAAATTTAAAATCAAAATCTTGTAGTTTCGTCTTATACAGGGTTAACTAACTAATACATAAAGGAATATAAATATAAAGGAAAATGTGGCTTAGTGAAGACTTCTCATGATCCATCCGATTCGAGAATTTTTTTTTTTTAAATTTTACTAAACAGTTCGTAAAGAAGTTAGTAAAATTTTCTCGGACATGTTAGTTTTATGAAGGTCGAAATGCCAATGTAATTAATTTGTAAAAAAAATCCCGTATACCATCCCCAATCCGATACAATAAATATTAACAGAAATATGAAAAGTGTCGTGTAGCTTTGTTTAATGCCAGCCCACACAGGAATTGCAGGTTAACGAGATCTATAAAAAATGTTCTAACTGTGTAACAAACTAATTGTAATAAATTCTAGTACCATTTCTAGAGGCTGCTGGTGCAGCATTAGGGTCAGTACAAATTTTAGCCAAAATTGCATATTTTTTTACGCGCTTGTTGTTTCAAACCCAGTTGACTATACTAAATAAAACTGCTTGGGGTTAATATACTCGTATCAATCAGTTTTCTTCAAAAGCAAATACAAGTTCAAAAACAAAATTTCCAATGTTGAATAAACTACTTGCTTTAAAAAAGTGATTAATAATTTACTTAAAAACCCAACCTACGTCACATAAAGACAATCAAATGAATCATCGCCTGTGGAAGAGTCATAACCAAATCCGGAACATATCGCCCAATCATGAATATCAAATGTGCTTAGTATTTTACTACCACCCGGTACATCTTAGAGTTCAGACATGTCATGCAGCGCAGAGAGACACAAGAAATGTCTTTATACAGTTGTGTCGATAAGTAGTTTGTTTTATATCGAGATGACTGAGGGAAAAATCAAATCCATTCATACATTTTATGTGTGAGAGAGTGAAATTTTATGTGTACGAGTATATAGCGCTCGCACACAGGAAAAAAACACTCGTACGTATACATATTTTGTAATTACATAAAAATTAAACTATCCAAATGCTTAAAATACCAATTGCAATAGTTAGCTTTCTTTTGTACAGTCTCTCGATATATAACCGTTGGTTGATCAATCGAATATCTTGAGATAATTTTTTATTACACATCTGATATTATCTACCTAAGTTATTTTACTCGCCTAATTTAAGTGCGCGCGCCCCATCACATGTGTACATGATTACGGAGATAAGCACAGAAATTACGAAACTGGCGCAAGAAATGTAAACAAAATTCTTCTTCATAACCTTGAGCAACTTTCCCTTTCCGATATGCGTTGTGTCTTCACTTCATTATTATATGTGGTGTGCTGTATTACATTTGTAGTACAACTTCCGCGCGGCTAGCGAAATTAAGATAACATCGTTGTATACGCGCTCGTGGTCTATCAAAATAAAATATTTTTTCGCGAATTATGAAACCGCACTTGAAACAAGTGTTATAAGTGTCTGTATGTAAAATTGAAAGTTTTTACAACCAATATCGAGAAATATTTGCAAGTGTATGCAAAATTGATTCGGTTGGGGCGATGACGTTTTCGCGTCACTTTACCCTATATAACGAAAAAACTATCAGTTAGCATGTGTTAATAGCTTAACCTAATTAATTAGACATGATAGTGCGAAAAATGTTGCGATCATTTGTGAAAATTACATGTTGGCGAAATTATTTGAACCAAAATAACCAATGTAACAATAATTTGCTAAGTAATCGCGATTTAGAATTTTACCTTTTTCGTGAAATTGGTTTTCATACCAACAAGTAAATTATTCTGTTTATATTCATGTTGATCTCAAGTGCATAATTGGTATTCCGGACCAACCAAAATCTCCATCTGAACTTTCCTAATAAATTGGGGGCTGATAGTAGCATGTACACTATTTTTCCAATAGACTTTAATCTAGTGATTTGGTACAATGTGCAGGTGATTTTTAGAATTATTTTTAGGTTGCCAAAATTCGACCATTAAAAATTGGTGTGCAAAACGTAACCTTAATTGACCCATTCGAGGTGTTTTAGTTTTAGTATCGTATATGCGCATACCCAATTGATGCCCAGTCCCGATATAAGTTATACCCGAAACACAATTCGTTTCTCAAATTAAAAGATATGAAAAAGCGGCCCTGACGCAAATTTATATGCTTTCACTTGGGTGCAAGAAACTCGCACATTGATCAATTTTCCACAAATGTTCCACAATATCAAAAAACCCAATGGTTGTTTAATTTTCTTGAATGAAAATTCATTCGTTCCTTTTTTGTACTTATACCGTGCTAACAAAAGGATTTTTGGCGTCAACATCTGAAGTACGCGGTTTTTAAATTTGTCAGCATGAAAATTAGTGGTAAAAACAATTTAAAATATAGAAATCAGCAAAAAAAGCCAGCCCTTACCCTTGAGCCCGAATGACAGTTTCCATTTTATGTTTCATTGATATCACCAAAGTTTTCACCTAATTTTGAAGTATCGCCTCCCATTCTTCTGCGATCGCTTGTTGCAGCTTCTCTATCAATATCTCTGGCTCGAACACTTATTTGCAATTCGTCCCATAAATATTCGATGAAAGCTGCACACTCCATAACAGGCACATTCATCTCTTGAAGGTACTGGTACACTTTACTAGCCGTATGCGGCCTTGCATTATCCTGTACGAACAAGAAGTTTTCACCAATAAACCCGGTAAAAGGTACGACGTAGTCCTCTAGTACCTCCTCAATGCACCGCTGTGAAGTCAATCCTCTTGATCGACTACCAGTATTCGCTCCGGAGATGGACACAAAATCTATATTCGCCGCCAGTGACATGCCTCCCAAGAACATGCACGATCCATTGCCATACGAGACACGTACCTTCAATGCAATATTGTGAAAATCGCGCTCCTGGTCTCCTGTCACTCTTCCTCGCCCATCGTTGCCATGTAAACACATCCTGCACGCGTCAGAGAATAGGAATGTTCTTTCTTGCGGGAGCAAACTGAAGACGGGCTCGTCGGTGGGCTAAGTTCAATTTCGGCTCGTTTTCTGGTCTGAGTGCAGTTAGATCGCCTTCTCGAAATCGTCTTATAATTGTTCACCGGGTGACTTCGACTTCACGAACCTGTTGGAACCGCTGTCCCAGTTGGCCCGTATTCAAACGACGATTTCCCAGCGAAGTCGTCCCAAGAAAGCGGTCATCACTCTGTGTTGTAACACGAGGTCGGCCAGATCCTTGTCACCGTCTGTAGCTGCGAATTTCTCCATATCTCTGCCACACTCGGCGAACGGAGAATCGGCTCAAATTTAGTTGTCGAGTCACTTCACCTTGGTTCTGCCCCGCATCAATTAATGAAACGACTTGAGCGGCTACCTCTGGCGTGGTATTTATTTTCCGGTGGTATACCTGGAACGAGCGTTTTCGGTTTGTTGTGTTCTATTGTTGTTATTGTCCTGGTTTTGAACAGACAATACAGACACGTGGTATCATTGGATTGGTGATGAAATGATCTTTAACTTGACATACTCTGATTCAAAAAAAATATTGTGATTTGTCTGCTCTCAAACATCTACAGGCTCGTTAGGATTGACTATAGTTGAAACCAAATTTGTTACAATCAATTGACTTTTTTCAAGCTCTTTGTCTAAAATTCAAATTCACTTATCCTTTTTGGTTGTCTCGAGCACACGTGATAAATTCTGTAAATCCAGGGAATTACCACCTGTTCCGTTGAAAAGTAGATAAGTTCTTCCGTCTTAGGGCTTAAAAGATTCGTAATTTTATTGATTTAGTTAAGTTTTGGACTCCTATGGCTATTTACTGTGCGAGTATAACGACCCGCTGATACTGGGAACTATCGCAATGCACATTTGAGTGAGAGGTCTTCGATATTCTACGAATTTGAGTCTGGGATGGGTACTTCTTTTAAAAGAAGTTAGAGTTCCGCTGAGTGTTGGAATTTCTGCTATTCGAATACAAGTGATATGTATCGAATCCGATGAAAAGAAGAAAAAATCTCCAGTCTTAGGATTTTATAGGTCCGCAAATTTGTTGATGTTAAGTTCAATACATCTATATGGTCATCTCCCGCGGGAAACGTATCGGTTCCGTTGAAAAATAGAAAAATTCTCTAGCTTTACGGGTTTAAAGGTTCGCAAATTTGTTGATTTAGATAAGTTCTGGACTCGTATGCTATGCTTGTGGCTATCGACGGCTATGACGATTCGCTGGTCGTGAGAATTCGCGCTTGTATCTAGTTTTCCAATTGGGACATAACAATTTCGTTTTTTAATTCGAACGCATCCTTGTACGTTTTTTATGACCTGTTAACGTTAGAACGTCAGTCATGGTTAACGTTTTTACCATAGTGAAGTTCCCAACGAGCAACGTTTGGAAATTATTAAAAATTACTACCGCAATTCTGAGTCGGCGGTTGCACCTGTAAGAGCGCCCACTCTTATTTTCGGTCGTAATAATCGGCTCACCAGACAGGCTGTGCGTGCTATAATGGATAAATTCGAGTCAAAATATTCACTATTGGATGTTCCTGGGCCAGTGAGACAACACACCGGTCGAACAACCAACAATATCGCAGCCGTAAGTGCTTCAATTGGAAATCTCTCAAACCACATTGAGCCGAATTTTGTGCAAACATCTTGGCGCACACCATTACAAGATCAGAAAATCCTGGATTTCATCGAACATCATCTTCAGCGATGACGCTCATTTTTGGCTTAATGGCTTTAATAAGCAAAATATGCGTTATTGGACAGCATTTCATGCTGCAGGTATGAATGGACCGTATTTTCTCGTCGATGAAGATGATCCCCATGTTACCGTCAATGGAGTTCACTATCGTGCCGTGTTGGAAGACTATTTTTGGCCAGAATTGTATGAACTTGACATTAGTAATATGTGGTTTCAACAAGATGGTGCCACATGCCGATGCCACACAGCTGGCCAAACAATTGATCTATTGAAGAGGAAGTCGCTCATGTGATTTTACGCCGTTGAATTTCTTTTTATGGAGTTAACGTTAAGTCGTTGCCGTTTATGCCAACAAACCGTTACAGGAGCTTATTGATAATATCGAACGCGAAATTTCCAACGTTCCGGCCGATATGTGTGAAAGAGTGGTGGAAAATTGGCTCCAAAGAAGCGATCGCTGCAAACATGCTCGCAGTGGTCATATGAACGAGATTGAACTCCATAGTTTGGAGTAAATTTGCCCAATATCTCAATTATTCCGTGTTTTATTTAGATACAAAATTGTTAAGTTCTTATTGAAAAACCTTTTACATTTAAGTGAGCGGTTTTCTATATTCTGCGACCTAAAGCAAAAAAATTAGTCTGAGATGGGTACTTCTATTAGAAGGTCCAATTCATGACGAAACATAAAGTTCCGCTAATTGTGGAAATTTTCACTATTCGATTATAAGTGACACGGGAAATGTATCGGTTCTGTTGAAAAGTAAAAAATTAAAAACTTGATACCACACTGACCCAATCCAGCATAGCTCCGTCCAATCCAGCATAGCTCGATTTTATCGAAATTAAAACTACAGCTAAACAATACGACCCCGAATCGAAAAAAATAATTTTCCCTATGGATATTATGGAAACTTGATACCACACTGACTCTAACCATAGCATGCAAGCCGTATTGAAATTAAAACATGAGCTAGTAAATACAAATGGGAATTGCATCTCTGCTTCAAAATTTGACTCGAAATAAACGCCTCCTGGCGGTTGGCTCAGTATATTACAACAGATCCTGACGTTATAAAAATTAAGGAAAATATAGATGATCCATCGAATAATGAGTCCACTAAAACAGATTATATCGCAAATGCAATGTCGAGTTATTATTTTACGTACCGAAAGCGGTAAGAGGTCGTATGTGTCATGATGAAATGGGGCACTTCGCTTTAGAAAAAACGTTATCGGCAATTCGAAGAGTGTTCCGGTGGCCACATCTGCGACAATTTGTCCAAAAATATATAAAAACTTGCGTTGACTGTTTGTACCATCAGACAAATCTACACTCGATCGAGAATCATGGCATCTGAACCATTTAGGTCCATTTGTAACTAGTTCTAGAACAAATCGTTACGTGTTGGCAATCATTGATGCTTTCACGAAATACGTCTATCTCAAAGCTGTCCGCAATACCTCGACTCGTTTTGTGATTAACGCGATCAATGAATTGGCACTTCATTGTGTAATGCCAACCCGGTTGGTAAATGACCAGGGTTCATCTCTGAAATCGAATAGTTTTGAGAAATTTTGTGCTGATAATAAAATAAAACATGTGTTACTGCTACCCCACGCACGAATGGGCAGGTAGAAAGAACCAACCGCACTATTTTGCACTCATTAAGGACCATGTCTAATAACAATAAGGTGCATTGGGATAATGCACTCGTTAAAATTCAATGGGCAATTAACAGTTTACCACACTCTGTTACTAGGAAATCGGCGCAATGATTGCTTTTTGGATTTCCTCCAAAACCTCTGTTTGGCGATAAGCTGTAATTAACTCGATTAGAAGAAAAGGAATCATCCACTAATTTTGAGCAGATTAATCATGCCCACATCATTGAGTGAAACCTTCTCTGTATAAAATAAGCCTTCTGTATAAAATACAGAAAGACCAAAAAATAAGATTTGGAGGCCATTTTTGTTGTTTAATAAAATAAAAAAAGATTAAAATTGTTTTTCATCAGCGTCTTTATTTGGTGCAAACCTAGGTTAGGTTAGGTTAGCATGGCTGCTATCGCACACTTAAGCCAATAGTGGCCCAGTGTGATAGAACAGGATCCTATCTCCCCTTTACTCCCGTTGAAACTACTTATGTAGAGTAAAATATCTCGCATTCCACAGTCGCGAGTTCCAAAAGGCTGTCCATACCGTACACACCTAAGTACTTATGCCTTCTGTCTGATATGGCGGACTCGAGGATAGGAAGTGATCTAAAGTCTCTTCCTCCTCTTCGTCCATACATCTTCTGCAAAAGTCATTCGTCTGTTGCCCCGTTATCGCATGTTCCCCAAAAAGGCAGTGTCCTGTCAGTATCCCTATGACTAATCCTACCTCTCGTTTTCCCAGGGATACTAGTGCCTTGGAGCTCCGCAAGTTTAGCTTTGTCCAAACTTGTTTTGCTACCCTGCACGTGAGAGTGTTGGTCCATCTCTCAATTGTCGAGGCGATTGCCTTTTTACTGAGTGCCAATTTGAGCGCTGCTATAGGGCTCCCCAGACCTGCCCTTTCCGGTTGCATCTGGAGAGTCGTACCGTACCTAGCTAGTTCGTTTAATCAGCAGTTTCCTGTGACGTCCGAGTGACCAGGGACCCAACATATCTGGATTCTGAAATACTCGCTCATCTCACTAAGAGATGATCGGCAATCCATCATCACACGTGACTTTCCCGATTGCCATCACTTCATATATTAACATTAAGCTTCTCACAGAAGACTCCGGCTCCTACCTTGCCGTCTAGCTTAGAGCCGTCCGTGAAAAATTGCACTGGATTCCCTCGAAGGTCAGATGGTCCAGAAACCTTTATCGAAGCACAACGTTGGTTTAATATAATCTAGATCCAACTATCGTCGAGTGCCCCACCTGAGAGACAGTCGAGAGTCTCGTAGCCACATTAGCTGCCATCTGCTTACCAAAAAATTCGATTGGAATAAGGCGGAACATAACCTCTAAAGCGCGTGCAGGTGTTGCCCTAAGCGCCCCGCTTATAAGCTTGCAGGCTGTTCTTTGCACCTTCTCCATCATCCCTTCACCTTATCCAGAGCTGGCCACCACACGCCAACCCCGAACATCACCACAGGTCTTACCAATGCGGTACAGAGCCAGTGTACCACCTCTGGTTTCAAACCCCATTGCTTACCTTTGGCGTTCCTACAGGAGTAAATAGCTACATTAGCGTTATTCACTCTTTCCATAATGTTAGGCTTCCAGTTGAGCTTACTGTCCAAGATTATGCCCAAAAATTTCGCTCTGTCAGTAAAAGCCAGTCTAATGTAATTCACGGTAGGAGGGCTAACTACAGGAATTTTTATTTCTTAGTAAATATTACCAGCGACATCTTGAAAGGGTTGACCTCTAATCCACATTTGCTGGCCGATTTTGTAACAATCAGGAGTACATTCTGCATAACATCCCTAATTCTACATAATGTCCCCTCTCTCTCCAGTTCCAACAGCAGTCCATTCATCATTATACTCCAAATAAAAGCGGACATTACACCTCCCTACGGGGTTCCTCTAACCACCTGTCTTCTAATGGTGAACTCTCTCAGTTCCGAGGTAATAATCCTGCTTACCAGCATCTGGTTTATCAACCTACTTATAAGGTAGTCCACCTTCAAAAATGACAATCCTTCCATGATCGCCTCCGTTTTTACATTATTAGAGGCACCCTCAATGTCCAGAAATGCTACCATACAGAACTCTTGCGAGTAAATTGACTTCTCAATCGTGCGTACTAGATCATGCAAAGCTGTGTCTACTGAGTTTCCCTTACACTACGCATTATGCAACATTGCCCAATTTCTTGGCTCAATTTTTGTTCGAATAACTACATCTACCAGCTTTTTCAAGGTTTTTAACAGAAAGGAAGACAGAGTTACAGGCCTCAGTTCCTTTGGACAGGCATGTGACCACTTTCCCGATTTCGGGATAAAGAGTACTCTGACCTCCTCCATTTCGTAGGAATATAAACCAGTTTCAGACATCTCCCGAAGATAACCTCCAGCTAGGGGAGGATAACTGCCGAGTTCCTTTGGATCTCTGCTGGTATAATCCGATCCGGGCCCGCCGATTTATAAGGCTTAAAACCGTTCAGCGCCCACAAGATTCGTTCCCTGTCCACGATGCCCTTCATATCTATTGAAGGTGTTCCTCGATTAGCTTCAGGCTCCATCGTGTCATCAAAGCTTCCCGAAAAATGGGTCTCCATGAGAAGCTCCACTGATTGCCCACTGGAAGCTGACCATGACCCGTCCGGTCTAATTAAATAACTAGGGCTAGCTGGGTTAGTAGATATAATTTTTCTAAGGCGAGAAGTCTCGGAGACCTCCTCCACTCTACAACAGAAGAGTCTCCAAGGCTCCCTTTGTGCCTTCCTTAACACTTTTTGTGGTTTCTTAGGTCTTCCTTATAGGAGTCCCAATCCCGAACCTCCCTTGTGTTCTTGGCTTTATTAAAGGCTCCGATAGGTTCCCAACTCCGTGGTCTACCTTGTCGGTTTATACCTGCCCCTATTGCATGCCTTTTTGACAATATCAACCATACAATCTAATTCTTCTACTGTCGCCGGTAGATCAGGGACCTCCAGCAGCAATAATTCCTCCAACACCTCCCCATATTTGTTTCAGTTTATCCTTCTGGGATTCCTGAAGGTTTTCCGGATAACAGGTTTAACGTTCAGGTTATATGATACATATCGGTGATCAGAGAATGCGTGCTCACTCGGCACTCTCCACCCGATCATATGAAAAAAAAATTCTCAAGCAAAGGTCACATCTAAAACCTCCTGATGATTTTTAACATATAACACCTATCCTTATTTTACCTGCTTCCCGGATCAGTTCCCCCAGGTTATCCGGGCGGAACCTCCTTGGTGCAAACCTAACATTTACACAATTTTCAATCAAAATCGAGCACGTGATGTTAAACGGCGTATAATAAATTTGATTTTGCCTCGACGTTTGTAAGTGAAGTAACACCCAGTAAATGATAATGGCCTCAATGTCAATTGGTATTATTTCCGTAACTAAATCAATTCAAATGCATTAAAAATTTTATGATGATTAGTTTTGATAACCTGTGACCAAGCTACACAAATCAAATATAAAAAATATTAATAATAATCGGAATATTGACAAACTAACAGGTGTTTAATTATCTGTGTAAACCACAACTTTAATAATTTAAAGTAAAATTTAATTTAAAAGCAAAAATAATAATTACTTTAATTTTTGTAGTACAGGTAAACCTCGTTTTACGAACTCTCGAACAACGAATCCTCGAATTAACGAATTTTTTAAATTCGTTTTTTGCAGTAACCAGCAAAAAAATTACAAAATAATAAAGCAAAACCATCCTAAAATATTTTAATTATCTTTAGTTTTCTATTAACAGTTTTTTCTTATTTAGTTTGTGTTTCTATAACACGGTGAATACCTTTTTATTTTTTTTTTCATTAGTAATTTAGGCTGCGGGCCAATAGTCGGGTAAATCGTTTACTATAGTAAAAATCCGATTTAGAACAAATTTTTCGATCAGTTTGCCATAGAGTTTTTGAAAAATAAATGAATTTATCGAAAAATTTACTTAAAATTGACTTTACCCTATTATTGGCCCGCAGCCATAGTTACGAATGGTATGTGAATTTGGTATTGCTGATTCATAGTTATGCGCATAGTAATTAAATTTTTTGTGTAACAAAAAAAAATAATTCCGAAGCGGTTTGTAAGAAACGCAAAGTGATAAGTTTGAAACAAAAATTAGACATAATTAATAAAAGAAAAGAATCCATGTTTAACGCACTAGACATATCAAAGTCGACGATTTCGACTGTAATCAAGCAATCAAGTGAAATAAAAGAAAGCACTCAAAGGGCTGGTGATACGAGTTCAAATCAACTTATAAATTGAAAGCGACATAAACTTCTTTAGAGCTAAAACAACAAGAATTAGAAAATCAGTCAACGTCAACAGATGCTATAGAAACTTGGGAAACTAAGTTTGTCGCAAGCAACGGTTGGTTAGAGATATGTCAAAAACGGTACCATTTGCATTCCATTAAAAAATCAGGTAAAGCTGCAAGTGCGGATACTGAAGCTGCACATACAATTTTGACGGAACTGGTTTAAATTGGAAAACGTTAACGGACCGAACTTGTATATCACGAAATGAGAAAAATCTCCCGTGTACTTGGAGGTAATGTATCGGGTGACTTTAAGTTCAAATCTTGTCTAATCATCATTAACAATTTATTATAAATTAAATTCTAAAGCTTGAATGACCAGCTTGCTTTGCAATCGAAAATTACAATAGGAGAATGAATTTTGATAACAAAGCGTTACTGCTCCTTGATAATGTTCCTGGACATCCACAATCTCTTCAGAAAGTTAATAACAACATACAAATTTTGTTTTTACCACCAAACACAACAAGTCTTATTTAACCGATGGATCAAGCCTTAATACCAGCATCTGCGATATGTTGTTAAGTTTATTATAGATGAGAGCGATAAAAACAACGAGCTATCATTAAGTGAGGTGTGGAGCTGTGTGGAGGAAACTTTGGCCTGAAGTTGTAAAAAATACTGAAGAGGTAGACATCACTAATGTGACAGATATAATTGTGTCTTGACGAAGATGGGATTTCCATCGTTATAACGGACACTGAAGAAGAAATAACAGTGTCAGAGATGCAGGCTATGCTAACGCATACAACTATTTCTTTCGATTCAGAGGAAAATACGGACGATTTTGTTGTTAAAAATGGTCTAAATGGAATGAATCTTAAAAATTGTTTCTATAAAATCGACGAAGCCATCAAAATAATAAATGAAAATGACCCAGATCATAAGGGCAGGATGCGTTCGTTAAACGAAGTTTACCTGTAACTACCTTATTAAAGTTAGTCGAAAGTTTCCAGCCGAAAGGTAATGCAGATAGCGTCTTTGCTAGCCCAGCCGAAAGATGATAATGCAGATATTGTTTTTGCTATCTAAGCAATGCATCCATTGCTACCCAATTTGCATCCATTTAGCATCCATTTTGTTAAGAAATTCTGAAGGGGATGCAGGGGTGTAATTTTGCAAAAATTCGCTGATTCAATATATCGAAAATGCATTGAATGGCCTGTCGTTCAAGATTATCGTGCTTTGTCATTGATGCCACTATGGTTATTTGATAGGCCATAATGTTGGTCAACTTCGGCCCAATTGTAGAGAAATTCTGAAGGGGAGGCTGGGGTGTAATTTTGCAAAAATTCGCTGATTCAATGTATCGAAAATCCATTGAATGGCCTGTCGTTCAAGATTATCGTGTTTTGTCATTGAAGCCACTATGGTTATTTGATAGGCCATAAAGTTGTTCAACTTCGGCCTAATCGTGGAGAAATTCTGAAAGGGGTGAAGGGGTGTAATTTAGCTGTTATACGATTAAGCCGATGTTGACCAACATTATGGCCTATCAAATAACTATAGTGACACATCAATGACAAAGCACGTTAATCTCGAACGACAGGCCATTCAATGCATTTTTGATGTATTGAAATAGAGAATTTTTGCAAAATTACACCCCTGCATCCCCTTCAGAATTTCTTAACAAAATGGATGCAATTTGGATAGCAATGGATGCATTGCTTGGATAGCAAAAACAATATCTGCATTACCTTTCGGCTGGGACATCAAATACACTATCTGCATTACCTTTCTCCTGGAAAATTTCGGCTAACTTTAACAGTATCCTGTAACTACTAACTATTAGGTGACGTAAATGCTACTGAAGTTAGCCGAAAATTTCAGCCGAAACCCCCCTGCATTATCGACATATTTCGTACAGGTGGTAGTACAAAATTCTGTTGATATTAGCAGAAAATTACATGTTATTGAAGTTAACAGTAAATTTCCGCCGAAAAAAATTTCAATAATCAATATCACATAGTTCAAATGTTTAAAGGTCATATGAACTGGGCAAGACCAATTCGTAAACTGCTGGATCTCATATTTACAATTTGTCGTGTTAGAGGTCAATGAATTTGAGTTGTGGCACTAACAGTGAAAATCTATGCCAAAAATCAGGCCATATTTTATGTAGCATCATAGTGAAATAAATTAAAAACTGGACGCATATACAGTGGCAATTTGTACTGGGTGAAGTTAGACAGACCCGTAATTAGCTGGATCCCACATTTATAATTTGTCGTGTTAGGGGCCAATGAATTTGAGTTGTGGCACTAACAGTGAAAATCTATGCCAAAAATCAGGCCATATTTTATGTAGCATCATAGTGAAATAAATTAAAAGCTGGACGCGTATACAGTGGCAATTTGTACTGGGTGAAGTTAGACAGACCCGTAATTAGCTGGATCCCACATTTATAATTTGTCGTGTTAGGGGCCAATGAATTTGAGTTGTGGCACTAACAGTGAAAATCTATGCCAAAAATCAGGCCATATTTTATGTAGCATCATAGTGAAATAAATTAAAAGCTGGACGCATATTCAGTGGTAATTTGTACTGAGTGAAGTTAGACCAATTCGTAGATAGCTGGATCCCATATTTATTTAAATTTGAGTTGATATGGCTTGCAACTCAAATTAATTGGCCCCTAACACGTCAAATTATAAATGTGGGATCCAGCTAATTACGAGTCTGTCTAACTTCACCCAGTTCATATGACCTTTAAACATTCGAACTATGTGATATTGATTATTGAAATTTTTTTCGGCGGAAATTTACTGTTAACTTCAATAACATGTAATTTTCTGCTAATATCAACAGAATTTTGTACTACCACCTGATACGAGATATGTCGATAATGCAGGGGTTTTTTCGGCTGAAATTTTCGGCTAACTTCAGTAGCATGTAACGTAATCTCATTTTATCTTAACAGTTTGCTTTCGTTTGTTTTATAATACTCAATTTAAATTGTTACCAATCCGTACTAATCAAAGTTCTTATATCCTTATTAAAAAAAATTTTTGTATTTTAAAAATTTGTGAAGAGTATTTGTTCATCAATCAACGAGAATTTACTAAATGCTCTCCAATTTAATTTTAATTTAATTTTGGTAGTTTGACCATCAAACATTATTTTTGTTTATTTATATTTAGCCCTGACAGACAAATCATAATACCAAATTACATGCACAGTCCGCATTCGATTCGAATTCCCTTCGATATCTATTCCTGATCATATTAGGAATATTTTTAATATTTTTGTAGAATACGCAAATTTGACAGCATTAATTGAGATAAATATATTTATATATCTATCAATCATATTTTTTATTGTCACCCGTTATTCTTCTTATTTTATTTTTCTCACTACTTAGCCTTTTGTACAAACCATTCAATAATGAAATTGAAAGAAATGAAAAAAAAAATAAAAATAAAAAAAGAAACGAAATAATATCAAAGTAAATATTCATTCATTAAATAATTTATGTAAATGTTTAGTACCCATAATTGTTAGTTAACCAAAATTATTCGTGCCGATAAGTTTAAAATTTAATTAGTGAGTCGAACACAATATTTTTTTTTTGGTGGCAAAATTTAAATTGTTCACCTTTTCTCACAACAGTTTACAATTGTTTTTTTTTCGAATTGATCGTGGGTTCGTTAAATAATTTTAATTAAATTAAATTTGCAATAATTATTAGGCTTAGTGTTATAGTGAATTATTTAAATTAAACTGAATTTGTGACAATGAAATTATTGTGAATTTGAAATAGACACACTCAAGTGAAATTTTTGTTGTGAAGTGGTCGCGTGCTAATTGAATTAACTTTTGCTCAATTGTTGTCATTTTTGATATTGCGGTCTATATACAATTACATATATCATATGACATAATATATGTAGAGAATAATGTAAGAATATATTTTTTTTTATGTTACTTAATGCGATATCGATTAAATTATTGTATGGTACAGTGGATTAACATAGTGCTTTACGGTTTAACTAGGGCATATAATGTATTGTGATTTATGTATATAAAAAAATTCTAGTGGTTTTCTTCTTATTTATATAGATATCTCGTAATAGTTGTCTGTGTGCCTACTGATATTGAACGGCGGTTTCAAGGTTCACAAGTAATTAATAAATTGTTAATGAAGTTTTTCGCTTAATGGGTATTATGTAAAATAGTTTTGTGATTAAAGTTTTTTTATAGACTTGTTTTCGTTGATAGTGTTATTGTGATTTAAATTTGAGATGACATTAAGGTTCACTTGAATATTTAAGTATATTGTACTGATTTAAAGAAGTAAGTGATTTACTGTTAGTTAGAACACTGTTGCAAACCGTACATTGTTTTGTTTTATGAATTGGGACGCGATGATGAAGTTTTTAATTACCCAGCCCATAAGTTTAATTTTTAGCGAAACCCTGAAACCTTTCTTGTTTTGTTGCCAGTTGTGTAGAATAATACTTTTTAATAGTCCACCTTTCAAATTTTATGAAAGCCTTGATACACAAAATTTTCTTATCTCCCGAAAACTTTCATTTTATAACTTGCTATACCCATCATGCATTTTGTGCATATCTTGCGAAGGTCGAAATGTTTTCAAACTTGTCTTTCAGATATAACTTGACCCCGACTTTACATTTACCAATTAATTTTTTGGTCCACGAATTTATGGTTTGTGTAACCCCGATTATCGAGTTCTCTGAGGGTTTGATTTTTTTTTTTTTGACTTCCCGTATAAATTAATCGACTACCTGGAATATTTTGGTTATCGAAAATAAAATCTTATGAAATGTATACGTATTTCGAGATACAATTCTATGCAATACAATTCTATATTTCTAATAAGATATTGATGTGTGTGAATTTAACTCAAGATTTTCCCTGGGAATAGGAAATTGGGGAAAATATTTCCATAGCATTTCTGTCTAAATTTTAGTTTTCTGGCACCCTGTTAAAGTTAGCCATAAACTTCCAGCCGAAATTAAAAAAATCGATAATGCAGATAGTGTCTTTGGTATCTCAGCCGAAAATATAATACGTTATGTCAAATATTAATATTCTTGAGCCGAAATTTTTCAGCCGAAAGTGTTTATACCAAAAATATTTGTTTTCTACAACAAAAAAAATTCAACTAAAACCGTTAAAAATAAAACACTAAACAATATTTTTAGTAGCATTTTCAGTTGATCCGAAAAATTAATTTGACTATTGGGAAATTGCATATAAATATATCATTAGCACAAAATTTGAAAATTTCTAAATTTCTAAATGTCTTGGATGGAAACAAATTCAAATAAAAGGTCTTAATGATGCTCGCACCGAAAAAATTTCAGATCAATTTTCGTGTGGGGAGTCCGGGAAAACTCGATTGAAAAAATCAAACAGACAAAATTTGTATATTTCAAAAATTGACCATTTAAAGTGTCATGGTTTGAAATAGATTCTAATGAAAATTCTTAATGGTAGTCGCACCTGGAAAACATTTCAGGTAAATTTTTCTCTAGTGAGTCCGGGAAAACTCATTTGAATATATCGAACACACAAAACTTGAAAATTTCTAAATATTGACCGTTTAAAGTTCATGGCTGGAACTAGGTTCAAATGAAATGTCTTAATGATGCTCACAACTGGAAAAAATTTCAGGTCAATTTTCATGTGGGGTGGTTGGGAAAACTCGTTTGAATATATCGAACAAACAAAATTTGAAAATTTCTAAATATTCTTATGATAGAGGTAGATTCATATGGAATGTCTAATGATGCTCACATCTGGAAAAAATTTCAGCTAAAATTTCGTATGGGGAGTCCGAGAAAGCTCAATTGAATACATCGCACACACAAACTTTGAAAATTTCTAAATATTGACCGTTTAAAGTATGGAAATAGATTCAAATGAAAGGTCTTAATGATGCTCACACCTAGGAAAAATTCCAGGGTAATTTTCATGCGGGTTGTTCGGGAAAACTCGATTGAACATATCGCGCACACAAAATTTGAAAACTTCTAGGTCTTAATGATGCTCACACCTGGAAAAAATTTTAGGTCAGCTTTCATGTGGAAAGCCTGGAAAACACCTTTGAACATATCGTACAAATTATCGTTGAACGAACATTGAACAGTTTCAGAATTTTTTTAATTTTCAATTACGAGCGGGTGTAAATGTTCATCAGTCACAGCAATTAAATAAATCATTTTAGTTTTACGAATTTTTTCAGTTGGTAGATACAATTCAATTACCGTTATTTCGTTTAGATTTACCGAACTTATTGAACACCGATCGTATGTATTAAAATATTTCATTTGAATCTATTTCCAACCGTGACACTTTAAACGATGAATATTTAGAAATATTCAAATTTTGTGTGTGCGATATATCCCATCGTGTTTTCCCGGACTCCCCAGAGAAAAATTTACCTGAAATTTTTCTAGGTGTGAGCATCATTAAAACCTTTCCTTTGAATCTAGGCTCCATCGATTACACTTTAAACGGTCAATATTTAAAAATTTTCAAATATTGTGTGTGCGATATATTGAATCGAGTCTTCCAGGATTCCCCAGAGGAAAATTGAATTGAAATTTGTTTTAGGTGCGACTATCATTAAGAATTTGCATTATAACCTTTTTGAAACCATGAAACTTTAAATGGTAAATTTTTAGAAATATTCTAATTTTGTGTGTGCGATATATTCAATCGAGTTTTCCCGGACTCCCCATACGAAATTTTAGCTGAAATTTTTACCAGGTGTGAGCATCATTAGACATTCCATTTGAATCTACCTCTATCATTAGAATATTTAGAAATTTTCAAATTTTATGTGTGCGATATATTCAAACGAATTTGAACGGACGCCCCACATGAAAATTGCCCTTACATTTTTTTACAGGTGTGAGCATCATTAAGACCTTCCATTTTAATCTGTTTTCAGCCGTGACACTTCAAACGGTTAATAATTAGAAATTTTCAAATTTTTGTATGCGGTATTCAATCGAGTTTTTCCAGACTCCCCACACGAAAATTGACTGGAAATTTTTTCCAGGTGTGAGCATCATTACCTTTCATTTGAATCTATTTCCATCCATGATACTTCAAACGGTCAATATTTAGAAATTTTCTAAGTCTGTGTGTGCGATATATTCAATCGAGTTTTCCCGGACTCCCCACATAAAAATTGACCATAAATTTTTCCTAGGTGCGAGTGTCATTAAGACCTTTCATTTGAATCTATTTCCAGCCATGATACTTTAAACGGTCAATATTTAAAAATTTTCAAAGTTTGTGTGTGCGATATATTTAATCGAGTTTTCCCGGACTCCCCACACGAAAATTGACTGGAAATTTTTTCCAGGTGTGAGCATCATTACCTTCCATTTGAATCTATTTCCAGTCGTGACACTTCAAACGGTCAATATTTAGAAATTTTCAATTTTTTGTATGCGATATTCAATCGAGTTTTTCCGGACTCCCCACACGAAAATTGACCTGAACTTTTTTCCAGGTGCGAGCATCATTAAGACATTTCATTTTCCAACCATGACACTTTAAATGGTCAATTTTTAGACATTTTCAAATTTTATATTCATAATATATTGATATGCAATTTCCCAATAGTCAAATGAAGTTTTCCGAACATGTGAAAATGCTATTAAAAATATTGTTTAGTGTTTTAAAATTAACGGTGAGTTGAGTTTTGTTGTTGTTGTAGAAAACAAATATTTTTGGTATCGAAAACACTTTCGGCTGAAAATTACTGGCTGAGAAATGTCGGCTGAAAAATACCGGCTGAAGCATATTAATACAGGGAGTCTCAAAAAAATGTACTAACACTTCGAATGGCGATAAAACTTTATTTATGAACATAGAGAGAAGTTGAAAGGCTTCAAGTACAGAAGACCAATGTAATTGAAGAATCATGTTCGCAATGTCCAAATTGATTACCATTATTGCCCAGACATAGCTGATAACGCGCACCAAGAGATTCACATACGTCACGAAACAGGTCAATCAATTTCCAGTTTCAATGCATTAATTGTTCTTGGTTTGGTGCCATAAACTCTGTCTTTGAGGTGTTCCCATAAAACAAAGTCCAGGGGCGTGAGGTCTGGGGAACGCGCAGGGTATTCAATGCTACTCCTTCGTCCAATCCATGTGTCTCGTAAAGCTGCAACGAGGTGGTGAGCTCGTACATCGCGTTGGTAGTGAGGAGGTGCTCCACCTTGCTGAAACTAAGCTTCGTCGTCATCACCAAACATCTCTAATGTGTGGACCGACAAACTCCTGCAGCAAGGTGAGGTAACTCTCACCAGTGACAGTCCCACACCACACTGTTACTCCTGGTAAGTTTAAATGGTGTTCAACTGTTACATGAGGATTTACAGGACCCCAATACGTGCCTCCGTAAGAAGGCCTCATCACTCCACACAATTTTGTGTAGACTGTCTCCGGTCAGGATCGTCTTCATTGAGCGCATGGATTAGTGTTGGAATGTCATGGATGTCCGTGATCGTCCAAAACGTTTCGTGTTGACGTTGTTAACGGCCTCATCTGCTTCAAATTTATCTCTGATGCGAGCAATGGTCCAGTGCGTTGGTGTCAATTTCTCGAAATTCCTTCTAAATCGTCTTTGAACTTTCGTGGCGTTTTCGGTCTTCCAATAACAATTCGGGACAAACTTCCTCTCTTTAAAGTTAAGTTGATTTCTTGCCATGCTATAACACTAATTACACCTGCAAAAATACAAACGGCATCATGTTAGCGACAGTCAAAGCTTTAGTATATTTTTGTATTTGACATAACATATTATATTTTCGGCTGATATAGCAGAGACACTATCTACATTATGTAAATCTTTTTGGAACAATGATACATTGGAAATTAATTTTCCCTATAAATATTTTGCGGAACAACCAACTTTGTTTCGAAAATATTTACACCAAACTAATTCCACCAAAAATGCTATGAAAGTATCGCTATTCCCAGGGAAAGCCTGAATAATGCCACGGGCAATGCTAATTGTATCTCATAGCTGGGTTTTTAACATCTGATACTAATTCATCTAGAGTAGTGAGTCTGTATTCCAAATTTGCTAATCTTTCTAATAAACATTTATGGTTGTTGTTGTTCTATTATTGTTCAAAATGGATATTTCTTTGGAGTTCATAAAAAGACAATAGAATCAATAATTACCTCTTATTGTTTACATAAAAACATTGTGCTACCTCGAACCTTCGGCAATTACATCTAGTCTCCGAAAAACAGTATGTTGATGTTGCCGCTTGTTTTAGTTTCTGATCTATACCATTCAAAGCACACCATGGAGAATCATTGAGATTTCATTAACAATTAAGAGCTGAGACCAACCCCTTCATCAATTATTGGTCACGGCTAGGATATGGTGTATGATGTTATGAATTGATAGATCAATTCTTTTGCCAGAAATGCTTCCTTGGAAGAATTATAATCAGCCATCAGTTTATTGTCCTTTCAACTTAAAGGACAGTATTGACCTAGCAGGCTGTAGTAAATTTCTAGGATTGAGCGATTCCTTCAAAAATGGAATTCGGACAACTGGTTATTAACTTTATTAAAGTTAGCCTTAAGTTTCCAGTCAAAAAAATCTGATTATCCAGCCTCCAGCCTGAAATTTTCAACCGAACAATTTTTTTCAACGGAAAAGAATTTTTTGATACATTTTTGACAAATTTGGAACTCAAAATTTCTGTTTATTTGATGTTATATTTCTACAATTCAAGTAATGATAAATTCATTGAATGTTCAGGTGCTCTAGGTTAACCGAACACCATAGTGAATCTATGAATGATCAATGGAATTGATTAAATGGTCTGATGCTCTGGGTTAACCTAATTCCTGATGAATGCCACTGTGGCTATTTGATAGACTGTAATTCCTTTTAATTCTAGTCAAATTGAGAAGAAAGAGGCTACAAGGGCGCTCTAGTGTAACCTAAATCCGCATTAATCGCCACTACGGCCATTTGATACGCCTTAACGCCTCTTAATTTTAGTTCGAATGTAACCTAAATACCCATTGATACCACTATACCTTTTAATAGGGCACAATGCCTGTTAATTGTAGCCTAATGGTGGGGAAATTATGATAGGGCTACGGGGATGTAATTTGACAATATTTCGATAATTCAATTTCTTATAAATTCATTGAATGATCCGACGCTCTAGGTTAACCCAAATCAATTAAGAAATTCAGATGGAACTACGGAGGCGACCAGATTTTGATAGTTCAATTTCTTGCAAATTTATTGTATTGTCCGGCGCTCTTGGTTATTATATCTTCATTTAGGACACAATGGCCATTTGATAGACTATAATGCCTGTTAATTCTAGCTGATTCTATGAAATAATTATGATTGGCCTACGGTAGCCAACTTGTCAAGATTCCGATAGTTCTAATTTCTTACAAATTCAAATAATGGTTCGGGGCTCTAGGTTAACCCAAATCGGCATTAATGCCACTGTGGTCATTTAATAGTCCTTAATGCCTGTTAATTTTAACCAAATTTTGAACAAATTCATTCCTTATTTTTCCCACAATGGCCATTTGATGATCCTTAGTGTTTGTTTACTGTTACCCAATGGTGAAGAAATTCTGATGGGGCTACAACGGGTTTAATTGCACAAGATTTCAATAGTTCAATTTCTAGTCAATTTATTAAATTGACATGCGCTCTAAGTTAACTTAAATCTCTATTGATGCCGCTATGGCAGTTTGATAGGCCTTTAATTCTGTTAACTCAATCTTAATTGAGAGGAAATTCCGATTAGGCTAACGGAGCCTAATTTGGCAAGATTTCGATAGCTTAATTTCTTGCAAATTCATTGAATGACTAAAATCCGCATTGATGCAACTATGGCCATTTACTAGGCTTTAATGCCTGTTGACTTCGGCTCAATTGTGACACAATTCTGATATCCGCATCGCGGGGTTTTAATTTGGCTATATTTCGATATTTCAATTTTTTCTATGCTCAACGAGTAATTCATTGAATAGTCAGCTAGGTCAACCGAAACACCACTGATGCCACTAAGGACAATAGGATTTAATACCTGATAACTGAAGTCCAATTGCTGATTGCGTCTTCGTCGTTTCTCCATAGTATCAACTGGCACAAAACACTAGGTTTAGTGGTCTACACATCTTTTCGATGTCAGCGTTAAACACATAATTCTGTTTCCTCCAACATAACAAAAAATACTGTTGACGTGATGTTGTCGTATTATTGGGCCGGTGTTTAGCGATATTCCATTTGACGTTTTTGCTGAAGCGTCAAAGACTACTCTGAGCTTGGTTTTTGAGCTATCATCTTTGATTACTGCACGGTGTGAAGCTTTTAAATTCATTCTTCATCTGGCGGTTTTCTTTAGTTGTTTTTAGTAGTAGCTTTTTTCCTTGATTCGCCTAATATAAAATCGTCGCTCTTAAATAGTAATGCGACCTGGTATGCACCATTTTCTAATATTTTGTAGTTCTTTTGAAAGTGTGGCCTGGTGTATTATAATTTACTAAAGCCTCTAAGTGTAATTCAAATTCGGATGATCTGACAAGTTGGATTTCGAGGCATACTATTTCCGTTACCTCCCCAATGTTGTAACCACCGACTCCAGCTATTTTGGCATGTACTTTCTGAACATGCTTTTTGAACTGCTTCCTAGGTAATGAAAGTCGCTTGTGATTCAGGGTCAATCAGGACTCTTATTGTAGCGTGGCTTACATTATTATTAGCGGATTTGACCATTGATGTTACTAACAATACGTGTTCTTTGTCGTGATTTACGTTAATTTGCATCGTGCTCGTGGTTTGTACTTTATGCGTTGCTGGAAGCAAAATAGTATGATGTACGTGCAGTTGCACTATTTGGTTTCTATCTGTTGTTAACAGCTACCTAAACCGTGGACATTGGTTTATTGTATGGTTCATTGTCCAGATTATCCAGTTTCTTCGATAATGTGAAGTTTTTTTTTGTTTTTTTGGCAAATAGAATATCACATTAGTATTTTATTAGTTAAATTTAGTAATATCAATTTATTTTGGTTTACTTAAGTATATTTTTGTGGTATAAATCGTCGATTTTCTCCACTACGGAAAGATCAAATTCAAGTAAATGCTATTTCAGTATTTGGTAACAGGTGAATTGTTAACATTTACTTTATGTGATTTCGTATCAAAATGTAGACTTATTTGACCGCTAGTGAAATGAAACAATAACCTAGTGCCTAACTTTATCAGACCGGGTAACGTAAAATAATAAGAAAATATGGTTGTTATATTTCCCGGGTTGTTGACGTTGCCTGCATTGATGACCCTAATACTGCACCAGCACTTGTACCACAATCCAAATGTTACTGGAATTTTTTACAAATTAATTACAACATATCGGCAATGTTCAACCCCCCAAAAAACTAACCCTAAGGGGTGCAATCCTTCAAAAACCGTATTTTTCGCTACAACATGCTTATCGCATTTCTGTTAATTTTTATGGTATCGTATTGGGTATGGTACCCGTATTGGCATGGTTTACAAATTAATTACAAGATACTGGCATAGTTCAACCCCCCCTCCCCCCTCAAACTACCTTTAAGGGGCGCAATTCTTCAAAAATCATTTTTTTCGTTAAACCATGCTCTTGTCATTTCAGTTAATATTTGTTTCATCGTACAGTTAATATTTGTTTTATCGTACTCATTACAACATATTGGCATAGCTCAACCCCCAAAAAAGTACCCCTAAGGGGTGCAATTTTTTAAAAACCATATTTTTCGTCACACCACACCTTTGTGAATTTTTCTTTCTGTGCTGGGGGTTGTACTGGATTTTTCTTTTACAAATTAATTACATTAAAATGGCATAATTAAACCCCTAGAAAACTACCCCAAATGGGGACAACCGTTTAAAATTGTTTGGCATTTATAATCCAATATTTGTTTCTGATTTGACTTGAAACTAATTGACATCCTCCATGCAACGTCTTAGCATGTGTGTATTCGATTATTAATTTAGTAAAATGATGGTTTTTTAGTAGAATAATCGGATGTTTAGTCTCGAACGATGCTAACGAGTTTCTTAGTCTTCCGCCTACTCGTAGGATACCTTCTTTGTCGACAAAAGGATATAATTGCCATAAAGAACTTGTTTTGCTTAAGCTGGAGCCTCCTTTTAATAGTTTTAATTCTTCATAAAATACAGCCTTCTGAATATTGTTGATTATTAAGTTCCGACTGTTCCTTAGCTCATCAGTCGACAGTGCACCTGCTGTTATTTTTAAATAATCCTTGCATCTGGCATTGTTGGCGAACCTTTTTATATAAGCGATGATTCTTATTAATCTCGTGTATGCTGAATATTTATCCCAGATGTCACATTCATGTATTGCTGTTTTCGTGGTGACTATGGTTTTCTTCACTTCTTCCTGAGTACTAAATTCTTGATGGTTTAATGATGGTAAATTCAAATTTCGAAGCCATTTAGGCCCAGACCACCACAGCTCATTGTTTTGGATTTCTTTAGGCGTAAGGCCTCGTGACGCTATATCAGCGGGATTATCTTCCGATTTTACGTGAGACCAATAGGCTGGACCGATGTTGTTTTGTATTTCAGCTACACGATTTCCTACGAATACCTTCCATTTGTTTGAAGGTCCTTGAATCCATGAGAGAGTGATGGTTGAATCCGTGTACGCATATATTGATGTTGGCGTGTCTAATGATTGCCTTACGCTATTCATTAATCTTGCTAATAAAACTGCCCCGCATAACTCTAGTTTTTGATGCTAGTAACGTAACTTTAACATCTCCGGATTCCAAAGTTACCCTGCTATATATGACAGCAGCATATGCCGCATCTGAAGCATCACAGAATCCATGTAATTCTATGACATTCTGACTAGAATTATCCACCTAGGGATTCTAATATTGCTTACATGCTGTAACTGCTGTTGAAATTTCATCCATTGGGTTTCCAGATGATTAGGCATGTTCTCGTCCCAACCAATGTTTTCTTCCCATAACCTTTGCATTAATATTTTTGCGGTTATAGTTATGGAGGCGATCCATCCTAATCGATAAAAATCCTTGCGATGTTTGATAGGACATTTCGCTTGGCGTTAGCCTTTTGTGTCGTTAGGATAATTGGCACTTTAAAGCTAAATTCGTCTCTTTGAGGGTCCCAATATATACCCAATGTTTTTATATTCTGTTCTTCTGTGATTTCAACTGTCATGAATTCTCGATTTTGCTCCGGAACTGTTTGTAATACCTCATTCGAATTGGTACACCATTTTCGAAGGTTGAAACCGCCACATTCCAATAATTGAGTTAACTCGTTCTGCAATACTAATATTTCGTCCAACGACTGAGCTCCAGTCGAGACATCATCTACGTAGAAATCCCTTCTTAAGATTTCTGCTGATGTAATGGTTTTATTGCTAGGTATGGTGCCAAAGCAGTGCCATAAGTTACTGTTGTTAATTTGTATTCCTGTAGCGGCTTATTTGGATCATCTAGCCAGACTATTTTTTGCAGATCTTGATGTTCTTCGGCAAACTTTATTTGGCGATACATTTTTTCGATGTCGGCGGTGAAGACATATTTGTACCTTCGCCATCTCAGCATGATTGAAAACAGCTCTTGCTGAAGAGTTGGCCCTACTAATTGTGCATCATTAAGGCTGTTGCCTGAAGCTGTTTTCATTGAAGCATCGAAAACCACTCGAAGCTTAGTTGTAGTACTTGTTTTCTTTATAACTGCATGATGTGGTAGATAATTGTTTATTTTTGTTGAATCATTTGCTGGAACAATGTGTCCTAGACTCAAGTATTCGGTTATAAAATTCTGATAATCTAATTTTAGAGTAGGATTATTTTGTAGTTTTTTCTCTATTTGAAGGAATCTTGCGATTACTTGTTTTTTAGAGTCACCGAGCTCTATGTTTTCTCTTAATGGAAGCTTTACTTCATACGAGCCATTGTATAAACGTTTATAGCCCTCTTGGTAAAGTCTTTCACAATTTGCATGTTCACTCGTTAAATGTTTAGAAGATTGAATTTCTTCGATTTCCCAGAACCGTTGCAGAACATCATCAATAGTTGAAATCATGGTTTGTATTTGATGTTCATTGGAAACTGGTTTTATAGCTCCAAACATGATCCAACCCAATTTGGTACGTTGAGCTGTTGGCCCTATTTCTCCCTTTATCATTTCTGGCATAAGGATATCCGAGATGTAGTCCATTCCTAGTAGTATGTATATAGCGCCAGGTATATTAAAATTGGGATCGGCCCAAATCAGGTCATTGATGTGCTTCCATTTTCCCGTATGTAATTCGTTGTTTGGTAATCTTCTTGTTAACTTTGATAAAACGTAGGCATTGATTTCTAGTTCGAAATCCGACTCAAACCGTGGTTTGATGGTAAAAGTAGTTTTACTAGTTGATGTCATTTTTCCTTCTCCCATTCCCGATATTACCAAATTTGTCCTTTGTTTACGAAGTTTTAATCTCTGTGCACTGGTTTCACTGACGTATGACGCTTGAGATCCGCTATCGATAAAAATTCTGGCATGTTCCTCTCTCCCATTAACGAGTTTAATTTTTACAATTGCTGTTGCCAGTAATCCGAAACCTGCTTCTTCTTGCTTTTGCTGTGCCAAACTTGTTACAGATGTGTGCTGATGTAACAGTGTATTATGGGTGCCCTTACATATATTACATTGTGAATTTGTTTCACATCTTATGTGGGCCAAATGTAGTAAGCATTTTTTACATAAGTCTGCCTTTGTTACAAATTCGTTTCGCCATTTCGGAGCAAGGTTCTTAAAATTGATGCAATTGTTTATCAGATGTTCACCCTTGCAGTATCTACAGAAGTTTTTAACCGAATTGTTGTAAGTGTATGTTGTGTTTCTCGCGGCATATTTTGTTTTGTAGGTATTAAACGAGACGCTCTCTTGTTTAGGTTTGTTTCCAATCATCTCCAACGACTGGAACCGCGTTTCTAAAAATTTGAAGAAATACTGCATTGTTGGTATTTCTTTTGGATCTTCTAACTTCTGTTCGAAGAGTTTGTGAGTTTCGACATCTAATTTTGGTAGTAATAATTCCAATACTAATGGGTCCCAGCCTTTGACGTCGACGCCTAAATTGGCGATTGATTGTAGAATTTCCTTGGCTGTGTCCACTATTTTCCTTAGAGGTGCAGCTGACTCGGTGTGACTTGTCGGGATGTTCAACAATTTTTTGATGTGCGTTGAAACTAGTAATCTTTTGTTGTTGTATCGTTGTTGGATAGTATTCCACGCGGTCATGTAGTTTTCATCAGTTACTTGAAATGAGTTCAATAAACCGGCCGCCTGATCTGTTACGGGTCTTTTTAGGAGGTGATTCCCCTTGCAACGAACTGTGACCACCCGAACCTTGGCATCTGTGCCTGGGTGTAATTCCTCAATTCTGCCTAGAGCCCATTGAGTGGGTGGTAGATTCGGCTCTTTGGTTAAAACTATATTGCTCATTTTTATGTTTTCCTTTTCTTCGTGCCATTTTAATCTGCGTTGTAATGATGTCAAATATTCACAAGACCATATTTTCCAGAAATCTTGTACCAGCTTTCGAGTCAGCTTCCAACGACTGCTTAATGTGCAGATTGCTTCATTAATACCTTGATCAGGTGTAGCGATTAATGATTCTCCGATAAGAAAGTGTCCCGGGGTTAGGACAACCGTATCTTCGAAGTCCGTAGATGTGGAGCACGCAATGGTCTAGAATTAAGACATGCTTCTATTTGGCTTAACACAGTCGACATTTCTTCGTAGCTCAATACAGTTTCACCTAAAATTCTTTTTAGGTGGTATTTAGCTGATTTTACCGCAGCCTCCCACAATTCGGCTCGATATTCCACCCGTGTCGATACTGTTTCATCGACCGCTTGGAATATTGTATTATTGCGCATGTTGACATTGATTCAACACCCTGAATTTATTACAAATGCCCACATCCACAAAAATCGATCAAATGCATCGAACTTGATGATCGATTTTAATGGGTGTGGGCTGTTGTAATAAATTCAGGAGTACCTTTTTAAGAGGTATGGTCTATACATATGACAGGAATAGTTTTCTACAAAAACAAAAACTGGTTTACAACAAAAATTCAGAATGCGTGATGTGACGAAAAATGTGGACTTTAAAAAATGCACCTAGGGGTAGTTTTTTGAGAGTTGAGCTACGTCAATATGTTATAATTAATTTGTAAAAAATTACAGTACCACCCCCAGCACGATACAATAAATATTAACAAAAATACGAAAAGTGTAGTGTAGCTTTGTCTAATGTCAGCCCACACACGAATTGCAGAATAACGGGATCTGAAACAATTTATAACTAATTTGTAAAACAATTCCAGTACCATTTTCATTGTGCTACAAGTGCCTGTGCTGCATTAGGGTCATCCTACATTGTCGACGACGTAAACGAAACGTAAACAAAGTCAATGTTTAATGATCAGCATATTTTCAGAGTCGTTTTGCGGCAACTTTGTGGAGTGGAATTGGTCTTGCTTTTCACATAGAGTTTAATCCCCCAGTACTTTACTTTAAATTTTCCTTTCTAAATTGATCAAAACTTTATGCTACAAGTTAAAACAAATTAAACGGTTGCTGGTGTTTGATAACATCCTTTATAAAACTTACACCTAAAAAATCAGAACTTTGGTGTTTGGCAATACTTATCAAACCAGGGTTCAAATATAATAAATATTTTTTTTTAATTGTCGCTTTCTTTTCTTTCAGATTTTGTTTTATTTTGTTTACCGCATAATTTGTGTTACACATCACAATAAGAGTAGGACGCGCGGTTCCCACAGTGATTTCTAGACAACAACAAATTGTGGTTTTGGCACATTTTCTTCTTCTACATTGCGGTGCGACGATTGATGACGTCCAGAATCTCAACACAGAAACTAGCCACACAAACGATCAAAATAGTAAAAATGAAGATGGAAATTATTATTTCGATACTGAAGTCGGTGCTGAGTATATCGCTAGACTTGATCGATGAGTAAGTTGCTATAACGTAATTTTACTATTTCTTTATATGCTTATATTCTTATACTACTGTATACTATTTCTTATTGCTAGCTATATCACTTTGGTTCGGATTGCTTTCATTGCATTCGCTATTTGAATTAAGCGAAGTAAAGATTGGTAACTCGAATTTGAATATACGATTTTTTTGCGGTCAGTTGTGAATTAACGAGTAGTTTGACATAAATCAGTTTTGTTATTTTTTATAATTTTACGTATTAAGTGGTGAGTATTTTTAGTTGGTATTCAGTAATCGCTTTCTCTAGTGCAGTGATAAGAGTGGGTGCTCTCGGGTTATCAAATATATAACATTATTATAGTCTTAGTTAATACAAAAAGTTTAAGTGCGCCTCTAGTTTTAGTACGTATCGAGCAGTGTATATTTTGCATTTATGCAAATTGTTTATTACATAAAGTGGTTTTTTGAATAATTTCGATATTATTTGATACTGTGAAGTGTTGTGAATAAAATATTTAGTGTTTTAACCTTCCTGTATAGGAAGCATCGATAATCTAGTTATTAACACACCACGAAAACTCGATTTGATTTACATAGCTAATTACAATATCCAAGGACGGGGCTTAACAAAAGATATTTAAAAATAGACAAGTTCGAGGTAAACAATAAACTTTATAATTACAAAAAACATTAAAGGTATATGTTCGCACGAGACATGGTAATTATGGATGGGTCTAAACAGTTTTGAGATTAATACGCGTGTCCGGTCTCATGTTTTCGAATCCTTCATACACTACTCTAACTTTTTGTCGCTCGCCCGCAGTGCCCATCTTTATTATCATGTCATTAAAAATTATAATATGTCTACATTTAATTGACGTCACGACGATATACAATAATAATTTTCTAATTAAACTGTTGAATTAGTCCAATTAGATTATGTTATATATTTAGAATAGATTGTGATTTTTATTTTATTTACAACAACAGATCGGCATACTAGTGCGATTTGTGTAAATGTACTATACGGTGTAAGGAGCTAATGTGCGATTATCGAATAACTGACGAAAAGAGACCGGTTCCCAAGCTATAGACGCGTTCTCCTGACCCACCTTTATATACTTTTGCTAATTTATTCTATCCGTCTAAAGTGCGTCCACTTTATATTTGCATATTTAAATTTTCGTTCAAAGTTTGATATGAATTGTATTTACTTACATTTTGAGTTAGTTAATGTTATAAAATGGCATATAATTATCATAATTAGCATTTAGAAAAAAATTAATAAAGTATTTCTAGCTGTCGCTAAGTGTCTAGCTTAATTAAAATATAATTGGTCGTCATCGTTTAAAGTAGTTAACGGTCGCGTAATCACAATCGATAAGTTGTCGCAGAAAAATGTATTTTTAAACTGTCATCGACCGTTCTCTATTGCGGTATTGAGGTATGACATTTACATTTATTTGGAAAATTTGTCTTTTTCTTAAGGTCAACCTTGTTAAATTAATGATTCGATAAAATTGTGGCCTTCGTCATCTATCCTTATATATATAATTAGCGCATCACCGTTCATTCCATAATCGAATAATGTACTAAAAGCGATCGTGCTAATCCGTCACGCTAATCATGCATACCTATGGTGGTACATTGAACTGTAGGTGATAATTGTCGGAAATCGTCCGTTCCTTGATTTTGATTTTCGTGAACATTTTCTAAAACCAAACTATGTGACCGTATCTCCACGACCCGGAGATGTTTTGTGTGTCGTTGTATGTATACGTTGTTGCGGTGCAACATACTGCCGTCTGTTGTAAGGATGTGCCGGACTTTCAACACCTTCCTTCTTCATTCACGGGTAATGCAGCACTTTTCGATTGTTCATTTGAAAAGAATATTCCTAGTTCGAATTGTTACTATCAGGCCATCTTTTCTGACGATTCACCTCGACAATTCGACCAAACATTCATTCCTGCTAGCTGATAGCGACTAAGGCGATTGACGATTAGTGCAGACAAGTCAGGTTTTATTGGCGCCGTAAGTGCTTATCCGATCAAAAATGGCCTGGGGTAAGCATGTTAAGTTCAGCCGGATCGGAAGACATTAATGTTAGAGGTCTTGAATTCAAAACAGATTCAATTTGACCAAAACCGTACTAAACTCCTCATAAATGAGCTTTGAATTATTCTGCAGCCTCCTAAATGCCACCAAAATGCGGCGATCGAGGCGGTATATGTGATATGCGAATGTTATCGTCAGCACAGGCTCAAATAACGTGATTGCGATTTTCTTTATTGAAGAACAGCTCTCGAAGTTCATTTAAATGACGTCTTCCAACAATGAAATTTGTAGCGTTGTCGCAATACAGAGTTGAACATAAACCGTGCCGACTGACAAATCTTTTAGCGCCGCAATAAACCCATTGCATGACAGGTTGCTCCCTAACTCCAAATGAACAGCTTTCGTATCTTAGCTGGACGTGGACCACTTTGTTTGTAAGAAAACTATACAGGATCGTCAAAATGTACGCCAGACACTTGAAACAGACGACCCGGTTGTATAATCCAGTAATATGCAAATATTCGACAAGCGAAAATATAAATTGGCTATTTTTTGGCAATAAAATGAGGTGCATTTGATTGTACGCCAAATTTGATTATTGAAGACGCCCTCCAACCCGAATTATTCCTTCGTTATCAGTTTAAATGCTGATTTGTGGACACTCTTCTATAATCTTCACTAAACGATTCACGCTGGATACGAATCATCAAATTCACGGCCCTATAGAAAGTTCTAATGGCGTAAAGAATGAGAACCGACGAAACACACGTCCCAATTGATGAAGCAAGCACCACGATATTATTCTTTCTTCTTTCTGGTAAATTTTTGATATCGAACTGTACACGTTGTTTTGGCCAGCACGCGGTAGGGCCAGTTAAAAAATCCAGTCCAACAAACAAGCTATTGTCTTTTAATAATTATTTAGGCAGCATACCTCGAGATACCACATCGGCACGCGAATTAAAACAATTTCCGAATCAGTCCAGCAACGAAACTGTTCCAAGTTATATTTTAGTTCAGAAGTGACACGATGTAGAAGATTGGCCAACGGTTCAGCCGCACATAACTCAAGCCGTGGCAAAGAGGCACTTTTTATGGATACGATACGAGACATGGCACAAAGTAAACGACAAGCGCTTACATCGTTCTGAGTGACGCAGTGTATGTAGAGAAATAAATCCTACGCATCGTTGTATGCGTCCGAAAATCCATGGCGCTGGGCGAAATCAAATTTATGGGAAAACACAAAACGTGGTATCTCGAATCTTTCAATTAATGATAATTGCTATCGAAATCTCGCCCATTGTGATTTATAGCTTTCAGGTAATGGACTGTCTCAATGATTTTCAAACGCCACAGATGTTGTAAAAATATTTTCGTCTTTACAATGATGTGACTGTACATGCCCAAGGGATCGAATAGTGTAGCGATTTCGAAAATATTCTTCGTTTAATGATGATGCATTCTTTGGACTTATATATACAAACGTGTGTCTACAGATGTCGTCTTTAGTATAGCCAGAGAGTCCGAGCATCCAAACGAAATCCTTTATTTCTAGGGAAACACTCTGCCCACAATACTAACAAATTCGGATCGTAACTTCCGTAACTCAAACCCAGTTTACTCTAAAATACGGTTTACTTCTCGTCGTAGTTGTAGAACTTTATCAAGTATATTTGCTCCTGTAAGCATATCATTAACGTAGAAATTTTCCTAGAAGTAGAGGTGTTTTATTTTCGATCGCAAGCTGATGAAGGAAGGCAGTGAATAGTTAAAATCGAACCAATTGGATCCATAGACGATCGAATGCGTATCGGGCTATCGGCTTAATCGAAATTGAAATCGTGTTGAAAACAGATCCTTCTGTATAGTTGGACTAGCATTCATGTTAGCAAGTTACGAGTAACCGGTTGCAATTCCGCAGGATGCGTCATAAATGGTGAGGAAGAAAATATTTACATTTAATAAAGTTTTGTTCTGATCTTTATGTTTCATTTTTCTCCATGTGATTTAATGGAGAAAGAGTTACTCGAATTCTTAATTTGGCAACCCAGTAATATTCTCGAGAAACTCAATGCTATTCCTTAGCCTATATTCTTTATCCCTTATGCTATTCTTTACCATTATCATTCCTTCTGAAGTTTTGAGCGAAATGTGCCTCACAAATTCTTCCTTCGAATATATCTTCTCTTGCTCGTCAAATCCATACATAATCCAAAATCTATCTAAGTTTTTTAGCTACTTGTGTACGATTCCATAGTTACAGAAAGTTTTTGCGTTATGTACGAACTTCATTAATTCCGCATATGAAATTATCCACTTTGGTTCACTCTCGAGCTGAGTGCAAAACACGGCATCTTATTAAATCACCATGACGGTTGCTAGTTTTTACTACGGCGGTAGTTGAAATGGTCGACGCAGCCTTAACGGTGATATTGGCCTCTTAACCTGCTTCTTCTGAATGACATGAGGAGTGGAACAAATCCGAGCTTACTTGGTTTGGCAATACTCAAATTGCTACCTAATTGCTCGAGATTAGGATGCTATATGTTGTTTGTGCCGTATTGTCTACACCGCGTATATAATTAATATTTTACACGTGTAGACAATGTATGTAAAAAATCAAGAAAATTGCAACATAGTCAACAATGTAGAAAATGTAGACAATGTCGAAAATTATTATTTCTGTTAACATTTATCAAAATTCTATAGTTTGTTTATAATTCAAACCATTTCAAGATGGAGTTCATTCTTTCTTCACATTGAAAGATTTGACCCAAAAGCTTTTATATGGTAATGAAGCACATTCATGTTTATGTTACGATTAAAGTGCGAAATCGTTAAATGTGCAAAGTTAAAATTTTTAAAATCGTTTATTCGATAAAAATTTGGTTGTAAATAGGCCTATGTCGGGTGGGTTAAATAGTGGAAGGGAGCCGATAAAGAATACAATTCCAGTGGACTATAGAAAACGCTATAACCTTCCATGGTAAATTTACAACTAAAATGGTGAAACATTAAAGGGAAATAATGACCATACGAGTACAAGTTCCTTGAGTTCATAGTCCTTATAAATACCAAAATGTGATCGAAGTCTCACTTGATATTTTAAGTAATATTTTTTCCCAAGTTCCGAGTTATTTCGCTTCTGCTAGCATCATTCGTTTTCATGTTAGAGCTGGTCGTCCGACTTTTCTTCTCTCTTGTGGGTTCCATTTCAGAGACCTGCTTGTCATTTAATTCTTCAACTTCCTCAATGTAAGTATTTCATCTCAAGAAGCTCAATATTTTTTATATTGGCCAGTTACTGAGGTCAGAAGCACCTCAGTATTCTCCTAAGGCATTTATTTACAAACAAACACCTGTAGCTTATTGTTTATCTTATGTGTACGCTTCCAAGTTCCGCAACAGTACAGCAACACTGATTTCACATATGAATTAAACAATCTTGGTTTGGTGTTTGCGCGATAGGACAGATGTGTTCCAGACCACTCGTTTTCGCTAAAGTACAACCAACGTATACGATTTCATTGGTGTGCCTAGCGTTATCGTCTGGCTTTCCTGATATTTATTTGGCGGTAAACTTCTTTTGCTCGATTTGAGTAGGTGTAGTGGTGAACTCCATCCATTAGACTGCTCAATGAAGATGCGTTTTGGTTTAATATGATAACATTGGTGCAACTTCACCTTGGTATGAAGCCAGCTTGTTCATTTCTTAATTTCGGTTTGAATGTCAGTGAAATTCTTTTGTTTTGTGTTTGAATTCTTGTGTTTCTTGTGCCCAGCATCTTTTAATCTGTCTGTGTTTTTTTAGTTTTGTTTTGATGAGTTTTACAGCGACATGTTTAATTTTAAATTATGATATTTTACCTACTGGTCACTGCAAATGTCTACACCACTCGTTGCCCTGACATTTTGTAATGACTTGAGATATTTATTGTTGGTCATCACGTTTCGTCATCACATTGGTTTCGTTATTCTGCTTCAGGTGATGTCCAAATGTGTATATTTCTGTGTGGAAATTTCCTGTCTTCTATGAATTATCTGGTTTGTGATGTAGTTGTCGATGACTCTTCTCCATTATTATTACGCACAGAGTCTATATTGATTGTTTACCAGCCATATGATGGTTTATCAGGTCCTTAAATCGACCTGATAAACCATCATATGGCTGGTAAACAATCAATATAGACTCTGTGCGTAATAATAATGGAGAAGAGTCATCGACAACTACATCACAAACCAGATAATGTACAAATTTCTGCATGCACAAGAAGGCGATTTTTCTTCCTCCTTATATTATTATTTGGATCATTTTCTTGTGTGCCCTTGCTATTGTGACTTGTTCGTTCGATCTTTTATTGCATTTATTGCATTGTTCATCTTGTGTTTTGCATTTTTGTATGGAACTGTGGTACAATGCTACGATTATTCTGCAGGATTCTATTCCATTAATGCCTTCATTGACGCAACGCCTAATTCATCGCGTCCAGAGAATATATTAAGTAATTTCGCTTGTGTTTATTTCACCACTGTTTATCCCACTGCACTGAGGCCGAGCATTTCGTTTCTCTTCTTTGTCTAATTGTTGTGCTAAGCCTTAACGTTTCTGTTAGAGATTTGATGTTTCAATGAATTGAATTTATTTCAATATTTGAATGATTCGTCCATTGAATCCTAGCCCTCTTTCAGGGCTTCTGAGTAAGATACACGGGCCAGGGAAGGGAGGTTCATTTCTTTCATTAGTCACTGTTTTCTGTGATGTTCCCAAGCAGTGGTGATGAAGTTGTTGTTGTTTTACAATTTCAAGAAAGATAGCTCCAGTGAAAAAGGACCAAGAAATGCAAACGTCGATTGATATTCTCTGGGACAAATGTAGTTATGAGCTAACCTGAGCAAAATGGATATCGCTTACATCAAAAAACCCCCACCTGTATCCTTGTTCAAGGCAAGATGATCGTCCCAACTATCAGACAATTTTTGTCTGGAAACCACATTATCTGCACGAAACATTTTTTTTTGTATTTAATTTTGTTCCAAACACAACCAAAAACAGTAAACAATCAACAAACCTCATTTACGCTATAAGTTTTGTAGTAACCCCAACTACTTTGCTCAAAAACGGACGTCAAGATCAGAAATGAAATATTTGTTTCGAAAATGGGCACAGCGAAGCCATAACCGAATTTAGCCTCTCAAGTCGCTTATGATTAAAGACATCGATTAACCAAGATTTTCAATCTCACCTATTTGTTTAAAAAAAATTGAATTTTAACTGCCAAAATAAAGGCAAAACCCAATTTAAACTAGTAAACTAGAAGATGACGGCTTCGCACAAAAAACGATTTAAAAAAAACAAAAAAATTAATAATCTACATTGTCTACGAATTGTCTACATATTCTACCAATTCTCGACACTCAAAAATCAATTATCTACGCTATGGTATCAGGTTCCTATTCCGTAAGTAAAAGAGTATCGTTGTCGACATTTTTAACAAGATCCTTCGTAACAAAACCGCACTCTATGACGTCCTTGACGACAATTGATACACAAAAAAGGACGTTTCGCCTCGTCAAAACAGGCTTTTGGAGTTTACATATCGAATTGTTAACATCGATGAATGTCGTGTTCCTTACTTTTACATATTGTGCATCTTCTCTTATTAGCAGTATTTTTTGTTGTTGCATTAAGAGTTATACGACGGGCCGCAGATCTATATAGTGATTGAAGCTCGAGAAGCTGATGGTTTAACATTCAAATCGAAATTGTACTCGTTAGCTTCCAACACTTGACATCTCTTGAAGAGACAGGATTGTAAGTCCTCCCAAGTAGGAATTTTTTCACATCTAATTTACTGCAAATAATAAATAGCCGCAATGCGTTGGCTAAATCTGCATCCGTCTCCATCTACTTAAGCGACCTTAACAGACAGAACGTTATGAAAACAAACGCAATCATCTTCAATTCTCATATTCGGGCGATTCATGAGATAACATCGGGGATTAAGTCAGCTGCTTTATTGCGTTATTTAATTGACTTCAAAATTAAATAACGCAAGAATAGCTGACTTAATCCCCGATGTTATCTCATGAATCGCCCGAATATGAGAATTGAAGATGATTGCGTTTGTTTTCATAACGTTCTGTCTGTTTGAGAGCCCTTAGTGGCAACGCGGCTGTTTTTTAATTCAGATAAAGTTTCAGCAACCGACGCCATCGTAAATATACAGGATTAACAGTCACAAATAAATGATATGTCGGTGACGCGATGTTAGCTTGACTTCTATTTATGCGTTATGACGCAGCAATTCACCGCAATCGACGGCAACAATTATAATGGTTAACGGTACACAAAACTGGTGGCTGACAAAACAGCACATTCAACTTGGTGATAACTGACGAAAATTAGTTCTGAACAAATAAGGAAATACGAAAATTAGGTATACGATGGTACGTTATGTGGCAGCAATCCACCGCAAACAGCAACGACGCTGATGGTTAACAGCAAAATTTTACAAGCGATGAAACACGATACACAAAGTCAACGTGGTGATCCAACAAAATTACAGTACGGTTAACCGCACTAAAAATATCCTGCTCGCAGGACCAACTGTATCTTCGCGACCTGGAGATATGGTGAATTTTGTTCGAATGAACCACGCAATGAATGAAAGACAAATGATTACTCGATTTCGTATACGTTGTTGCGGTGCAATAGTTGCCTTGTTGAAGGTCAGATTGAACGTAATTGAAAGTGTTGTTCAAAATCATTCTTAGTGGCTCGAAATCATTTAAACATCGAAAGTTACCGACCAAATGGCATAGTGGTTAAAGCTTTGGCGTTTGTTTCGGGAGGTACCGGGTTCGAATCCAGATAGGGGCAGGATGCAAAGGGAATTTTCATCAACAAATTACGATTTGTGATGAAAAGGAACACATCAATGACCTCCTGTCGGAGTGCAAAACTCATGGGCCGACCCATCTTCCATACCAGTATGGGCTGCGGCATGGAGCTTTGCAATGTACAGATGGTAATAAAATCGGACCTATATCCGTACGTCCTCAATTTGTCAATACAGGCGTAAAGGTAAGAACGTAAATAAGCAAACCGCGAAAGAGTTGGGAGAGCCTTGGCCCCAGAACAGATAGCAGAGGAAAATCATCGAAAGTTATCGCTTTTGAGTACTATAGGTCGATCGTTTTAGTGCATATACGAGTAGCATAGTACATTTAGTGCATTTAGTATTAACAAGATAAATTTAATTATCATACGATTTTTTGAAGCATTTTTGCTTTGTATCCTCTCCTGGATCAAAACAGTAGTAAACCCTCTCCTGGAAATAAACCAACCCAAAAATGTAGGAGGGAGGAGCGAACGGTAGATTAGTTTAGTATATAAATCTCAAGCTCAAAATGATCAGGACTCTAATACAACATTTTGTTTTAAACAAGTGAAACAACCACACCAGTGATTCCACACAAAAACGAATGGATTCCGTTCACCATCCCCCTTGAGTTTGATTAAACTTGAGAAAATGTTCTCCGTGTTTAAGAAATATGATAATTTGTTACGAATTTGCCCTGTCAAATTCGGTTTGTATGACTAAATTGTGAATACCATTATAAAATTTGACGGTTACAACAACAATTCTCGCAATTCACCGCTTCCTGAATATTCGAAAAATTCCGACAATAATTTTCCCACTCTAATTTTACGAACACAAAATTATCACAACTTCAAATGCTACTACTTAAACCTAGATGTCACTAATCTCATAAAAAATGAAGTAGTTTCCTAAACTTTAAATGAACGATAATTGCCCACCAAACCAATAAGCGAGATCGCAGCAATATTTTTTTCTGGCGGCACAGGGACACTTTTGACCTGGGGCGCACACCGTTTTTATTTTTCTAAAGGCCTGTTTCTAAAATTAAACAGTTTTGTTGTCTGCCTGAACAAGGATCGTAATTTCTGGCTTTTATACGTTAATGGAAAGGAAAAGAACAGTTTACACAGCCAAATCATATTTGTATAACCTCGTTTAGTTTCTAAAGATCTTCATAGTTGAACAGTTGTTATTTGAAAGATGAAAGTTTAGCTTTTCACACAAGTTCAAAATCATATTTAAAGTAGAAGTTCTTGCAAGGGAGTATAACAAATTTTCATTTTCGTTATCCGAATCCCAATTTTCCGTTAGTTGTTTAAAAGGCATTATTTACTTTACTTACTGCTGGCGCAACATCCCATGCAAGAATATAGGGCCCAATATAAGGCCACCTCAACGGTACTGCGGCGATTCTTTTCTATGCCGTCCATCCATCGTGTAGATGGTCTACATAAACAAAATTTTGCCTATACCGATCCCAAATATTTAAACTTTTCCACCTTTTCATATTGCGCGTCTCCCTAAGTAATTCTCTAGGTATTTCCTTTTTTTATTGAAATTCTAACAAAATAATTATTCGTTATATTTTAACATTTAAAGTTTGTCCGGGCATATTGCATGTGTTCGTAGTGGAGTGTGAATGGCACATTGATGGTATGTCCGTACTACGACCAGTATAAAAAGTAGAGATGAATTTTGAGCTCGCCACGAAGCGTACCATTTTCTTTAAGTTCATTTTACTGAGGCCCGTCAAGTAATTTAAGAGGCGAGCTTCCAGGATCAATATTCAGAAATGCTTCTCTCAACCGGTCCTCTCTGGTGGGAATATCAGTCCTAAACCTCTGATCAAAAAATGGCGACGGCTGGTATAGTTCGTAGTGTATGGAATGTTCTTGTTTCTTAGAATAGTTGAGTGTCTTGTATTTTCCTCTTCTAATGGAGATGAAAGAGAATCTCCAGTGATTGAGTGGATGTGCTCTTAAGAGCCCAAAGATTTTATGTAGGTCAGAATATTTAAAGCCAATGTACAATGTGGATCTCTAAACCCCATCTTTTTCCAATTGCACGTCTGCAGAAGTGAAGCGTTGTTATAGCTTTCTTTACTCTTAATGATACCAGAAATCTCGTTTTATCAGTGAACCTCAATCCAATACCATTTAAGCTAGTGGGTCAATCTTAGGAGGTACGTATTTCCTGGAGAAAAGGAACAGGTTGTGTGAGGAGTGACAGTCGAACCGCAACTGTTAGCCTAATCTTACTTTGCACGCGTTCTCTTAAGGTGCAAAGATATTTACCGAAGTCACCAATCGCAACATCATCCGCATAAGCAACCACTTTAAAGCCACACTGTTTTAGGTTTAATAATATGTCATTTATAACCAGGTTCCAAAGAAGAGGAGATAATGCCCCACCTTGCAGTATGAACTCCTCTTTACTGACAAATCTGCTAGGAGAGTGTCTGTGCGTGATTGCTAAGAGCACTAAGGGAGTGCAGTGCAGTTTGTGCGGATTTCTCCTTTCAATATGCATGATTGATTAAGAGATTTCTTGATAGCATATTGGGTTTTCGGCAGTGTATTTGACTTAATTGAACTTCTAATGTGGGCTACTATCTGTCTTTACGAAATTGTTTGTAGGGAAGAACCTAAACATGTATAGGTCGAAGGTCTTTGGGATTTATTTATTACATTTATTTATTTATTTATAAATGATGCCAACAGTGACTACAATCGGCACAACAAAACAATTGGTAAACAAAAAAAAAACAAAAAAATTATGGGCTCGACTACAAAAGATTATATAAAGCTTTCTTAAATGAATTTCTCGACAAGTGATAATCGAAAGCTCCGTAGTCCTTGTTGAACACTCGCGCTACCCTCAAAATTGGATCAGAGTTCGTTACCGCTTGGTCGATGAATAAAGCTCCATCGCGTTGACGCATTCGACATTCGGGAGCGTACAAGTTGATACGTGCTAGTAACTCGATACAATCGACACGGAACTTGATGATATCACGCACAAACAGCGCGGAAGCTACGTAAACGTCGTAGCGCGAACAAAATAAACTGTTTCTGTATACTCTCAATCCTCTCGGACAGTGGTAGGAGGGTAACCAAACAGGAGATGCATACTCCAAAATAGACCGGACAAAACATACGTATAATGATGTCAAAGTTAACGGGCCACGAAGGTCCTTGCTGTTTCGTTTAATGAAGCCAAGCATAATGTACGACTTTGAAATAATGGCGTTAACATTGTCTGGTAAATGTAGCGTCAGATTCAAAGATCACACCAAGATCCGAAATGTACTCAACCCGATCAATGTTTTCGTTGTACAGTTGATATTGATAAAAAACAGGCGAGCGGATATGGAAGAAAGAAATAGTTTTGCATTTACTCACGTTTAAAGAGACCCGCGCAAAAATCTTCATGTCATCTGCGAAGAGGAGGCAGTTGGTAAACTTAAAACATTTTACAACGTCGTTAATAAATAATAAAAATAACAGTGGGCCGATATGGCTACTTTGAGGCACGCCGGATGGCGCCCGAAATAATGGAGAGAATCCAGAATCCTAACAGATTGCCAAAGATCTGAGATATAAGAACGCAACCAGTCGATGGGAATGAAATCACAGTCAAGAATGGAGTGATCAATCACATCTGCTGCTGCTTGGGAGCTTAGACCGTCAAATAGATGACCACAACCAAACATTTGGACTCAAACATTTTGGGTAAGACAGAGAGAATGGCGATCCCACGATAATTACTTACCTCACTTCTATTATTCTTCTTGAAAATTGGATGAATACATGAGATTTTCCAGGGATCTGGAAAAATACAACGACGAAGGCTTTCGTTAAACAAGAAGGTAACTGTAGGGGCTATACTTACGGCACATCGTTTGAATAGGATCGGTGGAAGACCGTCATAACCCGCTCCCTTGCTAACGTCGAGAAGGAGCAGTTGATCTAGAACCCCTGTTCGGTAAGTTTGAAATGATCGAGTACAATGGAGGTGGAAGTAGTAGGAGACCCGGTGTCTGTTGACCGAAGTGGCTTGTAAACCGATGCAAAGAATTTGCCAAACAAATTACAAATGTCGGATGGCCGACTGGTGGTGGAGGTCTGGTAAGTCATATTCGACGGAAAACCAGATACCTTTTGCGTGCTGTTAATGAAGTTCCAAAATTTTTTGGGATTGGATGTCAAAACTTGCTCGATTTGCACAACGTAATTATTGAAAAGGAACCAATTAAGGGTCTTAAATTCATTGCGGGCATTAACAAAATCGGGATAGTATTCAACGCCGTAACGCCTGTAAAGGGAATGAAACTTGTTGCGTCATTTCTCGAGCAGCATCAACTCGGTATTATACCATGGCTCCCGAAAGCCGGATTTATTATTGATAACCCGCTGAACGTGTCTCTCGCTACCACTCCCGAGAAGCTCATTGAATCTGTGCACCGTGTCATTCAAATCCGAACGGCGCTGTAAAAAGTCCCAATCGGCAGTGCTGAGAAATTCATTCAAGGATGAGTTGTCGGTCATTCTAAAATTAAAGTGAAAATCATTAGAAAAATAATTAGTTGTACATTCAGTATAAAAAATATTTATCGTAATATCGCGTCCAGTGAAGTCCAAGCACGGAGCAATATTAGCATGCAAGACGCCGTTGGCAAATAGCAGGTCCAGGAATTTCCCTCGACTGTTACTGAAGCGGTTAAGCTGCGTTGTTGATATGGAAGCGAGGTAATCGATGATAGTCAATGAACACACCGTCGACATCGTTCCAAGATATACCAGTCCATTTGCTAGGAAAGTGATAGAGTTCTAGGCTGCCCTTGAAAATAACTTCCGGCCAGGGTAGAGCCAAAGACAGACTACTGGTTTTATAACTATAGTTTCGAGATCATGATTTCCTAAATGAAAACTGATACATTACAATTTCTTTTGGCTTCTCGTTTAGTTTTAAATAGTAATGGAGTAGGCATTGACAAAAATGTCAAAATTGACATTTAATTGAAAGAACAGAAAACAATTTGTTCCCGCCAACTAAATGTCCTAGTGACAAATTGAAAACTCAAAGGAAACTAGATTTTCTTGGTAAACTATTAGTGTCCGGAACCTCCATTTTTGATGTATTCGGCGTTGGGAGCACAAACATTACAACGAAATCATGGTTAACTCGAAACTATAGTTATGAAACCAGTAGTCTGTCTATAGTATAAGTGAGTTTCTAGAAGTATCCCCAAGAATTATGCACTAGTTACGGTCCCTAGAACCACCCGGTCGTTGGAGAAAACTCGGAGTGATGGGACTTAGAGGTAGTACTTTACGCAGCCTACATGTCTCACAGAACTTCTGTATTTTAATACAATATAGCCCCCAGGCATTTGTTTCAGCATTTCTTAATTCGTATTTGTATGTTATGGCTCTTCTTAAGAGCGACCTACATTTTTTCCGAGTGTTTTGAAGTCCTTTCGACCAGGAATCGGTATCGGTAGTGGATTATTTAGAATAGTTTTAAAGGAATCACATTCGGGTTTCCTCCATTGTGTGATATGAATTTGCACCTCCTCTCAGGATAACTGCCAGGTAAGTATTTTCTCCATTTTGTGGAAGATATAAGCTGATATTAGCCAGAGAGCTGATTTTGGCCGTCCGACCGAACGAATTTTACCTACCTTCTTTGAGTATAGCAGTTTATATGTAGGAGAGTATGATCAATGGTTTCCAAACTAATATTATGCTCACTATTAGTTTCAAGGTCTTTAATGTCTGTAACTGTAAATTTGATACTCTACTGATTCACTGCCACCTATCATCCATCCTTAGAAAATTGTAATAGAATATTTCATATGAGAATCAAAAGTTTCTGAGCATGAGGAGCATTCACATTAACTCTCTTATCCAAACCACGAACCGATGTTCTTTAAAGTCTGAATCAATTTTGTGAGATCGTATTACCGCAAGATATAAGTAAACATTTTAAATTTGAGAGAGGGAGAGGTCCGACAGGATGAACTCATCTCAACGATTTATAAATCACGATCCTCAACCTTTACGCTCTATAGTGCGATTTAAAATACAAAGTTTGGAGTTCAAAACTTATTCATTACAACTTCAGTACCATATGGTGAAAACTAAATACAAATCACAAGATCAGTTCTAATTTTTTGCATCAAATAGTAAGCGACATATTCACATTTCTTAGGAGTAAATAGAATTAGGTCAACAGTATAATGGGCGTTGAAGTATAACTCTGAGCTCAACAACAACCAAGGTCACCAGCAAAGGTACACCATCCTTTGATCGATCTTTGGCCACTTTAACGCAAATTAGTAAACAATTCACAATTTTTCTCATACGAGATTTAAGCATTGATTTAGTCGACGTGCTTCCGATGTGATTTGTCCAAACTAATAATACCAGAGTCATCAAATTAACATTGGAAAGATGGTTGACCTTTTCTGAGTTTAGTTAGTCGAAGGACCATTCATTATTTTCTGGTTTTAAAGTTTTAGGTTCATCAATCCTATGTTGATTACGACTCTAAGATAGGGACACAAACCTCATCGCAGAATCGTTTATACGTCTGGTACCATTATGCTAGACTATGGTGCTATAAAATCTAATGTCTCAACTGACACCGATACGTAACGATTCGGCAGATATTATCAGAAAACCATAAAATATTTTATTATTATCTTAACGATCGCACGAGTTCGCTTAATTTGTAGAAAAATAAGTAAAAATGCCGCGTTTAAATCGATTACTTAATCCGCAACGATCACATTTATCAAAAGGGCTAGTTGATAGATTAAAATTGTTTAATTGTATAATCTGTAAAAATGACTGTGTCGATCTCGATAGCCAATTGTATTTAACGATCTCATAAATTTCATATTACCCACAACGATTGGGAAACTGCTTGACTATTACTTAAGACTAAATTACACGATCGTATTAAAATCATTTGTCCCTTTAATGAGTATAGTTAATTTTGTTTCAATTGATCGTCGATCGATTACAATATGATCATCGATTATAGAAGAGCTGAAGACTGCGGTAGTTTGAAGTACAACGGTTTAATTTTTAAAAACTATTCAATATGTGGAATTCATGAAATGGTGTCACGTAATCATGTTAAGTACTTGATCGTATAATACAATACTTTTTCATTTCAATATCGAATAATTAATTATACTTGTTAGATGATCGACTAAATTATTATATAATACAACAAACTTAATTACAGAAATTAAATTTTATCGCTTGATCGATTCGATTTTACCACGCATTTCATTTGCAGCACGTAGTCTGCGATGATCGGTCACAAAAATGATCATCTTGTGATAGTTTAGGTATCTTGAGGAATTTTGGTATCTACACACTACAGACTTTATTAATGTATTTCAATATCAACTATATACGAAATCTTTTTGTTGACATATCGAACTGTAAAATACAAAATTGCATAATGCCGCTATCCAAAAATAAAAACTTCCCATGAGATGCGTTTTTACGTAAAAGATTTATGTAATAAAGCGCGAGCCTTGAATAAATAAAAAAAAAATATCCAAACAAATTTGTTATGTCTGCGCATTATAAGTAAACTATAAAATGTGTGTGTGTGTGGTTATATTCAAAATATTGCTACTTACGACGGTGATACATTAACTGTACCGGATATTAAGGTCACTGAAGAAAGATGATAAAATTGATCAAATCTTTAGTGGATAAATACAGGATTACCTTGTATAACGTTGCACCGTCTGTGAGAACTTTTCATATATGGATTAGTCATCATACAAATGTATTTTGGATTTCTTCTTTTTATCTAATTATCAAATCATGGTGGTTCTCTAATCTTGCATAATTTTGATTATTATGTTAACCTTTATTTAGGTCAAAAGAATAGTTTTATAACAGCGCAGATGAACTTCGTATTATTTCATCAACAAAAGCTGAGTGAGCTGAAATAAATCCAAACAGTTAGTATTTCGATTTATGGGAAACAACAGTAGGGCCCAGCTTGTATTCAGGTTTTGATGTTACGGAAGGCTGGGCTTCATCGTGCACCCTTTTAAAATTAACGAAACCAAAACGTATGATAGGAGAGTAAATATACATTACATAACCATTTCAAACTCATACAGAGCTAATTTCACCCCATAACCTCATAAGACCCACCCCAAACTTATTTCACTCTCCACAATTTTCCCGAACTAACCGCTTCATATGAGACCTTTCCCCGACATAACACTTAAAAGATAAGCTTTCACACTTTTTTTGATTTTGGCCATATGCTAATATACACATATAAACCCTATTAAAGTTAGGCAAAAGTTTCCAGCCGAGAAATGGAAACGCAGACAGTGTCTTTGCTTCTCTATCTTTGCTCTCACCATGGGGTTTAAAAATTTCATAACTTTTTCGTTTATATATTTTTTTTTCTTTTTTCAGATTATAAAATGTACAAAATGGGAATTTTTTTAAACTAAGTATGGAAAATAATGACACTTAAATAACCCCTATTTTCAGCTTCGCAGTGATGGGCTCGTTTTAGAGCATTTTCCAAAACATCTTTCAAAATTTGATTCTGTAGCGTTCGAATTTCTGCTACAATGTATGTTGGCCTTGAGTTCAAGGATTGTCTCGGGATTGTTCTCATATACTCGCTCATTCAAATAACCCCTAAGAAAATAGTCGTGTGCTGACAAATCCGGCGAACGCGCTGGCCAGTTAATTTGAGAATATCTGGAAATTATTCGCTCTCCAAAAATTTGCCTTAAAAGTGTCATGGTGTCTCGGGCAGTATGGACAGTGGCTCTTTCCTGCTGAAACCACATATCAGGTCTGTTTTCAAGGGCAGGACGTAAATGATCTATCATAAACCGATACCGCCCTCCATTTACGGTTACAGCACTTCCATCTTCATTTTCGAAGAAGTAAGGCCCAATGATTTTTTCAGATGTAATGCCACATCATACTGTATACCTAATGAGATGCAATTGGCGTTGATGAATGGCTCTTGGATTTTCAGAGTCCTAGAACCTGGAGCTCTGCTTTTTAACAAAGCCATTCAAATGAAAATGAGCTTCATCACTCATAATCAGATTTGCAATCAAGTTGATTTCATTTCTGGCCAACTGTTGAAATTTAACTGCAAAATTTAGACATTGCCGATGATCTCTTGGTTTTAATTTTTGCACTAATTTCACTTTATATGGGAATAACAGTAAATCATTATTTTAAATGCGGCGTAGTGACGTACGAGACATTCCTAGCTGAGCAGAACGCCTTCTGCTAGATGTTTCTGGTGTTTCGTTAACACTTTGCCCTATACGTTCAATATTTCCCGCAGTGCGAGTTAGACGTGGTCTACCGGTTCGAGGCAAATCTTTTACGGTGCCATGTTGGTGGTGACGATCAACTAAACAACGAATCATTGCTTCAGAGGCCGAAATTCCGATATTAAAATTTCGACGATATGCTCTGCGTTAAAATTATTGATCGCTGTGAATCTCTCCATTATTTATTCTCCAGGTGTTATTTATATAATCTGAAAAAAAATATATGAACGAAAAAGTTATTACATTTTTAACCCTCATGGTGACTTTTGGCCCACCCTGTATAATATACCGAAAATTTCGAAACTAACTTATTTAAGTGTTTTGTTACGTTTGAGTTACTTACTTTCCCGTAAGACCAGTTAATTGTCAGACCAGTAGAGATATGTTGATTGACAAAAAACATCGAAAAAAAAGCTAAAACACGAAAAAGCTTGCAAAAATTTAGACATTTCGCCACGAATAAATATTTGTTTTAATTTTTTATTATAACGGATTCGAGTTCAGCTTAAAAAGATGATTTTAAACTTATAACAAAAAAATTGTAAGCATGCCCTGTTAAGGGGCGGCTCTAAAACCCGTATCCCGTTTTACAAAATCCCGTATTTCATAACCCGTACTATAAAATCGCCCTTCACCCCACGGACTAATTTTATGATATTGGTAATAATTAATTAATTAACTGGTCTTGCGAACACCCTATAAGTGCTTATAGGGTGATATGGGTGAAGGTTAAATATTTACGATCATTGATCTACGGTTAAATGTTTACGGTGGTATGGACGTAAATCCATATTCCGAGGCAAGCCCGAGTGGAATTTGGGTATGTCTGAAACACCTCGAAATTTTCGAACCTAATTTATTGAATATTTTGTAACTTTTGAGTTACCCACTCTCCCATAGATCCTACTATAGCTTATGTCTTGGACTAAATTCCGCCCGGGTTTACCAAGGAACACGACTTATCTTATGGTTATAATATAATCGATGGGAAGTTGGTAACTCAAAAGTTGCACAACATTTTATTAATTTAGTTTCGAAAGTTTCGGATTTTCTAGTATATTTACCTTATTACACCCCCTAACCCCTTCAAACGTGCACTAAACTCCGTCTAAGCTTACCTAAGAATATTACCGGTCTAATGACCATAGCAGGATCGATGGGAAAGTGAATAACTCAAAAGTAACAAAACATTATAGAAATTTAGGCTCGACAATTTCAGATATTCTGGTGTATAATACCACATTACACCCCTTTTCCCCTTTAGAGTTCTCCAAATTCCGCCTGGGCTTACAAAGGATCTGACGGCCATAGTAGAATCGATAAGAAAGTGGGTAACTCAAAAGTAACAAAACATTTTATTAATTTAGTTTCGAAAATTTCTAAATTTGTTGTAATTTACATATGCTACTGAAGTTAGCCGAAAATTTCAGCTGAAAAACCTGCATTATCGACATACGTTGTACAGGTGGTAGTACAATATTCTGTTGATATTAGCCGAAGATTACATGTTACAGAAGTTAGCAATAAATTCTCGCCGAAAAAAAATTGAAAAATCAATATCACATAATTCGAATGTTTAAAGGTCATATGAACTGGGTGAAGTTAGACCAATTCGTGAACTGTTACATAAAATATGGCCTAATTTTTGGCACAGGTGTTTGCTGTTAGTGCCACAACTCAAATTCATTGGCCTCTAACACGACAAATTATAAATATGGGATCCAGCAGTTTACGAATTGGTCTAACTTCACCCAGTACATATTATCACTAAACATTCGTCGAGTTTTTCATTTATTTCACTATGATGCTACATAAAATATGGCCTGATTTTTGACACAGGTGTTCACTGTTAGTGCCACAAGTCATATTCATTGATCCCTAATATGACAAATTTTAAATATGGGATCCAGCTATTTACGAATTGGTCTAACTTCACCCAGTACAAATTACCACTAAACATGGGCCCAGCTTTTAATTTATTTCACTATAAGGCTACATAAAATATGGCCTTATTTTTAGCACAGTTAATCACTGTTAGTGCCACAACTCAAATTCATTGGCCCCTAACACGACAAATTAAAAATATGGGATCCAGCTATTTACGAATCTGTCAAACTCTTCACCCAGTACAAATTATCACTAAACATTCGTCGAGCTTTTAATTTATTTCACTATAATGCTACATAAAATATGGCCTGATTTTTGACACAGGTGTTCACTGTTAGTGCCACAAGTCATATTCATTGATCCCTAATATGACAAATTTTAAATATGGGATCCAGCTATTTACGAATTGGTCTAACTTCACCCAGTATAAATTACCACTAAACATGGGTCCAGCTTTTAATTTATTTCACTATAAGGCTACATAAAATATGGCATAATTTTTAGCACAGTTAATCACTGTTAGTGCCACAACTCAAATTCATTGGCCCCTAACACGACAAATTAAAAATATGGGATCCAGCTATTTACGAATCTGTCAAACTCTTCACCCAGTACAAATTATCACTTAATATGCGTCGAGCTTTTAATTTATTTCACTATGATGTTACATAAAATGTGGCCTGATTTTTGACACAGGTGTTCACTGTTAGCTCCACAACTCAAATTCATTGGCCCTAACACGACAAATTTTAAATATGGGATCCAGCTATTTACGAATTGGCCTAACTTCACTCAGTTCGTGTGACCTTTAAACATTCAAATTATTTGATATAGTTTTTCGAAATTTTTTCGGCGAAAATTTACTGCTAACTTCTGTAACATGTAATTTTCGGCTAATATCAACAGAATTTTGTACTACCACCTGATACAAAATATGCCGATAATGCAGGGTTTTCGGCCAACTTCAGTACCATAATTTACATGTCATATAATTTGGAGCAAAGACACTATCTGCATTACCAATAAATTAATATCAGCATTTCAATTTTATTTGTTGTTTCGTATGACAAATATGTTGTCTGCTGACTTTGCAGCTTAGTTACTTTCGGCTGGGATGTAATTTGATTTTTTCACTTTCGGCTGGCAACGTTCGACTAACTTTAAAACAAAGTCAGGTCAGCGCTAAACGAGGACTACCTGTTTCTTAAATATTCTTTTAGTTATAAAATTTAAGTCGAATTAGACGATGTAAATTTTATATTTGATCGTTTGTTATATTTAACCCTGCAATGTGCTTAGAAAACAGTAGGAGTAGAATTTTCATATTCTTATGCAATTCATGGTTTTTATTCATTATACTGATAAAATATATAAAATGGACACATCTTGCAAGAATAATAATTTATCACATTTTATTTACAAAGTCATCCGGTCTAAGGTCATGTTTGTGTACATTAATATCTATATGGAGATATGTATGCGCTGAAAACGAAAGAAAAAGTATGTCACTATACATGGCTCTTTGCATATAAAGTGGATGTTTGAGTTTATTTAGGCTGCTTGATGCGCATTGCGCGTCAACAGCAAGTGACAATAAATTATAACGCGCAGATCAAAATAATGCTAAGTCACCACAAATATTGATCCACGCCATATATGCAAATTACAGGTACGTGTGACTATATGTAAAATAGATTTATATGTATAGAAATCCCAACCAATTATATTTCATTTTGTATTTAAGTACAAGAACACTTCTTGCCCGGCGAGTCAATTGCGATTTACGTAAGATAAATGTATTACGACGTGATAAACTGAGCTTAGTTGATCGTGTAATTGACACATTTTTGTGTAAATATTTTACTAATGTATTGTGCTTGTAAATGAACATTATTATTTATTGCAATTGAGAGATTCTTAGTATTTGGATGACATGTTTTCAAGGTGTATTCTATCATTAATTATATTCTTTGCTATTCCAGAAAATTTTACAAGTTACATAATAGCTTGTGAATTATTAAGGTTACCCGTTTCTAAATTTGATTTCTGTCAAAACATAATCGCTTAATAAAATTTTGCTTAGTTGATATTTATGTCTGTGACATCATCGAGGTGAACAGACTTATTTGTAAATGCGGGAAATTTAATAATCTCCAGATAAGCAAATATATGTCAAAATATATAGACGATAGCACATATTTCAATTTGACATAATTTCAAGATGATAAGAAAATCAGTCACTGAAACAGAAATATGCTAAGTAATATACCGGGTGAGTTTTTTAATGAATGCCAGGCATTTATCTCGGAAACGGTGTACCTTAGAAGAAAACTGTTTATAATAAAAATTGTTCAGTGTCGTGAGGGACGTTTAGTGGTGATCTTGAATGACCTTGAAACTCATTTGTATTGGAGGTATATATAGTAAAAGTAGTAAAAGTAGTAAAAGATAGTAAAAGTCTTAATTCCCTCGCTCCCCCTTTATTAATTACAACTGAGACACTGTGCTCAACAATTCTGATTTGTTGGGGTGAAACCCAATGGTTAGTCCCAAAATTAATTAAACCTATTTTAAATATAATTTTAATTTGGTATGTTTACTAGGTCTAGTGGCCGCGTTCTTTGAAGTCTTCTTTCAACGACAGGGTTATCTATCATATGGCGAATATAGAGGTTTCCATGTTCCTGGAGCCTTATTTCGTGTTTGGCGGCATGCTTTTTTATTTCATCTTTGATGTATCCCATCTGTAAATCCCTGTGAAGGTCTTCATTTCTTGTGTACCATGGCGCATTTACGATGCTACGGAGAACTTTGTTTTGAAACGTCTGTATCATATTGCCGTTTGTTTGTACCGTAGGTCCATATCGGCTTCAGTATTTGCCGATGTAGCGGCCGCTTGTTGTGTATTGTAAGTTAAGAGCCTCTACCTATGAGCCAATACATTTTTCTGAACTTAATATTAGGTTCTTCTTTTTTCTTTTTGACATGGTCTTTCCACTTGAACTTGACATCGAGTGCCATGCCAAGATATTTAGCTTTTTTTGCATATAGCACTGGTTGTGAGTTAATTTCTATCGGTAGATGGGAAGCCTTTTAATATGTAAAGAGACACGGGCAGAGATTTTCTTTAGTTCGGAATATTCATCCTCACTTTTTTACGTTCTAACGTTCTTTGATAAATGTTGGTGATTCTATGCACCTGTTCGGTCTTCAATTATTGGTTTAAGTCTTTTTAGTAATAATTTTTCAAAGAGTTTTGACATAATTGGAAGCAATAAAATTGGCCTGTATGATTACTTCTGCTACTTTCCATTGCAGCGGAACATATTTTAACCGAAAGCTTGCCTTGATTATGTGTAATAGCTTACGAAATCCTTTATCTGGTAGAGTCTTGATTATTTGGCAAGTAATCAAGTTTTTTTAACATTCATGTTGCTTTTTACTTCTTTTAACTGTTTGAGAGTTACTGGGCGTATATCAAAATTGTCTAGCTTGTGGTTTGACATTACATTTTCATTGGCCGTTTGTCTTGGTATAGTGGTTGGAAGACATCCTCGAGATACTCCTCAAACAGATCAGCCTTTTCTTTAGGACCTCTTGCCCAGGTTCCATCCTCCTTTTCAAGTGGAGGCACTTGCATTTTGGGTCTTTTGAGCCCCTTCGTCGCCTTTCACAGTAAATTAATCAAAAATTTTTTCATCGGTTAGGTTGACTAGATATCTGTTGATTGATGCATTAACTTCTTTCAGAAGCGATTTGAGACTGTTATCTAAATTGTCAAGAATTGTTTTGTTGTCCGGTGTTCTAGTCCTTACCAAATCTCATACTTTCATTGAGTAGGATATGTTATAAGCTTCTTCTTATTTTGTATAATGGAGGTGCTTGTCAAAGCAGCATAGTGAATTGTTTTATTGAGTTGTTCTAATTCATCTTCAACTGGTTAGAATTTCTTATCGATATCTGAAGATTGATTTTTCCTCTATTACTTCACGAAAGAGATCCCAGTTTGTTTTTTAATTTGTTAATCTGGGTGCACTCTCCCTTTGAATTACTATTTCACTGACTATCATGATAACCTGAATGTAGTTCTGGGATATACCTCTTGCTACATAAAATTGTATTAGGTCAGGTATCTTCGTCCTGTCACTGGTCCAGAATGTTGGGGAACCACGAGAGTAAAATCCATATTTTGGTGTCTTCCCTGCTTGAAGCAATTCTTTACCTTTTGACGTCGTAAGTCTAGATGTGTTTTTCGCATTAAAGTCACCTCCAATAATAAAATCACGTCCAAGTGATTTAAATAGTTTAAGGTAGTTCTCCCTTTTCAAGTTATGCCGGGGAGGACAATATATTGAAGACAGTAAGCTGTCTCTGTTTAATTTGGATCCTTACAGTAGTGACTTGCATTGTTTCTTATTCGATATTTGATTCTAAATAGTTTTTTATATTTTCTTATTTTGGTAATGCCGAACCACCTCTTGCACTTTCCGCTGAATGGAGTGATATAAGTTATAACCCCGTATTTTAACAAACGAAGATTAACTAGATGGCTTTCAGAATAAAAATATTTATATTTCTGGAATATGTTGCATAATGCCATTCGCATTCCAGATTGCTATTTTGAAAGTTGTGTTCTTACTTAACATTTTTTGTTGGCCCTCAATGCAGGACGGAGTTGCATTTTCTTCAGTTGATCAAGTGTTATGTTGTTCAGTTACTTTGGTCATCTAGCCGCTTTGTAATAAGCTGCAATGCTGTTCATAAAGTTTTCCATTATTTGGGTTTTGATCCATATGATTTGATATTTGAACCCTTCGATTTTTTTTTCTTTTAATTTTTGTAGTTGTTTAGCAACCTCACCTCGCAGCCTCGATAATTAATTTATATTAGTTAAATTATTAAAGAGAATATTTAGAGATTAATAAATTGAAGTATTAAATCAAAAAATATTTCATTAAATACTAAATTTCTAACAGTCCTAATTCTCTTCGGTTACATTTTTCAAATTACTTCTTATTCCAGTGCACAACACTCACTTAAAAGTACATGGTGTCGTTGCAGTATCCGACGGGATCATAAACTCTGTGTATTAAAGCACGATTTCCCTTCTTACTACCAACACAAATTTCCGCTTCAATTCTTTCATGACTAACATGACTCCATGACTCCTTGCAAAATTTTCTATTTCACGTATTCCATGTTTATGTCTCGATGGAGGTTGTCATTTCTAATGTGCCATAGAGCATTCACAATGTGTGATCTTAACTGTAGTTTTCTTTGCGAAGCCCCAAAACTGAATATCATATGTCCAGGTAGGTTTTAGGATTTCTTGATATAACAGCAGTTTATTGTGCGTTGTCAGTTCCTGAGTTTCTTCCAATAATCCAGTGCATTTTTCTAAATTTTAAATTCAGTTCTTGCCTTTTCCTTTTAACATTCGCTTTCCACCTGAGCTTAGAGTTTAGCGTCATGCCGAGGTACTTAGTGTTATCAGAATATGGAATTTGTTGCGAATTCAGTCTAATCGGAATATATTCCAATTTCCTATTGTAAAGTTGATATGTGTTGATTTCGATTCGTTTAGTATTATTCTCCATTGTTGTGTCCTGTTATTCAATGTTGACCCAACAATACCAGCATCAGTGATCATAGCAGCTGTATCATCAGCAAACGTTCCTATTCTAGCTGTACTATATTTAGTAGGCCCAGAATACTACATTGTGAAACCACTGCCAATATTTTCTTTAGTTTTAAGTATTTGCCTTCCTGTCTCACCCGAAGGTAACGGTCGTTGATAACTTTAGCAATTCAAAACATTTTTTGGCAAATCTCGTTTGAACTTAAATTCCAGACCACGGTGCCAAACCTTATCAAATGCTTGGGTTACGTCTAAGAATATTGCTGAACATACTTTCTTTCATTATCGATGAGTACCTTTCTCGGACCCCAAATTGATGTGTTGGTATACGATTTCTGCTCTCTATAATTGGCTTTAGTTTCATGAGAAACAGTCTTTCGAAAATCTTTGATGTTGCTGTTACCAAAGAAATTGGCCTATACGATGTTTTGTCGTTTAGTTGTTTATTAGGCTTTGGAATCATTATGATTTCCGCTACTTTCTACTGTCTAGGAACATAATTTATTCTAAAGATATAACATTGATTATGTGCAGAAGTTTCCTTAGTGATTTTTCCGGTAGAGCTTCTTGCTTGATTTCTTTCAGAGTAACTGATAGCACAGATACTCCGTCTATTTTGCTTATAGGTGTTAAATATTCATTATCCACTTGTCTAGTTGGGGATTTGACGGTATTTTCTAGGCGTTCGGCAAACAGATCAACTTTTTGCTTTCCCTGCGACCCAGGTCCATCAACCACTTTTATGAGTGGCACGTGCAGTTTAGGCTTTTTCAAACCTTTGTTGACTTTCTATAGGGAATACACCGTGTCAGGTTTACCTGTAAGGTTACTTAGGAAGTTAGCAACGGACTCATTCTTCTTAATCTCCTTTATAAGTAGTTTAATAGCCTGGACAGACTGCGGATTAGTTAAACCGGTTTAGCAAATTTCAATCAAGTAATCTATGAAAAAACTTGAATTTGTAAGTAGATTTTTGAATTTTTCGTAGTGTGTCGGACTGAATTGCATTTTATTTCCTAGAGTACTTGACCGGATTTTACTAATCCAGTTTAACTAATCTTCAGTCTGTCCAGGCTATAAGTTTACTGTCCAAGTTGTTTAGTATTGTTTTGTCTTCTGAGGCACTGGTTATCTGCCAAGTCTAACGAGCTCTTCTTATTACGTTATCCAACTCTCTCACTTCAACTGGATAGTATATGCTTTTTTGTAAAATTCTAGTTACCGAAAGTATTCCCTGCAGTTTGTTTTGTTATTTGTTAGTTTCGCAGGGCTTGCTTTCCTTATTGCTGTGTCACTTATTGTCATTAAAACTGGAGAATGGTCTGATGATAGCCCTTCTTCATTTTCGACTGCTAAGTAATTTTCAGAGATATCTCTTGATATTTATTTATTTGAGTCCGTTAGCCAGTAGGTTGGCTCTCTACTGGAGTGAAACTACCATTTTAATGTCCTGTGCCTGCTTCAAATACCTCTCTTTCTTTGGGAGAAGTTCTATTTGATTTTTTTCGCGTTAAAGTCGCCTCCAATAATAAAAATTACTACAAAGCGATTTAAGGAGTTTGATGTAGTCTTCTTTTTTTGATTGTTGATTTACTATAGTTCTTGTTATTTTTGGTTTCAATAAATACAGTAGCTGCTTGCATAGCTTCTTAGTATAGATTGCTGTCCTGCCTCTTGCTGTTTCTGCTCTATGTAGAACTTGATAGCACTTGTATACACATATTTTAGCATACGACTTTCTGTGTTTAAAAATACTTCTAATTTTGAAACGCGTTGCGCAAGCCTATTTGCCTAGTCTCGGATCTTGTTTTCTCAGTAGTTTGCCCATAGATTCTAGTCTTTGGTTCTGCCAGATGTGTATTGGTAGCGTTTAGCCATTTGTGCATATGTTGTGGCTTCTATTAATTTGGCGCTTGGGTGATGATTACCACAGTGTATGCATTTCACTGGTTCGTTTTTCTTTTGTTGCAGCCTTTTGATGGATGTTTCTCAGCGCACTTTACGGATCTGGGCTCCCTATACCAGTATTTGCATGTGTGATTATACGCCTGACAGTTGTAGTATTGTGGCACTCTATTAGAGATCTTTTATTCTTTTTTAATGTCTCAATCTTAACTTTCATATTAAGGATTGTTTTAGTTCCATGTACCCTATCAATGGAAGGCCAACTTTGTTTGTTTCTCTTTCATCGTTTTCGTTTTTAGTGATCTTTTTCTTTAGTATGTTCACAGCATTTGGGATTTTGAATTATTTCCGGCTAAGTTCCTCAATTATTTCTTCATTTGGGCTACTATGATGTAGCCCTTCAGCCATGACTTTAATTAGTGTTCAGCTTTGTTTTCATAGGTGAACCATTCGATGTTTTTCTGAGTCAAGTGTATTCACTTACCAAACGTTATTATGCAGTGCAGTGACTTTATATTTGTCGTTTGGGACTAGCTTCACCATTTTTTTAATTGTTTCGTATTCACTAACATTATTTATGTTAATGGGTGGAGTATTGGTTGGTTTTCCCGCATTTTTTCGTGGTTGATTACGTTGTGTGTGTTAACTGGTCGTTGGTCTCCCTTTCGGTAGCAGTGATACGTTCGTATAAAACTCATTTCATACGCCATTTCTTCATCTGTTCCATAGGTAGCTATAGTATTTTCTTTGGCTTAATTTTTATTTTTAATTGTAGCAGTTTATTCTTTAAGCTGTTGGGCTTCTTTAAATAGCTGTCCATTGATTTGCATTAAGTTTTCTAACAATTTCGTTGAATCAGTGTTTTCTTTAGCGACATTGTGGTGGTTTTCTTGGTTCATATTCTCCGTTCGTTCCGCATTTTCGTTCTCTTGCTGGGTAGCGGGATGCATTTGTCTAGGTGGTGATCGAGAGATTCTTGAGCTTGGTACGAATGGGTTTCGCAATGGTTGGCTCATCCCAGAATCCGTTGAGCCTGCCTCGTGTGACGGTGGATTGGCCAACTATGCAGCTGGTGTAGCACCTGGGCTAAAAATTTCGTTTTGTTTTACACTCATTGCTTTAACGACGGGTTATTGCAGCAGTTCGAATCTAACCAGTGGGATTGGTAGTGGACCAGTGAAGAGAACATCATTTGCTAGGTTCTCGGTGTTCGATTATCTTGCCGGTTCTTGGTCGCCAGAGCCTCGTTGGTCGATTAACATGGAGCACCATGTGAGGTTGACATTAGGGCTAATATATAGAGAGAGACTAACCTCCTTAACTCCCCAAAACAAAAGTGCAAAACGAATAATATGATTCTACGGTAATAAACGATGATTTTTTAAGCGTTTGGTTTATAATTTAAAAGAAATAGAGTAAAACTGCAAAAATTATGAAAATGTTGGCCACGGCAACGTTTTAAGTAGTCCATGCGAGAAGTCAAATTTTTCAACGGACTCATATTCGGAGTCAAATTTTTCACCAAATTGACACGATTAATGCTGTTTCCAATTCTGCAATTGTTGTGGGTTTGTTGGCATAGACGAGAGACTTCACATAGTCACATAAAAAATAGTGATCGTGCGACAAATCGCATGATCTAGGCGGCCAATTCACTGGACCGAAGCGTGAGATAAATTGTTCATCGATCTCATCCTCAATAAGCCCATGGTTTCACGTGCTGTGTGGTATGTGATGCCGTCGTTTTGAAACCACATGTCGACCATATCAACGTTGTGGCTTTGAAAAAATACGGACCGATGATTCCACCGGCCCATAAGCCTCACCAAACAGTGTTTTTTTAGTTGTTCTTGTAATGCCTGTGGCTGCTCATCACACCAAATGTGACGATTTTGCTTATTAACGTACCCATTTAGCTAGAAATGAGCTTAGTTCAACGAAACAATGTTGGAAATTAGAAAAACTTGTTTGCTTAAAAACTAACTTTCGTCCATATCTCCAATACTAGTGAGTTTCAAGGTCATTCAAGATCACCAATAAATGCCTCCCTCGACACTGAACAATTTTTATTATAAGTAATTTTTTTCTAAGTTGCGCCGTTTCCGAAATGAACGCCTGGCATTTATTAAAAAACGCACCCTGTATAATGTGCTGCAAGCAATACAAAAAAAATTATTCAAATAATCTTGTTGAAAATGAAAACCACATCCATATAAGAGTATGTATATCACAATCATCGACGATGTAAATTTAAATTCCATAATCGTTCCATTTATGTACACATGAGTATTAGGTATATGAAGGTTTTCATTTGATCAATAATTATGTAACATCATTACGATGCTGAACGATCGAGGAGTGAATAATACCCAAAATTCGCGGAACAATCGTATTTGAATATCTTTAGTAAAAAATTGTTGTCACTGGACCGAGTTAGAAAAATAATCACACGATCATAAAAGTGGCTCCGGTAATTATTTAATGATCGTGTGACAGTCTAGAATTTTATGATCAATTTATAGTATGTGGTCCTGTTCCGTTTTACGATGGATGTAAAATAATTCATTAAATCGCGCGATCGCGAGTGATCTTAAACGAGTTTTTTTTTTCTTTGGCTGGCCTTGGTGTTAAACAATCAACGTATTACCCAAAGAACGAGTATCTTAAATCGTGTTATTTTTAGTTATTTAATTTTCTTTTAAATACTGTCCGATGATCAATTACTTAATTTAAATTTAAGATAATATATGACTAAAACGATCTTTTGTTTGTACACATATACATTCATTTCATGATCTGGCATCGTTGAAACTTGTTATAATGATCAGTTTCGTTTAAATCCCTTGAAATTGTAATTTAAATCAAGTATTCGTAAAATTTTACAAGTGGTGCTAATTACTTCATTAATTTTATGATATCACTTAATTATATGGAAGTAGGGAAGTATAAAGATATTTGTAACGAGACAAGCAATTATCCTCAATTAATTGCGTGCTTTTCGATCCAACAGTTTGGCTCGGCAAATTTCTAAGATATTTACATCTCTTATTATAACGTTCTTCGCTCTAAAAATGGCATACACAAATTTAAAGATTTAAACTCTTCACAGAGTTACCCGGGGTTTTACAAAGTGAAGAACTTTGGTAGAACATCGCAAATAAATCGCTTTAATTGTGTCTATCACGCCAGCCGAAGCCAACCAAACCAACTATTGCACAAGTAGAGTAGCACGATGCACTGTGCACTACCTGATTTTTCAGCCGGAACCATATAATGCCAGCTTGAACCAAATAAAGCTCGGAATCAAGCTAACTATGCACAAATAGCACAATGAATTCTTCATCATTGTCTACTATCTGATTTTGCAGCCGGAACCAATATTAAGCCAGACAGAACTAGGGTTTTATCAGCTGATAACTGATTATAAAACATATAAGCTTTCATCCAGAACTACAACAAGGACAGCCGGAACCATATCGGCTGAAATCCAACCAACTATAGCACAAGTAACACAGTCGGAACTCTGCAATGCCAGTCAAAACCATATAGAGCTAGCCATTAGCATTGTACATCATTTTGCACAACTTCTTACGATTTTTCATACGGAACCAATATTAAGCCAGCCGGAGTCATTTAAAGCCAACCGGAACCAGAGTTTTATTGGCCGGAATCAGTTTGCAAAAAAGCACGAAATGGTTATGAACCATAAAATCTTTCAGCCGGAACCATAATAAGGTCATGATTGTGAAATACATACCAAAAATAATACCAAAAATTTACACTGTTAAATTCAAAAATATTCCAATTGGATTTGTTTTGTAGTGAGTAAAAACTACTTTTAGATAATCTTTAACATTTATACTAGAGAAGTCCCTGAATCCCTAATAGTGTCGCTGTAAAGATCAAATAATTTTCTAACAATTTCAGATAAACACGAGAAAATTGTGATATAATTCACTAAAGTTTTTTCAATTCTAAAGAAGGTTTTTTTAGACAATGTTTCTACTTTTATATCTCCGAATCTAGAGATGTTCACGGGGTCTCACCTATATGGCTGAATAGCTAAGTCAAAACCTCACGTGTGTGGTGAATAAGGTTGAGATATGATGATTTGTAAATTGTCCAGCGTATTTTAAACAATAATGGTTTTTGATTTATATCTATTTTCAAATTTTTCTGATGCCGCTCCTTGAGATGTTCATAATTTTTTTAATGTATTTTGGGATAGCATAGATAAAATTCTAACATTGAAATAAACATGGTTATTTTATGAAAATATTTACTGTGCCATATACGACTTAGAAGTTTCATGAATTTGAATAAATTTTCAAATTTTATTTCACCGATCCTAGAGATGTTCACGGGGTCTCACCTACATGGTCAGATAGATCAGTCAAACCCCTATGTGGGTAATGAACGGTATCTAATTATGATGATTTTTAACTAGTCCAGAGACATTTTTACGTTTCCGGTTATATCGCCCATCCCAGAAATGTTCACGGGATCTCTTTCATATATTCGAATAGGTCAGACAATTTTCTATCAATATTGTGAAAATGGGACACGAATGATGATTTTCATCATGTTTTCCATAATCTACAACTTCTTCGTTTGCAATTTTACTCTCAATTGGAAATTTTGGTATTTTCTCCAATAGGATTTTTACCCAATTGAAATTCCCAAATAAGCTACGAACCCGATTTATTGTGAAAACAATCAAATAACAAAAATCCTATGGATGTCCACAAGGTCACGTTTATACTTTTAGATAGTTCAAAGTTTCGGTTATATCGCCCATCCCAGAAATGTTCACGAGATCTCTTTCATATATTCGAATAGGTCAGACAATTTTCTATCAATATTGTGAAAATGGAACACGAATGATGATTTTCATATGCTGTTTAAGTTAGCGGACATTTCTCAGCGGAAAATAAGAGTTTTCGTTACTCGCCGCAAGTGGCAGCTCAATCACAATCGAGAATTTATTTTGTTATATAATTAGAAATTTCTTATTCCTTTTGTATCTCTTTTTTCACTAAATAAAACATCCCAGCGGAATAAAATATTAAAAATGATCCTTAAAATGACAAATTGATTGATCTCCGAAGTAAAGGAACACGGTAAATTAAATCTTGAAATTTAACAATATTCCGTCTTTCACGATGAAATTTGGATAAAAGTATTGATCAGGGGTCCAAACCTTAGGACAAAATTCTAGGATCTGTTCATGTTGGTCTGAACTAGGCCATCTCATTACCAATACTTTTGAAAATTTTAATTTTTTTATTAGTTTATTCTCAGTTTTTGGCCAATATCTCAAAAACTTCCACTAGTACCCAATACTTTCGATTGTTTTCTAATAGCTCAGGTCATACTGAGACTACCAGGAAAATTGGTGGATTAGAATTTTCACTAAAACTTTTTTGATTTTCTGCGGCCCTATCAGTTATTTCTAGTTTTTGGCCAATATCTCAAAAACTTTCACTAGTATAAAATCCTTTCGGTTGTTTTTCTAATAGCTTAGGTCATACTGAGACTACCTGGAAAATCTGGGGAAAATTGATGGATTAGAATTTTCACTATAATTTTTCGATTTTCTGCGGCCATATAAGTTATTTTTAGTTTGTGGGCACGTAAAAATGTCTCTGAACTAGTTAAAAATCATCATAATTAGATCCCGTTTACTACCCACATAGTGGTTTGACTGATCGGTCTGACCATGTAGGTGAGACCCCGTGAACATCTCTAGGATCGGTGAAATAAAATTTGAAAATTTATTGAAATTCATGAAACTTCTAAGTCATATATGGTCCAGTAAATATCATCACAATTGAACCCTGTTCAGAACTATCGATAGTCGAAACTTTGAACTATCTAAAAGTATAAACGTGACCTTGTGAACATCCATAGGATTTTTGTTATTTGAATGTTTTCACAATAAATCGGGTTCGTAGCTTATTTGGGAATGTCAATTGGGTAAAAATCCTATTTGAGAAAATACCAAAATTTCCAATTGAGAGTAAAATTGCAAACGAAGAAGTTGTGAATTATGGAAAACATGATGAAAATCATCATTCGTGTCCCATTTTCACAATATTGATAGAAAATTGTCTGACCTATTCGAATATATGAAAGAGATCCCGTGAACATTTCTGGGATGGGCGATATAACCGGAAACGTAAAAATGTCTCTGGACTAGTTAAAAATCATCATAATTAGATACCGTTCATTACCCACATAGGGTTTGACTGATCTATCTGACCATGTAGGTGAGACCCCGTGAACATCTCTAGGATCGGTGAAATAAAATTTGAAAATTTATTGAAATTCATGAAACTTCTAAGTCGTATATGGCACAGTAAATATTTTCATAAAATAACCATGTTTATTTCAATGTTAGAATTTTATCTATGCTATCCCAAAATACATTAAAAAAATTATGAGCATCTCAAGGAGCGGCAACAGAAAAATTTGAAAATAGATATACATCAAAAACCACTATTGTTTAAAATACGCTGGACAATTTACAAATCATCATATCTCAACCTTATTCACCACACACGTGAGGTTTTGACTTAGCTATTCAGCCATATAGGTGAGACCCCGTGAACATCTCTAGATTCGGAGATATAAAAGTAGAAACATTGTCTAAAAAAACCTTCTTTAGAATTGAAAAAACTTTAGTGAATTATATCACAATTTTCTCGTGTTTATCTGAAATTGTTAGAAAATTATTTGATCTTTACAGCGACACTATTAGGGATTCAGGGACTTCTCTAGTATAAATGTTAAAGATTAGCTAAAAGTGTTTCAATTTCACTACAAAACAAATCCAATTGGAATATTTTTGAATTTAACAGTGTACATTTTTGGTATTATTTTTGGTATGTATTTCACAATCATAATAAGGTCAACTAGAACCAATATAGTATTATCCGGAACTATATAACCATATGAAGCCAGAACGATGACAGCCAGCATAACGAAAACTGGAACCAATTGAAGCCAGCGGGAACGAGAGTTTTATCAGCCGGAACCACATACATATAAGCCGGCTAGGTGTCACTGACCACATGACCATCATCACAAGATTCCGGCTGATCTTTATTGGTATAGCCGAAATTTTAAAAAGTCGGCCAACCAAAAATGGATCACGCTCATTCTGCTGTTGATTCCCAATAACTTTATATGGTTCTGACTAGTGTTTGCTGTTTTTAACTGACATTATTTAGTTGTTCCAGCTGGTGTTGATATGGTTCCTAATGGAAGCTAATTATATGTTCCACAACCATCCAAATTACTCTGTGGTCCTTGTGCAAACGAGAAATTATTCCGACTCGTAAAACGCTGGTCTAAAAAATAGAGATCAGCTAGTCCACAATGCATTTTTTACGTTTATTTTTAATTGAGTGCGGGCGGTCATTTAGACAGTCTTAGCGCCTTGTAACTGTCAGAGCTCCTGCCCTCAACGCGCTGTCTTTCAATATTTGATAAATAAATTCGTGCTTTGCTTCCTCAGTTCGAGGCTTCATATTGACCGTTCCCCGTATTAGCCTTCCTGGCGTATATGTACTAATCTGTAAAACACGTAAAGTTCTGCAACTTCTCTGCGGTGTTGTAGGCGGTTTAGACATGGTCTAATGAAAGTTTTATATATCTGGAGAACATGATGCGATTTAAAGAGATTTAAAAGTTCGAGCTAGCATGGTTCCGGTTGGTTTCATATTCTGGTGGTTCTGGCTCATATTCTGGTGGTTTCGGCTAAGCTTCTTATGGCTCCGACTATAAAAGCCTATGTGTTATAATACATCAATTTAAGTGCATTGTGCTCAGCTTCTAATGGTTCTGGCTGACAAAACTTTGATTTCGGCAGGCTTCAATTGGTTCAATTGGCATGACTCCGGCTGGCTTCATATTGTTCCGGGTTACATCGTAGTGGTTCCGCCTAACCTTGCTATGGATCCTGCTACAAGTTAATATAAAAGGTGTCCCAATAAGAAGTCCAGATTTAAAAATTGTATAAAACAAAAACGGTTTAGTGTATTTCCAAATTTATTTGTTTGAAAGTACAATCCTCCTGGTTATTTATGGAAAATGATTTCATTCAACTGGGAGCCGCGGCTGGCCTTGGCGTACTCCACGCGGTCGGTTCAATTTCTGAGCACATTTTAGATTGTGTGCAGTTGCTTCAATATTGGCGAATGCTCAATTGTTTGTGGATTATCCATATAACACTTGTCCTTCACGGCGTCCCACAAATAAAAATCCAAAGCCGTCAAATTACAGCTCCTTGCCGGCCAATTCACGTCACCATTTCAACTGATAATGCAGCCATCAAATTGTTGACGCAGTTTCGCTATTGTAACGCCCAATGTGTGGCATGGCGCACCATCTTACTGGAACCAAAGGTCGTCCAAACCAATATCTTTAAGATATGGCTTCAGAAAACTCCACACCGCAAGCCACACCAAACAGTAACACGCAATGAATACATTGGCTTCTCCACATATCCTTGTGGATTTTCCGATCCCCAAATGCGACAATTTTGTTTGTTTACGAACCCACCGAGATGGAAATGCGCCTTATCCGAAAAGATGATTTTTTGAGCAAAATCCTCATCAATTTCGAGTTTGTCGCAGGTTCACACAGCGCATCGATATCGAAGCGGATGGTCACGGGGCTTCAATTGCTGGGCCAATTGATCTTTATAAGGCCACAAACCAAGATCTTTACGCAGAATTCGTTGCTTATGTTCATTTCAAATGCACGATGACGAATTGATATTCTCGGCCGTTGGCGCACATTTTCGGCCACCGCGGCGATATTTTCTGCTGAACGGATACGACTAGCACGGGTACGCGTTGGATTGTCGACTACATAGCCCGTATCACACACTTTATGCACAAACTTCTTGATACCGTTGGGTGTGAATCCCGTATTTTGACCAAATTTTGTACGACCTTTTCTTGCGATTTCGAACCAATTGTCTTTGTTGTAGAAGTAAATTTCCAACATTTTCCAATTTTGTTGAAGCGTTAAGCGACTCATTTCGTCAAAGAAAGAATGACGTTAGTGTTGCCAGAGCCAAAATAACCGATATGTCAAATCTGAACCGGTTATTGTGACACCCTATATTGCACATTAACCTCCTAGTGCACAATGATGTACAATGCATTGTGCTATGTGCATTATGCATTATGCTCGACTTGCATGGTAATGGTTCCGGTTGATCTTATTATTGTTCCATTGTGCAAGCTCGTAATGGTTCCTGCTGATAAAACTCTGGTTCTGCTGGGATTTAATTGGTTCCAGATGGCTTAGTATTGGTTTCAGCTGATAAATCAGATAGTGCAGAACGATACACAATGCATGGTGCTACTTGCGCCATGGACTTTTTGGTTCCGGCTAGTGTGGTTCCGGTTGACTTTTTATTGGAGCCCTTTGCTGGATCCACGATGGTTCCGGCTGAAAAATTAAGTGGTGCACAATGATACACATTGTCCTTTGTGCCATAGTTGGTTTTAGGCCGGCCACCTTCATATGGTACTGGCTGACATTGTAGTGGTTCCGGCTGACCTTGTTATGTCCCGGTTGAAAGCTTGTAAGCAAAACCATTTTAACGCATTATGCAAGATTAAATTTAGAAAATTTTCGGTTTTCCTGATAATTGTTCCATTGATTTGGATCAAATATTAGATAGAACCGTGAAAACCCGAACAAACAGATCCTAGCCAATGAAACTTATTAAATGTTCCAATTGCCTTCTAAGTAAAATTGCCTCCTAATTGAACAATGACATTTTTCTTAGCACAAAAAAATTCGTTAGGCGCTAGTCACTTTGCGTTAAAATTACTAAGTTTAAAACTAAAACGAACTCGAGTTCAGCAATAACTTTTTTGCAAATATAGAGATTAGCGACAACTTAAATAAATAAATGTTGCGCGTGTTAAGGACGAATAATAAATCCTGGAGCACTCAGAATAATAATACGCACGCAAAAATTTTTGGAACAATCAAATTCGCACGTTTATACGCGGGATACGTAAATTATACGGAACGTGATATTCACCGCAGCTCCGACTTTCTAGCACAACATCCAAAGGTTTCGATACAAACGATGATTGTATGCATTGTGCGTCCTATGCCATAGTTGGTTCCTGCTGCTATGATTCCAGCTAGCGGACACCTTTAATTACCTCAGTACGCTTTAAAAAGCTCTTTAAAGTCTTTAGTTTACCGAGTACATCGCCCTTGTTAGCCAATAAGTTGGCGTTTGCATTTTTTGCTTTGGGTCGCGGCTTCGATTCCCATTGGTGAACGGAAACAATCCTCGACTGGAAATTGCATTATCATACAAAGTAAAGTAAAACTAAGAAATGAAAGTAATTGTTCCATTTGTATTGTGTTACCCTTAGACTGAAGCCATAAATTGTGTAGTAGTGAACTTTAAACTCTATAGTGAAAATCATTAAGTAATCATAAAGTATTGTGTCACGTGACTCAACTTATACGTCCAATTAAAGCGAAGAGGAAGAAACTTCACAACTTTTGAACTCGAGTTTTTCTGACTAAAAGTCTGTGTGGGGGGTCAAACTTAATGCTAAACCTTTTCCATAAATCGAGTGACCTCATATCAGATCATATTTTAAATTTTACCGGAAATCACGAGTTTTGATAAAAAAAATATTTTATTTTATTTTTAACCATAATTTCTCCAAAATTTGGCATCTATACACACCAGGCAGATTGATTATTCGGAAAAAACAGCATACTAAAGCTGTTTCCATAAATTAGGAGGTCCAATAGAAATATGGTGGACATCTGAATATTAAAAGTGGACCGTTTTCATTTTTTGCAATAAACATTTTTGACCAAAACTGGCCTTGTACAAGACAATTTTAAACCTCTCCATATTTTGTTTTACGGAGACATGTAAATTGATTGATAGGCCTAGGACTCCTTCTATCCATTTATATTAACGTCTCTGTGTACAGAATTCTGAGATTTTTGTGAATTTGGAAAACTCTAACAAATCGATTTATGTCTGAGTTGCTTAAGTACCAAAAGGGTAAGTTCGTGGCTACGGCACTACATGCCTTGGTTCGGGAAATTGGAATGTCACTGGATTTTAAGGAATTCTCGCTCGTGGCGTTTCTTGATATCTAGGGCGCTTTCAACAACGTGAAGGTGGAGGCAATTAGTTAAAGATTGCTGCCACTCGAGATTGAACACCCGTTCAACACCCTCTGGTTACTCCAGGCTAATCAATCGCCAGTCCGACTGGCAGGGTAGCGAAACAAGTATGGCTTGAGCTGAACTTGAATCGCTTCAAGATCTCAATCACACTAAGGAAGCGTGATTTAGGTAGAATTATACGGGTACTTACCGGACACTGCCTCTTCGGATATCATGCGAGAAGGCTGGGTCTGGATGCAAATGACTTCTGTAGAAGCTGCAAGGACGAGCAAGAGAAGAGGACTCTTGGTCACAATGGGCCATAATTGGCCTAAGGGTGCGATAGCAACCACTGAAACCTAACCTAACCTAATCAAACCTAAGCAGTTTCTCAGTAGATAATATGTCTGCTATTGTGGAAATTAGACGATAAAACGATATCCAGAAGACAGATAGGACTATCAGGTGAGCATCATTTTTCTGAAATTTGTTCTGGCAAATTAATTCAATTCATTCGATAAGAGTAGTTTTAGTTTAAATATAGTACTAAAATTGTGGTTTATCGGAAAATGCCTATAAAGTAACACAATTAAACAACTTAAGTTTCCAAATAGAGAGTAGGGGGGGGGGGGGGTTTTCAGTTCTGCTACTTTGTCGAAAAATTCCACAATGTGCAAATGTTAGCTTTAGGTTGCCACAATCAAATAAACCAAGAACCATTTCCATATCTAGAAGATAGGATGGTGTATAAGATAGCAGAAAATTTCCAGCAAAAAATGTATTTTTGCTATTCACCGCTAGAGGCAGCACTAGCACAAAAACTAAATTTTTTACTGTAACTTTTGGTTAAAAAGTAAATTTTTTTTAAAGAACGATTTGCGTTTGTATATAAGGACTCTCAAAATATACTAAAATTATCATAACCATCATAATGCAAATACAGGGCAACACAAAAAAAATCGCCTACGTTGATAGCATTCCATAAATTTTTGAAGGCATTTTAATGTGAAATGTTTTCAGTTTTTAACAATAGTGTTAGAAAAATCCCCTATAACTACTCTGGGTTTATGTTTCTGTGGTAGCTGAGATCATAATCAACAAACATGAACAACGTAAGATTCATAACTGACGTCAGTAGCACTCCATAAACTTTTGAAGTCATTTTAATGTGAAATGTTTTCAGGTTTTTAACGAACGTGTTAGAAAAACCCCCTGTAACTACCCTGGGCTTATGGTTCTATGGTAGCTGAGATCATAAGCAACAAACATGAACAACATAAGATTCATAACTGGCGCCAGTAACATTCCATACATTTTTCAAGTCATTGAGTCATTTCACATTAAATGTTTTCAGTTTTTTAACAAGAGTGTTAGAAAAACCCCTCTGTAACTACCCTGGGTTTATGTTTCTGTGGTAGCTGAGACCATAAGCAACAAACATGAACAACATAAGATTCATAACTGGCGTCAGTAGCATTCCATAAATTTTTGAAGTCATTTTAATGTGAAATGTTTTCAGTTTTTAACAAAAGTGTTAGAAAAACCCCCTGTAACTACCCTGGGTTAATATTTCTATGGTAGCTGAGATCATAATTAACAAACATGAACAACATAAGATTCCCAGGGCAGCTACAGGGGGGTTTTTAACACTTTTGTTAAAAAACTGAAACATTTCACATTAAAATGACTTCAAAAATTTATGGAGTGCTATCCACGTAGGCGATTTTTTTTTGTGTTGCCCTGTATTTGCATTATGATGGTTATGGTAATTTTAGTATATTTTGAGAGTCCTTATATACAAACGCAAATCGTTCTTTAAAAAAATTTACTTTTTTCGTTTGCTGGTTTCAAAAAATATCAGCAAAAAAATTTAGTTTTTGTGTTAGTGCTGCCTCTAGCGGTGAATAGCAAAAACACATTTTTCTGTTGGCAATTTCCTGCCATCTTATTCAGCATGGGGATAGGTATGATTTTTCGTTCTCGCACTCAAACCGATTTTACTGGTTTGAGTAGTTTTAGTTTAGATAAATTGTGGATATTGTAGAGTTTGTCGGAAAATTCCACTACGTGCAAATGTTAGCTCTAGGTTGACACCATCAAGTAAATCAAGAGCTATTTCGATAGCTAGGGGATAGATATGATTTTTCGATCTCGTAATTCAAATCGATTTTATTGGTTTGAGTAGTTTAGATAACTTCTGATATGGAAATGGCTCTTGATTTATTTGATTGTGTCAACCTAAACGTAACATTTGCACATAGTGGAATTTACCGTCAAACTCCACGATATCCAGAATTTATCTAAACTAAATCTACTCAAGCCAATAAAGTCGATTTGATTCACGAGATCGCATGAACGCAGGTGATCTTTAGATCATCAATATTTGCTTCTTTCTTAACTGCTTTCGGGTACCGCAAGGCAGTCATCTTCGGCCTAATTTTTTCGTCTTATCCTTCAACGACGCCGATTTCATGATTAAAAACTCGTAAATTTCCATTTATGCAGACGATATGAAAATTTACCGACAAATTTCAAGTTCCATTAGTCGAGACTATATACCATCAACAGCATTTGCCAGAATTTTAACCATACGGAACTTAGGGGTAACTTGTGACCAACCGAACTTGAGAGATCACTTCGATTTTATTGTCAGCAGAGTAAACTCTTCGCTTGGCAACGACTCGGATGAGTGACTGAACTACCTGACAAGTTTAACAAATTTATCATACTCGTGGCCTGTTACAGCGGGTGGTTTTGATTGATGTTCAAATCGCTTAGTCTTGGACTATTTTATCGTTTACTAAACTACTATAAACGATTTGCCCGTCCACAAACCAATAGATTTTGAAAAGAGCGATGACCAACTGAACTACTTGGCAAGTTTGAAATTTTTTTTATACTCGTGGCCTGTTTCAGAGAGGTGGTTTTGATTGATGCTGAAATTGTTTAGCCGTGCACACATGAATGGAGTTTAATTCAAACATTACTACAACGTTCATTACCATATTAGCTAGAGCTCCTTACCATAGTAGCTAGACTGGAATCATAGTGACTAAATGTTTATAGGGTATAATGGCGATTCTGTAAAAATTATAGACTTGCTTATTGTTAGAACAAACAATTGCGCACATTGTAGAATATCAACTGTACATATACTGTGGCGGTGTGGCCAATACTTAGTCAATACCACACAACAGTTTCAGTTGCAAATGGCTGAAGTTGCTTTACTATATCTGTCCAGAGGTGTTTCAATAGCCGTTGCTTAAAGCAGTCGCATAAATTTTGTCACTCAATGATGTCCAACAATTGTGTCCATAAATTTTCAAGAATTAATTTCAAACCCTCGCTCTAATTATGGTAAACTCATCACCCTTGACCCAAAAACACGTCAATATGTAACTGTAATTTCCTATCGAATGCATATACGATTACAGTTTGATTGCCTACATTTAATGTATCGAATTAATTATCAGCATTAGAATGTCACCATACTGTTAAAACTCAATTTCTAAATTAACGGTCCGCCATAATCTCTAATTAGGCTGAATATCTTCATGTTTTCAACATTTCAACATTTTTATAGTCGGCTGATTATTATTGCGGCTAATTGACCGTATGCATTTCCACATTGACTTGCCGCATAAACATATGGACGCACACCTACTAAAAAAAACCGTAACCGCATTTTCCATTAGGGGTGAACGCTTGATTTCACGATCAAATACGCATAAAATTACAAAAAAATTTAAAAGCGAAAAGCCATAAACGAGTTCCCCACTATATGACCAATTATGTTTTAGTATGCAAGGCCGTCCGCAGCTATATGCACAAGGAAAACTAACGTAATATACGTTTTAACATTTGCTAACATTTTGTTTAGTTCATAGTGAAAACTATAAATTTTATTTTTTAGTCTTGCTTGATTTGTAATTCGGAAATGTTTAGAAAAAAAATTGGTTGGGCACGTCATTCGATTCGTATATAATTTTCATGAAGGTGCTGAACATAGTTTTTAGACGCCCGAAATTCATACCGCAGGCATACCACCAATCGTGTTTTGTGTAAAGTGTTTATAGTTTATACCACATATGACATAATGAAATTTCGTGTGTGCCGTACAAAGTGAGAAAATTTGTTTTTTTATTTACGCAGACGTACGGCTTGTGGGGTGTGGAAATATTGTGTAGTGGCATAAAATGTTTTTGATTATCGTGTAAATCGTGTTGAGTATGCGTGCAGATTTAGAAAGTTCAATAGAGTTATGCAAGTCATTCTTCTTAAAATCGTAATAATATACTGTGCTTGTGCTTACGGACGCCAAAGTGCTATTAGTTCTTGTTTGAACAACGTTTTGTATTTGTTGTTCATCTTGAGAAACGTTTCAATGTCAACGTTATTTGAACAAATTTAGCTGTAACGCGATAAATGTTTTACGGTACATGTGTTCTTAAAAGTGGATATTAACGGTTTTATGACACCTAATTTTTGATTCTTAAGCATCGATGTTTGCATGAATGGGAAACAGACCAGACCAGACAGATTTAATTATCGATATTTTATGTACAAACTTAATTTAAACAACAAACAAGTGCAAGTTCTAGGAGAATGGAATATTTAAAATTTCTAAGAATTACAATGTTCCCAGAAACTTGGGCCTTAGGTACATTTAAAGTTATTCTACGCATTTTCTAAGCATTTATGCATGGACTTAAGTGATTTGCTTAGACACAAAGGAGTACTAAACCGAAAAGAGTTTCATTAGCAAGTTGTATGGTTTTCTATTGGGTCTGACAGAGTGTTTCCTGAGATTTTAAAATAATATTTCTTTAAAGGGCCTCAGGCACATTCCAAAGTTATTCTAACTATCTTCTAATCATTTAGCATGCCCTTCAGTGATATTTGTTCACGAACTTTAAAAATTGTGATTTTTTTAATGGGCCTTAGTTACGTTCAAAAGTCATTCTAAGTACAGGGTGTTTTTTATGTTCCAGGCCGAGGTTTTTTTTAATAATTTTTAAATGAATACAATTTTATAATTTATATCTTATTAATTGATAATGTCGGTCAAGTGGCCTCCTCTGCCCATGGCGCAACATATTTTCACAAATTTCATAGTCATCCCTGCGTAACTATAATATGTTCCAAGCTAATTCTCACAATAGGAATTTACTTAAAACTTATAAAAAATTCTAGTCAATCATATTATTTTTACAAATCTAATACACAGAAATGAATTCTTTACGAATTTTCATAAGTAGTGATCAATCCTTATTGACAAGTGACGGGCCAAGCTATTCCGATCATTGAATTTGTGAACATATTGGTATCGTCAAGTACCAAACATTCTCCATAGTGTATTCCTGCTAAAGGATGGTCAGCAATTAGGAACAATCAAAAAATGAAGTTTTATTGGTAATCAACTTTAGATGGGATCCTTTGGGAACGGAATTTTAGAAATTGTTTAACTAAAATTCCGAAATTCAAATATATAAGCGAGCGAGTAACACCGTGGCGCATACAGACGTGTTTTTTACCTCGTTGTGCAATTTATTTATTTCTGTGTGTTCCAATATAACGGGGACCTTACCAAACTGTGCCGGTTTTCTAGTTTAATAAACGACAATGAAGCTGCTGAAGATGCTGTACCAAAAAATAAGACATCAAAAACTCAGAAACCGCCATCAATTTATTTAAGAGAACAATCAAATAGAGATTTAGCAAGAACCATCGACTCTTTAATGGAGGGTAACTTTTATTTTGGCCTTATAAAGGCCTTGATAAATCATTTTGATGAAGTGGGAAAACACTACCTACTATACTTATCAACTAAAAAGCCAAAGAGGGTTGGTTGTGATGTTAAAAAGAATTGCGTGCTCCGTTTATCCAAACGAGATACAAGCTGTTCTCGCTGAAAAAAACTTCCGTGTTAAATCTATAACTAATATTATAAATCGGGAAAAGGTGTCACAGCCAATATTCCGTCTGGAATTAGAAGCGGACAATTAAAAAAATAAAGGGAAGCATGAAATATATGATCTAAAATATCTTCTACATAGAAGAATTACTGTCGAAGAACCCAGAAAAAGAACTAGTCCGGTACAGTGTGTTCAATGCCAAGAATACGGCCACCGTTTGTGTAATCTCCATAATTCAACGAAATGCGATAAAAATAAAACTCAAGCTTCTGTCAGAAAATGCAGTAACTGCGATGGAAACCACACAGCGAATTATAGAGGTTGCCCTGTTTATATTGAATTGAGAAGAAAAATTAATCCTAGACAGCGAGCCGAGCAACGATTGCTTAAATTACAAAGTTCAAAATGGAAACCAGAATATAAATGTAAACAGAAGTGTGCATCATGGGGTTGCGTACGCAAGTGTGCTTAAGGGTGCCGTTCCAAAAGAGGAGGCAAGTGAGGAAGGAAACATCTCATCAGCTTTAAACAAGCTATCTGGTATGGAGAGAACTATGGATTTAATGATGCAGAATATGAACACGATGATGCAAATAGTTGTTAAAAATCAAAAATGACTCTCCTCAAAATAGCAATATGGAATGCAAACGGCCTAGCGCAGCATAGAGCGGAGCTTCAAGCATTTCTCATTGAGCACAATATTGACATAAAGTTAATATCTGAAACACGCTTCACCAACAAGAACTAATTCAAAACTAATGGGTACTCTATTTATGACACTAAGCATCCAGAGGGCAAAGCACACGGTGGCACTGCTGTATTGATTAAGAGAAGACTAAAACATTATGAACTAATGAAATATGAGAAAGATCATATCCAATCAATGAGCATCTGTCTGCAGGTCTGGAAATTGTGTGATATGAGCAGTGCACTGCCCTCCAAAGCACGCTATAAATTGCAGTTTATTGATTATTTTGATCAGCTGGGTAATAAATTGCAAAACATACACAATGGGGTTCAAGACTAACAACGCCTAAATGCAAACAACATTTTTAGTTTGTTAAGAATGTCATAAGCTAACTAAGCATGCATACCTTGTTCGTGAGACAGCTCTGTGAGCTGGCCAATTCTGGATACAGTGAACGTCTAAATCCCATTTATTTTAGTTTTGCAAAAATTGATCAAGTTCGGGGTCAATAACAAATGGACCTACGTCATCGTATCAAAATTGGGATAATTTTTATTTGTTCGAACATTAATTGTCATTGCCGAAGTCGCTAGTTTACTAATTGCGTATTAACGAGCAGTTGATTTGCATAGCAAAATTTTAAAAAAATCCTAACATTGCTTTTGTTAACTGTTTTACTAATACATGTGCATTTTTGTTATTTCGACAAATTTTATAGTCCGCCATGTTTTGTTATTTTTTAATTTTGTCGAAAACTTCACATTCGTCATTCTTTTTGGTCTAAACAGTCCACCAATATCAATGAAGCTCATGCTAAATGCTAATAAAATATATGATGCGTTTTACGTTCATTTTATTTGGCCGCCATTTTGTTTTAGATGACATTTGTCAGTTCGCATTTGACTGTCGTAGAAAGTGGTCGATATCGCCGCAACAACGTGTTCAAATTATTAAATATTTTATTTAATTGTTCAATTGTGAATACGCGGAGAAAATCACGTGACTTTTTTGGTGTTATTCATGGGTTGAGCAAGTCAACCGAGATAAAGTAAAGACTGGGTGATAATTAAGCCAATGTACACCAGAAAAGAGAGCACAAGAATTGGGAATGTTTCCATCATGTTTATTACAAATTCTCAAAGATGAATTGTATTTTTACCCGTATACAATTAAAAAGGCACAAGAGATGCAGGGAAATCACCATAAACGGCGGCGAGATTGGAGTGCTTTAGTTTTACAGCTCGGTATAGACGACCACCATTTTTGGCAAACAATCATTAGATGCGACGAAGCACATTTCGACTTGGTAAGCTTTGTTAATAAACAGAATAGCCTCTATTGGGGCACTGAAAACCCTCAACTGATACGTAGAGTAACTGTATGGTACATCATTTGGTCATATTTCATTGAGGTTGCTAAGGGCAATGCTGTAACAGTTACTGGTGGCCGCTATCGGGACATGTTGGAAAAATTTATTGTATCCGAATTAGATCTATTAGGCCTACAGATCATGTGGTTCCTACAAGACAATACCCCTAACACACAGCTTGCTATCCTACGATTCAAATTTTGTGAGAAATTTCCCTCCGGCCGACCAATGTCAAAAAGTGGTGATATCGACTAGCTCCCATTATCCCCCGATTTAACATTTCAAATTGATTTGTTAAACTTAGAAATTGAAGTTCTCAATTACACGACGAGCCACATTTATAAAATGTGGAATTTTCTTTTAACGATTATCTAACGATATTTGAAAAATTTGTATGATGTTTCCTGGGATAGATTTTTTTCAAATTTTGATTCCTAACTAAACAATTCCTACCATCTGAAATTTTACGAAGATGCATACTACATCAAATATAATATAGTGATATTGATGGCCAACGGGCAAAATAACGTGGAACAATGTTATCTGGAATGCCATACTTCTGTAATGATTTTCTCTTGCAGTTGTGGATATGTCTCCTTTGAATATATCGGTTGGTATATTGCTGGTTCAAGAGGCCTTGTTGTTCTTCATTTTAGTAATGACACCGCTAACTTCCCGCTCCGTTGATGAATTTGTGTTGGTGATGTTCCCTCTGAAATGTTCGTTCTAACACTTCAATTGTGCTCCATTAAAATTTGACCGCAGATGCATCACTTATTGGTGGTATATTGATAAATTTACCAGTTGCACGTCGTGCTACGGTCATTTCTTGTGCCCTGTCGTATTGACTTTTCAGCTGCAACGTATTTTGTTGGCACATTTTCAATTTGAATTATCGGTTTTGTTAGGTTTTGGTAGGTTTCTTCGGTATGTATGTGAAGCTGGCCCAAATTTCAACCGAAAAAACTGCGATGGCAACACTAAAATTCTGATTTCTATAATATGTAAAGCCCAAAAAATTGTATTTCTCGACATTTTATAAGTTCTCAACCGAAAAAAATATTACTATGGTGATAGTTTCTCAAAGTCAGCCCAAAATTTACTCATACAAAAGTTAAAACTTTCCCGCAAGTTACTACAAACCAAATTTAAAAAATGAATGTCAAATTAAAATTAATGACAAACTAATACGCAGGTTTATGAAACACTAAAGACCTCGGGCACAATTAAAGGTAAATCAATATTCGTCAATTTTTACTCTGTAATTTTTAAGTTCTGGTATTGGCCATTGTATTTTTCGGTTAGTTATGGTCCTAAATCAGACTAAGTTGGTTGTTCTTCAATTACTATTTTGGAAGTTGTAAACATCCTGTATCGCAAAGGATATCAAAAATTAAATCCCCCCTCCCCCTCCCAATACGATTTTTCACAGAATCAACCATATAATCACTCCTTAGCGGATTACCATCTAAAACCCGGACACCCTGTATATGGTTTGCTTGTTTTGTACATTTTAATTTAAAAATGGTGTGAATTCTTAATTATAATTTTAAAACAAACAAAAAATTTGTATTTATACAATGTGTCTGACACAGATTTGCTTTTCTAAATTTCCTACTGACTAAACTGATGGTTAGTTCACTCCACTTGTTCATAGATGGCACAATACGAACCTCGTCAAACATCGATGCATAAATCAAAATTGCCAAATAAATAAAAAAAATTAATTTCCACAATATTTCTAATCAGCGATTGCTAAATCTGAACTAAGTTTGCAGTTTAGGATTAAATTTCAGAAAAATTTTGGTATATGGACATTAGAGCCATCTATACTTGTACTAAACTACTTAAGACTGGTATGAACTAATCATCTATTTAGTTAGTCGTGAATTTAGAAAAAATTAGGTCAAGCACACACGTCGTGCACCTCACGCCGATATATTTGTCTAAACTAATTTAACCTTAGTTCGCACCGGTTATTAATAGATGGCGTGATACACAATACACTAAAATTTTATTCTGATTGGGCAATTTAATTTGAAGTTCGATTAATTAAAAATTTAGTACGCAATTTAGGATTAAATAATAGGCACATTAGGTTTTACGGAAGCGTAGTGACAATTATAAATCACTTGTACAAACCAATTACAAACTAAATTAAGCTACTTGGAAATATATTTTATTTATTTAATGGTTGAAGTTGTTGCCAACTTATTTCACAAGAATACAATTGATTTTTTTTTTAATTTAAATGTTTAGTAGTAGTCCATAGTAAACTTTCAACGCAATGGCTCCACCATAGGGTTTTATCAAAATACACACCCAGGTTATTCACAGTATCAGAAAACCTAATCACTGTACCGCTCACAACAATATTGGGAGGTTTATCAGTATTGCGATCTGATGAAGCCATCAATATATATTGTGTTTTATGCTCTCAACCATTTACCATCTCAATGCAATTCGGGATGTCGTTTACACCGCAAAATTTATATATTTGCAGGTCGTCAGCGAACAAGTGATATTTACATTTCTCTATTACACTTGTATAAACAAGAATGGTCCAAGAACAGAGCCTTGTGGACCTCCTGCAGAGATCTGCAGGCTGATTGAACATTGAATAGCATTTTATGATGTTCTAAATGATGCAAAATTTGTATTTGAAGAATTTTTTCTAGAACTTTAGAAAGAACCGGTAGCAAACTAATGGGCCGAAAATCAGAAGGAGGAGGGTTATTTTGTTTTTTGCTAAATTTACTGATCTAAAGGCTTCAGTTAAGTCTACAATATCCACGTTCAAAACACGTCTATTTCTATCAAAATATTTTCCATCGTTATCTATGACTTTCGACCATCTTTCTGGCAATTAATGGATTCCATCGAATAAAATTGCACGTCTTTTGATGCGATCCATTGTTCTTGAAGATCGCTTTGCATTGATCGGAACAAATAGTAATGTGGTGGGGCACAATGTGGTGAATAGGGACGATGCGATAGAATTTTCCATTTAAGTACTTCCAGAGTATTTTTTACTTGTTTTGCGACATGTGGTTGAGCATTGTCGTGGAGCAAAATCACTTTACGCTCTTTGTTGGCTGGAATCGGACGGTTTCCGTTCAATGCATGATTCAAATCAATCAATTGTTGTTGGTAACGTTCACAAGTAATAATTTCGTTCGGTTTAGCAGCTCAAAGTACACCACACCAAAATGCCATCTTCGGTGTCTGTAACCAAAGAATTGCAAACCATTAAACGATTTTCAATGTTGGCTTCAGTTAGTTCATGTGGTACCCATTTTCCTTATTTTTGAATCGTTTTCATGGCATATAAACGTTTGCTTATGGCTGCTTGAGTGACATTTAACTGTTCTGCAAGTTCTTTTTCTGTTTGAGCTGAGTTTTCTCTCAATAATGCTTCCAATTCTTCATCTTCGAATTTTTTGGTTGACCAGAACGTTCTTTGTCACTAACATCAAAATCACCACTTTTGAATCGTTTAAACCAGTTTTCGCAAGTCTGTTGAGTTGGTGCATGCGTTTACCATACGTTTCTTGAGGCAAATGAAAACTTTCAGCAACTTTTTTCTTTTGTTTAATGCAAAAAAGTAATGCTTCCCGCAAATGCTGTTTTGTTGGTACAAAATTCGGACTAGAATGTCAACACTTTAAAACGCCTAAAGTTACGCCATCTCTTAGAAAATCCAAAAAACTAAGTTATTCAACTCGAAATCGTTTATGTTAAGTGAAGATTGATTACAAAAATAATTATTCAGATCATCTGCTGATAAATCGATGCTTGAGTTATTTGGTTTATTGGATAGTCCAGATACCGAACTAAGGTATTTCCAAAATGTTTTAGAAGGTAAGGTAGGATTGAGACACTTAGCAAAATACTGGGTTTTTGCGTTTTTGATAGCATTGTTGGTTTTATTTCTAAATGATGTATATTCCAGATAAAGCACCCCCCCCCTCCCCCTTCCAGATAAAATGTGATTATTGAACCAAGGTGGGTCAGAAGATTTTAAGCGAAATGATTTGATAGGAATAAACTTTTCATACAGATGACACCACCATCTTGTTACAAGGGACACTTTATCATTTGGTTCATAATTGGTGTAGATTATATGGGGTATCTTTGAACATTCGAGCATTAGACCAGTAGTGTCAATATTTTTGTAACCTCGGAAACTAATCGAGGTCTCATTATCCGTCATTATCCGAAAATCCCACCGATATTTGATTTAGAAAAATTACTTTTTGAGTATTTGTAATGATCAGATCAAGCAACTCACTGTTTTGACATAGAAAACCAAATCTCCCCAATAGTCTGCCAAACTTTTTAGGGGTAGATTGTATACCATTAGGGTCATAGATGAAATCACCACAAATAATAATATCATTAAACTTTAATGAATATTCGGCAAAAATTGCTTCCAGATCATCACAAAATTCGCCGAGGTGCGATTTGTAAACAGCCATTAACAATATTGCAACAGTCGCCGATTTAACTTCGATTACAATAACCTCTAAGCTACGATCTCAATATTTATAGATCAATTTGGAAGTCAAAGTTGATCTAATGTATACGCATATTCCACCACTCCAATTCTTGTCGGGTACCTTACGATCCTTCCTAAATATTGTAAATCCCGGCTAAACTATTTTATAGTGAAAATAACTTCCATTAACTAAAATCTCCGGAAACAGTAGCTCAAAATTTGTAGATCATGTAAACACTATGCTCGTCTATGTGTTATCAACGTTGTCTACGAGTAGCCGACGTTGTCGACGCGATCACTAATCATAATCAGGTTTTATTCAACATGTCTGTTGGGTCAGCAGTATGTGGGTTTTCCCATGAGTTGGGTTGAATAGTTGGGTCGTTGCACCTTTGTTATGTGACTCGACTAACAATGTGTTTGGTGGCGTGTTTGTTGTTGTTTCTGTGGTAGATAACCGTATATCCTTGCGATATGACTCCTCCCCTCTTAGAGTAGTGCGTGTCCTGTTGAGTGGGACAGTAACGGTTTTAACTTTAGCTGCTCGTTTGTACCTTTTAATAATTCTGTGGGTTATAAAACAGATCATTATTGATATTATAAAAAGGATTTATGCGTGCCCTGTTGAACTATGGAGCATGTGATTGTTGTGTAGTAGATCCATTTTCTGCAGGTTAGCTATGGAAAATATGTGAAGTTTCTTCAATGAAATTTCGGGTTTGACGATTATAATGTTTATTTCGTTAAATGGAATGTGAATGTCGTGGACTTGCCGTTCTGTTTTCTCTATTGTAGAGAATGGTTCGTCCTTGATAGTGATTGAACAATTTTTAAACTTTATGAGTGTTTGAGTGCTGCTGTATATTGATTGTTGTCTGCACGTTGAGTTGTATTTTAAGGGTTCCAATGATTGAACGTACAGTTGTCCGTAGCTTAAGTAATCAATTTGTTCGAGTGTAGGTGAAACGAGTTGAAAGGAACAATTTGCAGGTCTTTGCATTATAATGCCTGCTTCGCATGATTTTCAAATGGGTTTGATTTTGGGTTTTTCACAAAAATACTGATTGTAAATATTTTTACATGGTTTTTTAACAAATTGAAATATCTCTTTTGATATTATTGATGTCGTTAGGATTAAAGGGGTAAATTGTTTTATTTTATTTTGGTTGTTCTTCTGGTGTGAATTGGGGTATCTCTATGCTAAATACTATATTGGTTTTGTTATAATATCCTTTTATAGTGACCAAATTGAGAATCGCGTTCATATTTAGGAAGCGGATGTTATTGTTTTCCATTATTCGTTCAATGTACCTACATTCTTGTACATTTAATAAATGTCTCGAAATTATTTTGTACTTTGATGATTGTATTATTTCTAATAAATCTTCTAGATGATTGTGTAGCTCGCATTCAATTACGTGGTTCAGCTTGTAAAAATGATGGTCGTACAAGAGCACTATAGTAGCGGTATTAGTGTTGCGAATGGATTTTTCTAATTCTCGCCATTTGTGCATTAAAATGTATTTGTTCGTTAATTTGGTGGTTGAGTGTTTCTTGGTTTTTGTGTACGTCATCAAATGAGTTCTGAATATCTAATAGGTCATGGGTATCTAGATTTCCGGTAATATCCTTAATGAAAGAGCCTAGTCCATTGATGAGTCCCCTTTTGGTTCGTGTTGGTTTGATTTCTAAAAATGTTTGTCACAGTTTGTGTAATTTATATTGGCTGATTATTTTCTTGTCATTTAAAATTATTAAGAAGTCTATTGGCGGATACTAAAGTGGATAGTTGGTTTAATTGAGTACTAATCTGGTCTATTAGATTTGAGTATGGCTCTAACTGAATTATGTGAAGTAACTTGGTATATCCATAAAAGATTCGAGCTGTTCCTAATTTGATGGGTATTAATCCGTTATTTGTTTCCAGAGACGTCAACTCGATTTCTTGCCCTGCGGCGTAGATTAGCCTGGAACAGATTTAATTTTATTTGTATGTACTCTTCCTCGGTTGGTGTCTACGGTTATTCCATTGTCTTTAAGTATTTTCTGTCTTCTATAGGCTGGTCCTATCTTAGGTCTTCGACCTATTTTTATATATACCGGTTTATTTTCTTGTAACGTAGGGATGACCTGTTTGGTTTTATTTAATTTGTTAATAAAGTTTTTCTTTTTGTCTATTCTATAGTTCGTAATCACTCTTATTCTGTTCTAGATAGTCCACTTCATTTGTAAAATGTACTCGATTTCCTTTTCTTGATCTTCAGAAGAATTGGTAGTGTTGTGATCACTGTTGGTCAAAATACCTAAAATTAAAATAAACACAATTAGTTTAAGTAACCTAAAAATATTAAATTTAAACTTATCGTAAAACTGTATGTATGTCTTCTCGTTAATTCATATGTTACACCTTGTAATCTGTGAGTAAAATTGTTATTGTTAATTAATAGTATTTATTAATGGTATTATAATACAAACGTACCTTATTAAGATATAATTCCGGCAGTACTCAACTTGTTTATATTCATTTAATGACAGATAAATATTAATGTCAAATTCTAGTACACCATAAAGTACTTATTAGAGTTAGAGTGCGTTTTATGTAATATCCAATCTATTACTAAATGTTAAGTAAATTGAATGTTAATCTAGTACAAATTGAAACCAATAATTGTCATTTTTAACAAAATAAAATTCTCTTCTCAAAAAACCATCAAGGCGTTAACACCGAATAAAAATATAAAATAAAACTATTTAAAATTGCAACCCATTTTGTATACCTTACTTACCTGAGTACCTTCAGCATACATCAAACTTCATCTTTGTTCGTGGCATCGAATTTTGGTGTATTTATTGGTCCTTCGAGCCGGATATCCATATCCAGTAATACAGGTAAAACAATTACACTTTTTATTAAATCGCAATCAAACTATAAACAACAGAAATAAAGCTCGTAAATTAAAAGTGTGTAAAGCAAATTTATAAAACAGTTGTGTACACGTGTGTTCAAGTGAAGAGAATTGCAAGTGAAAGGAAATTATATTATTTATACTATGGCTGAGCTCGCATCGTTAAAGAAAAGACGCGCGTACATTAAGGGCAACATGACCAAGTTGCTGAATTTCATTAGCGCCATTAATGATACTACCAACGCCGAAGATATCAAGGTTAGGTTAACCAATGTTGAACGATATCGCATGGAATTCATGAAAATAGAAGATCGAATAATAATGTTAGATGTAGAAGAGGAATTAGATGGTGAATTTGAGGAAAATTATTATAAAGCAACAGCTGGGTTGAACCTTGCATTAAGAGCAAAATTAGAGCCAACAAACCCACATGATTCATCGATCACTGAGATGTCTATAACAGCAGCACCCTTGGAGGTTAAATTACCGAAAATTTCCATTCCAAATTTCGCGGGAGATTACACACAGTGGCAGTCTTTCCACGATTTATTTTGCTCGACAATACATGACAATCAAAGGCTAACACCATCGCAAAAGCTGCAATATCTAAAAGGAAGTTTGAGAGGCGAAGCGGCAGGACTATTGACACATTTTAGCATCACAGATGCTAATTATATCGAGGCGATAAAGAAATTAAGAGAGCGTTATGACCGGAAGAAGCACACAATTTACGCATTTATAAGAAACTTCATGTCTCAACCATCATTAACCACACCAAGTAGTTCAAACGTGCGCCAATTGTTAGATACCTCCGACGAAATAATACGCGGTCTAAAGGCGTTAGGAGATGATGCACAATTGAGAGACCATTGGCTAATTTATATCCTAATTACCAAGCTAGACAATGAGACTAATAGTCTTTGGGCCCAAGCGTCGGCGGAACATGACCTGCCATCTTTAAAGCAATTCTTCGATTTTCTTTTAAAAAGAATTGATGCCCTAGAATCACTCAATAGCCAAACCAAGCGTGTAAACCATCAAAGAAATCAGGTGAAACCTACAATCAGAACCCATGTAGCGGAGAATAATAAAAACGAATCCTGTTCAGCATGCACCGAAGACCACAAACTATTTGAATGCCCAAAGTTTAAAGAAATGCTAGTGAATGATAGAAAAGCGCTGTTAATTCGAGAAAAACGATGTTTTAATTGCTTAAACGACAACCACAACGTTTATAATTGTAAATCGAGATTTCGCTGTAAACAATGCAACAGAAAGCACCACAGCCTGATTCACGAAAACTGCGCAAAGGTGGAAGAGACTACACATTCTGAAATTCAAGGTAGCGAGAGAGAGAAAAAGGTACTAAGCACCAACACCAAATTAGGAAGTTCACTATTACCAACCGCTTTAGTACGTGTAACCGATGGTTACAATCAAAGACAACTATGTCGAGCACTTTTAGACTCTGGTTCACAAGGCTCATTCATATCTGAAAGCTGTGCACAAAGATTGCAGTTAAAAAGAAAAAGCGCCAAGATTGCCATCACGGGTATTGGTGCGATAGCAAGTGGATATACGAAGGGAGCAGTTACTCTAGAAATCACACCATGGGACAATAATGAACCCTGTCTACACATCGAAGCCTACGTTTTTCCGAAATTAACCGCAAAACAGCAGTCATTCGATCGATCGTTCAATATGGACTTCTTCAGGCAGTACGAGTTAGCAGATCCACATTTTTATTCTGGTAAGGAAATCGACATGATTATTGGAGCAGACAAGTTTTTTGATCTACTAGCTGAAGGAAAGATCACGATAAACAATCATCTAACCATGCAAAAAACTGTACTAGGCTGGGTCATCGCTGGAAAGCCAATGGAAAGCCAGTCAAGTGAAATATTCACAGTGTCTTTAAATAACCCACGAGACAACATAGAAAAACTGCTAAGAAAGTTCTGGGAAATCGAGAACGTTGAAAATACAATACCCAGGCTAAATGACGAAGAAAGGTTCTGCGAAAGCCATTTCAAAGACAACACTATAGTAGACAAGTCTGGTCGATTCAAAGTACGTCTTCCCTTTAAACGCTCACCAACAGGTTTAGGAGATTCATTTCGAACAGCAGCCAAACGAATGCAGGTAATGGAGAGACGATTTAAAAGGGATCAAGAATTTGCAAAAATGTATAAAGAGTTCATGTACGAGTATGTAAATCTGGGACATATGAAGCCAGTCAGTGAAAATGGATTGGAACACGATGGCTATTACCTACCACATCATGCGGTTACCAAGAGTTCAAGTACTACAACCAAATTGAGAGTCGTCTTCGACGGTTCCGCTAAGACCACTAGTGGTGTTTCATTAAATGACTGTCTCGCAGTTGGTCCGCCTGTCCAAGCAACGTTGTATGAGATATTATCCCGCTTTAGAACTTACAAGGTTGCGTTTACGGCTGACGTTGAAAAGATGTTTCGGCAGGTCCTAGTCGCAGAACAAGATACACGATACCAGCGAATAATCTGGAGAGACTCGCCAGACGTACCCTTTACAACTTATCAACTACAAACCGTGACCTACGGTACAGCAAGCGCAACATATCTAGCTACACGGTCACTAAACGAAGCTACAGCGAAATACGTAGAAAAATTCCCGCAAGCTGTTAGTCGAATCAAAACCAATATATATGTAGATGATTTAATGACTGGTGCTGACACAATAGAAGAAGCTACCAGATTGAAAGAAGAAATCAATACCATACTCTCGAGTTTCGGGTTTCAGCTTAGAAAATGGTTGTCCAATGAGCCAATATTATTGAACTCACCAGAAGTCGCTAAGAAACCCATTCATGAAAAAATTATACTTGAAATCGAAGAAACCAACTCAATCAAAGTATTAGGACTTCATTGGAACCCAACAAAGGACTGTTTCAAATTCAGAGTAAGCCTAAATGAAAATCCTATCATGACAAAACGGGGCATTCTCTCGGAGGCAAGTCGACTATTTGATCCATTGGGATGGCTTGCTCCAATAACAGTCAGGTTCAAAATATTTTTACAAAGTCTGTGGATAAGGAATTTAGAATGGGATGACGAAATTCCATCAGATTTAACAAATGAATGGCTAACTATTAGGAACAATCTACCAAAAATAGAAGAAATCGAAATCAAAAGATATTTAGGTGTAACACAAAATGGAAAAATAGCACTGTATGGTTTCTCCGATGCTTCTAGACATGCCTACGCGGCGGTGGTTTATGGCAAAATAATAAATCCAGACGGAGTTTCTATAGTTAAACTACTGTCGGCGAAAACAAAGGTAGCTCCGGTCAAACAACAATCTATCCCTCGTCTGGAATTGTGTGGAGCATTACTACTAAACAGACTGCTCTTAACAGTGAAGAATACCCTAAAACTCGAAGTTGTTGAAACTACGGCCTGGACTGATTCCACCATTGTACTAGATTGGTTATCTGCTCATCCCACGAAATGGAATACTTTTGTAGGAAATAGAACTGGCGAAATTCTCAGTAACATGAGTAAATCGCAATGGAGACATGTCGACTCTGAACATAACCCGGCTGACTGTGCCTCTAGAGGGATTGAGCCTGAAAAACTACAAAACTTTACCTTGTGGTGGAATGGTCCAAATTGGCTAATGAACAGTGAACATTGGCCAACAAACCAAGTAAATCACCCAAACACAACAGAGGAAATGCGTATCCAATCACAGAACATCCAAATTCCACAATCCAATATACTAGATGATCTAACCAACAAAATATCCAGCTTCAGCAAATTGATAAGAATTTTGGCTTACACATTCCGCTATATTAACTTAAAATTGAAGCGAGTTCCTAAAACTTCAGTCTTACCATGTCTTTCTAGCCTGGAATTAAAATATCCGCAGCTGCTCATCTTCAAGTACATACAGTCAAAGCACTTTGATCCAGAAATAAGATTAATAATGTCAAAAAGGGAATTACCAGCTTCCAGTAAGCTAAATTGTGTGAATCAAACCGTTCCTGGACGAATCGGGACTGCTACGAGTTGGAGGCAGAATTGTCAATGCAGCAATTACATATAACGTGAAACATCCAATTATACTGCCAGCCAAGGACGACCTAACCGAGTCCATTGTAAGGGAACATCATTTACGTTATCTACATCCAGGACAAACTCTCATGATTGCAACATTGCGTCAAAGATATTGGATCGTAGGTTCAAGACAGTTAGTTCGAAAGATAGTGCATAATTGTGTGAAGTGTGTGAAATACAAGGGAAGAGAGATGAAGCAAATGATGGGTGATCTTCCACACCCAAGGGTTAAATTAGTGAGACCATTCCTCAATGTTGGAGTAGATTACGCTGGTCCATTCCAAACGCGCCAAACCAGAGGTAGAGGGCTGCAGAAAACTTACAAAAGTTACATATGCATTTTTGTATGTTTAGCCACCAAAGCGGTTCATATTGAACTAGTCACTGATCTTACCACTGATTGCTATATTGCCGCACTTCGACGATTCATTGCTCGAAGAGGAGTATGCAAGGAAATACAAAGTGACAACGGAACAAACTTTATTGGAGCTAGCAACCATTTAAATGAAGTATTCAGATTCCTAAAACAAAATATTAATATCGTTTCTAAATTTTTATTGACAGATGAGATTTCATTTAAATTTATTCCACCAAGTGCACCTCATTTTGGTGGTATCTGGGAGGCAGCGGTCAAGAGTGTGAAGTACCATCTTAGGCGAGTTACAGATGGACACGTCCTTACTTTAGAAGAAATGTCGACGCTATTGGCTGAGATAGAAGCAATGTTAAACTCCCGACCGATCTGCGTACTCTCGACTGATGATCTTGATTACCTGACACCAGGACACTTTCTGATTGGCCGACCAACTACTCAGCTTCCTACCGATGATTTAGAAAACACCAAATTATCCAAGTTATCCCGATGGCAGATAGTGCAAAAAATGAACCAGCATATTTGGAGAAGGTGGCATTTAGAGTATTTAACAAACCTGCAACGAAGAAGCAAATGGCATAAACGAGAAAGCAACATTAAAATTGGTGATATTGTCGTCATAAAGGAAAATAATTTACCGCCGTCGAAGTGGTTAATGGGAAAAATAACTGAAGTGCATCCTGGATCAGATGGTATCATCAGAGTAGTTACATTAAAAACAACTCACGGCGTTTTAAAACGTCCAATACATAAGTTATGCCTGTTACCAGTAAGTTGAATCATCCGATTCAAGCGGGCCGGAATGTTGTGATCACTGTTGGTCAAAATACCTAAAATTAAAATAAACACAATTAGTTTAAGTAACCTAAAAATATTAAATTTAAACTTATCGTAAAACTGTATGTATGTCTTCTCGTTAATTCATATGTTACACCTTGTAATCTGTGAGTAAAATTGTTATTGTTAATTAATAGTATTTATTAATGGTATTATAATACAAACGTACCTTATTAAGATATAATTCCGGCAGTACTCAACTTGTTTATATTCATTTAATGACAGATAAATATTAATGTCAAATTCTAGTACACCATAAAGTACTTATTAGAGTTAGAGTGCGTTTTATGTAATATCCAATCTATTACTAAATGTTAAGTAAATTGAATGTTAATCTAGTACAAATTGAAACCAATAATTGTCATTTTTAACAAAATAAAATTCTCTTCTCAAAAAACCATCAAGGCGTTAACACCGAATAAAAATATAAAATAAAACTATTTAAAATTGCAACCCATTTTGTATACCTTACTTACCTGAGTACCTTCAGCATACATCAAACTTCATCTTTGTTCGTGGCATCGAATTTTGGTGTATTTAGGTAGCTTTTGGGTTGGTTTTCCGAGGTTTGTTTCCTATATCATTGATAGATACGCTTGAAGCACGTACTCAAAGCAATCAATCATTTGAAATGAATATACAGATTTGTTTTTAATTTAGGAACATTTTCAGAGTGTTTCGGTGATAAGTGTTTTGAGCCTTCTTTGCAAGGATTATTACCCTTTTCTTTTTATTAAATAATATTTCTTCTTTTACATTAGCCTCCTTGAGAATATTAGACAAATGTAGAACTAATTGTTGATCGAACGTATTAATCGAACATTTAGTGATGGGAATTAGTGCTTCTGGTGTTGAGAGCATCAGCATTCGAGTTGAGTATTCCTTGTTTATACTGTATTGTATAATCGAATTCCTCCAACTTTAGTCTCCACCTTAGTAATTTGCTGTTTGGTTCCTTTAATGAGAACAACCAGGTTAACGGTTTATGATCCGTTATTATAGTGAACTTGTTCCCAAATAAATATGGTCTAAAATATTTTGGGGCTCAGACTATCGCTAACAACGCCTTCTCTATAGTGGAGTAATTTTGTTCGCTTTTGGAGAAGGTCCGAGATGCATAGCATATCGGTAAATCATTTCCGATGTTCCCTTGAGAAAGCACAGCGCCCAGAGCCACATTGCTGGCGTCCGTTGCCACAATGAACGGTTTATTAAAATCGGGATATATGAGGATAGGTTCAATACATAGTAATGTTTGGCATTGTTCGAAGCACTTGATATATTCTTCGTCTAAGGTGATCTACTTGTCTTTCCTTAGGAAATTAGTTAAGGGTTTGGTTATATGTGAAAAATTAGTAATGAATTTTCTGTAGTAACCCATGAGACCAAGAAAGCTTTTTATTTGTATCTCCGTCTTCGGCAGGGGCAACTTTTGTATTGCTTCTATTTAAGCGGGGTTCGGTTTGACTCCCTGAGGTGTGACAATATGGCCCAAAAAAACTATTTCCTTATGCAGGAATTCTGATTTGTCCAATTGTATTTTTAAATTGGCTACCTATTTAACACTTTATTTAGGTTTTCAATGTGTTCCTGGAGCGACGTGAAGAACACAATAATGTCGTCCATGTAGCACAAACAGGTACTTCCTTGTAATTCCCCAAGTACATTGTCTATTACTCTCTGGAATGTACTTGGTGCGTTCTTCAGTCCGAATGGCATACGAACGTATTCGTAGTGCCAAAATCCAAACCATTTAACTTTACCGCTAGCATCCGATTTCTTTGGAACTATCCAAACCGGTGAGCTCCAGGAGAATAGCTTGGTCTAATAATTCCCTGCGTTAGCATTTCCATGATCTGTTTTTCTACCTCAGCCTTATGCACGTGTGGGTAGCGGTAGCTCTTTGTGAATATTTGCTTTTCGTCCTCTAACTTAATCTCATGTCTGATTTCATTACGGAAGGTGAGCTGTTGTGCGTTCTTTTCAAATATTCCTTCGTACTGCAAGCGCATAGTTTTTCTATGGGTTTCCTTTCTTCGCTGTTAAGGTGACTTGTCCTAATGAGATTTGAGATAGTTTCGATTGTGGGTGGGCATTCGTAAATTTTCTCATCATTAATTTCTGCATGATAATTTTTTTTTTTTTGTGAATTAATGCTTCATTGTAATTGCTGATTGTGTAGTTTAGAATTGTGTTGTCATTTTATTACTAACGACTTTACATAGGTGTCTGTAACGGGTCGAGTCAACCAATTTTGGTTAGGAAGCCGAAAAGTATTAATAGAATTAAATTTCAGGAAAATTCCAGATGCATGTGAAATAATAATATTTTTTCTTAGGTTGCCGTTTTAAAGAAGCAATTGTTGAAGACCAATACCATCGTTATCCATTAACCTATTAAGCCTTTATCCTTCATCTAGTAGATTAGAATTGTGTTGTCTTTGTGTTACTAACTATCGGCTATACCTAGTTGTCTGTAACCGGGCCGATTCTGTCCCACTTAACTAACCTATCCAAGCCTTCGGTTTTGTTATGTGTAAAAAAGGGTGTACGGTGGACCCGGCGTCATCCGGGAACTCAAGCCTAAGAACTTGGTCGTACATTCAAAATCAATCAATCAATCAATCAATTAATTTCTGCATGATAATTTTCGAATCTTTCACTTTCGATCGGATGTTCTATTATGAACGTATGTTCTTGATTGCTATAATTTACAACCTCTACTTGGGCGTAATGGTTGGTACTTTGGTAGACACCTTCGGGTATTATCTGATTTCCGTGGAGGATTTTTGTATATTCGTCCATTTTCTATATTAACGGGTACACGGGCGATGAGTTTGCTTCGGGGTAAAATTTTATACTGTTGGGGCACGTAATTTAATTTAAATAAAAGGGGGATTGTTACTTTGGGTAATATTAGATGTGATTTCGCAAGATCGATTTGGATTTTCAGCTGTTGCATCAGTTCTAATTCGATGAGGCCGTCAAAGTAGTCGTGGAATTTAAACAATAAAAATTCCAATGGCTGCTTTGTTTTGAACTCCTCGAATCCATCTATAATAACTGCTTTATCAATGGAATGTGGTTGTATGGATATAATCGATTTTTTGTTAACTAAAATTGAATTAAAAATGATTTGGTCCAGTGTCAATCAATAGTTTTAATTTTTTCTTCTGGGTTTTGATTTCAATAAATGGTAGTCTATAACCCGAATGTGAAAGGTGGTGCTCTTTATTGGAACGGTGGTTTGGACTGAAAATGTTGTTGGTTAAAGGTGAATTGTTTATTTCTGTCTGGATTGGATGAAGTATCCATAGCTTCAATTTTCGTGGATGGATACGGTTTGAGTGCTAGCATGTGTCTGTTAGGTAGTATTGGGTTTTGTTGTGTGAAAGGACGATGATTGGGTATGGGGATTTCTTTGGAATGGTTGATAATTGTGTTGTCTGAAATTATTGGTTGAATTTTGGTATTGATACGGTTGGGGTTTCATAGGTAATCTAGGATATTGTTTCGGGTGTTCTAATGGTTTCATTTTTAGGTAGCTTGTATTTTCTTCTTTCGAACAATAAATTCTTGCTGTCTGTAGGCTAGAGGGTTGCATGGAACTTATTATTGGTCCTAACGAGCTCCCGAGTCCGGCGAGAAATACGGCCAGACACATGGAATGGTACCAATTTCGTTTTGCCGAAAGTACGCCTCGGTGACCATCCACGGGTGTATTTAATTTTGCCCAATTATTTAAGGAATTTAGAATGTCGAAAATTCGTGAAAAGTATTTTAAATGAATCATAAAACTAAACTTATCAATTTGTAAGCACAATAATTCGTTCAAATTATTGTATATAAATAATAAAGTTGTTTTGGGTGTCAGCTTTAGTACGAGTAGTTTTACTCGGTCGGTAGCAGCCAAATAGATTATATCGTATACTAAAATGGTAAAGTACAATACCCACGAATTAACATGATTCGTGTTGTAGAAGCAGTAAGACTAAATACAGAATATATTTAGAGATGGCAGTACACACATTTTGAATGGATTTTTTTTCGGGCGTGCACTGTTTTTATATATAAATTCCGACTTCTATACATAAATTCCGGTTCATCTATTAGATGGTAACTCTTAAGTGATCATTTGTGTTAGAATTTATTCGAAACCCGTGTATTTCCCTCATCTTGTCATCTTGTAGTGATAGAATTTCTTTAAACTCATCTTCTTCTGGTGTCGGTTGTAGGATGGCTGGGAGTACCCTAATTGTTGATTTCTCTTTTGAGATAACTATTATATTTCCGATGGATATGGTGGCGTTGTTGAACTTTATCAGATAGGTACCATTCATGTTTGTGTTTCGTTGTTGACGTTAAGGTCTCCTGCTGACTGTTGGTTTGATGACATTTGGAAGGACGGCTTCGGAGCAGGTTCGGCAAACATGACGAATTACTTATTTCTAAAATATTATATTCTATTTCGGTAACCCTGTTATTTTGTTTGACTGGTTTTAATAATAATCTTTCGTAAAGTTCCATGGTCGTTAAGGGGATGTAACCAATATAGAGTAAGCATAACCTATTACTAATAATTTTGATATCTGCATAATCGAATGCCTCTTCTGGAGTGGCATATGGCACATTTTCTTTCTCCATTGTTTCTATAGCTAATTAACTTCAGAGTTTGACAAAATGAGAGAATTTATAATTCCCGCTTTTGTCCAGTGTATTGCATATTTGATGTTTATAATTTCATCTTTCATTAATTTTTTTTTCTTTTCCCTGCTATCTGTTCTGGGGCCAAGGCTCTCCCAACTCTTCCGCGCGGTTTGCTTATTAAAGTCCTTATCTTTACGCCTGTATTGGCCAATTCGAGGACGTACGGATAGAGGTCCGATTTTATTACCATCTGCACATTGCATAGGAAGATGGGTCGGCCCAAGAGTTTTGCACTTCGACAGGGGGTCATAGATGTGTTCCTTTTGATGTGTCACTATGCCATTTGGTCGGGTCCATTAATCTTAACTTATACTGAATATTTAAGGCCAATTGGTCTGTTAGTTTGTTTTCTTTATGAATCGCGTTTGTTATTATATTTGCCATTTTGGTAATATTATTTATCCTATCGTTATACACCTGGTTAATAATAACCTGTTTGTTGTTATTCTCTAAAATATTGTTTATCGTGCTCTTAATTATCTCGAAATCCCCATAATCTGGATTTCCAGCGATCCATTTCCATGTCGTGCCGATAAAATCTAAAGATCGTTTGCTCCTGTGTGTTTTTAGTCCGTCTAATAGTGTTTGTAGTAGAGTTAGCTCGTGGTGCAGATAGGGGTACAGAGGATGTATTGTCGTAATTTCCTGTGCCAATATAGTATTCATCCTGTTTATAAAGTTCTGGTGGTTATCTAACTCAATTACATGAATTAATTTAAAATTCCCGTTTTGTATTTCCGCCCTACCGGTGTTAATGGATATTATTTTGGAATTTGAGTAGTCGAGTATTTGAACTTCTGACTCTGTCAACACTGTAGTGTTCCTATCTTCTTTTACTGCTTCTTGCTTATATCTAGCAGTTAATTTTGACCCTATTCTTATATTATTCTTTGCGTATATGGATTGGCCTGGTTGATAGAGTTTAATGGGTTTACGTTTCTTGTTATGATATCTAATGTCTTGTTCTTGCCTTTCTTTTAGTTTTTGTATGCCGTAGAGGCGGGCCTGGACTTCTACTGTAGAATGTTTCAATTGGTTTTTTCTTTGTTGTTTTTCTTTTGTTCTTTCGATCCTCTCCGTTTGAAGATACCTCATTATCTCTGAAAGGGTAGAATGAAACCTTTCAATTTGGCCATTCACCTCACTCTTATATGGAGGTGTTTTAAAGACTTTTATTTTAAGTCCGTCTTCCATCATAGATATTATTGAATTAGAATTTAAAGATTTCTCGTTATCTATAATTACAACTTCGGGTACGCCGAAGAAGAAAAGTATATCCCAAAGTGGTTGTCTGATGTCTTTTATAGCCCTAGATTTGATGGGTTTGCAGAAACCTAATTTGCTATATTCATCTATCGCGACTATAACCAAATTATTTTCGGGTGAGTAAATGTCTATATGGACGGTATGTCCTGGATAATTAGGAATGGGTGTCGGATTCATCACCAGATTATTCGGGTGCCTATCGTATTTACTCTCTTTGCAGGTGGAACATCGTTTGACTAAGAATTTTTCTCTTCCTGCTCATTCTAGGAAAATAATATCTTTCGATTATTTGTTCTCTATTCTCTTCTGCGTTACTATGAGCCCGACGATGGATATCAAGAATTTTTTCGTCCTGTTCATCTTCGCCCGTAATGTCTTGTACTATTTTGTGAGTTAGCTATTCTGGATAAAGTATCCGCTACTACGTTTCTTCTTCCCGGCACATACTTAAGCTCATAGTTGTATTCTTCAAGTATAGCTTTCCACCGGTTCATCTTGGCTTTATTGTTTTTATTGCTGAGTGCATAAGTTAGCGGTGAACATCGGTAAATATCTTTTCCTTCCTAGCTTCGTATCGTAAATATCTTTTCCTTCCTAATTTCTTAAAGATGTTAAAGACCAGATGGTTGCCAGCATCTCCTTTTCGTTTGCTGCGTAATTCTCTTCGGTCTTATCTAAAGCTCTTGAAAGGAGTGTGATTGGCTTTCCTTCCTGAGACAATACTGCACCCAGTGCGAAACTGGAAGCATCTGTGGTTAGTTCAAAATATTTTTGGAAATTAGGAAATGATAATAATACTTCATTAGACACGAGGGAGTTTTTTATCTTACTAAAAGCAATTCTTTCCTCTTCAGTGAAAGTTATTTGTATGGACTTTGAGACGGTTTTGAACACATGTCCGTTTCACCCTCTCAGAAGTGCCTCAATATAGCGGCGATAGAATCCTGCCATCCCCAAGATTGAATATTGCTTCATATTCTCGAAGTGTTCTTGCTCGTAATTATATCGTCGATGTATACGTAATATCGTTTCCCGATATGATCCCGCAGAATGTCATCTAGGGCACGTTGGAAAATAGAGGGTGCATTTCTGAGTCCGAACGGTTGTCGAGTGAACTCGTATTTGCCGTGATTCACCGAAAAGGTAGTTTTTTCAATATCCGATTCTCTTAGAGGAATCTGATGGAAACCGCTCTTTAAGTCTTCGATATTGAAAAGTCTGTTGTCGCCTAAGTTTGCCAATATATCGTTAATCTCGGGTATTGGATACCTATCCGAGATCGTAACTAAGTTTAGATTGCGATAATCGATGACCTGTCTATATTTTTTTCACCCGAAGTATCTCCCTTTTTGAGTAAGACCCAAACTGGGAGGTTGTAGGGAGATTTGGACGGTCTGATAACCCCATCCTCTAAAAGTTGTTTGATTTGTTTTTCTACTACTTCCTTTACACTTGTGGTATGAATTACGAATTTGATAAAATTGCTGAGGCAGGTCTCGATGGATTTTAAATTCAAGCCCTTGGTGCCAAACTTTGTCGAATGCTTGAGCTACATCCAAGAAAATACTGGTGCATACCTTCTTATTCTCAAGCGCATCCTCAATGACATCCGTTATTCTGTGATTTTGTTCAACTATAGAATGATTTTCTCCAAACCCAAATTTGTGTGGTGGAATTGAGCAATATCTTCAGCAACAGTTTTTCAAATATTTTTTATATGACCGGAAGTAGTGAAATCGGTCTATATGACTTTTTATCGTTTCCTGGTTTACCTGGTTTAGGAATCATAATTACTTCAGACACCTTTCATTGACGTGGAATATATTTCAATCTGATGGCTGCGTTAAATGGCTTTCTGCGGGAATGGCTTTCACAATCTGCCCAGGAATTTCTGATACTTATGATATTATTGATTTCAGTTTTAAGTTCCAATAAGGTCACATGTCCTATGTTAAGATCATCTACTTTGTTTACGACCGTTGTGTTTTCATTTACTGTTTGTCTCGGCAACGCTTGAAAAGTCTCTTCTAAATAAGCAGCAAATAGAGAGACTTTCTGTTGGTTTGGTTGGTTCATTTGGTTCCTTTTAGCCCCTTCGTTGCTTTCCAAAGCGAGTGATATTTCTGAGCTGATTAGTATATGATAGTTCATAGATGGATCGTATATGGCTGCCATTAACATCAACTTATACCATTCAACAGTTGTGCAAAGTTGTGGTGGCGCAAATTTTCTATACCTAATTTGGAGATTTTGTCCGTTTTAATTGCGCGACTTCAAAGCGTATTGTACCGATTTGTTACTTTTGGTGGTTTTATGATGCCCTCGTTGTTTTATAATTTTATCTAAATTTTTCGGCATTCAATTGAATTTTAATAAAATGTGTTTAAATTTTTTTAAATTATTACAACCAATTTCAAATCACAAATTTTTTCAAAACGTCATATAATTGTAGGTATCCCTCATTGAACGCAATTTTTGATTAATGTTCTAGCAATACTTGGTTATGTAAATTGTACAGTTTGTGACTGTCGGAGCAGCCGTATTAGTGACAATGATAGCTACGAATGATATTAAATATTTGTTTACTTATAAATAATTAATAAAGCGCACAGACCTATAAGAAATCGTAATTCGATTGTGCTTGAGGCATACAGGAAAGCTGAATAGCCAAACCGTCATCAATTTAGTTTATTCTGAATTCATCAATAATTTAACTTGAACTTAAGTATTCAAATTAATACGGGCAATGTATATCGTCGCACAACACTGCGCATAAACGCCCATCTCTGCCCACTATAGGCCGACTAACTTTAATTAAAAATTAAGCTTTAGAAGTTTTTCGAGCTTTTAAATTTTTTGTTGTTCAACAACTTGATGCGGTTATTTTCAAGTTCCGTTCAATTTTCATAATATTAAACCATTTTAACGATATCCAAAGCCCATCTAATGAAGATAAAGATAAATTGGCGCGAAAACACAGCTCTATAATTTTAGCAATTTATAAAGGGTGTTTTTTTAAGAGGTTGCCGATTTTTTTTTTTGAATAAAACACATATAAAATTATGAAATGACCAAAATTTTTTTTTATTTGGTAGATAATTTTTTGGCATTTAACATTTAAACACAATTTCTGGCATATGGCTACCACGACTATTTTTCACAAATGTCATTCTGGAGGTCCAATTTTCCAGCACTTTTTCAAGCATTTGAGGGCGTATGTCAGCAATGACACGTTGAATATTGGTTTCCAAAGCGTCAATCGATTGAGGTTTATCCACATAAACCAATGACTTCACGTATCCCCACAAAAAGTAATCGAGTGGCGTCAAATCGCACGAACGCGGAGGCCAATTCACCGGACCATTTCTCGAAATAATGTTGTCGTTGAAAGTTTCTTTCAATAAGTCGATTGTTTCACGTGCTGTATGGCAAGTGGCACCATCTTGTTGAAACCACATTTCATCCATATCCATATCTTCAAGATTTGACAACAAAAACTCATTTAACATGGTTCTGTATCGATTTCCATTCACGGTAACGCGTCGTCCTTCCTCATTTTTAAAGAAATATGGACCGATGATCCCACCAGCCCATAGACCGCACCAAACAGTACATTTATCAGGATGCATTGGTAATTCTTGAACGGCGTGTGGATTATCTTTGCTCCAAATGCGACAATTTTGTTTGTTGACGTATCCATTTAACCAAAAATGCGCCTCACCACTGAAGAGAATTTTACGGTAAAAAAATGGATCTTCGTTCAATTGATTTAACGACCAATCACTGAATTCACGGCGCAAACGATGGTCGTGTGGCTTTAATTCTTGCACCAATTGAATTTTGTATGGCACCAAACCCAAATCTTTACGTAAAATTTTCCATAAAGTCGATGGACAAAGTCCAATTTGCTGAGCACGACGACGAATCGATAAATTGTCGTTTTCTTCGACACTGGCCTCAACGACAGCAATATTTTCTTCTGTACGAACTCTTCTCATTCTTGTCGGTGGCTTGGCATCCAAAAGAGTGAATGTAGACCGAAATTTGGTAATTACGTTCTTTATGGTGGTCTCTGACGGACGATTATGTGCACCATAAAATTCACGAAGTGCTCTATAAACATTTTTAATTGAACACTGATTTTGAAAATAAATTTCCACGATTTGAAAACGTTGTTCTGGAGTTAACCTATTCATAATGATTTGCCAAACAATACTGAGTAGAAATGCCACTTTGAGCTGTCAAAACAACTGTCATAAAATAAAACGACATCTATCGGAAAAAAAAACCTCCTAAAAAAACACCCTTTACAAACTTCATACGTCAAATTTAACTATTAACCTACTACAATTTAATGAATTATAATACATAAATGGACAATGAGCACTTAAAATTGCATAATCGCGCGAATCATTTAATATTCATAAAAAATAGTCTCCCCGCATACGTGCAAAATCACTACCCGCGCCTAATTCGGTCAATTCTCTGCATATGGACATCATGACTCATCATCTTTTTCGGCGTTATTTAATTTTCGTCTACAACTATATTGCTGTATGTAAACTTTCTAATAACAAAACGATACAAAATTTATAATTAACAACAAACAACAGAATTTGTCAAGACTTTCATTTACCTCCAAACTAGATACCCATTGCGTCGGTAAATGTACTCGTACGCAGACAATAAAATTCCTGAACATGATTTTCGAGTTGCGTACAATGAAAGTTGTTTCTATAGAGGCACAATTAATAATAATTTACCATTAAATATTTTGTCTAGATGTGTTAAGTTTATGACCTTTAAACTAATCACTCATTTCATAATTTGTTTGTTTTTTTTTTTGCAGAATAATGAGTTGGGCAACCAGAAAATTGCTAAGATGTGCAATGTTAGCGCTAAGTTGGGCGTTTATACCGTACAGTAGAATAGTCAGTTTAAGGACACAAAATAAAAGGTTGCCGCCAATGAAAAGTAATTTGCTCGAAATACCAGCAGTACAGCTGGCGCATATGATACGAACTAAACAGGTAAGTGTCATTTGAAAAATTTTATGTTTCCGCTGGGGGGGAAATTATTTTTGTATAATTCCATAAAATTCCATCAAAAAAAAATTGTGGCAAAGTACATGCATTCCACCAACTAGGAAGTAAACAATTTTAATCGGAAGGTTAGCAAAAACCTATATTGGAATTGCAAATTAGAGATAAGTAATTATTTATAAAGGTAAACTGGTAATAGTTTTGTGGAGATTTGATTAGTAATTAGCTACCTGTTAATAAGAAAAAACGTTTGTCATATGACGAATAAAAGGGGTGGACAAATATTTAACTTGTGGGTAATTTGTTTTTGTTTGCTTATTAATGATGTGATGTTTTGCGAAAGTACGTCATTTGCAAATTTATGTTCTTGTTGTTTTATTATTTATTGTATTGGACAAAATGTTTTTTATTTGTTTAACAACAGTGCAATAAACTTATTCAATACGACATTCTTCAAATTAGTAGAAACTTGCTGTGTTGTCAGAAATTATTGTTATTACGTGTGCAAGTAGAAACTGCGGCTATGAAGCTGGTTGCATTAAAATATACTTGAACGCATCCATATCGTCCGCCAAATTTTCGTCATTTACAAGCTGTCGTTCCGTGTGCATCAATTTTAAGAGATGGATGTCGGTAAGCAACATTTACGTCATTGCATTCAATTTTGTTTTCAAATGAAATGAAAATGAAGCTACTCAAGCTAGGGAATGGATTAATTCGACTTTTGTGAGTCATTCAACACTAAAAAGTGGTTTGCAAATTTTCGTGATGGCAATTTTAGTCTTGAAGATGATGCACGTCCAGGTGCAGTAAAACAATTTGAAGACGAAGAACTTAAAGTTTTGCTGGATGAAAATCCGTCTCAAACTCAAACGGAGCTTGCAGGAGGAAGGAAAATGTGTTCGTCATAAACTGACAGAAGAAAACAAAATAAAAGTGGATTTTGTATCAGTTGCAAAAATGAATATTCATCCCAAGAAGGTGTTACTGAACTTTACCAGGCCCAATTGTTCAAATTAAGTGATGCTCTAGAGAAAAGAAGACCATTTACGGGCCAAGGAAGGTGGAAGGTGATACTGCTGTTTGACAACGCTCGCCCACATAAAGGGTGTTTTTTTAGAGGTTCACATTTTTAAATTGGCAATACTGTTTTGTTTGACAACCAATTTGACAGCTGACATTTACTTTGTCATTAGTTTGATTTGCCATTTCATATTGAATAGACTCACGCCAGAGCAACGGTTGCAAATTGTTGAAATCAAATCAATCAATTTTTATCAAAATATAATGGTTCTGTTCGCCAAACTCATCGTACATTACGTCCATTTTCCGGTCGTCATAATCGTCCATCAGAGCGGGTAATTCGTTTAACTATAGATCGATTTCGCACCACGTATACTCTAAATGATATTGGGAGTACAAATTAATTCGGTCCGTTTTTTTAATTTTAAAAATGCATTTATTTTAAAACAAAATGAATGAACAGATTCATTAAAATATTGCCCATCGCTGCTTACGACTTTGTTCCACCTTTCAGGCAATTTTCGAACCCTATCTCGGAAAAAACGTTTCGAATCGAGGCGATCCAAGTTTGAAGCCAATTTTCAATTTCTTCGACAGAAGTGAACCGGTGACCTGCCAAATGGTGTTGCATCCATCGGAAAAATCAGTAATCAGACGGAGCAATGTCTTAAAATACGGCGGGTGCGGTAAAATATCCCTCTTTAGCGTTTCCAAATATTTTTACGATTTTTGGAACGTTAGGCCGAGCGTTGTTATGCAGAAGAACAACTTTATCATGCCTTCCCTCATATTCCGGGCGTTTTTCTCGTAATGCACGACTTAAACTAATTAATTGTAGTCTGTACTGCTCGCCCGTAATGGAATCGCCAGCTTATAGCTGCTCGTAGTACACAACGGCTCTATGGTCCCACCAGATACACAGCATAACCTTCGAGCCATGAATGTTCGTCTTTGGTGTTGATATTGAGGTGGATCGAAACGATTGGCCGGGCAAAGCGTAGTATTATGTTTCCTCTTGGGGTTATCGTAGAAGATCCGCTTCTCATCACCAGTCACTATCCGATGTAAAAAACCCTTTCTGGTTTTCCTTTGAAGCAGCTGCTCACAAGAAAGAAATCACCTTTCCACGTCTCTTGGTTTCAATTCATAAGGGACCCAATTGCCTTGCTTTGGAATCATGTCCATAGATTTCAATCGTATGGAAACTGTTTGTTTCGTTCATCGAGCAATGCCTCTAATTCATCGTCTACGAATTTTTTAGCTGTCCCAAGCGAGACTTATCTTCAACACTGAAATCATTTTTGAAGCGTTGAAGCCATTCTCTACACGATTTAGTGGTTGGAGTATTATCACCGTAAACTTCCACAAGCATTCGATGTGGTTCAGCTGCATTTTTTTTTCTAATGTTTAGTTATAACGGCAGATGTCTAATCTGTCTGAAATAACGGAAATTAGTTGTCACTGTAAACAATTTATTATAATCAGAGCCACTTTTTGAAAACGAACCGTGCGTACCGAACAAGCGATAGACGCTGTACAGCGTAGCATTGAGGAAGACCCAAATCAATCAATTCGCCGTCGTTCTCAGCAACTGGAGATGTGTCCATCTACTTTATGAAACATTTTATCTAAGGATCTTGGTTTACGTGCTTACAAAATTCAAACTTGTGCAGGAATTAAAGCCATCCGACCATCTCCGCCAATTCGGCCAAGGGCTGAAACACAAATTGATATTGATGTTGATTTTCCAAACAAAATTTTGTTCAGCGATGAAGCTCACTTTTGGTTGAATGGATACGTTAATAAACAGAATTGTCGGATTTAGAGTGAAGATAATCCAAAAGCCTTTGCCGAAACATTATGGGCCGGCGGAATCATCGGTCCATATGTCTTCAAAAACGATGATGGGCGATTTTATTTATAATTTCACGTAATGGTCCTGTTAATTGGCCACCGAGATTGTGTGATCACTTGTCTACGCCGATAAATCAGAGACGGTTGAACACTTGAACACACTATTCGGCGAGTTATTAGCGAGATACGGCCGCAAATGCTGCGAAGAGTGATCGAAAATTGGACCTCCAGATTACGCCATGTATGCGCCTGCACACCTAATGAATAACAGAGGAGAGAGAGAAAAAGACAAAATGAAACATCAACTACGGGTGTCTGATAATAGTAGGCAGTTGATTGTGTTAGAGTTGGTTAGACTCTGAACCCCAATATGGAAGTAAAGAAATAAACCCAAGAAAAGTGCCAGGTTTTGACCTGAAAAAATAAAATTTTCTACAGAGCCGCCTAAACTCAGGGTAAAATACTCGTATATATCAATTGTACAAATGTTTGTGGGGGTAATAGTGATTCTTATGGCAAATTTTTGGTACTGGAACAGTCCAAATGAAGTCGAAATTACCACCAGATCTTTCGATTCCTTATCAAGTATCAATTGCAAATATGCTTCGCCGAGTTCAATCTTCAAAAATCGCTTCCCTTCTTGCAGACACTGAAATAACTTCTCAAATCTCGGAAATGGATACTGCTCGACCCAGAGGTGGGAGTTTGCCGTAATCTTAAAATCTCCGCAGGTTTTCACTGAATTTTTGTCAGCTTGAAGAACGCCAAAACCAATCTATCAAACTCTCTTTTAACTTCGTCTCTTTGTTTAAACGGTAACAAAAGGTGCACGTGCTTTGAAATATTTCGGTGTAGGCTTTGCATTGATTACAGTTACCCAAGCCAAGTTCGAAAATGCTCGAGTATTTTTTATACAGAACATCGACTTTGGTTTCACAATCGTACGAAATAGAAAACAAATACTCTTTCTCCGCTTCAATATTGCTCCGTCGGCTGCAGTCACAAGTTAGTGGCAATTCCGTGTGAACGTTCAAAAAATTTACATTAACGCCCAACGTGACTTTCGGCTGGTTTAGTTCACGATAACCATACACCAACCCATTTACCAATCATGATAATTGTTGATCCAGTATAAACTAAAAATTTTTGAGGCTTTTCGTTAATTTCTGTTGGCACAAATGTGATTGTTGAGCAAATTCTTATTTTGGTTTTGATTCCAAACTGGCAACATCATTCAACACCAATGATTCCTGTTCAGATTTGACCACATTGCCACTTGAACGGATTTTCTTAAACGAAGAATTCCCGTTGGCTCGTGAAGGTTATGTATAAGTCTATTCAAGATTGTGAAATCAGAATAAGATTTCTTACATCCTGTGCATTTGAACTCACATTTTGCTGCCACTTGAACGGTGATGACAACACATAAACAAATTTGGTGAAATATTCTGTCAAACTTTTCTTGATTTCATCTAACGGTTTATTGGTAAAACTTTCCGCTCCGTTCAATTCCATGATAATATGATACTTATCGATTCCGACCCCAAATTCATCGACACGATGTTATTCACGACTCATCAAAATTGTATTTGTTGTAGTCGTAAGCAACCAACGGCACAGGAGCTGGAAAATGCCGAGTTCTGTGATTGGTCAACAAGTTTCATTTGTCTATTAATCTTGCCGACAGCCCAAATAAATTTTTAAACATTTCTGAAGGATCAGTACAAGTGATACGACCGATAATATTCCTTTAGTCTGTGCTTAGAAGGTTGACGAAGCATTTTTCATAATTATTCTCTTATCGTTTCTATCCAATTGTAGATTCCAAGCTAACAGGTAGGATAAGGCTAAATAACATGCATCTGAAGACTATGAATTTCCCGCATTCTCGAGCTTATAACAAAGCCCGTTACGGGATCCAACTATTTACGAATTGCTCTAACTTCACCCAGTACAAATTACCACTTAAAATGCGTCCAGCTTTTAATTTACTTCACTACGATGCCACATAAAACATGGACTTATTTTTGGCACAGGTGTAGCGGAGTGCATGAGCGTAGGTAGTGAACAAGAATCTCCTAATCCCCATCGTCCTTGCAGCTTCTACAGAAGTCATTTGCATCCAGAGCCAGCCTTCTCGCATGATCTCCAAAGAGGCAGTGTCCAGTAAGTACCCTTATAATTCTACCTTAATCACGCTTCTTTAGTGTGATTAAGTTCTTGGAGCGATTCAAGTTCAGCTCAGGCCATACTTGTTTCGCTATCCTGCCAGTCGGACTTGCGAACCTGTGGCTTGCTGCTTTCGGCACAGACAAAAGCCTACCTACACATTCTCTACCTGGCTCCAGTTGGAGAGTCGTACCGTACTGAACATTGAATAGTTCACTCATCTCGTTCACGGCAGGGAAATTGAATCTAGCGAAAGCATGGCCGCCCGTCTATACACATAGACTCTTCAATCGCTATAATTTCAGCCTGGTACACGCTGCAGTAAACATGGAGCCGAAAGAATAGACCTACATTTAGTTCCCACTCTACCATCGAGCTTTAAGCCGTCGGTGAATAATTTAACTGTCCCGATCTCCACAAAGAGTCCACTCTTCCAATCCTCCCTAGAGTGAAGGATCACCTTAAAAGGCTTGCAAAACCACCACAGGGGTGTTATATAATCCAAATTCAGCAGGACATGCCTCACAGAATTGATTATAGTTGAGTGCCCATTTTGCAGGCACTTCCAACCCGAGACCGCTGATAGTCGGGGCGGTATTGACCGGAATTTGCTTACCAATAATATTCAACGAGAGAAGGTACAGCATAACCTCTAAGTCACTAGCGGGTGTCGTTTTCAGGGCCCTACTAATGAGCAAACAGGCTGCCTTCTGCATCTTCTCCATCATATTTCTATATGGCATTTCTCCAGAGTTGGCCACCATACACTCACACCATACAGCAGTACAAGCCTTACTACTGCCGTGTAGAGCCAGTGTACCAGCTCCGGTTTCAAACCTCATTTCCTTCCAAAGGCATTGTCCAGAAGAATCCCTAGAAATCTCGCCTTATCAGTAAAAAACCAGCATAGTACCATTCGGGAATTTTATATTGCCTATAGTGAAAAGAACCAGATTTGTCTTAGAAGGAATCCCTAAATCACATCCGCTGGCCCAACCCGCAGTGATTCATAGCGCATTCTGCATCACATCCATAATTGTACCAAGGTGCTTTCCCGACACACGACTTTCGCTGCGTCATCGGCATAAGCAATCACACCTATTCCTTCTCCCTCCAGTCTCAATAGTAGCCCGTTAATTACAGGTAACCCTCCTATAACACGGTAGATAGGTTCCTATAATATGGCGTGTTATGTGAAACCGTGTTATAAGAGGCTAGAAGCTAGTATAAAAAAGGAGGTTAGGTTCTAAAATATACTAAAACGTTTAATTGGTTGAACGACGCATTTAGGTTTTGCAATCTTTAAAGAATCTGTAATCTTGCTTTGTTTCTGTGTCCTTATAAGGCCGTTGTAATTTCATGTATGGTGAAAAACACTTTTGGAGTTCCGGTTTGAATTTTCGACTTCTTTCTGTGAAAAGGTCTGTATTTAAGCAAAAAGAATTCCAACTTTTCGGCTAAGTTTAAACCTTGTAGTTTTCTTAGTATACAATTATTAACACCACTATCTTCTTCAGAGCTAGAATCGATTTGATTTACATGGGTTAGGGATATCATTTCTACCAAATCTGCTTCTTCGTCTTCTTCTTCCACTAGTAAATCTTGAACGTCCTCATTAGCCATATCCACAAAACCTTCTCCTCCGATCGATCTAGAAAGTTTTAATATGCAACCAATTTCATTTTCTGCTGACTCTTCCAAGTTTTCTATTTCATCTGATGCTGACAAAACTTTTTCCAACATGCATTTAATGTTGTAATTTTCAGATCTTTTAGCGATAAGGATATGATTTCGATAGCATGCTTAATTGAAAATTGCTTCCAAGCTACAGTTACGTCAATAGATTTTTAGTTATGTCTAAAATTCATTGTAATGATCTTTTGATGTAATACGTCTTAAAGGTATAATAATACTTTGATCCAATGGCTGGAGCACTGAAGTCGTGTTAGGAGGTAGTGTGGATGATCTGGCTTATTTCTATTAGTAATAGCGGTTTGAAGTCTAAATTTTTGTGCTTTAAAAAAGTTTTCACCTCTGGCATAAAACAATTTAGAAACCAGTTTCTCAATTAATAAGCAGTTACCCAAGCTTTTGAATATGCTGCCCAATATACCGGTAATGTGTTTTAATTTACGCCTTTTGGTACACGGGGATCCAAAGCCCGGTTTAATAGCATTGAAAACTTAAAGCACTGTGTATCCTGGATCTTCAATAATTTTGTTAATTTTTTCTTGATATAACTTTATGATCTGCCGTTGCAATTTCTTCTTAAATTTTTATGTTATGAAGTGAACAACGCTTCTTGAACTACTCGAATCTGCCTTTACTTGCTAGTAAATCTGGGTGCACAGATGATTCTCAATTTTCTTTAAGGTGGTAATTATAAATGTTAAGCGATTTTTGCCTAATTATATTACCGTCCAATGGAATCCGTTTTTGACAGCTATTTTCAATCCAAATGCTAAGTGCTTTTTCCATTTTTTCAATAATTCAATAATCAGCGCCCGGGGACGAGCTGCATATTTTGCAGATATCAAAGAACCTGTAACCTCGTGTTGTAGGAGGATTTCCGCAATTTTCCAATCGTGTTAGGCCGAAACCGTGTTGCAAGATACCGTGTTGTAAGAGGGTTACCTGTACTATATTCCAAAGAAGGAGAGAGAGGACACCTCCCTGAGGTGTTCCCCAAAAAACCCGTCTTCTGGCGGATACTTTCCCCATCCCCGCAATAACAGTTCTGCTTCCCTGCAAGTGATTGTTGAGCCTGGTTACTAGGTGTTCAATCTCGAGTTCTAGCAATCCTTCCCTAATTGTCTCCACCTTCACGTTGTTGAAGGCGCCCTCGATATCGAGAAACGTCGCCAGAAAAAATTCCTGAAAATCCAGTGACTTCTCAATTTCCCGAACCAAGGCATGTAGTGCCGTGTCCACGGGCTTACCCGTTTGGCACACACGTTGAGAGTATGCCCAGTTACTGGGTACAATTCTGGAACGAATATAGGCATCCAGGAGCCTCTCGATGATTTTCAGCAGAAAGGATGACAGAGATATTGGTCTTAAGTCCTTAAGGTTGCTGTGCAACTTTCTTCCTGACGCTCTTTGAAGATAACGTCCTGCCAGGGAAGCAAGACCTTCGAGTTCTTCTGAATTTCTGCTGGTGCATTCCCATCTAGACCAGCTCACTTAAACGGCTTAAAACTTTTAATAGTCCAGTTTATCTTCCGTGTATTCAGAATATCCTCTGTACACAACAGTTGGGCCCCGCAGCTATCCATAAACCTGCAGTCATCCACACCCGCAAACAACGCCTCCTCACTTCCCGGGAAGTGAGTTTCCATCAGAAGGTTAAGAGTCTCTTCACTAGGGCCAAGACAGATCTACACTTGAAATTTTGATAAATCATATCGAAATGCCGCACTTCAGATAAATAATTTCCACATTATTTTTTTAGTGAGGTTGATAGTCTTAAGCACTGATTAAGGACCATAAACCAGTTAATTCTGCCATAAGAAATATCTTTTTTTTATAAGTTAATCTTTGCCATCTGTTCTGGGGCCGAAACACTCTCAACTCTTTCGCAGTTCGCTTTTCATGTCTTTACTTTACGCATTCGCCTGCCAGATCGAGGGCGTACGGCTATAGGTCCGATTTTCGAAAACCGTCGGCACATTGCATAGCTTCATACCAGCCTATAGTACTGGCATGGAAGATGGGTCACAACGACAGAGGGTCACAGTTGTGTTCATTTCCATCACAGATCGTAATCTGATGATGAAAAGTCCCTTTTGCATTCTGCCTCTGTCGGGATTCGAACCCGGTACCTCCCAATCAAAAAGTTAAAACTTTAGCCACTGTACCGTTTGGTCGGTAAAATTTTTATTAATTTTTTTGTAAATTTATCAAGGGGTGGGAGCCCATTGCTGTTGTTTGCAGTAAAACCAAACAAAAATATTAATCTCAATTCTTGGAACTCTTAGTCAATTGTAAAAGGTTGAATTGAATCGTAACATTGCCTAGTTCTCCTCTAATCGACTGTCGAAATTGTGATAAATGAGCAAAATTACATTCAAAATACCGAACTTCCCATAAATAATTTCCACATTATTACTTAGTCAGGTTGACAGTCTAAACATTACATATGACCTGTAATATTATGTAATATATGTTGTTAGAGTTAGTTAATGCTAAACCAGATTACATGGCGAATAAAAAATTGGTAATTGGTAAAACCTTACCTATGTTTTGTAAAAAATGAATTTTAAATTCCGAAAACAGATTTTTGGACTGGGGAATTATAACATGATAACCTCGTAATTAAACCACAAGCAGAAGCAACAACAAATGAATGTTCTACATTGTCTACAAATTGTCTACATAATCTACCAATTGTCAACATTGTATACGCAAAAATCAATTGTTTACACTATTTTCAGCACCGACATCCACTATTTTCGGCACCGAGTCTTAAGCCTCTAATCGGTCGAGAAACTTAAGAAAACTTAAGAATTTACTAACGCTCATATTTCCAAACAGCTATTTTTCACCTGTCAAGTTTTCATTGCCTCCGTCTTAAATCTTGATAGTCGTAGTTATCTGTGGAACGAACAGGTTCTAGGGATATCAAATTGGTTATTTTACCAGTGATGATGTGGTGATGTTTCACCGCGTTATTCATAAAAAGAAATTCTTGTTTACCTTTTCTGCGATGACATGACAAATCACACCCGTCACTGTGTTTCAATATTGAAATAAATCATCTTTAAAATTTTAACTATTAACAAAACATTAACCACTTAAGTCAATTATGTCGTTTAAATTTGCATAATTCACAAAAATGTGTGTGTGCGCAAGTTCGTCATGCACTTGAAAATATTGTTGCCATGCCTTAAAACTGCTTATTAAATCGCGGAAATGTAAGTAATTTATATTTGGTGTCCTTCACCCCCTCGGCAAATCTTTTTTAAATTATGTAGTTATTGTGTGTGTTTTGTATAAATATTGTCTAAATTATAAGATGTGTACACAATTTTATATGATCAGACAATTATTTAATAGCGCGCTGTTATTTTTCATATCCGGATTTAATATACGCGCGAGCACTCTGATATGAATATATGTTGTGTGAAGATAATCGCAATCTTAATTTTTGCTGAATTTTTAATTTCGAATTACAAAATATGTGATTTTCTTTGCATGCTAAGTAAATTAAGGCGAGTAATGGTTATTGACAAAACCCAAACTATTTGAATTGGTTTAATTACCAATATAGCAATATACAGTTTTTGGCGATGTGAGATTTCACACATTGCAACGAGGTCACTAATCTTGCCAAAAAATTAATTTTATACACATTAAAAAATTACGGAACACAGAGTACTGCCGTCGCAATGTAGACAATGTCGACAAATTAGGAAATGATCTTAAAACGTAATTGTATCGTGCTCGTTACGCCAGCCGCGGACTAAACCAACTTGGCTCAAGTAGCACAATACATTGCGCATCAATGTGCATTATTTGATTTATTAGTTACAACCAATATTGAGCCTAACCATTTAAAGCCAGCCAGAGCCTCGGCATGAAGTTTATGCCAAAATAACAAAATATACACTGTGACCTATAAGTACCTAGAATTTAAAAAAAACACTCAGAAATTGTACTTTCAAAATAATATTTGAAAATTTTTAATAAACACAAACAGTTCTGCACAATAAATAAAAAATATTTAATTTTTGTGAAAAGTTTTGAGTGAATTTTATAATGAGAAATTTTTACAACAAAACACAGTACGAATCGCACAGAGGTGATCGAAGTGGTTCTGAAGTAGAACTTGACGTAAGAAAAATATCTCGTTTATCCACATACTCGGAAATTACTGAGATTTGAGTTGTTCGAGAGAGAACATCATTGAGTGTAATTTGAAAATTCTTAAACAAATGATATAATTTATCTTGGATTACACTCAATGATGTTCTCTCTCGAATTTCTAAATTCTCAAGGATTTCCGAGCATGTGGATAGATAAGATTTGTTTCTTACATCAAGTAATAGTTCAGAACCACTTTGATCAACTCTGTGCGATCCGTAGGGGCCGAGATAAATTATTTCATATGTTTAAGAATATTCGGATTACACTCAATGATGCTCTCTCGAATAACAAAAATCTCAGAGAGTTTTCGAGCATGTGGATAGATAAAAATTTGTTTCTTACATCAAGTATTAGTTCAGAAGCACTTCGATCATCTCTGTGCGATCCGTAGGGGCTGAGTTAAATAATTCCAAATGTTTAAGAATTTTCGGATTACACTCAATGATGTTCTCTCTCGAATAACTCAAATCTCAGAAATTTCCGAGCATGTGGATAAACGAGATATATTTCTTACGTCAAGTTCTCCTTCAGAACCACTTCGATCACCTCTGTGCGATAGGTACTGATAGGACACAGTCTATATTTTGTTATTTTGACATAAACTTCACTCCGATGACACTACGTCCTATAAGTACTAAGAATTAAAAAACACTCAGAAATTAAACTTTCAAAATAATATTTGAAAATTTTTAATAAACATAAACATTTCTGCACAATAAATAAAAAATATTAAATTTTTGTGAAAAGTTTTGAGTGCATTTTATAATAAAAAGTTTTACAACAAAACACACTACGAATCGCACAGAGGTGATCGTAGTGGTTCTGAAGGAGAACTTGATGTAAGAAACAAATCTTATCTATCCACATGCTCGGAAATCTCTGAGATTTTGTTATTCGACAGAGAACATCATTGAGTGTAATTTGAAAATTCTTAAACATGTGGACTTATTTAACTCGGCCCGCCCGGATCGCAAAAAGATGATCGAAGTGGCTCTAAACTAATACTTGATGTAAGAAACAAATCTTATCTATCCACATGCTCGGAAATCTTTGAGATTTTAGTTATTCGAAAGGGAACATCATTAAGTGTAATCTGAAAATTCTTAAACATTTAAAATAACTATCTCGGCCCCTACGGATCGCACATAGGTGATCGAAGTGGTTCTATAGCAGCATTCGATGTAAGAAGCAAATTTTATTTATACACATGCTCGGAAATATCCGAGATTTTAGTTATTCGAGAGATAACATCATTGAGTGAAATTTGAATATTCTTAAACATTTGAAATTATTTAACTCGAACCCAGTACCTCCAGATCCAAACGCCAAAAGATTAACCATTGTGTAAAAAGAAAAAAGTGTGTTACGAAAGTGGCTGCAGCCCAACAATCCAATCATTTTAGTCGCCTTTTACGACAAGCACTGGATGCTAAGGTTTAATTCTAGGCGTACCCCACAACCACAGGGGCAAATCATTTCTTAACCATTTATGAAGCAAAATGTTATCGAGGATGAAAATGGGATTTTAAAATGATTTTTAGAAAGCTGAGAGAGAAGGCCATTTCTTATCTGATCATAATGAAATTTTCAGTGTTGAAAGGAAAACGGAGTCTTAAATAATCACAGAAAAAGTTTGGAAAATGGCCAACATGGACTAGTTATGGTCCGTTTATGCCAATCAAAACTATTTATCGAAAAAATATAGCTAACTGGGACGGATCTATAAAATTTCTTTCGCTTTTTTTTAATAACATTCAACAAGACACATGTCAGTTATTGCACTTGCCACATAACTCCAAACGCGTCCTCAGCTGTAAATGTTTTATCGATTGCTTTGGTTCATGCAATATCACGATGAGTGCCTGGATTGGAAATTTAATGGAAGCGAGAATTGGCTAAAAGTATTTACGGCTTTATGTGTCTCGATTGCCAGTGTGATTTTTTACATTGAGCGAAAAACATAATTTACTGAAATCGAATCAATCAAGTGTTCTGTGGAAAAATTCAGATCAGCAATCTCTATGATACTGTTTCGTCTTGATTAAAGATGGGTCGGTCAACGGAGGCTTAGTTAATTTTTTTACCGACACCTTTGGTGTCAAATGCATTAAAATTTAGTGATCAAATTGCATGACTGGCTACAGGAACTACTACGCCAACTATTACTCTATCTACAGGACATCGTTCTAATCTAAACCCAAGACGGAAAATTCGATTCCTAATAGAATAATGTTTGTTTGATTGATTGTTTGATTTTGCATGACCAAGCAAGCTTTTTAGGGAAGATCTCCTCAAGGGCCGTTCTCCACGGTGCACCCTTTCTATATTTAACAAAACCGAGGGAACAGGAAAATAAAGTTTATAATTGTTTTAAGTTAGTTAGGACAGACTTCACCTGCTTACTGGCACCTACTAAAGAGCCTCTTTTCACACAAGACGTAACTTCAAATTTTCTTCGGTTAGTGCTCGGATTTTGGGCGAAAATTGAAAATTGGGAATTTTACTGTTGTAAAATTTAGTACGATGTATTACGTACTTCCTAAAACATAGTAAAACTTCTGGCGTTTTCGTCTTAATTTCTAGGCTGCCATATCATAACGGCAAATTAATAATCGCTGAAAAATGATACATCTAAGGTTATTTGCTAGTTTAGTTAATTTTATTTGCAAAACTTCTATATAACGTGGAAATTGAAGGAACAATAATTTTATTTATAATTTCAAACGTAAGAAAAATTATTCACTTACTATTCACTTACTACTGGGTTCGAATCCTAACAGAGGCAGGATCGATTCGAGGATCGATTTCGTACGACTCTCTGTTGAGGTGCAGAATTCAGCGCCGACCCACCATCCATGTCGGTGTACAGGTTGGCATGGAGCTTGCAGTGTGCGGGGATGTACTGTGGTTGTGTGAGTAGGCGAATGGGTGGTGGGTGCATGAAAGAAGGGGAGGTATTGGTTGACCTTGAAATTGAAAGAACATTAAATCCACTGGATAATTGCCTTCTTAAAAAAAATATTCAGCTCCTTTCACCGAAAGATAATGTTTTATAATTTAGTAGTATGCCGACCGATGAGGTTTGACTTTCGTGAACATTTGCACGTGATACACCTTACTTTTGTGCCATTTACAGGTAGATGTGCCGCTAAATATATTAATTGGTTTATTGTTGCTAATCCTTCTTGCTTCTAATAATCCATGACCGATAATTTGATTTCCTGTGCCGTTGGTTCTAGTTTTGTATAAATTGAAAGCAGTTACCACATGCATTTTGTCAGATCTAAAAAATTAAAAAATATTCGATACCTCCATTTTCTCGATTTCCTATCCAATTCATAATATGACCTTAGCATATCGGATAAACCGATGTGTTTATTGTAAACCTTTACAAGTTTTACGCAGTTTACGTCTTTTTTTGAAATATTTCTCGTGTTACGGGCTGTGAAAATGGCTCAGAAAAAATATCGGTTGTTTATTCATTTATTTTATTGCCACTGTAAATTCAGCTTGAATATTTTTTCGGCCTCGCCGGAACAGATCGCATAATTGCACAGAATTGAAATATTTATCAAAGAATATTTCGTGATACTTCCCGACTAAATCTCGACTTAAATCTCGTACAACTCTTGCTCCTACATTTTTTTCTTAAGAGTCATCGATTCTCTATGAAATAGGAACTGTGATACAAATCCGTGTTCTTCCGCTTGAACCCAAACTTTGTAACCTCGTTTGGGGCATACATTGTGTTTGTGCAAGAATTCAACGTATTTTGTGTTTTTATTCTCGCCAACATTCTGCTATTACTCTTCCAAGTATCCATTGGCTTAGATATAAGTTGTCCTCCCTTAACATCATTGATTTCAAGTTGGTCGGTTTTTGATTTCCACTTATATCTTTGCTTGTAAGACAGTCGTGATGCCATCGATTCCATAAACCTTGAATCCGTTGCTGTATCTTCTGCCATCTCGATAACCTATTTTGCGGTATATCAACTAGTGTTGGTAGCGTTGGTGTAAGAATTTGTAGATCATCAGCATTCTGCTTAACGGCCTTAAATTTAATAATGATTAGATTTGAATGATGAGTGTTGTCATTTCTTCAAAAGTCAGATTGACATTTCCGACTCTCTTCAGATGGTATACTTGAAAGATTTTACGGTTGATTCCCACAGTCCGCCAAAGTGAGAAGCGTGAGGCTCACCTCACAGCCCACTGAAGTGGAAATTAATATTTTTTTGTAAGAAAAAATCAATGATTAGTGGATTTGTGATTTGATTTTTTATTTCGTGTTTCAGTTTATGTAATTCTCGATTGACACCCACAAAGTTGGACCCGTTATCATATTGATACGAAATGTTTTAATGCTGCCAAGAATAAGTCGAAATCCAGACTGCTCACTACTTCTAAGTGTGTCCGCATATGCCTTTTCAATTGGAGCGTTTTTACGTGTTGATGTTTTAATATACAAAGGTAGCATAATCTACATGCTGACATCGTACTGCTGGTAAATCAGCGATCTTTTGGTCATTTTTGTGGAACCGGTATCGAATGCATACCGTGCATTCCTTTAATAGGCGCTTGATGATGTATCTCGCTCCTACTGTCCAGTACTTATTCCGTAGAATACTCATTCTTAGTGAGTTGCCTGCATGCATGTGATTAAATGTATGTCTCGTACTATGAGGTTGCAAACTAGATGATTTTTTAACAAAATTTCTGCCACATCCATTTCAGCTGGATCAATGAAATACTTTAGAACTTTCTCTGCTTACTTTGAGCTAAACCACGTTTAAACCACGACGAGCATTTGTTTATTAGCTTTTCTATTATGTCATTATCCTCTGTGGTCTCGGTCAGAACGTGGAGATATGTTGGCCTTTCTTCTAGGTTTATGTTATCCGAGTTTTCTGTACACTTCCATCGTGGTCCATGCCACCACAGATCCGATTTTGTTAAATTTGATGGTTTAACTCCTCTTAATATCACGTCTGCTGGGTTATATTTTGAGTCAACATGTCGCCACTTATTTCGCGGGATTGTTTCGGGAATTGCTGCCATTCTGTTTCCAACAAATGACTTCCACCTTCGTGGAACATCAGATAGCCAGTGAAGTACGATCATGGAAGCCGTCCAGGCAACAATATCTAATTGATCGTAAGTGAGTGATTCCATGCAGAATTTTACTAGCTTGCACAAAAGTGCAGCTCCGCACCATTCCAACCTTGGTAGTGAAATTTGTTTAATTGGTGCTACCTTACTCTTAGCGGTAATGATGTTTACGGTTATTTCGCCCCGCTTCGGAGGCGTCGCAAAACGCATGTAATTGCAACTGCTTATGGCCATTTAATCATGTTGATCTTCTTGGAATATGAATAGTTTCAAGTTCTGGTAATGAATTATAGATACTTTCCATGATTGAACGATGTTATTGTGCAAAATAGAGTCCCATTCGGTTTTCAATAGCCATATTTTTTGGAGAAAAATTTTGAAAAGAACGATAATCGGTGCAATCCTAGTGGATCATACGCCTTGGATGCAACTGAAAATATTTTTCGCTTAGTCCACACTATAGGATCATTCTCTCGTTGTACCGTAAAGGAAAACTCATCTGCTTCTGCGTTCCAGATAATTCCCAGAGTTTTAATAGACGTGGCATTGATTATCATTAGATTTCCATTTGCGTTTGTTAAATCCGCTTTGTCTTAAGATGTCAATTAATTGCCCTTTCAGCTATTTTGCTTCTTGAACGGTGTCACTACCAGTCACCATATCGTCTATATAAAAGTCGTTCATTATAACATATGCAGCCTTTGGGCATGTCTGAAGATAATTTTCTGCAGATTTCTTTAAATTTTAATTGCTAAGTAAGGCGCACAAGCTGTATCATATGCCACAGTGTTTAGTTTGTAGGTTTTGTTGTCTTCGTTTGGACTGTCACGCCACAGAATCAGTTGATAGCTAGTGTCGTTTAAAATATATCACATTCATTCTTACATAAATTTGGATTAGTTGTGGGTATCGTTTCTTCAATTACGCAAAATTTCTTCAACTCATGGTGTAAGTCGTCATATGCTGAATTAATTATTGACTCCGACGTATAGTGTGCATATTGATGGCATTTGGTACTTGGTCTGGGAAGTTGCCCGCAACTAACCAGCCAAATTTTGATGATTGCAAAATTGGAAATCCCTTTACTGTTCGTCTTTCGGGATTTAATATTTCGAAGAATATGTCTGCTCCGAGAAGAACGTCAATTTTATCTCCCTTTTTCTCCAATCCACGAACTTGTGTGGGAAGTTTGATTGGCTTCGTTGGTAAGAAGTTGGTCATTTTATTTATACTCATATTATAACCGGAACGGTTAGCTTAAAGTTTGGTTCTAAGCATGAATAAATGGTCATATTGATTTTGCCTTTGGTTTGTCCAGCTGATGCAGTTGCTAGACCGTAAGAGTATAACGGTACGTGATTTAATATAAATAACTGCTGTTGGTAGTACCGTGGTTTCCGATGAATAGTGTGTGTGATGTACTTGTGTTTTAGTTTGGTTGTCAGTGTTTTCGTTTGAATTAACAGTGACTTCTGACTTCTGAGTTGGTTGCTTTGCTGACTCATCGGGCTGCTGATTGACTAGGATGTGATGAGTAATTGAGGAGTGACTGGATCCTTACCCTTGGAAATTTTCGTTTGAACCTTGATGGAGTAATGTATGATGGCGCTTTTTACTTATAAGACATGAAGCTTTGCTGAAGCATTTGGCACTTGCATGGCCTTTCTTGAGGCAATTACGATATAAGTCTCTTTCTATCGTTAGTTTTGTTCTTGTCTCAATGATTTGTGTTTTTGAATTCTGGACATTTGAACAACGGATGATCTTGCTTACAGACTATACAGTCATATATAGTGTTAGAATTAGCAGTTAGAAAGATTTTGGTAATAGGTTTCGATGCAACCTTCTTCCAAAACTATAGAATGTTGGATAATCTTTACCAACCGTATCATTTTCTCATAACTGTTTCGACTCATTGTCAATTTTCCCTAACAAAATATGAATACGCCATGGATCACGTAACTCAGCGGTTGGTCCCAATGCTCGTAGCCCGCGGATTATCTCATCAGCTGTATCACAAATTCGTCGTAACCCTTTCCCGTTGGCAGAAACATATGGCCTTGGGTCAAAAGAGGTTTGGATTAACGAAGAAACAATGGGTGTCATTTTATTATATCGCTTACATAATTTACTAATTACCTTGCTAATTTTTTGATTGTCGTGCACTGTAGTCTTACATAAGTCTTGGAAGGAGGCCCTATGTTTATAGTCGCCCGAGAATGGCTCTATATTAATTTTTTTCAAACGAGCGTGTTGCGACATATTCACTCCCTCATAGCAAGTTTTCTGCTGGTTCAGAAATTGTTCAAGGATGGCATTCAAATCATGTGCATTATTCGATTCACTTCGCCTAAGTCTATTACAAGCACAGGATAATAACTTTCGTGTTTTAAAATATGTTTCTTCAACTACATCAAGAATCGATGTATATGCTGGATAATCGAATAACTGTAATTCAAGCACAATGAAAATTTCGTATCGTTTTTTCGAGAAGTTCGCGCCTAGCTGTTATTGCTTCAAAAGTTGTAGTCTCAGTTATTCCTTCAGCAAATTTTAAAATATGATACTTTTAAAGTTAGCCTAAAGTTTCCAGCCGAAAGGTAATGCAGATAGTGTCTTCGCTATCCTAGCCGAAAGATGATAATGCAGATATTGTTTTTGCTATCCAAGCAATGCATTCATTGCTCTCCAATTTGCATCCATTTTGTTGAGAAATTCTGAAGGGGATGCAGGAGTGTAATTTTGCAAAAATTCTCTATTTCAATATATCGAAAATGTATTGAATGACCTGTCGTTCAAGATTATCGTGCTTTGTCGTTGACGTCACTATCGTTATTTGATAGGCCATAATGTTGGTCAACTTCGACCTAATCGTGGAGAAATTTTGAAGGGGATGCAGAGGTGTAATTTTGCAAAAATTCGCTGATTCAATACATTGAAAATGCATTGAATGGCCTGTCGTTCAAGATTATCGTGATTTGTCATTGATGGCACTATGGTTATTTGATAGGACGATAATCTTGAACGACAGGCAATGCAATGCATTTTCGATATAATGAATTAACGAAATTGTGCTAAATTACACCTCAGCATCCCCCTCAGAAATTCTCCACAATTAAGCCGAAGTTGACCAACATTATGGCCTACCAAATAACCATAGTGACATCAATGACAAAGCACGCTTATCTTGAACCGCAGGTCATTCAATGCATTTTCGATATATTGAATTAGCGATGGATTAGCGAATTTTTGCAAAATTACACCCCTGCAACCCCTTCAGAATTTCTCAACAAAATGGATGCTAAATGGATGCAAATTGGATAGCAATGAATGCATTGCTTGGATAGTAAAAACAATATCTGCATTATCATCTTTCGGCTAGGATAGCGAAGACACTATCTGCATTACCTTTCGGCTAACCTTAATAAGGTAAAATATTGTTCATTGATGTGTGCGCTCGATCACGCAACATCATTAATTTGTCGGCCATTTCACTCTATAATTAAAAGTAACACTTCACACAATATTATATGACCACGAGGTTGTACAGAGTGGCTGACACGAAGTGTTGCCAAAACAAAACGCCACAGAATTTTCATTTTTTGATGAATTTGATTGAATCAAGGTAAAAAATGTTCACAAATATTTAAATTTTCAAATGCATCAGCAGTTTTCGATTTGGCCACCCTTAGGCGCGATTATGGCCTTCAAACGGCCGACCAAGCTATTGTGTGCAGCACGAAAGTGGCTCTGCGGTATTTTGGCCCATTCCCCTGCGAAGCACTTGCTTGAGATGATCGACACTTTGGTATTTTTTTGTCCCAACCTTGCTCTTCAAAATACCCCAAACCGAGAAATCTAGCGGATTTGCATCCGGTGAATTTGGTGGCCATTTGGCAGTGGAAATGAATCGCTCCCAATCTTGATTGACGACTGATCTTGATCTTTACGACTCGGCGCGGCCGAGTCCTGTTGAAATGCCCAGGCTCTGCGGCCGAAATGTTTTTGTGTCCAAGGCTTCAACGCTCCCTCCAACATATGATCCCGATAAATTTGAGCATTTATCTTGATACCACGGTCCAAAAAAAACGAGCGGTGAAAACGGCTTTCGGCCGTTACGGCAGCCCAAACCATCACCATCGGCGGCGCTTGGTTTCGAAAGGCAATCCGTTCGTCCAAATTTTCAGCAGAACAGCCGATCAAGTAAATCCAGTCGTTTCGTTTGTTCACATATTGCTCAATAACGAACGGTGACTCATCGTAGAAAACCAAATTCGGCAAATCGCCACTTTCGTACAAGTGTAACAACTACTTTGTTCTTTCCACTATAACTTTTTTTGAGCATCTCACCGACCATGCGTTTTATGGAATTTCAACGCCTTTAGTCCAAGATGATCTTTCAATATGTGCTGCATCCGTTCGAGCGAAATGTTCGCCTCACGAGCCATTTTTCTGTCGCTACGAACGATATCCGGCGATGTTTCAGTCCGTTTCGGTCCACCACCATGGCGTTTTGCAATGCTGCCGATTTATGGTGCGATACACAAACATTTTATTCACATGCAGATGTTTTAACTGGTTAACAATCTGCTGCTGTGGTTTTCCAGCAGTCACACTATTACGCTTGAATTCCATTGCGGATAACTTTTTTCTGAATATTTCCCACTAAAATGCTTTTTTACGCTTGTAAACAATGGAATGTCATTAGTGTAAATTTGAGCGCTCTTTCATTACTGGTTTGACAGCAATGACAGTCTGAAGTTGTTAACACTTCGTGTCAGTCACTCGGTATAAAATATTTGTCACGCAATGGAGATTTCGATAATTAAATTTCTCGCGGCTTTATTATTTGCAAACGACACAGTAAGATAAATAAATGTTTTACTTAGCTGAATATCTGCGCTATCCCGGGTTTCGGCACCAAAAAATGTTTGTACAAGAATTCAAGGTATTTTGTGTTTTTATTCTCACCCACACATTGTCGCGAGTTATTTCTTCTTTTGAATTTTATTTCTTCTTTTGAAGTTTATAAAGTTGGTCAGAGGTGACTGCGAAATCATCCAAAACGATCACGTTACATAATTGGTGATAGTAGATTAGAAGTACATAGATTAGAATTGTGTTGTGCCGTACGATCGCTAGGTGTCTGAAACCGGATCGTTCCGTTCCAAAAATAAAAGTATATACCTTTCCTATCCTTCGTATTGTTATGTGTAAACAGACTGTTGAAATAGGCTCGGCTTCATCCGGAACACTTATCCAATACTTGGTGCTACAGTCAAATCAACCAAGCAATCAATCTGCTCAGGAACTACCCCAACATTGCGCCAAACATCTTCAATAGCGATGCAGATTCTTACAAGATCGCAAAGTGAAATTATTTGCTTGCCGACTAGATGTACTTGTAACCGAGCGAATATTTCTTTTCAAAATTTCGAGAAATTGCGATTCTGAAAATGGTATTCTTGAAGGTAAAGCTAATTTGACAATGTGATTCGAACTGGAAGCTATAGATTCTACCAGCTTTTTATCATTTTTTAGAAGTTCCTCCAAACACTATTTTTGGCCACTTTTAACATCGTACAGGTCTGCATTTTAAGGTATGCTAAATGATCCTCCCATGGAATCGAGAGATTTCCAAATGCAATTTAGGCATGTACATTTCGGTAGACCAGGGCAGCTAAAAATGCTTTTAGTTTATCAGTCTAAAGAACTTTGCAACCATCTATGAAGTGTGATCAAAAATTTTTCATTTAATTAAACTCTAAGCTCTTTAAAATTGGTTCTATTAAAATTTGTGAAAGCCCAATTAAAATAAAACAATCTTATGTCTGATTTTATAAATTTATGAATTCGTTACTCTTTACAATCAATAAGCTTTTCCGAATAGTTCAATCCGGCTATATCAATGTCACCGGCCGCAACAATTCCACATTGATTAACCTGATGCAGTCGTTGTTTAAACAACTTGGTCGTATTAGCAAACATTTCTAATCCCTCTACATTTACGTTGTCCTTATCCCGAGCAATAACATCAAACAAATTTCGGTAACAAAATGAACTTGAAACTTCATTCCAACTTGTCGGCAGCTTATCACATATTTCTATTTCTGCCGTGTAATTGTGATTACCAATATTTCGATTTTCGATCAAATCAACCAGCTGTAAACTTAAGTGTAACGTCTCGTGAAGCTGCTGTTCAAAACAGAGTGCCATATTATGCAATGCCGCCTCGAGTGTCTGGTTATATTTCTGGAACGCGTCATCGTTCACTGAACATGTTCGATCGAAAAATATATTTTGCGTGAAAACCGCATAGCCGTGAGCCTCCAATCGTATTTTTGTAATTGTATCTTGTATCACCGCTTTTTGTGTATCCGCATACTGTAAATTACTGTGAATCGTTGCGTTACGATACGACGCAAAATTTAAAATTGCTGTTTCGGCCCGCGTACGCATGGTCTCCTTTAAATCGAATGTTGATCGTTTCTCGATCGCAATGTTCGAAATGGATTGGCTTACTTTCTGTATATGTGTCGAGGCGAGATTTGGGCCGATCTGTATAATATTTAATGCCGCAGGTGATGGTTCCTCAGCTATATTTTCTTCGGTTACATTTTCCTCGATTTCTGGTGTATACAGTTCGGACCAAAATATTGATGAAGCGGTACTCAATTTCTGAATTAATGTTACGATGAGAAAAATTAGTAATTTACGCGATCCCTTCATCGTTTAATTGATCTGATGACTCTGATACATAAGGCTATATATATAGATCGATTGTGCTATTTACACAATTGCATCGCAGTTGTAATAGACTCCAATGTTTACCGATTGATCACGTTTATTGACAATGATCCATATGTGACTCGTATTCAAACATTGTTCACTAACTCTATACATCCAACGAATTATGTTTGTCATGTACGACTTACAATGGACAAGCTGTTCATCTCGGTAATATTTTTAAATGATCGATCGGCATTCCGAGCTTGGTATTCTAAGTTATATGGAATTGTTTATTTGTAGTTCACTTTCAAGTTTGATTTCAAGAGTCAATAACCCTTGAACGTGCTGCTGAACGTATAAGTAAAATTTTATTGCGGTCCTATATTTTAGACTGTCACGTCAATTTCGCATGTTGATCGGTCCTCTGCCGTAAAAGTGAATTTGTGGCGGCTAACACTCGACTTCCTTTTCTCGTTGTAGTTCTCGTGGCTTAATATACAATTTGTTTTATTTTAAAACGATTCAGCTCTTAGGGAAACAGCCACTTGCGGTGGGCCGATCTTGGTTAAAAGTCACCAAGATTTCATAATTTATAGAAAAAGCTTAAGTATGAAGTTTCCGCTCAAATTTTGAAAAACTGCGATTTAACCGATGTTGCAAATTTAATTTAGAGTTTGCTCCTGGTGGATTTCGACCAAAAATCACTGGAATAGCTAATTTATACTTAAAAAGTATAAGTTTGAATTTACATCCCGATCAGGCAATCCGTCTGTGCTGTAGAGATCCAACAACATTTAGTTTGCACTGCACCACACACGCATACACACACACAGATTAGCGAATGGAAAATTTTCGAGGTATTTTGAGAAGAATTTTGAGTGAACGGAAAGAAAAGACAATAAAGAGTGTCACGAGCTTGCCCTATCAAATCCGGTTAGTACCACTAACGTGGTTACGTAAATATTCCCTGCACCAAAATTGTCGAAACTTGCTGACTAATAAATGGCTCACTATGAAACGTCGATTCTGCATAAGGTTGACTGTGACAATATCCTATGAGGTGGCTCAGCTGATTGTTCTTATGTGCTATCTCCTCGCCACCTCTCCATTCCACAAAGCTCAACGGTTCCTCCCAATCAATGGCACCCACTCCATCAATTTAATCATCCGGTTCCACAATATTACCGACAGCCATTTCTAACATCTGCTCTCCAACGTTTTCTGAATGTTCGACCTTCTGCTTCATATCTCTTGGATCATCATTTTGTTTGTTGAACCATTTGTTGCGCCAGAAGGCTTATATTGGGGGTACAAACAGCTTTTGAGATTTTTTTTTATAAATTCGAAGCTTTATTCAGGGAAATTGGTACAATGTATTTTATTCAAATTATTGTACATCGTTAGTTACGACTTTTTTTCATCTTTGAGGCAGCGTACGGATTCCTGAATTGGCCTCCAAGATCTTGTGATCCGCCGTTAGATTACTTTTCAACAAGATCACTATTCCTTGCAATTTTCTTCAATCTATCTATTGAGACAATAGCCTCATACTTTCGAGACCACTGTTGCTCTCCTTCTATATTCTTGACTACATATCGATCTTTATCCCGAACTTTAGCGATCATATAGGGCCCACTATAACTACAACTCAACTTCAAGCTAACCATCACTATATTCCCCTTCATATATGAGCCCCTTCTCTTCGTTTTCTATCATAATATTCTTTCTGCTTACCCTGATCTTTGACTATCAGTTCTGATACTTGGTTAAAATCTGCTCCTTTAACATTACCGTGGATTGTCTTTTGGCCCATTTAGCACATATCGAAAGACTAAATTAGCAGATGCCTTTTGCGTAACCCGATGTACAGCATTATTCATTGACCACATAACTTCTAAGAGTTTAGTATCCTAATCACTACACTCGATTCCAGTAGATAAAGTCCTTAAACCTGTCAGAATAGTTTTGTTGGCAACCTCGGCTTGTCCATTAGCCCGAGGTGTATGTGACCCTACCTTGAAATGCTGGATATTATAACTCCTACACATCTCTAAAAAGAGCCTTGAAAGCACTTCCTCTATCTGAAATTATTCGTTGGGGCCTACCATAACAGAACATGAACTCTAAAAATGTACTCGTAGTTTCCACTCATTCAACCTTTCTAAGTACCTTAAGCCAAGTAAACTTGAAAAACCCATCCACAATACATAAAACATATTTTTTTTTGTCTTTGGTTGTCACAAACGGTCCCAAGTGGTCTATATGAACCGTTACGAACGAAACGTTCCCCTTGTCAAGTGAATGCAATAATCCCTGAGGTTTGTCCGTTGGGACTTTATACTAAACTTTTTCTCTCATTGTGGGAAAATAGTAAATTTCCTTTAACTTTGACAATGTTTTGTCCACACCCATATGTGACACATTGATGTGAGCCTCATTAATCAGATATCACCTTAATTCCTCTGGAACGTATAATCTCCATCTTTCTTTCGACATTTTATATAATCTACCGTTATAAACCGTATATCTATTTTTTAAATCTTCATTCACATCTAAGTTTTTATGATCTCTTCTATTTCCGTACATCCTCTCTGCATACAAGCGACCCAATCAGTGTTTACCCTTATCCCTAACACTATATGCTCATCTTCTATAGGATACCTTGAAAAGGCGTCTGCGACTTTATTAACTGATCCCTTTTGGCACTCAATCCTATAATCGAACTCTAGTAATTTCATGAACCATCTCGCGACCCGCAGATTTAAATCTCTCTTTGACTCCATCAGCTTTAAACTGTTGTAATCAATCCTTATCACAAACGGTATTCCCAATAAATATATTCTGAATTTATCCAAGGCACTAACAATAGCTAAAGCCTCAAGCTTGATGCTATGAAATCGAGATTCTTCTGAGGAAGTCCTTCTACTAGAGTACGCTACTGGATCAACTTATCATTCGTTTGTTTTTCAAGCAAAACTGCCTCAAGACCTATTGCACACGCATCGACATGTAATTCCGCAGTTAAATGCCTGTTGTTGAGAATCTTCCCACATGAAATTCGAATTTTTCGATAATAACTCTGTAAGTGGCCGCGCTATAACAGCAAAATTCCTTGCAAAACGTCTAAATTAGCTTGCGAGGTCCAAAAAAAACTTCGGACACCCTTTTGATCTTTCGGTGGTGGAAATCTGATCGAACTCTTGATTTTAACCTGACCCGGCTGAATTCCATCCCCACTTATTTCGAATCCTAGATAATTTGTTTTTCTCATCAAAACCTACACTTGCCTAAATTGATTGACAGATTACTTTCTCGGATAACATCCAATATAATCTTCTAATTTTCTATTCTTTCTTCCCTTGTTTCGGTAGCTATCAAAATATCATCAAGATATGCGATTTAAGTTAGGCGTTACAACGCCCAAAGGGCATACGCTTGAACTGGTAATGCCCATCCGGCGTTATAAAACGTGTTTTATTTCTATTTTTCTCCAAAACGGGGACGTGATAATAACCTGGAGGAATGGGATAATAATCTATTACTATTTAATTTTCTGTAATCTTTGGCTGGCAAATACTGATGAACAATCTTCGATGACGTCATTTGATTTTAAGTCTTCGATCATCTCTTGTACTTGTGTGCTTGATTCCTTTAGTTAAACCTCCATTTGAACTTTGTCAGTTAGACCCAACGGACTCATATTTGTCGAAACTACATGCTTGTACTCGTTCATAATTTTCGGAATTATTATCGTCTTCAATTTGGCATTCATTCTTATTGTAATTCGAAGCGCCTCTAATTTCGTCATAGGGCATGCACACCATAGCTCTGGTGAGCACGGAACCCTTCTTGATATGAATCGGATTATCGGTGAAGTTAGCAACTGGAACTATAGATGATTTCTTCGTTGACTGTATTCACAATTCGGGATAGCTGCTCCATTTTCTTGTAAACGATTGTCAACTTGCAAAACTTCATCCCTCTCAAAATCGATTGCCACTTGAATGTGACCTACATAGCCACTAGGTATCACTGTAGCCTCCTTTGCAATTAAATGTGTTTCCCCGGTACTATATCGTACCCCAATTTTGTTAAAACCACTATCCCCTCATTGTTGAATAATAAGCCTATCTGGGGGGAGGGGCGTATAATTGGCGATAATATATACATGTGGTTGGCACACTCTGGAATTCACTTCCACCTTCGCTGATACATCGCTTACTTTAAGGACGAGAGTTGTAACACCAACTGACAACACCCTGCTTTCTTAAAAAACTTCTGATGAGTATTAATCTGTACATGTAACACTTATGGGTTTTCATGTTCGTACCATCGGTTCGCCGTATTGAACTGATGCTATTCGTTTTATTCGTTGAACTATTTAAGCTTCTGAATACTTGATCTTTTTCTGTCTTGTAGTAATTGACAAAAATTTACTGTTCCTAAACCATCCAACCAAACTTTAGCCGATCCAACTAATTTTAATAGTGCAAAGTGTCGTTTAGCTAAATCCGACATATTATATATTTGACTATATTCTTCGACTCTTGAAATCCATGAGTACCCCTAGACCATCGAACTCAGGAAGAAGCTTCGATATGTCGCTGAATCCTTTCCAATCGACCGCTCGATTCTCATCCAGCATAGATGAACATACACGTACATTGCTATTCGACCTATCAGCTCAATGTACTTCATTCTCCATCATCGGTGATTGTGAATTTCTATTTTTCCTGGGTGGCATGATAACATATTCGATACCACGTTGTACGTAAAAGGCAAACGTTCGTTAAAATACTCAATTCAAAAATTTATATTACGATGTTTGATATCCCACTTCTGAAATTCGTTGTAATCCTTTAATCGTTTACGCAATTGTTACTTTTTAACGTTCTACAGTGACGGTTTCGTTAGGCTGGAGTAGCTCCTAGTAAATCACTCCGAACTGATTCCACCAGATACACAGCATTAGCTTCTTGCCACTAATATTCGGTTTGACGGTGGAAGTTAATGCACAACCGGGCTCACCCCACAAATTTATGCACTTTGGGATCGACGTTTCGTCCTCCGTCACGATGCAAAAAACCCTTGTGATATTGTCTTCGTGATCTCTTGGCTTGAGTTCATATGGAACCCAATTTCCTTGCTTTTGCATCATACCCACGGTCTTGAGACGGTTTGGGATCGTGTGTTGAGCGTGTTGCTGGCGGAACCAGTACTTACATGTTTTTATTGATGGAGTTTGTTATGAATATAATTAAAAGCTGGCCCGATGCGATTTAATACTTGTTACGCCATCTTTTGTAAAGAAGAAGAAGAGAAATGTATATGAAATTTCAGTTCAAATATTATTTTCAGGCCTACTGCGGAGAAAAGTTTGATATTTATAAATTGGGAATAATTTCTCCATATCTAAATTGGTAGGGAAAATTAATAGCTTTTTACCGCAGTATGCCAGAAATTGTTAAATAGAAATTACATATAAAATCTTTCCTCCATTTCCTATTCCCAGGGGATTACCAGAATACAGTGTCACAGTTCTCTATTCCCGGCAAATTATCAGTGTACGAATTTTGTTCGAAAACCGCTGCTTGAGAGTTGAGAGTTCTGCTGCTGTTTCACTAATCTACTAGATGCTCAAAATTAAAATAATTACTCGCAACTCTCAAGTCACGGCTTTCGAACAAAATTCGTACACTGATAATTTGCCGGGAATAGAGAACTGTGACACTGTATTCTGGTAATTCCCTGGGAATACAGAATAAACCATATTTGAACAGAAATCACATAAAGGTAAATTCGTTTTTCAATAGTGCCACTGGGGTGGAAACGTGAACTACGACCGAAATTAAAACGGATTGAAAGCTATTTTCGAACGTACTCGATCAAATTTATTAAAATTGATAATGCATAGATGCAGTTTCTCTAGAGTGATCAGCACGAAAATTTTCGAAATTAAATTTCCACCGGTAGTAGATTTCCGTTAAACTTTAATTTATTTGTGTTTTCATACAAAATATCGCGGCCAGCTTTGATCATGTTTCGAACGTTTTTCTGCCTGTTGAAATATTTTACAACAATTGATTTTTCAAAATCGGTCGGGTTTCATGATATCGCCTCTGTATTGAATTTTCGGTATTTTCTTATTTATCTAATTTTTAAATTATTTTGGTTCGCTGTTTGGTTCGATATCGATCATCTGCACAAAATAGTCGAGTGCGATTGGCGTTAGCAAACTACTGGCTAGTACTTATGAATAAATGGTTAATGGAATGCAAATTTGTTAGTTACAATTACAAGTAAAGAATAACAATCGAAAATTTGTATTTCAGTATATAGTATTTAGCTATATTAGTATCCCAACCGGAAATTCATTGACGACACACTAATCACTCATCACTGACATTCTAGCATGTCTCATATATAGATATCAGCAAATGGGCCTATTTTCGGTTTGTGACACGTCTGAGATGAATCGTTTACGACATATCTGAAATGATTCGCATGTGACATGTCTGAAGTTAATTGTTTCTGATATATCTGAAATGAATCGTATATTATATGTCTGAAGTAATGTAATGTATGTACATATATGGACATATGTAATAAGACATTTAATTTAGATGATGACTAATATAATACTTCCAACATCTCTTGAAAAAGCCACCGTGCCTTCCAATGCAAATATTTTTCTAAAAACCACAATTTGTACACGGTTTGGATTTTTTGATTTCCTTCGTATGACCACTGGCCTACGAAATGCAGCCCAAACATTCCAACGGATAACACGTTCCATATTTCCATTCGCTTTCCCGACATCCGTCACATTTCCGGTATCGAAAGTATTGTGGCAGACATTCTTTCTCGAATCGACGTACTAAATGCCAATAGGAGTGTCGACTACGTCGAGATATTCAGAGAACAGACGAACGATGCCGAACTTATTTGTTCATAAGGCACTCTAAAATTCCTAAAAATTTTCGACCGCAAAATTTCGTTTTGGCCATTCCCAATATGAGAGGTTTTTATGTTGCTTCATTTTTAAATTAAGACTAATACTATGTGTCTGATGGCAATTTTTTGTCTAATTTTCCAACTTTGTTAGTTCATACTAGTCGTTCATAGATGGCACCAAACATACCACGTTTTATTTTTAATTAAAATTTACATAATAAAGTAAAATTTCTTAATTTCCAAATTATTTCAAATCGGCTATTGATAAATTTGAACTTAGTTTGCAGGTTCGAACTTAATACCATGCACATTTTGGTTTCCGAACCTTAGCGACATCTATCAATAACGGGTAAGAACTAACCACAATTTAGTTAATCGAAAATTTATACCAAAAACTCGACGTCAAGCACGCGAAAAAGAAATTTCAATAAGTCCCGATTCCGCTAAAACTTATTTAGTCTTCGGTGATCTCAGTTTCAATCTAATTAATTTGGAGTTTTAATGTTGTTTGTTTTTAATAATTTTTACAATCGTTCTGGAGGGCCCGAACTCTTTGGCAGTTCGCTCTTTGCCTCGAGTACATACGGATAAACGCCCGATTTACACTCCGGCAGGGGGTCAAATAAATTATGTTCAATTTCATCACCGATCGTAATTAAATGATGAAAAACCCCGTTAGCATCCTGCCCCTATCGGGATTCGAACCCCGTGTCTCTCAAGCCGAACGCCAAAGCTCTTACCACTGACCGCCGTTTGGTCGATGTTGTATAGTTCTTATGGTTCAAAAATTACCTCTGAATTTGGCTGTGTTCCTTGAACGGTTTCAAAGTGTTGGCCAAATTGGCCATGTAACATATCCATTCCGAAACCAATTTGGGTGAAACCCGGTTTTTCGTCCGATGAAAATGGGATATGGATTCTGATATGGTTGAGTACTGAAAATGGGATTTTATGTGATTGCCGTATGGCGTTCACATGTTACCGGTAAAACCGATTAAAAAATCCGCTAGCAGAGACATCTAGCTAGCACCAGTACATGAAGTGGGCGCCTCTCTACTTCGCCGCGAGATGTCAGTAAAAAATAACATCGAAAAAAAGTGAAGGCGACTCGAATCAACTACACCACCATTTCCATACAGTACAATGGTCAACGGAGATGATAAAACGAATCCGACTGATTCGGCGGATGCCACGAAAAACGTCGTAACAAAAGGGAACGAAGAGCCCACTCGCGATCTTGGGTCAATCATTTAAGACAGGATAAATATAGCGTTACTGCTCGCTACTCCCTATTATTGCGTAAATTAAAAAGGTATGGAGGAACGAACATCACAGACAAATTCCTGAAAGAAATTTGGCTCAAACGGCTTCCTATTCGAGCGAAAGAAATCCTAACACCAACGGTAGACTCACTGGAACTTGCGGGATTGGCGGAACTCACCGGCCGACTATTGGAAACAATGACACAGTCGCACATCAAGGCCATCGCTCCTGCACCACTAAGCACGAACACACCATGCTCGTCCGCTTCACAGACGGAGGCCTCCGGCGGAACAAGCCGCGAAATCAAAGTCGCTCGCCTTCGTCCGCGTCCTCGCGGCGCTCAGGAAACAACGACATCGACGCACAGAGAGTATGCTAGCACCACAACCGTTTTCGTGACGCGGCTCGCAATTACAAGCCAGGCTGTCCCAAGTGGGCAACCTTCAAATCGGAAAACTAGCTCCTTCGTAGCAGATGGCGACCTTCAACGAGGCACCGCTACACTGTCGCCTAAAAATTTACAACAAGCTATCCCATCGCACCTATCTCATCGATACAGGCACTGACATTTCGCCAACGGCTGCGAATAAACAGAACCATAACCCTGGCCTTAACCTGCCTTAACTAACATCAAGACATTCGGTAAACGTCTAATCAACCTCGACCTCGGTCTGGGGAGAAAGTTTCCGTGACCATTCACAATAGCGGATGTTACCAACCCTATCATCGGATCGGATTTTCTGAAACAAACCCGTTTGCTGGTGCATATCCAAAACAGTCGTCTAATCGATCCGTTAACATCTTTATTCGCCTTAGCGACCACGTCCTTCAATCCTGTACCTACAATTCGAGTGAGAACTCAAGTTCCACCGACCCACAAATACTCGCGCCGCTAGAAAAATTTTGGGACGTCATATGCAACTCACAATCGCCCAAACCGATCAAACATAATGCGACTCACCACATCACAACTCGTGGCTCACCAACCTTCGCTAAACCACGTCGGCTCAGCACGAAAAAACTGGCCATCGCTCAGAAAGAATTCGAGTTCATGGTCGAACAGGGGATCTGCAGACGCTCCGACAGTCCTTGGGCGAGCCCACTGTATTTGGCACCAAATAAAAATGGCAGCTGCAAGCCTTGTGGGGATTACCGCGCTCTTAACAACGTAACGTTGCCGGACAGGTTCCCGATCCCTTACATCCCTGATTTCACTCACCAGCTTCATGGAACATTATATTTCTCGACCATTGACCTGGTTAGAGCGTATCATCAGATCCCAATCGAGACGCCCGACATCGCCAAAATCGCAATATCAACTCTATTCAGGCTATACGAGTTCACAAGAATGACGTTCGGGTTGAGGAACGCCGGCAACACATTCCAGCGGTTTATGCACTCGACTGTCCAGGGCTTCGGTTTCTGCCTCGTATATCTAGATGATATACTGGAAGCATCTAAATCAAATCCCGAACATCTGAAACACATCGAGATCTTGTTTGCCAGGTTAAGCGAAGCCGGCTTGATTATCAACACCGACAAGTGTCAATTCGCCTAGCCAAAAGATAGACTTTTGGGACACGAAGTCTCCGCCGATGGTATTACACCACTTCAAGAACGCGTCGAGCACATTATAAATTTCAGTCAACCCAAAACTGTTAAACAACTTCGCCGATTTCCGTGTGAGTCGACACACGCATTGCCCTCTCGGCAATTTCGCACCAACAACAAGACGATTCATACATGTTCACCTGGACATCATCGGCCCCTTGCCAATCTCCGAGGGCCAACGTTTCTGCCTAACACTGATCGACCGCTTCACAAGATGGACCGAGGAGATCCCGGTCCTCGATATCAGAGCCGAAACTGTCTCCGTGGCAGTATATAGCAATTGGGTAGCCCGTTTTGGAGTCCCTATACCCATCGTCACCGATCAGGGATCCCAATTTGAATCGGAACTTTTCAGGGAGTTTTCAATGTTGTTTGGATTCCAGCACAGGCGCACAATTTCATACAACCCTAGGTGCAACGGATTCATAGAGCGATCCCACCGCACATTAAAAGCCGCGATTATGTGCCACACGAACAATAGCTAACTGTTGGGTCTCCGAACGACGTATCGAGAGGTTTTTAGAACAACGTCGGCGGAATTGGTATTCGGCGAACAATTAAAAGTACCTGGTCAATTGCTCGAGGATAACCAAGGCCCAGTCTCGCAGTCCGAATTTGTGAAAGAACTGCGGAACCACTTCGCTAGAATCCGCCCAACCCCATCGTCGCGGCATTGCGCGGACAAAGTCTTTCAAGAATTAAATACTTGCTCCCACGTCTTCATCCGCACCGACTCGGTCAGAAAGTCACTCTAACCACCGTATGAGGGACCATATCCCATCTTGAGCAGATACTCGAACAGGACGCCTGTGGACGCAGCGGCCTACGAACAGGCGGCCAGGGCCCATCACAATCCAGAGAACCAAACGCCGTCCTCACCCTTGGTCAGTAAAACCATTAATTCAGACCATTGACAGAAGCCTCACGTCGATAACATCGACAAAAAGAGAAGGCGACTCGCAAGCAAAATACATTTAGAAAAAAAATTGTTCTTGTCGCTTCTCTCACCATGTACACATCGTGTTTTGCATAACCAAAAAAGTCATAAGGCGACCTATACGGCGACCACGCGCTTCGTTTATGCAGCCACCGTCTCCAACTAAATGCACATACCACAGCCGGATGCGCGGATGCACAACCTACTACCTAAGCACATTTCAACCGTCCTAAGTTACTCCTTTCCCCGCTCTCTTCCCAAATTTCTCCAACAACCTTGCGTGGTAGATCCACACAGAGGCAGCCCTCTGATATCCAAACACGGTGTTGTACAAGGACCATTACAATGAACACATCGGTCACGCTCGATAGCCTTCCTACGAATGGTCAGTCGCTAATCGCCACTTTCGCCGATTACTCTTGCTGTTTAAACAGTTTTGACTTGGCCATCTTGGCTGGTACCTGATCCTGATTTACGAGCATCTCGAAATCCCGGCAAACACCACCATTTGATCTCAAGTGAACCAAACGACTAATTTCGTTTCGTCCTGACCAGCATTCCTTCTCCAATCTGAGAGCATCACAAAAACTGTTATGAATTTCTCCTTTTCTGGAAGCCGCATGTTTAATGACTTCATCCGAGCCCACCCTTAATCATATGATTCGTTACCGTTGATCTTGGTATCGACATTTATCGAATTATCATCATCAACCGTGTGAGGTGCTCCGTTTTGCTGATGCAATACCCGGTTGAATTTTTCAACAATCACCTTTTAGCTGATTGAGCTAGTTTCCCATATTTGACCCAGCTTGTATGGGAAGCTTTAATGCATTCAAACACATGACCTAGTAAAATTTTGAAGGGGTAATAATTTATAGTGTACGTTTATGGAACCGAAGAAATTATGCTCGATTCTCCCGTTAACAAAAGAGTTCACCTCACCTCATTGTTTTGTTTATTGTATTATGCAGAACGATCGGGAGGTTTCCTGGAGAGCTTCCGAAGACGGTGCGAAATTATTCCTTCGGTGGATCAAATTTCCAAATTTTTTAATTTTAATTTTTAGACGACCAGATTAGATTTTCCGAAAATCCTAAACGTTTGGCAAACTTTCAACTACCTATTTTCTTGTTGTTGTTAAATTTGATTTACAATACGCAATTATCCATTTTGTTTCTCCTGAATATATGCTACCAATTATACTTCTGTTAATAAATCAATTTTGTTTGTTTGTTTAATTCACAGGTAACTAGCGAAGCGGTAGTCGAGGCATACATCGAACGCTGCAAAGATGTAAACCCCTATTTGAATGCCATAGTCGAGGAACGATTTGAAGATGCACTCTGCGAAGCAAGGAATGTTGATGCACTGATCGCAAACGGTGAACGAACAGTCGAGGAAATGGAACGTGATACCCCTCTGCTCGGCATACCAATTACAGTGAAAGAGAGTATCGGCGTCAAAGGAATGAGTAATCAAGCCGGACGAAAGCATAAGAATAAATATGTGGCGCGAGAGGATGCACCATGCGTTAAACAGGTTAAAAAATTTGGTGCTATAATACTGTGCGTCACGAACACACCTGAACTTTGTATGAATTGGGAGACGTATAACAAAGTGACGGGAGTTACAAGAAATCCGCACGATCTTCGTAAAACTCCAGGTGGTTCTTCAGGTGGTGAAGCCGCACTTCTCGGTGCCGGGGCATCACTAATGGGACTCTCATCTGATATCGCCGGTTCATCACGTCTTCCTGCTATGTTCACCGGTGTATGGGGCCACAAACCAACGCCGTACGTTGTTAGTCCAAATGGTCATGTACCGGGCAGTTCTATATCATATTGGGGAGAATATTTTACAATCGCACCAATGACACGTTACGCCGTTGATTTACCGCTCCTATTAAAATGCATGAAGGATCCGGATGGGCCTGTCGTCCAACTCGACAAGGAAATACACATAAACGACATAAAATTCTTTTACATGGAAAACGATGGGCCAAGCGGAATGTTGCGCCCACTCAGCTCCGACATGCGTAAAGGTATTTTAAGTGTGGCGCAATATTTTAACGCAAGCCAAGTAAAAATTGAACAACTTAAATGGGCCCTCGACATTTCAATGTGTGCGATGCTTCGAATCGAAGAAATCGAATCGATTTACTATCAAACCGATAACGGCGAGGAAAAGAAAAATCCGCGTACCGAATTACTCAAATATTTCTGTTGTATGTCGGACAGTACATTTAATTCAGTAATTTTTGCTACGCTACAGGGCATCATAAATCTAATACCAGAATCACGCCAGCAAAAATGCGATTCGATTCGGAAAAGTCTCAAACAGCATTTTAAAGATTTACTCGGCACAAACGGCGTATTTTTGTATCCCACATTTCCAACATCGGCACACCGCCACTATCAAATTTATCATAAAATTGTAGACGCCTCATATATGATGGTGTTCAATACATTAGGACTTCCGGTTACAAATTGTATGATCGGATTGGATAAGCATAAAATGCCAATTGGGATTCAGGTATGATTTATACAGGTGTTCGGTCTAAATGTGTATCTTACTAATCTTATGTAAATTTCTAGGTCGTAGCCAATCCCGGACAAGATCATTTAGCACTTGCTGTTGCAAAAGAAATCGAGAAACGGTACGGGGGATGGGTGCATCCGCCTCATAACGATATGGAGAAAGTCAATCTGTAGAATAACGTGGACGAACAAATTTTTAACTTGCTTAATAATAATTATAATTTTCTTCTGTGTCGTTATAAAAGTCTCATAGGTAGTTAAGTTTACTAAGTTTATTAAGAAAAGTTTTAATGTTATGACGTAATAATAGTATGCAGTTTGTATTATTTTGATATACAAAACTCATTTAAAAAAAAAACAATTTTTAAACCAACACAATGGCTAAACCATTTAATAAAATAATTCAGCAGAAAATACGAGTAATTGGATAATTATGGTTAGTCATGTACCTGGAACTGTGATTCAATTAAAATTAATTAAAAACTTCATAAATAATTAATTAAATTTAGCGTTTTATTTGCTTGAACGACTAATTTCATTAGCAAAATACTTCTGCGTGATTTGCTTGACACCTAGCGTATTTAAATTATAACAAAATAAAAAGTTTAGGTTTGTGTTTACACTAAACTACATTGCACCATCTAGCGATTTAAAACGACGACGTTTAGTTATAAATTTGATTAATAGAGGACTTTGTTCACAGGATAGTGATTATTTTTGATTAATTAAAATGTCTGGACATGTTCAGTGAGTGCAGTGAGCTTTACATTTAAGATTTTTACGATAATTAGTCTCACTTGTGGATTGTAAAACAGCTACAGAACCTATTGTTCTGATATTGTTAATAAGAGTTCATTCTTTTACATGATTTATTTGTGGACTTTCAATAAGATGATGATGATGTTTGGTTTTAGTTGTATCCATATGTAAAGTGTTAATGGATGGTTCTAAGGAAGTCATAAGGATAACCAACAGTGAAAAATGTTTGCACTCTATCGTTAGAGTATGTCAATCGATATGAGTTGCGAATTCAATTCAATTGGACAACAACAAACATGATTTCCGTTCGGGCCTTAACACCAGTTAAGGTGTAAGTGGAAATGGAATTACATTCACAAAACATAACGTTTTACAGGGTTAGTTATAGCCCAGTCGTAAAACAAATCTATCTAGCCTTCTGGCTTTCTTGGGATCGGGGCTTCGAAGATACGTTCCTCATAGTGTCCTTGCAAGTGGTTTCGTATATAAATTTTTTTTAATGGTGTTCAATACAATCAAGGATCGAATTCTTTCAGTGCAGTTCATTACTCGGTTTAGGAACATCACGCAATCTAATGTTTTTCCTCACCCGAACTTATTGATGACTTAGGTATGGTTTGGCGGAAAGCACAAAATTCTCATATTCTAACGTGCATAAATAAACTTGGCAGCTACCGGATGGCATCAACATGCAATATATAAGTTCGTTACTGGACGTCAAAATCAGACATGGGGCTTATATCTAGCGAAACCATAATTTATTGGTTGCATAATTTAATATGCGGCCAGAAGGAGCCTGGAGATATTGTCATCGATCTTAAAACTTTCGATCATTTTCGAAACAACTGGAAGTGTTGAAATGGGTAGCGTTTAAATTGTGCTATGAAGTGCCGTCGTTTTGCTTTAATCAACGTTCGAAGTGTTATCATGTTCCGCCTTCCAGTCGACATACTGCGCTTCCAATACATAATTTGCTCATTATTCCTTCATCAACGTGATGTCCTAAGAACCGTTAATCGAATCCCATCTAAATTTGTCATCAATATTTTTCAACATTTTTCTTCAAATTTGCCTGATGGATAGCCTTACCGATTTTGATGATGTGAAATATGTTGTCGTAAATCTTAAAACTTTCGATCATTTTCGAAACAACTGGAAGTGTTGAAATGGGTGGCGTTTAAATTGTGCTATGAAGTGCCGTCGTTTTGCTTTAATCAACGTTCGAAGTGTTATCATGTTCCGCCTTCCAGTCGACATACTGCGCTTCCAATACATAATTTGCTCATTATTCCTTCATCAACGTGATGTCCTAAGAACCGTTAATCGAATCCCATCTAAATTTGTCATCAATATTTTTCAACGTGTTTCTTCAAATTTGCCTGACGGTTAGCCTTACCGATTTTGATGATGTGAAATATGTTGTCGAAGATCTTAAAGCTTTCGATCATTTTCGAAACAACTGGAAGTGTTGAAATGGGTAGCGTTTAAATTGTGCTATGAAGTGCCGTCGTTTTGCTTTAATCAACGTTCGAAGTGTAATCATGTTTCACCTTCCAGTCGACATACTGCGCTTCCAATACATAATTTGCTCATTATTCCTTTTCCAGCGTGATGTCCTAAGAACCGTTAATCGAATCCCATCAAAATTTGTCATCAATATTTTTCAACGTGTTTCTTCAAATTTGCCTGACGGTTAGCCTTACCGATTTTGATGATGTGAAATATGTTGTCGAAGATCTTAAAACGTTCGATCATTTTCGAAACAACTGGAAGTGTTGTTGAAATGGGTAGCGCTTAAATTGTGCTATGAAGTGCCGTCGTTTTGCTTTAATCAACGTTCGAAGTGTAATCATGTTTCACCTTCCAGTCGGCATACTGCGCTTCCAATACATAATTTGCTCATTATTCCTTCATCAACGTGATGTCCTAAGAACCGTTAATCGAATCCCATCTAAATTTGTCATCAATATTTTTCAACGTTTTTCTTCAAATTTGCCTGATGTTAGCCTTACCGATTTTGACGATGTGAAATATGTTGTCGAAGATCTTAAAACTTTCGATCATTTTCGAAACAACTGGAAGTGTTGAAATGGGTAGCGTTTAAATTGTGCTATGAAGTGCCGTCGTTTTGCTTTAATCAACGTTCGAAGTGTAATCATGTTTCACCTTCCAGTCGGCATACTGCGCTTCCAATACATAATTTGCTCATTATTCCTTCATCAACGTGATGTCCTAAGAACCGTTAATCGAATCCCATCTAAATTTGTCATCAATATTTTTCAACGTTTTTCTTCAAATTTGCCTGATGGTTAGCCTTACCGATTTTGATGATGTGAAATATGTTGTCGAAGATCTTAAAACTTTCGATCATTTTCGAAACAACTGGAAGTGTTGAAATGGGTAGCGTTTAAATTGTGCTATGAAGTGCCGTCGTTTTGCTTTAATCAACGTTCGAAGTGTAATCATGTTTCACCTTCCAGTCGGCATACTGCGCTTCCAATACATAATTTGCTCATTATTCCTTCATCAACGTGATGTCCTAAGAACCGTTAATCGAATCCCATCTAAATTTGTCATCAATATTTTTCAACGTTTTTCTTCAAATTTGCCTGATGGTTAGCCTTACCGATTTTGATGATGTGAAATATGTTGTCGAAGATCTTAAAACTTTCGATCATTTTCGAAACAACTGGAAGTGTTGAAATGGGCAGCGTTTAAATTGTGCTATGAAGTGCCGTCGTTTTGCTTTAATCAACGTTCGAAGTGTAATCATGTTTCACCTTCCAGTCGGCATACTGCGCTTCCAATACATAATTTGCTCATTATTCCTTCATCAACGTGATGTCCTAAGAACCGTTAATCGAATCCCATCTAAATTTGTCATCAATATTTTTCAACGTTTTTCTTCAAATTTGCCTGATGGCCTTACCGATTTTGATGATGTGAAATATGTTGTCGAAGATCTTAAAACTTTCGATCATTTTCGAAACAACTGGAAGTGTTGAAATGGGTAGCGTTTAAATTGTGCTATGAAGTGCCGTCGTTTTGCTTTAATCAACGTTCGAAGTGTAATCATGTTTCATCTTCCAGTCGACATACTGCGCTTCCAATACATAGTTTGCTCATTATTCCTTTTCCAGTGTGATGTCCTAAGAACCGTTAATCGAATCCCATCTAAATTTGTCATCAATATTTTTCAACGTGTTTCTTCAAATTTGCCTGACGGTTAGCCTTACCGATTTTGATGATGTGAAATATCTTGTCGAAGATCTTAAGACTTTCGATCATTTTCGAAACAACTGGAAGTGTTGAAATGGGTAGCGTTTAAATTGTGCTATGAAGTGCCGTCGTTTTGCTTTAATCAACGTTCGAAGTGTAATCATGTTTCACCTTCCAGTCGACATACTGCGCTTCCAATACATAATTTGCTCATTATTCCTTCATCAACGTGATGTCCTAAGAACCGTTAATCGAATCCCATCTAAATTTGTCATCAATATTTTTCAACGTGTTTCTTCAAATTTGCCTGATGTTAGCCTTACCGATTTTGACGATGTGAAATATGTTGTCGAAGATCTTAAAACTTTCGATCATTTTCGAAACAACTGGAAGTGTTGAAATGGGTAGCGTTTAAATTGTGCTATGAAGTGCCGTCGTTTTACTTTAATCAACGTTCGAAGTGTAATCATGTTTCACCTTCCAGTCGACATACTGCGCTTCCAATACATAATTTGCTCATTATTCCTTTTCCAGCGTGATGTCCTAAGAACCGTTAATCGAATCCCATCTAAATTTGTCATCAATATTTTTCAACGTTTTTCTTCAAATTTGCCTGATGGTTAGCCTTACCGATTTTGATGATGTGAAATATGTTGTCGAACATCTTAAAACTTTCGATTATTTTCGAAACAACTGGAAGTGTTGAAATGGGTAGCGTTTAAATTGTGCTATGAAGTGCCGTCGTTTTGCTTTAATCAACGTTCGAAGTGTAATCATGTTTCACCTTCCAGTCGACATACTGCGCTTCCAATACATAATTTGCTCATTATTCCTTCATTAACGTGATGTCCTAAGAACCGTTAATCGAATCCCATCTAAATTTGTCATCAATATTTTTCAACGTGTTCCTTCAAATTTGCCTGATGTTAGCCTTACCGATTTTGATGATGTGAAATATGTTGTCGAAGATCTTAAAACTTTCGATCATTTTCGAAACAACTGGAAGTGTTGAAATGGGTAGCGTTTAAATTGTGCTATGAAGTGCCGTCGTTTTGCTTTAATCAACGTTCGAAGTGTAATCATGTTTCACCTTCCAGTCGGCATACTGCGCTTCCAATACATAATTTGCTCATTATTCCTTCATCAACGTGATGTCCTAAGAACCGTTAATCGAATCCCATCTAAATTTGTCATCAATATTTTTCAACGTTTTTCTTCAAATTTGCCTGATGGTTAGCCTTACCGATTTTGATGATGTGAAATATGTTGTCGAAGATCTTAAAACTTTCGATCATTTTCGAAACAACTGGAAGTGTTGAAATGGGTAGCGTTTAAATTGTGCTATGAAGTGCCGTCGTTTTGCTTTAATCAACGTTCGAAGTGTAATCATGTTTCACCTTCCAGTCGGCATACTGCGCTTCCAATACATAATTTGCTCATTATTCCTTCATCAACGTGATGTCCTAAGAACCGTTAATCGAATCCCATCTAAATTTGTCATCAATATTTTTCAACGTTTTTCTTCAAATTTGCCTGATGGTTAGCCTTACCGATTTTGATGATGTGAAATATGTTGTCGAAGATCTTAAAACTTTCGATCATTTTCGAAACAACTGGAAGTGTTGAAATGGGTAGCGTTTAAATTGTGCTATGAAGTGCCGTCGTTTTGCTTTAATCAACGTTCGAAGTGTAATCATGTTTCACCTTCCAGTCGGCATACTGCGCTTCCAATACATAATTTGCTCATTATTCCTTCATCAACGTGATGTCCTAAGAACCGTTAATCGAATCCCATCTAAATTTGTCATCAATATTTTTCAACGTTTTTCTTCAAATTTGCCTGATGGTTAGCCTTACCGATTTTGATGATGTGAAATATGTTGTCGAAGATCTTAAAACTTTCGATCATTTTCGAAACAACTGGAAGTGTTGAAATGGGCAGCGTTTAAATTGTGCTATGAAGTGCCGTCGTTTTGCTTTAATCAACGTTCGAAGTGTAATCATGTTTCACCTTCCAGTCGGCATACTGCGCTTCCAATACATAATTTGCTCATTATTCCTTCATCAACGTGATGTCCTAAGAACCGTTAATCGAATCCCATCTAAATTTGTCATCAATATTTTTCAACGTTTTTCTTCAAATTTGCCTGATGGCCTTACCGATTTTGATGATGTGAAATATGTTGTCGAAGATCTTAAAACTTTCGATCATTTTCGAAACAACTGGAAGTGTTGAAATGGGTAGCGTTTAAATTGTGCTATGAAGTGCCGTCGTTTTGCTTTAATCAACGTTCGAAGTGTAATCATGTTTCACCTTCCAGTCGGCATACTGCGCTTCCAATACATAATTTGCTCATTATTCCTTCATCAACGTGATGTCCTAAGAACCGTTAATCGAATCCCATCAAAATTTGTCATCAATATTTTTCAACGTTTTTCTTCAAATTTGCCTGATGGTTAGCCTTACCGATTTTGATGATGTGAAATATGTTGTCGAAGATCTTAAAACTTTCGATCATTTTCGAAACAACTGGAAGTGTTGAAATGGGTAGCGTTTAAATTGTGCTATGAAGTGCCGTCGTTTTGCTTTAATCAATGTTCGAAGTGTAATCATGTTTCACCTTCCAGTCGGCATACTGCGCTTCCAATACATAATTTGCTCATTATTCCTTCATCAACGTGATGTCCTAAGAACCGTTAATCGAATCCCATCTAAATTTGTCATCAATATTTTTCAACGTTTTTCTTCAAATTTGCCTGATGGTTAGCCTTACCGATTTTGATGATGTGAAATATGTTGTCGAAGATCTTAAAACTTTCGATCATTTTCGAAACAACTGGAAGTGTTGAAATGGGTAGCGTTTAAGTTGTGCTATGAAGTGCCGTCGTTTTGCTTTAATCAACGTTCGAAGTGTAATCATGTTTCACCTTCCAGTCGGCATACTGCGCTTCCAATACATAATTTGCTCATTATTCCTTCATCAACGTGATGTCCTAAGAACCGTTAATCGAATCCCATCTAAATTTGTCATCAATATTTTTCAACGTTTTTCTTCAAATTTGCCTGATGTTAGCCTTACCGATTTTGACGATGTGAAATATGTTGTCGAAGATCTTAAAACTTTCGATCATTTTCGAAACAACTGGAAGTGTTGAAATGGGTAGCGTTTAAATTGTGCTATGAAGTGCCGTCGTTTTGCTTTAATCAACGTTCGAAGTGTAATCATGTTTCACCTTCCAGTCGACATACTGCGCTTCCAATACATAATTTGCTCATTATTCCTTCATCAACGTGATGTCCTAGGAACCGTTAATCGAATCCCATCAAAATTTGTCATCAATATTTTTCAACGTGTTTCTTCAAATTTGCCTGACGGTTAGCCTTACCGATTTTGACGATGTGAAATATGTTGTCGAAGATCTTAAAACTTTCGATCATTTTCGAAACAACTGGAAGTGTTGAAATGGGTAGCGTTTAAATTGTGCTATGAAGTGCCGTCGTTTTGCTTTAATCAACGTTCGAAGTGTAATCATGTTTCACCTTCCAGTCGGCATACTGCGCTTCCAATACATAATTTGCTCATTATTCCTTCATCAACGTGATGTCCTAAGAACCGTTAATCGAATCCCATCTAAATTTGTCATCAATATTTTTCAACGTTTTTCTTCAAATTTGCCTGATGTTAGCCTTACTGATTTTGACGATGTGAAATATGTTGTCGAAGATCTTAAAACTTTCGATCATTTTCGAAACAACTGGAAGTGTTGAAATGGGTAGCGTTTAAATTGTGCTATGAAGTGCCGTCGTTTTGCTTTAATCAACGTTCGAAGTGTAATCATGTTTCACCTTCCAGTCGGCATACTGCGCTTCCAATACATAATTTGCTCATTATTCCTTCATCAACGTGATGTCCTAAGAACCGTTAATCGAATCCCATCTAAATTTGTCATCAATATTTTTCAACGTGTTTCTTCAAATTTGCCTGATGTTAGCCTTACCGATTTTGATGATGTGAAATATCTTGTCGAAGATCTTAAAACTTTCGATCATTTTCGAAACAACTGGAAGTGTTGAAATGGGTAGCGTTTAAATTGTGCAATGAAGTGCCGGCGTTTTGCTTTAATCAACGTTCGAAGTGTAATCCTGTTTCACCTTCCAGTCGACATACTGCGCTTCCAATACATAATTTGCTCATTATTCCTTTTCCAGTGTGATGTCCTAAGAACCGTTAATCGAATCCCATCTAAATTTGTCATCAATATTTTTCAACGTGTTTCTTCAAATTTGCCTGACGGTTAGCCTTACCGATTTTGATGATGTGAAATATGTTGTCGAAGATCTTAAAACTTTCGATCATTTTCGAAACAACTGGAAGTGTTGAAATGGGTAGCGTTTAAATTGTGCTATGAAGTGCCGTCGTTTTGCTTTAATCAACGTTCGAAGTGTAATCATGTTTCACCTTCCAGTCGGCATACTGCGCTTCCAATACATAATTTGCTCATTATTCCTTCATCAACGTGATGTCCTAAGAACCGTTAATCGAATCCCATCTAAATTTGTCATCAATATTTTTCAACGTGTTTCTTCAAATTTGCCTGACGGTTAGCCTTACCGATTTTGATGATGTGAAATATGTTGTCGAAGATCTTAAAACTTTCGATCATTTTCGAAACAACTGGAAGTGTTGAAATGGGTAGCGTTTAAATTGTGCTATGAAGTGCCGTCGTTTTGCTTTAATCAACGTTCGAAATGTAATCATGTTTCATCTTCCAGTCGACATACTGCGCTTCCAATACATAATTTGCTCATTATTCCTTTTCCAGCGTGAGGTCCTAAGAACCGTTAATCGAATCCCATCAAAATTTGTCATCAATATTTTTCAACGTGTTTCTTCAAATTTGCCTGATGGTTAGCCTTACCGATTTTGATGATGTGAAATATGTTGTCGAAGATCTTAAAACTTTCGATCATTTTCGAAACAACTGGAAGTGTTGAAATGGGTAGCGTTTAAATTGTGCTATGAAGTTCCGTCGTTTTGCTTTAATCAACGTTCGAAGTGTAATCATGTTTCACCTTCCAGTCGACATACTGCGCTTCCAATACATAATTTGCTCATTATTCCTTTTCCAGTGTGATGTCCTAAGAACCGTTAATCGAATCCCAGCAAAATTTATCATCAATATTTTTCAACGTGTTTCTTCAAATTTGCCTGACGGTTAGCCTTACCGATTTTGATGATGTGAAATATGTTGTCGAAGATCTTAAAACGTTCGATCATTTTCGAAACAACTGGAAGTGTTGAAATGACTTGCGTTTAAATTGTGCTATGAAGTGCCGTCGTTTTGCTTTAATCAACGTTCGAAGTGTAATCATGTTTCACCTTCCAGTCGGCATACTGCGCTTCCAATACATAATTTGCTCATTATTCCTTCATCAACGTGATGTCCTAAGAACCGTTAATCGAATCCCATCAAAATTTGTCATCAATATTTTTCAACGTGTTTCTTCAAATTTGCCTGACGGTTAGCCTTACCGATTTTGACGATGTGAAATATGTTGTCGAAGATCTTAAAACTTTCGATCATTTTCGAAACAACTGGAAGTGTTGAAATGGGTAGCGTTTAAATTGTGCTATGAAGTGCCGTCGTTTTGCTTTAATCAACGTTCGAAGTGTAATCATGTTTCACCTTCCAGTCGGCATACTGCGCTTCCAATACATAATTTGCTCATTATTCCTTCATCAACGTGATGTCCTAAGAACCGTTAATCGAATCCCATCAAAATTTGTCATCAATATTTTTCAACGTGTTTCTTCAAATTTGCCTGACGGTTAGCCTTACCGATTTTGACGATGTGAAATATGTTGTCGAAGATCTTAAAACTTTCGATCATTTTCGAAACAACTGGAAGTGTTGAAATGGGTAGCGTTTAAATTGTGCTATGAAATGCCGTCGTTTTGCTTTAATCAACGTTCGAAGTGTAATCATGTTTCACCTTCCAGTCGACATACTGCGCTTCCAATACATAATTTGCTCATTATTCCTTCATCAACGTGATGTCCTAATAATCGTTAATCGAATCCCATCTAAATTTGTCATCAATATTTTTCAACGTTTTTCTTCAAATTTGCCTGATGGTTAGCCTTACCGATTTTGATGATGTGAAATATGTTGTCGAAGATCTTAAAACGTTCGATCATTTTCGAAACAACTGGAAGTGTTGAAATGGGTAGCGTTTAAATTGTGCTATGAAGTGCCGTCGTTTTGCTTTAATCAACGTTCGAAGTGTAATCATGTTTCACCTTCCAGTCGACATACTGCGCTTCCAATACATGATTTGCTCATTATTCCTTCATCAACGTGATGTCCTAAGAACCGTTAATCGAATCCCATCTAAATTTGTCATCAATATTTTTCAACGTTTTTCTTCAAATTTGCCTGATGTTAGCCTTACCGATTTTGACGATGTGAAATATGTTGTCGAAGATCTTAAAACTTTCGATCATTTTCGAAACAACTGGAAGTGTTGAAATGGGTAGCGTTTAAATTGTGCTATGAAGTGCCGTCGTTTTGCTTTAATCAACGTTCGAAGTGTAATCATGTTTCACCTTCCAGTCGACATACTGCGCTTCCAATACATGATTTGCTCATTATTCCTTCATCAACGTGATGTCCTAAGAACCGTTAATCGAATCCCATCTAAATTTGTCATCAATATTTTTCAACGTTTTTCTTCAAATTTGCCTGATGTTAGCCTTACCGATTTTGACGATGTGAAATATGTTGTCGAAGATCTTAAAACTTTCGATCATTTTCGAAACAACAGGAAGTGTTGAAATGGGTAGCGTTTAAATTGTGCTATGAAGTGCCGTCGTTTTGCTTTAATCAACGCTCGAAGTGTAATCATGTTTCACCTTCCAGTCGACATACTGCGCTTCCAATACATAATTTGCTCATTATTCCTTTTCCAGCGTGATGTCCTAAGAACCGTTAATCGAATCCCATCTAAATTTGTCATCAATATTTTTCAACGTGTTTCTTCAAATTTGCCTGACGGTTAGCCTTACCGATTTTGATGATGTGAAATATCTTGTCGAAGATCTTAAAACTTTCGATCATTTTCGAAACAACTGGAAGTGTTGAAATGGGTAGCGTTTAAATTGTGCTACGAAGTGCCGTCGTTTTGCTTTAATCAACGTTCGAAGTGTAATCATGTTTCACCTTCCAGTCGGCATACTGCGCTTCCAATACATAATTTGCTCATTATTCCTTTTCCAGTGTGATGTCCTAAGAACCGTTAATCGAATCCCAGCAAAATTTGTCATCAATATTTTTCAACGTGTTCCTTCAAATTTGCCTGACGGTTAGCCTTACCGATTTTGATGATGTGAAATATGTTGTCGAAGATCTTAAAACTTTCGATCATTTTCGAAACAACTGGAAGTGTTGAAATGGGTAGCGTTTAAATTGTGCTATGAAGTGCCGTCGTTTTGCTTTAATCAACGTTCGAAGTGTAATCATGTTTCACCTTCCAGTCGACATACTGCGCTTCCAATACATAATTTGCTCATTATTCATTTTCCAGCGTGATGTCCTAAGAACCGTTAATCGAATCCCATCTAAATTTGTCATCAATATTTTTCAACGTGTTTCTTCAAATTTGCCTGACGGCTAGCCTTACCGATTTTGATGATGTGAAATATGTTGTCGAAGATCTTAAAACTTTCGATCATTTTCGAAACAACTGGAAGTGTTGAAATGGGTAGCGTTTAAATTGGGCTATGAAGTGCCGTCGTTTTGCTTTAATCAACGTTCGAAGTGTAATCATGTTTCACCTTCCAGTCGACATACTGCGCTTCCAATACATAATTTGCTCATTATTCCTTTTCCAGCGTGATGTCCTAAGAACCGTTAATCGAATCCCATCAAAATTTGTCATCAATATTTTTCAACGTGTTTCTTCAAATTTGCCTGATGGTTAGCCTTACCGATTTTGATGATGTGAAATATGTTGTCGAAGATCTTAAAACTTTCGATCATTTTCGAAACAACTGGAAGTGTTGAAATGGGTAGCGTTTAAATTGTGCTATGAAGTTCCGTCGTTTTGCTTTAATCAACGTTCGAAGTGTAATCATGTTTCACCTTCCAGTCGACATACTGCGCTTCCAATACATAATTTGCTCATTATTCCTTCATCAACGTGATGTCCTAGGAACCGTTAATCGAATCCCATCAAAATTTGTCATCAATATTTTTCAACGTGTTCCTTCAAATTTGCCTGACGGTTAGCCTTACCGATTTTGACGATGTGAAATATGTTGTCGAAGATCTTAAAACTTTCGATCATTTTCGAAACAACTGGAAGTGTTGAAATGGGTAGCGTTTAAATTGTGCTATGAAGTGCCGTCGTTTTGCTTTAATCAACGTTCGAAGTGTAATCATGTTTCACCTTCCAGTCGACATACTGCGCTTCCAATACATAATTTGCTCATTATTCCTTTTCCAGTGTGATGTCCTAAGAATCGTTAATCGAATCCCAGCAAAATTTGTCATCAATATTTTTCAACGTGTTTCTTCAAATTTGCCTGACGGTTAGCCTTACCGATTTTGATGATGTGAAATATGTTGTCGAAGATCTTAAAACTTTCGATCATTTTCGAAACAACTGGAAGTGTTGAAATGGGTAGCGTTTAAATTGTGCTATGAAGTGCCGTCGTTTTGCTTTAATCAACGTTCGAAGTGTAATCATGTTTCAACTTCCAGTCGACATACTGCGCTTCCAATACATAATTTGCTCATTATTCCTTCATCAACGTGATGTCCTAGGAACCGTTAATCGAATCCCAGCAAAATTTGTCATCAATATTTTTCAACGTGTTTCTTCAAATTTGCCTGACGGTTAGCCTTACCGATTTTGATGATGTGAAATATGTTGTCGAAGATCTTAAAACGCTCGATCATTTTCGAAACAACTGGAAGTGTTGAAATGGGTATCGTTTAAATTGTGCTATGAAGTGCCGTCGTTTTGCTTTAATCAACGTTCGAAGTGTAATCATGTTTCAACTTCCAGTCGACATACTGCGCTTCCAATACATAATTTGCTCATTATTCCTTCATCAACGTGATGTCCTAAGAACCGTTAATCGAATCCCAGCAAAATTTGTCATCAATATTTTTCAACGTGTTTCTTCAAATTTGCCTGACGGTTAGCCTTACCGATTTTGATGATGTGAAATATGTTGTCGAAGATCTTAAAACGCTCGATCATTTTCGAAACAACTGGAAGTGTTGAAATGGGTAGCGTTTAAATTGTGCTATGAAATGCCGTCGTTTTGCTTTAATCAACGTTCGAAGTGTAATCATGTTTCACCTTCCAGTCGACATACTGCGCTTCCAATACATAATTTGCTCATTATTCCTTCATCCACGTGATGTCCTAAGAATCGTTAATCGAATCCCATCTAAATTTGTCATCAATATTTTTCAACGTGTTCCTTCAAATTTGTCTGACGGTTAGCCTTACCGATTTTGACGATGTGAAATATGTTGTCGAAGATCTTAAAACTTTCGATCATTTTCGAAACAACTGGAAGTGTTGAAATGGGTAGCGTTTAAATTGTGCTATGAAGTGCCGTCGTTTTGCTTTAATCAACGTTCGAAGTGTAATCATGTTTCACCTTCCAGTCGACATACTGCGCTTCCAATACATAATTTGCTCATTATTCCTTTTCCAGCGTGATGTCCTAAGAACCGTTAATCGAATCCCATCTAAATTTGTCATCAATATTTTTCAACGTTTTTCTTCAAATTTGCCTGACGGTTAGCCTTACCGATTTTGACGATGTGAAATATGTTGTCGAAGATCTTAAAACTTTCGATCATTTTCGAAACAACTGGAAGTGTTGTTGAAATGGGTAGCGCTTAAATTGTGCAATGAAGTGCCGTCGTTTTGCTTTAATCAACGTTCGAAGTGTAATCATGTTTCACCTTCCAGTCGACATACTGCGCTTCCAATACATAATTTGCTCATTATTCCTTTTCCAGTGTGATGTCCTAAGAATCGTTAATCGAATCCCAGCAAAATTTGTCATCAATATTTTTCAACGTGTTTCTTCAAATTTGCCTGACGGTTAGCCTTACCGATTTTGATGATGTGAAATATGTTGTCGAAGATCTTAAAACTTTCGATCATTTTCGAAACAACTGGAAGTGTTGAAATGGGTAGCGTTTAAATTGTGCTATGAAGTGCCGTCGTTTTGCTTTAATCAACGTTCGAAGTGTAATCATGTTTCACCTTCCAGTCGGCATACTGCGCTTCCAATACATAATTTGCTCATTATTCCTTCATCAACGTGATGTCCTAAGAACCGTTAATCGAATCCCATCAAAATTTGTCATCAATATTTTTCAACGTGTTTCTTCAAATTTGCCTGACGGTTAGCCTTACCGATTTTGACGATGTGAAATATGTTGTCGAAGATCTTAAAACTTTCGATCATTTTCGAAACAACTGGAAGTGTTGAAATGGGTAGCGTTTAAATTGTGCTATGAAGTGCCGTCGTTTTGCTTTAATCAACGTTCGAAGTGTAATCATGTTTCAACTTCCAGTCGACATACTGCGCTTCCAATACATAATTTGCTCATTATTCCTTCATCAACGTGATGTCCTAGGAACCGTTAATCGAATCCCAGCAAAATTTGTCATCAATATTTTTCAACGTGTTTCTTCAAATTTGCCTGACGGTTAGCCTTACCGATTTTGATGATGTGAAATATGTTGTCGAAGATCTTAAAACGCTCGATCATTTTCGAAACAACTGGAAGTGTTGAAATGGGTATCGTTTAAATTGTGCTATGAAGTGCCGTCGTTTTGCTTTAATCAACGTTCGAAGTGTAATCATGTTTCAACTTCCAGTCGACATACTGCGCTTCCAATACATAATTTGCTCATTATTCCTTCATCAACGTGATGTCCTAAGAACCGTTAATCGAATCCCAGCAAAATTTGTCATCAATATTTTTCAACGTGTTTCTTCAAATTTGCCTGACGGTTAGCCTTACCGATTTTGATGATGTGAAATATGTTGTCGAAGATCTTAAAACGCTCGATCATTTTCGAAACAACTGGAAGTGTTGAAATGGGTAGCGTTTAAATTGTGCTATGAAATGCCGTCGTTTTGCTTTAATCAACGTTCGAAGTGTAATCATGTTTCACCTTCCAGTCGACATACTGCGCTTCCAATACATAATTTGCTCATTATTCCTTCATCCACGTGATGTCCTAAGAATCGTTAATCGAATCCCATCTAAATTTGTCATCAATATTTTTCAACGTGTTCCTTCAAATTTGTCTGACGGTTAGCCTTACCGATTTTGACGATGTGAAATATGTTGTCGAAGATCTTAAAACTTTCGATCATTTTCGAAACAACTGGAAGTGTTGAAATGGGTAGCGTTTAAATTGTGCTATGAAGTGCCGTCGTTTTGCTTTAATCAACGTTCGAAGTGTAATCATGTTTCACCTTCCAGTCGACATACTGCGCTTCCAATACATAATTTGCTCATTATTCCTTTTCCAGCGTGATGTCCTAAGAACCGTTAATCGAATCCCATCTAAATTTGTCATCAATATTTTTCAACGTTTTTCTTCAAATTTGCCTGATGTTAGCCTTACCGATTTTGACGATGTGAAATATGTTGTCGAAGATCTTAAAACTTTCGATCATTTTCGAAACAACTGGAAGTGTTGAAATGGGTAGCGTTTAAATTGTGCTATGAAGTGCCGTCGTTTTGCTTTAATCAACGTTCGAAGTGTAATCATGTTTCACCTTCCAGTCGACATACTGCGCTTCCAATACATAATTTGCTCATTATTCCTTTTCCAGTGTGATGTCCTAAGAATCGTTAATCGAATCCCATCTAAATTTGTCATCAATATTTTTCAACGTGTTTCTTCAAATTTGCCTGACGGTTAGCCTTACCGATTTTGATGATGTGAAATATGTTGTCGAAGATCTTAAAACTTTCGATCATTTTCGAAACAACTGGAAGTGTTGAAATGGGTAGCGTTTAAATTGTGCTATGAAGTGCCGTCGTTTTGCCTTAATCAACTTTCGAAGTGTAATCATGTTTCACCTTCCAGTCGGCATACTGCGCTTCCTATACATAATTTGCTCATTATTCCTTCATCAACGTGATGTCCTAAGAACCGTTAATCGAATCCCATCTAAATTTGTCATCAATATTTTTCAACGTTTTTCTTCAAATTTGCCTGATGTTAGCCTTACCGATTTTGACGATGTGAAATATGTTGTCGAAGATCTTAAAACTTTCGATCATTTTCGAAACAACTGGAAGTGTTGAAATGGGTAGCGTTTAAATTGTGCTATGAAGTGCCGTCGTTTTGCTTTAATCAACGTTCGAAGTGTAATCATGTTTCACCTTCCAGTCGACATACTGCGCTTCCAATACATAATTTGCTCATTATTCCTTCATCAACGTGATGTCCTAAGAACCGTTAATCGAATCCCATCTAAATTTGTCATCAATATTTTTCAACGTGTTTCTTCAAATTTGCCTGACGGTTAGCCTTACCGATTTTGATGATGTGAAATATGTTGTCGAAGATCTTAAAACGTTCGATCATTTTCGAAACAACTGGAAGTGTTGTTGAAATGGGTAGCGCTTAAATTGTGCAATGAAGTGCCGTCGTTTTGCTTTAATCAACGTTCGAAGTGTAATCATGTTTCACCTTCCAGTCGACATACTGCGCTTCCAATACATAATTTGCTCATTATTCCTTCATCAACGTGATGTCCTAAGAACCGTTAATCGAATCCCATCTAAATTTGTCATCAATATTTTTCAACGTGTTTCTTCAAATTTGCCTGACGGTTAGCCTTACCGATTTTGATGATGTGAAATATGTTGTCGAAGATCTTAAAACGTTCGATCATTTTCGAAACAACTGGAAGTGTTGTTGAAATGGGTAGCGCTTAAATTGTGCAATGAAGTGCCGTCGTTTTGCTTTAATCAACGTTCGAAGTGTAATCATGTTTCACCTTCCAGTCGACATACTGCGCTTCCAATACATAATTTGCTCATTATTCCTTTACCAGCGTGATGTCCTAAGAACCGTTAATCGAATCCCATCTAAATTTGTCATCAATATTTTTCAACGTTTTTCTTCAAATTTGCCTGATGTTAGCCTTACCGATTTTGACGATGTGAAATATGTTGTCGAAGATCTTAAAACTTTCGATCATTTTCGAAACAACTGGAAGTGTTGTTGAAATGGGTAGCGCTTAAATTGTGCAATGAAGTGCCGTCGTTTTGCTTTAATCAACGTTCGAAGTGTAATCATGTTTCACCTTCCAGTCGACATACTGCGCTTCCAATACATAATTTGCTCATTATTCCTTCATCAACGTGATGTCCTAGGAACCGTTAATCGAATCCCAGCAAAATTTGTCATCAATATTTTTCAACGTGTTTCTTCAAATTTGTCTGATGGTTAGCCTTACCGATTTTGATGATGTGAAATATGTTGTCGAAGATCTTAAAACGCTCGATCATTTTCGAAACAACTGGAAGTGTTGAAATGGGTAGCGTTTAAATTGTGCTATGAAGTGCCGTCGTTTTGCTTTAATCAACGTTCGAAGTGTAATCATGTTTCAACTTCCAGTCGACATACTGCGCTTCCAATACATAATTTGCTCATTATTCCTTCATCAACGTGATGTCCTAAGAACCGTTAATCGAATCCCAGCAAAATTTGTCATCAATATTTTTCAACGTGTTTCTTCAAATTTGCCTGACGGTTAGCCTTACCGATTTTGATGATGTGAAATATGTTGTCGAAGATCTTAAAACGCTCGATCATTTTCGAAACAACTGGAAGTGTTGAAATGGGTAGCGTTTAAATTGTGCTATGAAATGCCGTCGTTTTGCTTTAATCAACGTTCGAAGTGTAATCATGTTTCACCTTCCAGTCGACATACTGCGCTTCCAATACATAATTTGCTCATTATTCCTTCATCCACGTGATGTCCTAAGAATCGTTAATCGAATCCCATCTAAATTTGTCATCAATATTTTTCAACGTGTTCCTTCAAATTTGTCTGACGGTTAGCCTTACCGATTTTGACGATGTGAAATATGTTGTCGAAGATCTTAAAACTTTCGATCATTTTCGAAACAACTGGAAGTGTTGAAATGGGTAGCGTTTAAATTGTGCTATGAAGTGCCGTCGTTTTGCTTTAATCAACGTTCGAAGTGTAATCATGTTTCACCTTCCAGTCGACATACTGCGCTTCCAATACATAATTTGCTCATTATTCCTTTTCCAGCGTGATGTCCTAAGAACCGTTAATCGAATCCCATCTAAATTTGTCATCAATATTTTTCAACGTGTTTCTTCAAATTTGCCTGACGGTTAGCCTTACCGATTTTGATGATGTGAAATATCTTGTCGAAGATCTTAAAACTTTCGATCATTTTCGAAACAACTGGAAGTGTTGAAATGGGTAGCGTTTAAATTGTGCTATGAAGTGCCGTCGTTTTGCTTTAATCAACGTTCGAAGTGTAATCATGTTTCACCTTCCAGTCGACATACTGCGCTTCCAATACATAATTTGCTCATTATTCCTTTACCAGCGTGATGTCCTAAGAACCGTTAATCGAATCCCATCTAAATTTGTCATCAATATTTTTCAACGTTTTTCTTCAAATTTGCCTGATGTTAGCCTTACCGATTTTGACGATGTGAAATATGTTGTCGAAGATCTTAAAACTTTCGATCATTTTCGAAACAACTGGAAGTGTTGTTGAAATGGGTAGCGCTTAAATTGTGCAATGAAGTGCCGTCGTTTTGCTTTAATCAACGTTCGAAGTGTAATCATGTTTCACCTTCCAGTCGACATACTGCGCTTCCAATACATAATTTGCTCATTATTCCTTCATCAACGTGATGTCCTAAGAACCGTTAATCGAATCCCATCTAAATTTGTCATCAATATTTTTCAACGTGTTTCTTCAAATTTGTCTGACGGTTAGCCTTACCGATTTTGATGATGTGAAATATGTTGTCGAAGATCTTAAAACTTTCGATCATTTTCGAAACAACTGGAAGTGTTGAAATGGGTAGCGTTTAAATTGTGCTATGAAGTGCCGTCGTTTTGCTTTAATCAACTTTCGAAGTGTAATCATGTTTCACCTTCCAGTCGACATACTGCGCTTCCAATACATAATTTGCTCATTATTCCTTTACCAGCGTGATGTCCTAAGAACCGTTAATCGAATCCCATCTAAATTTGTCATCAATATTTTTCAACGTTTTTCTTCAAATTTGCCTGATGGTTAGCCTTACCGATTTTGATGATGTGAAATATGTTGTCGAAGATCTTAAAACTTTCGATCATTTTCGAAACAACTGGAAGTGTTGAAATGGGTAGCGTTTAAATTGTGCTATGAAGTGCCGTCGTTTTGCTTTAATCAACTTTCGAAGTGTAATCATGTTTCACCTTCCAGTCGGCATACTGCGCTTCCAATACATAATTTGCTCATTATTCCTTCATCAACGTGATGTCCTAAGAACCGTTAATCGAATCCCATCTAAATTTGTCATCAATATTTTTCAACGTTTTTCTTCAAATTTGCCTGATGTTAGCCTTACCAATTTGACGATGTGAAATATGTTGTCGAAGATCTTAAAACTTTCGATCATTTTCGAAACAACTGGAAGTGTTGAAATGGGTAGCGTTTAAATTGTGCTATGAAGTGCCGTCGTTTTGCTTTAATCAACGTTCGAAGTGTAATCATGTTTCACCTTCCAGTCGACATACTGCGCTTCCAATACATAATTTGCTCATTATTCCTTTTCCAGTGTGATGTCCTAAGAATCGTTAATCGAATCCCATCTAAATTTGTCATCAATATTTTTCAACGTGTTTCTTCAAATTTGCCTGATGGTTAGCCTTACCGATTTTGATGATGTGAAATATGTTGTCGAAGATCTTAAAACTTTCGATCATTTTCGAAACAACTGGAAGTGTTGAAATGGGTAGCGTTTAAATTGTGCTATGAAGTGCCGTCGTTTTGCTTTAATCAACTTTCGAAGTGTAATCATGTTTCACCTTCCAGTCGGCATACTGCGCTTCCTATACATAATTTGCTCATTATTCCTTCATCAACGTGATGTCCTAAGAACCGTTAATCGAATCCCATCTAAATTTGTCATCAATATTTTTCAACGTTTTTCTTCAAATTTGCCTGATGTTAGCCTTACCGATTTTGACGATGTGAAATATGTTGTCGAAGATCTTAAAACTTTCGATCATTTTCGAAACAACTGGAAGTGTTGAAATGGGTAGCGTTTAAATTGTGCTATGAAGTGCCGTCGTTTTGCTTTAATCAACGTTCGAAGTGTAATCATGTTTCACCTTCCAGTCGACATACTGCGCTTCCAATACATAATTTGCTCATTATTCCTTCATCAACGTGATGTCCTAAGAACCGTTAATCGAATCCCATCTAAATTTGTCATCAATATTTTTCAACGTGTTTCTTCAAATTTGCCTGACGGTTAGCCTTACCGATTTTGATGATGTGAAATATGTTGTCGAAGATCTTAAAACGTTCGATCATTTTCGAAACAACTGGAAGTGTTGTTGAAATGGGTAGCGCTTAAATTGTGCAATGAAGTGCCGTCGTTTTGCTTTAATCAACGTTCGAAGTGTAATCATGTTTCACCTTCCAGTCGACATACTGCGCTTCCAATACATAATTTGCTCATTATTCCTTCATCAACGTGATGTCCTAAGAACCGTTAATCGAATCCCATCTAAATTTGTCATCAATATTTTTCAACGTGTTTCTTCAAATTTGCCTGACGGTTAGCCTTACCGATTTTGATGATGTGAAATATGTTGTCGAAGATCTTAAAACTTTCGATCATTTTCGAAACAACTGGAAGTGTTGTTGAAATGGGTAGCGCTTAAATTGTGCAATGAAGTGCCGTCGTTTTGCTTTAATCAACGTTCGAAGTGTAATCATGTTTCACCTTCCAGTCGACATACTGCGCTTCCAATACATAATTTGCTCATTATTCCTTTACCAGCGTGATGTCCTAAGAACCGTTAATCGAATCCCATCTAAATTTGTCATCAATATTTTTCAACGTTTTTCTTCAAATTTGCCTGATGTTAGCCTTACCGATTTTGACGATGTGAAATATGTTGTCGAAGATCTTAAAACTTTCGATCATTTTCGAAACAACTGGAAGTGTTGTTGAAATGGGTAGCGCTTAAATTGTGCAATGAAGTGCCGTCGTTTTGCTTTAATCAACTTTCGAAGTGTAATCATGTTTCACCTTCCAGTCGACATACTGCGCTTCCAATACATAATTTGCTCATTATTCCTTTACCAGCGTGATGTCCTAAGAACCGTTAATCGAATCCCATCTAAATTTGTCATCAATATTTTTCAACGTTTTTCTTCAAATTTGCCTGATGGTTAGCCTTACCGATTTTGATGATGTGAAATATGTTGTCGAAGATCTTAAAACTTTCGATCATTTTCGAAACAACTGGAAGTGTTGAAATGGGTAGCGTTTAAATTGTGCTATGAAGTGCCGTCGTTTTGCTTTAATCAACTTTCGAAGTGTAATCATGTTTCACCTTCCAGTCGGCATACTGCGCTTCCAATACATAATTTGCTCATTATTCCTTCATCAACGTGATGTCCTAAGAACCGTTAATCGAATCCCATCTAAATTTGTCATCAATATTTTTCAACGTTTTTCTTCAAATTTGCCTGATGTTAGCCTTACCGATTTTGACGATGTGAAATATGTTGTCGAAGATCTTAAAACTTTCGATCATTTTCGAAACAACTGGAAGTGTTGAAATGGGTAGCGTTTAAATTGTGCTATGAAGTGCCGTCGTTTTGCTTTAATCAACGTTCGAAGTGTAATCATGTTTCACCTTCCAGTCGACATACTGCGCTTCCAATACATAATTTGCTCATTATTCCTTTTCCAGTGTGATGTCCTAAGAATCGTTAATCGAATCCCATCTAAATTTGTCATCAATATTTTTCAACGTGTTTCTTCAAATTTGCCTGACGGTTAGCCTTACCGATTTTGATGATGTGAAATATGTTGTCGAAGATCTTAAAACTTTCGGTCATTTTCGAAACAACTGGAAGTGTTGAAATGGGTAGCGTTTAAATTGTGCTATGAAGTGCCGTCGTTTTGCTTTAATCAACGTTCGAAGTGTAATCATGTTTCACCTTCCAGTCGGCATACTGCGCTTCCAATACATAATTTGCTCATTATTCCTTCATCAACGTGATGTCCTAAGAACCGTTAATCGAATCCCATCTAAATTTGTCATCAATATTTTTCAACGTTTTTCTTCAAATTTGCCTGATGTTAGCCTTACCGATTTTGACGATGTGAAATATGTTGTCGAAGATCTTAAAACTTTCGATCATTTTCGAAACAACTGGAAGTGTTGAAATGGGTAGCGTTTAAATTGTGCTATGAAGTGCCGTCGTTTTGCTTTAATCAACGTTCGAAGTGTAATCATGTTTCACCTTCCAGTCGGCATACTGATCTTCCAATACATAATTTGCTCATTATTCCTTCATCAACGTGATGTCCTAAGAACCGTTAATCGAATCCCATCTAAATTTGTCATCAATATTTTTCAACGTTTTTCTTCAAATTTGCCTGATGTTAGCCTTACCGATTTTGATGATGTGAAATATGTTGTCGAAGATCTTAAAACTTTCGATCATTTTCGAAACAACTGGAAGTGTTGTTGAAATGGGTAGCGCTTAAATTGTGCAATGAAGTGCCGTCGTTTTGCTTTAATCAACGTTCGAAGTGTAATCATGTTTCACCTTCCAGTCGACATACTGCGCTTCCAATACATAATTTGCTCATTATTCCTTCATCAACGTGATGTCCTAAGAACCGTTAATCGAATCCCATCTAAATTTGTCATCAATATTTTTCAACGTTTTTCTTCAAATTTGCCTGATGTTAGCCTTACCGATTTTGACGATGTGAAATATGTTGTCGAAGATCTTAAAACTTTCGATCATTTTCGAAACAACTGGAAGTGTTGAAATGGGTAGCGTTTAAATTGTGCTATGAAGTGCCGTCGTTTTGCTTTAATCAACGTTCGAAGTGTAATCATGTTTCACCTTCCAGTCGACATACTGCGCTTCCAATACATAATTTGCTCATTATTCCTTTTCCAGTGTGATGTCCTAAGAATCGTTAATCGAATCCCATCTAAATTTGTCATCAATATTTTTCAACGTGTTTCTTCAAATTTGCCTGACGGTTAGCCTTACCGATTTTGATGATGTGAAATATGTTGTCGAAGATCTTAAAACTTTCGATCATTTTCGAAACAACTGGAAGTGTTGAAATGGGTAGCGTTTAAATTGTGCTATGAAGTGCCGTCGTTTTGCTTTAATCAACTTTCGAAGTGTAATCATGTTTCACCTTCCAGTCGGCATACTGCGCTTCCAATACATAATTTGCTCATTATTCCTTCATCAACGTGATGTCCTAAGAACCGTTAATCGAATCCCATCTAAATTTGTCATCAATATTTTTCAACGTTTTTCTTCAAATTTGCCTGATGTTAGCCTTACCGATTTTGACGATGTGAAATATGTTGTCGAAGATCTTAAAACTTTCGATCATTTTCGAAACAACTGGAAGTGTTGAAATGGGTAGCGTTTAAATTGTGCTATGAAGTGCCGTCGTTTTGCTTTAATCAACGTTCGAAGTGTAATCATGTTTCACCTTCCAGTCGACATACTGCGCTTCCAATACATAATTTGCTCATTATTCCTTCATCAACGTGATGTCCTAAGAACCGTTAATCGAATCCCATCTAAATTTGTCATCAATATTTTTCAACGTGTTTCTTCAAATTTGCCTGACGGTTAGCCTTACCGATTTTGATGATGTGAAATATGTTGTCGAAGATCTTAAAACGTTCGATCATTTTCGAAACAACTGGAAGTGTTGTTGAAATGGGTAGCGCTTAAATTGTGCAATGAAGTGCCGTCGTTTTGCTTTAATCAACGTTCGAAGTGTAATCATGTTTCACCTTCCAGTCGACATACTGCGCTTCCAATACATAATTTGCTCATTATTCCTTCATCAACGTGATGTCCTAAGAACCGTTAATCGAATCCCATCTAAATTTGTCATCAATATTTTTCAACGTTTTTCTTCAAATTTGCCTGATGGTTAGCCTTACCGATTTTGATGATGTGAAATATGTTGTCGAAGATCTTAAAACGTTCGATCATTTTCGAAACAACTGGAAGTGTTGAAATGGGTGGCGCTTAAATTGTGCTATGAAGTGCCGTCGTTTTGCTTAAATCAACGTTCGAAGTGTAATCATGTTTCACCTTCCAGTCGGCATACTGCGCTTCCAATACATAATTTGCTCATTATTCCTTCATCAACGTGATGTCCTAAGAACCGTTAATCGAATCCCATCTAAATTTGTCATCAATATTTTTCAACGTTTTTCTTCAAATTTGCCTGATGTTAGCCTTACCGATTTTGACGATGTGAAATATGTTGTCGAAGATCTTAAAACTTTCGATCATTTTCGAAACAACTGGAAGTGTTGTTGAAATGGGTAGCGCTTAAATTGTGCAATGAAGTGCCGTCGTTTTGCTTTAATCAACGTTCGAAGTGTAATCATGTTTCACCTTCCAGTCGACACTCTGCGCTTCCAATACATAATTTGCTCATTATTCCTTCATCAACGTGATGTCCTAAGAACCGTTAATCGAATCCCATCTAAATTTGTCATCAATATTTTTCAACGTGTTTCTTCAAATTTGCCTGACGGTTAGCCTTACCGATTTTGATGATGTGAAATATGTTGTCGAAGATCTTAAAACGTTCGATCATTTTCGAAACAACTGGAAGTGTTGAAATGGGTAGCGCTTAAATTGTGCAATGAAGTGCCGTCGTTTTGCTTAAATCAACGTTCGAAGTGTAATCATGTTTCACCTTCCAGTCGACATACTGCGCTTCCAATACATAATTTGCTCATTATTCCTTCATCAACGTGATGTCCTAAGAACCGTTAATCGAATCCCATCTAAATTTGTCATCAATATTTTTCAACGTGTTTCTTCAAATTTGTCTGACGGTTAGCCTTACCGATTTTGATGATGTGAAATATGTTGTCGAAGATCTTAAAACGTTCGATCATTTTCGAAACAACTGGAAGTGTTGTTGAAATGGGTAGCGCTTAAATTGTGCAATGAAGTGCCGTCGTTTTGCTTTAATCAACGTTCGAAGTGTAATCATGTTTCACCTTCCAGTCGACATACTGCGCTTCCAATACATAATTTGCTCATTATTCCTTCATCAACGTGATGTCCTAAGAACCGTTAATCGAATCCCATCTAAATTTGTCATCAATATTTTTCAACGTTTTTCTTCAAATTTGCCTGATGTTAGCCTTACCGATTTTGACGATGTGAAATATGTTGTCGAAGATCTTAAAACTTTCGATCATTTTCGAAACAACTGGAAGTGTTGAAATGGGTAGCGTTTAAATTGTGCTATGAAGTGCCGTCGTTTTGCTTTAATCAACGTTCGAAGTGTAATCATGTTTCACCTTCCAGTCGACATACTGCGCTTCCAATACATAATTTGCTCATTATTCCTTTTCCAGTGTGATGTCCTAAGAATCGTTAATCGAATCCCATCTAAATTTGTCATCAATATTTTTCAACGTGTTTCTTCAAATTTGCCTGACGGTTAGCCTTACCGATTTTGATGATGTGAAATATGTTGTCGAAGATCTTAAAACTTTCGATCATTTTCGAAACAACTGGAAGTGTTGAAATGGGTAGCGTTTAAATTGTGCTATGAAGTGCCGTCGTTTTGCTTTAATCAACGTTCGAAGTGTAATCATGTTTCACCTTCCAGTCGGCATACTGCGCTTCCAATACATAATTTGCTCATTATTCCTTCATCAACGTGATGTCCTAAGAACCGTTAATCGAATCCCATCTAAATTTGTCATCAATATTTTTCAACGTTTTTCTTCAAATTTGCCTGATGTTAGCCTTACCGATTTTGACGATGTGAAATATGTTGTCGAAGATCTTAAAACTTTCGATCATTTTCGAAACAACTGGAAGTGTTGAAATGGGTAGCGTTTAAATTGTGCTATGAAGTGCCGTCGTTTTGCTTTAATCAACGTTCGAAGTGTAATCATGTTTCACCTTCCAGTCGACATACTGCGCTTCCAATACATAATTTGCTCATTATTCCTTCATCAACGTGATGTCCTAAGAACCGTTAATCGAATCCCATCTAAATTTGTCATCAATATTTTTCAACGTGTTTCTTCAAATTTGCCTGACGGTTAGCCTTACCGATTTTGATGATGTGAAATATGTTGTCGAAGATCTTAAAACGTTCGATCATTTTCGAAACAACTGGAAGTGTTGTTGAAATGGGTAGCGCTTAAATTGTGCAATGAAGTGCCGTCGTTTTGCTTTAATCAACGTTCGAAGTGTAATCATGTTTCACCTTCCAGTCGACATACTGCGCTTCCAATACATAATTTGCTCATTATTCCTTCATCAACGTGATGTCCTAAGAACCGTTAATCGAATCCCATCTAAATTTGTCATCAATATTTTTCAACGTTTTTCTTCAAATTTGCCTGATGGTTAGCCTTACCGATTTTGATGATGTGAAATATGTTGTCGAAGATCTTAAAACGTTCGATCATTTTCGAAACAACTGGAAGTGTTGAAATGGGTAGCGTTTAAATTGTGCAATGAAGTGCCGTCGTTTTGCTTTAATCAACGTTCGAAGTGTAATCATGTTTCACCTTCCAGTCGACATACTGCGCTTCCAATACATAATTTGCTCATTATTCCTTCATTAACGTGATGTCCTAAGAACCGTTAATCGAATCCCATCTAAATTTGTCATCAATATTTTTCAACGTTTTTCTTCAAATTTGCCTGACGGTTAGCCTTACCGATTTTGATGATGTGAAATATGTTGTCGAAGATCTTAAAACGTTCGATCATTTTCGAAACAACTGGAAGTGTTGAAATGGGTGGCGCTTAAATTGTGCTATGAAGTGCCGTCGTTTTGCTTAAATCAACGTTCGAAGTGTAATCATGTTTCACCTTCCAGTCGGCATACTGCGCTTCCAATACATAATTTGCTCATTATTCCTTCATCAACGTGATGTCCTAAGAACCGTTAATCGAATCCCATCTAAATTTGTCATCAATATTTTTCAACGTTTTTCTTCAAATTTGCCTGATGTTAGCCTTACCGATTTTGACGATGTGAAATATGTTGTCGAAGATCTTAAAACTTTCGATCATTTTCGAAACAACTGGAAGTGTTGTTGAAATGGGTAGCGCTTAAATTGTGCAATGAAGTGCCGTCGTTTTGCTTTAATCAACGTTCGAAGTGTAATCATGTTTCACCTTCCAGTCGACACTCTGCGCTTCCAATACATAATTTGCTCATTATTCCTTCATCAACGTGATGTCCTAAGAACCGTTAATCGAATCCCATCTAAATTTGTCATCAATATTTTTCAACGTTTTTCTTCAAATTTGCCTGACGGTTAGCCTTACCGATTTTGATGATGTGAAATATGTTGTCGAAGATCTTAAAACGTTCGATCATTTTCGAAACAACTGGAAGTGTTGAAATGGGTAGCGCTTAAATTGTGCAATGAAGTGCCGTCGTTTTGCTTAAATCAACGTTCGAAGTGTAATCATGTTTCACCTTCCAGTCGACATACTGCGCTTCCAATACATAATTTGCTCATTATTCCTTCATCAACGTGATGTCCTAAGAACCGTTAATCGAATCCCATCTAAATTTGTCATCAATATTTTTCAACGTGTTTCTTCAAATTTGTCTGACGGTTAGCCTTACCGATTTTGATGATGTGAAATATGTTGTCGAAGATCTTAAAACTTTCGATCATTTTCGAAACAACTGGAAGTGTTGAAATGGGTAGCGTTTAAATTGTGCTATGAAGTGCCGTCGTTTTGCTTAAATCAACGTTCGAAGTGTAATCATGTTTCACCTTCCAGTCGGCATACTGCGCTTCCAATACATAATTTGCTCATTATTCCTTCATCAACGTGATGTCCTAAGAACCGTTAATCGAATCCCATCTAAATTTGTCATCAATATTTTTCAACGTTTTTCTTCAAATTTGCCTGACGGTTAGCCTTACCGATTTTGATGATGTGAAATATGTTGTCGAAGATCTTAAAACGTTCGATCATTTTCGAAACAACTGGAAGTGTTGAAATGGGTGGCGCTTAAATTGTGCTATGAAGTGCCGTCGTTTTGCTTAAATCAACGTTCGAAGTGTAATCATGTTTCACCTTCCAGTCGGCATACTGCGCTTCCAATACATAATTTGCTCATTATTCCTTCATCAACGTGATGTCCTAAGAACCGTTAATCGAATCCCATCTAAATTTGTCATCAATATTTTTCAACGTTTTTCTTCAAATTTGCCTGATGTTAGCCTTACCGATTTTGACGATGTGAAATATGTTGTTGAAGATCTTAAAACTTTCGATCATTTTCGAAACAACTGGAAGTGTTGTTGAAATGGGTAGCACTTAAATTGTGCAATGAAGTGCCGTCGTTTTGCTTTAATCAACGTTCGAAGTGTAATCATGTTTCACCTTCCAGTCGACATACTGCGCTTCCAATACATAATTTGCTCATTATTCCTTCATCAACGTGATGTCCTAAGAACCGTTAATCGAATCCCATCTAAATTTGTCATCAATATTTTTCAACGTGTTTCTTCAAATTTGTCTGACGGTTAGCCTTACCGATTTTGATGATGTGAAATATGTTGTCGAAGATCTTAAAACGTTCGATCATTTTCGAAACAACTGGAAGTGTTGAAATGGGTAGCGTTTAAATTGTGCTATGAAGTGCCGTCGTTTTGCTTTAATCAACTTTCGAAGTGTAATCATGTTTCACCTTCCAGTCGACATACTGCGCTTCCAATACATAATTTGCTCATTATTCCTTTACCAGCGTGATGTCCTAAGAACCGTTAATCGAATCCCATCTAAATTTGTCATCAATATTTTTCAACGTTTTTCTTCAAATTTGCCTGATGGTTAGCCTTACCGATTTTGATGATGTGAAATATGTTGTCGAAGATCTTAAAACTTTCGATCATTTTCGAAACAACTGGAAGTGTTGAAATGGGTAGCGTTTAAATTGTGCTATGAAGTGCCGTCGTTTTGCTTTAATCAACGTTCGAAGTGTAATCATGTTTCACCTTCCAGTCGGCATACTGCGCTTCCAATACATAATTTGCTCATTATTCCTTCATCAACGTGATGTCCTAAGAACCGTTAATCGAATCCCATCTAAATTTGTCATCAATATTTTTCAACGTTTTTCTTCAAATTTGCCTGATGTTAGCCTTACCGATTTTGACGATGTGAAATATGTTGTCGAAGATCTTAAAACTTTCGATCATTTTCGAAACAACTGGAAGTGTTGAAATGGGTAGCGTTTAAATTGTGCTATGAAGTGCCGTCGTTTTGCTTTAATCAACGTTCGAAGTGTAATCATGTTTCACCTTCCAGTCGACATACTGCGCTTCCAATACATAATTTGCTCATTATTCCTTCATCAACGTGATGTCCTAAGAACCGTTAATCGAATCCCATCTAAATTTGTCATCAATATTTTTCAACGTTTTTCTTCAAATTTGCCTGATGTTAGCCTTACCGATTTTGACGATGTGAAATATGTTGTCGAAGATCTTAAAACTTTCGATCATTTTCGAAACAACTGGAAGTGTTGAAATGGGTAGCGTTTAAATTGTGCTATGAAGTGCCGTCGTTTTGCTTTAATCAACGTTCGAAGTGTAATCATGTTTCACCTTCCAGTCGACATACTGCGCTTCCAATACATAATTTGCTCATTATTCCTTCATCAACGTGATGTCCTAAGAACCGTTAATCGAATCCCATCTAAATTTGTCATCAATATTTTTCAACGTGTTTCTTCAAATTTGCCTGACGGTTAGCCTTACCGATTTTGATGATGTGAAATATGTTGTCGAAGATCTTAAAACTTTCGATCATTTTCGAAACAACTGGAAGTGTTGAAATGGGTAGCGTTTAAATTGTGCTATGAAGTGCCGTCGTTTTACTTTAATCAACGTTCGAAGTGTAATTATGTTTCACCTTCCAGTCGACATACTGCGCTTCCAATACATAATTTGCTCATTATTCCTTTTCCAGCGTGATGTCCTAAGAACCGTTAATCGAATCCCATCTAAATTTGTCATCAATATTTTTCAACGTGTTTCTTCAAATTTGCCTGACGGTTAGCCTTACCGATTTTGATGATGTGAAATATGTTGTCGAAGATCTTAAAACTTTCGATCATTTTCGAAACAACTGGAAGTGTTGAAATGGGTAGCGTGTAAATTGTGCTATGAAGTGCCGTCGTTTTGCTTTAATCAACGTTCGAAGTGTAATCATGTTTCACCTTCCAGTCGACATACTGCGCTTCCAATACATAATTTGCTCATTATTCCTTCATCAACGTGATGTCCTAAGAACCGTTAATCGAATCCCATCTAAATTTGTCATCAATATTTTTCAACGTGTTTCTTCAAATTTGCCTGACGGTTAGCCTTACCGATTTTGATGATGTGAAATATGTTGTCGAAGATCTTAAAACGTTCGATCATTTTCGAAACAACTGGAAGTGTTGTTGAAATGGGTAGCGTTTAAATTGTGCTATGAAGTGCCGTCGTTTTACTTTAATCAACGTTCGAAGTGTAATCATGTTTCACCTTCCAGTCGACATACTGCGCTTCCAATACATAATTTGCTCATTATTCCTTCATCAACGTGATGTCCTAAGAACCGTTAATCGAATCCCAGCAAAATTTGTCATCAATATTTTTCAACGTGTTTCTTCAAATTTGCCTGATGTTAGCCTTACCGATTTTGACGATGTGAAATATGTTGTCGAAGATCTTACAACTTTCGATCATTTTCGAAACAACTGGAAGTGTTGAAATGGGTAGCGTTTAAATTGTGCTATGAAGTGCCGTCGTTTTACTTTAATCAACGTTCGAAGTGTAATCATGTTTCACCTTCCAGTCGACATACTGCGCTTCCAATACATAATTTGCTCATTATTCCTTTTCCAGCGTGATGTCCTAAGAACCGTTAATCGAATCCCATCAAAATTTGTCATCAATATTTTTCAACGTGTTTCTTCAAATTTGCCTGACGGTTAGCCTTACCGATTTTGATGATGTGAAATATGTTGTCGAAGATCTTAAAACTTTCGATCATTTTCGAAACAACTGGAAGTGTTGAAATGGGTAGCGTGTAAATTGTGCTATGAAGTGCCGTCGTTTTGCTTTAATCAACGTTCGAAGTGTAATCATGTTTCACCTTCCAGTCGACATACTGCGCTTCCAATACATAATTTGCTCATTATTCCTTCATCAACGTGATGTCCTAAGAACCGTTAATCGAATCCCATCAAAATTTGTCATCAATATTTTTCAACGTGTTTCTTCAAATTTGCCTGACGGTTAGCCTTACCGATTTTGATGATGTGAAATATGTTGTCGAAGATCTTAAAACTTTCGATCATTTTCGAAACAACTGGAAGTGTTGAAATGGGTAGCGTTTAAATTGTGCTATGAAGTGCCGTCGTTTTGCTTTAATCAACGTTCGAAGTGTAATCATGTTTCACCTTCCAGTCGACATACTGCGCTTCCAATACATAATTTGCTCATTATTCCTTCATCAACGTGATGTCCTAAGAACCGTTAATCGAATCCCATCTAAATTTGTCATCAATATTTTTCAACGTGTTTCTTCAAATTTGCCTGACGGTTAGCCTTACCGATTTTGATGATGTGAAATATGTTGTCGAAGATCTTAAAACGTTCGATCATTTTCGAAACAACTGGAAGTGTTGTTGAAATGGGTAGCGCTTAAATTGTGCAATGAAGTGCCGTCGTTTTGCTTTAATCAACGTTCGAAGTGTAATCATGTTTCACCTTCCAGTCGACATACTGCGCTTCCAATACATAATTTGCTCATTATTCCTTCATCAACGTGATGTCCTAAGAACCGTTAATCGAATCCCATCTAAATTTGTCATCAATATTTTTCAACGTTTTTCTTCAAATTTGCCTGATGGTTAGCCTTACCGATTTTGATGATGTGAAATATGTTGTCGAAGATCTTAAAACGTTCGATCATTTTCGAAACAACTGGAAGTGTTGAAATGGGTAGCGTTTAAATTGTGCAATGAAGTGCCGTCGTTTTGCTTTAATCAACGTTCGAAGTGTAATCATGTTTCACCTTCCAGTCGACATACTGCGCTTCCAATACATAATTTGCTCATTATTCCTTCATCAACGTGATGTCCTAAGAACCGTTAATCGAATCCCATCTAAATTTGTCATCAATATTTTTCAACGTTTTTCTTCAAATTTGCCTGACGGTTAGCCTTACCGATTTTGATGATGTGAAATATGTTGTCGAAGATCTTAAAACGTTCGATCATTTTCGAAACAACTGGAAGTGTTGAAATGGGTGGCGCTTAAATTGTGCTATGAAGTGCCGTCGTTTTGCTTAAATCAACGTTCGAAGTGTAATCATGTTTCACCTTCCAGTCGGCATACTGCGCTTCCAATACATAATTTGCTCATTATTCCTTCATCAACGTGATGTCCTAAGAACCGTTAATCGAATCCCATCTAAATTTGTCATCAATATTTTTCAACGTTTTTCTTCAAATTTGCCTGATGTTAGCCTTACCGATTTTGACGATGTGAAATATGTTGTCGAAGATCTTAAAACTTTCGATCATTTTCGAAACAACTGGAAGTGTTGTTGAAATGGGTAGCGCTTAAATTGTGCAATGAAGTGCCGTCGTTTTGCTTTAATCAACGTTCGAAGTGTAATCATGTTTCACCTTCCAGTCGACACTCTGCGCTTCCAATACATAATTTGCTCATTATTCCTTCATCAACGTGATGTCCTAAGAACCGTTAATCGAATCCCATCTAAATTTGTCATCAATATTTTTCAACGTTTTTCTTCAAATTTGCCTGACGGTTAGCCTTACCGATTTTGATGATGTGAAATATGTTGTCGAAGATCTTAAAACGTTCGATCATTTTCGAAACAACTGGAAGTGTTGAAATGGGTAGCGCTTAAATTGTGCAATGAAGTGCCGTCGTTTTGCTTAAATCAACGTTCGAAGTGTAATCATGTTTCACCTTCCAGTCGACATACTGCGCTTCCAATACATAATTTGCTCATTATTCCTTCATCAACGTGATGTCCTAAGAACCGTTAATCGAATCCCATCTAAATTTGTCATCAATATTTTTCAACGTGTTTCTTCAAATTTGTCTGACGGTTAGCCTTACCGATTTTGATGATGTGAAATATGTTGTCGAAGATCTTAAAACTTTCGATCATTTTCGAAACAACTGGAAGTGTTGAAATGGGTAGCGTTTAAATTGTGCTATGAAGTGCCGTCGTTTTGCTTAAATCAACGTTCGAAGTGTAATCATGTTTCACCTTCCAGTCGGCATACTGCGCTTCCAATACATAATTTGCTCATTATTCCTTCATCAACGTGATGTCCTAAGAACCGTTAATCGAATCCCATCTAAATTTGTCATCAATATTTTTCAACGTTTTTCTTCAAATTTGCCTGACGGTTAGCCTTACCGATTTTGATGATGTGAAATATGTTGTCGAAGATCTTAAAACGTTCGATCATTTTCGAAACAACTGGAAGTGTTGAAATGGGTGGCGCTTAAATTGTGCTATGAAGTGCCGTCGTTTTGCTTAAATCAACGTTCGAAGTGTAATCATGTTTCACCTTCCAGTCGGCATACTGCGCTTCCAATACATAATTTGCTCATTATTCCTTCATCAACGTGATGTCCTAAGAACCGTTAATCGAATCCCATCTAAATTTGTCATCAATATTTTTCAACGTTTTTCTTCAAATTTGCCTGATGTTAGCCTTACCGATTTTGACGATGTGAAATATGTTGTTGAAGATCTTAAAACTTTCGATCATTTTCGAAACAACTGGAAGTGTTGTTGAAATGGGTAGCACTTAAATTGTGCAATGAAGTGCCGTCGTTTTGCTTTAATCAACGTTCGAAGTGTAATCATGTTTCACCTTCCAGTCGACATACTGCGCTTCCAATACATAATTTGCTCATTATTCCTTCATCAACGTGATGTCCTAAGAACCGTTAATCGAATCCCATCTAAATTTGTCATCAATATTTTTCAACGTGTTTCTTCAAATTTGTCTGACGGTTAGCCTTACCGATTTTGATGATGTGAAATATGTTGTCGAAGATCTTAAAACGTTCGATCATTTTCGAAACAACTGGAAGTGTTGAAATGGGTAGCGTTTAAATTGTGCTATGAAGTGCCGTCGTTTTGCTTTAATCAACTTTCGAAGTGTAATCATGTTTCACCTTCCAGTCGACATACTGCGCTTCCAATACATAATTTGCTCATTATTCCTTTACCAGCGTGATGTCCTAAGAACCGTTAATCGAATCCCATCTAAATTTGTCATCAATATTTTTCAACGTTTTTCTTCAAATTTGCCTGATGGTTAGCCTTACCGATTTTGATGATGTGAAATATGTTGTCGAAGATCTTAAAACTTTCGATCATTTTCGAAACAACTGGAAGTGTTGAAATGGGTAGCGTTTAAATTGTGCTATGAAGTGCCGTCGTTTTGCTTTAATCAACGTTCGAAGTGTAATCATGTTTCACCTTCCAGTCGGCATACTGCGCTTCCAATACATAATTTGCTCATTATTCCTTCATCAACGTGATGTCCTAAGAACCGTTAATCGAATCCCATCTAAATTTGTCATCAATATTTTTCAACGTTTTTCTTCAAATTTGCCTGATGTTAGCCTTACCGATTTTGACGATGTGAAATATGTTGTCGAAGATCTTAAAACTTTCGATCATTTTCGAAACAACTGGAAGTGTTGAAATGGGTAGCGTTTAAATTGTGCTATGAAGTGCCGTCGTTTTGCTTTAATCAACGTTCGAAGTGTAATCATGTTTCACCTTCCAGTCGACATACTGCGCTTCCAATACATAATTTGCTCATTATTCCTTCATCAACGTGATGTCCTAAGAACCGTTAATCGAATCCCATCTAAATTTGTCATCAATATTTTTCAACGTTTTTCTTCAAATTTGCCTGATGTTAGCCTTACCGATTTTGACGATGTGAAATATGTTGTCGAAGATCTTAAAACTTTCGATCATTTTCGAAACAACTGGAAGTGTTGAAATGGGTAGCGTTTAAATTGTGCTATGAAGTGCCGTCGTTTTGCTTTAATCAACGTTCGAAGTGTAATCATGTTTCACCTTCCAGTCGACATACTGCGCTTCCAATACATAATTTGCTCATTATTCCTTCATCAACGTGATGTCCTAAGAACCGTTAATCGAATCCCATCTAAATTTGTCATCAATATTTTTCAACGTGTTTCTTCAAATTTGCCTGACGGTTAGCCTTACCGATTTTGATGATGTGAAATATGTTGTCGAAGATCTTAAAACTTTCGATCATTTTCGAAACAACTGGAAGTGTTGAAATGGGTAGCGTTTAAATTGTGCTATGAAGTGCCGTCGTTTTACTTTAATCAACGTTCGAAGTGTAATTATGTTTCACCTTCCAGTCGACATACTGCGCTTCCAATACATAATTTGCTCATTATTCCTTTTCCAGCGTGATGTCCTAAGAACCGTTAATCGAATCCCATCTAAATTTGTCATCAATATTTTTCAACGTGTTTCTTCAAATTTGCCTGACGGTTAGCCTTACCGATTTTGATGATGTGAAATATGTTGTCGAAGATCTTAAAACTTTCGATCATTTTCGAAACAACTGGAAGTGTTGAAATGGGTAGCGTGTAAATTGTGCTATGAAGTGCCGTCGTTTTGCTTTAATCAACGTTCGAAGTGTAATCATGTTTCACCTTCCAGTCGACATACTGCGCTTCCAATACATAATTTGCTCATTATTCCTTCATCAACGTGATGTCCTAAGAACCGTTAATCGAATCCCATCTAAATTTGTCATCAATATTTTTCAACGTGTTTCTTCAAATTTGCCTGACGGTTAGCCTTACCGATTTTGATGATGTGAAATATGTTGTCGAAGATCTTAAAACGTTCGATCATTTTCGAAACAACTGGAAGTGTTGTTGAAATGGGTAGCGTTTAAATTGTGCTATGAAGTGCCGTCGTTTTACTTTAATCAACGTTCGAAGTGTAATTATGTTTCACCTTCCAGTCGACATACTGCGCTTCCAATACATAATTTGCTCATTATTCCTTCATCAACGTGATGTCCTAAGAACCGTTAATCGAATCCCAGCAAAATTTGTCATCAATATTTTTCAACGTGTTTCTTCAAATTTGCCTGATGTTAGCCTTACCGATTTTGACGATGTGAAATATGTTGTCGAAGATCTTACAACTTTCGATCATTTTCGAAACAACTGGAAGTGTTGAAATGGGTAGCGTTTAAATTGTGCTATGAAGTGCCGTCGTTTTACTTTAATCAACGTTCGAAGTGTAATCATGTTTCACCTTCCAGTCGACATACTGCGCTTCCAATACATAATTTGCTCATTATTCCTTTTCCAGCGTGATGTCCTAAGAACCGTTAATCGAATCCCATCAAAATTTGTCATCAATATTTTTCAACGTGTTTCTTCAAATTTGCCTGACGGTTAGCCTTACCGATTTTGATGATGTGAAATATGTTGTCGAAGATCTTAAAACTTTCGATCATTTTCGAAACAACTGGAAGTGTTGAAATGGGTAGCGTGTAAATTGTGCTATGAAGTGCCGTCGTTTTGCTTTAATCAACGTTCGAAGTGTAATCATGTTTCACCTTCCAGTCGACATACTGCGCTTCCAATACATAATTTGCTCATTATTCCTTCATCAACGTGATGTCCTAAGAACCGTTAATCGAATCCCATCAAAATTTGTCATCAATATTTTTCAACGTGTTTCTTCAAATTTGCCTGACGGTTAGCCTTACCGATTTTGATGATGTGAAATATGTTGTCGAAGATCTTAAAACTTTCGATCATTTTCGAAACAACTGGAAGTGTTGAAATGGGTAGCGTTTAAATTGTGCTATGAAGTGCCGTCGTTTTGCTTTAATCAACGTTCGAAGTGTAATCATGTTTCACCTTCCAGTCGACATACTGCGCTTCCAATACATAATTTGCTCATTATTCCTTCATCAACGTGATGTCCTAAGAACCGTTAATCGAATCCCATCAAAATTTGTCATCAATATTTTTCAACGTGTTTCTTCAAATTTGCCTGACGGTTAGCCTTACCGATTTTGATGATGTGAAATATGTTGTCGAAGATCTTAAAACTTTCGATCATTTTCGAAACAACTGGAAGTGTTGAAATGGGTAGCGTTTAAATTGTGCTATGAAGTGCCGTCGTTTTGCTTTAATCAACGTTCGAAGTGTAATCATGTTTCACCTTCCAGTCGACATACTGCGCTTCCAATACATAATTTGCTCATTATTCCTTTACCAGCGTGATGTCCTAAGAACCGTTAATCGAATCCCATCAAAATTTGTCATCAATATTTTTCAACGTGTTTCTTCAAATTTGCCTGACGGTTAGCCTTACCGATTTTGATGATGTGAAATATGTTGACGAAGATCTTAAAACGTTCGATCATTTTCGAAACAACTGGAAGTGTTAAAATGGGTAGCGTTTAAATTGTACTATGAAGTGCCGTCGTTTTGCTTTAATCAACGTTCGAAGTGTAATCATGTTTCATCTTCCAGTCGACATACTGCGCTTCCAATACATAGTTTGCTCATTATTCCTTTTCCAGTGTGATGTCCTAAGAACCGTTAATCGAATCCCATCTAAAATTGTCATCAATATTTTTCAACGTGTTTCTTCAAATTTGCCTGATGGTTAGCCTTACCGATTTTGATGATGTGAAATATCTTGTCGAAGATCTTAAAACTTTCGATCATTTTCGAAACAACTGGAAGTGTTGAAATGGGTAGCGTTTAAATTGTGCTATGAAGTGCCGTCGTTTTGCTTTCATCAACGTTCGAAGTGTAATCATGTTTCACCTTCCAGTCGACATACTGCGCTTCCAATACATAATTTGCTCATTATTCCTTTTCCAGCGTGATGTCCTAAGAACCGTTAATCGAATCCCATCAAAATTTGTTATCAATATTTTTCAACGTGTTTCTTCAAATTTGCCTGACGGTTAGCCTTACCGATTTTGATGATGTGAAATATGTTGTCGAAGATCTTAAAACTTTCGATCATTTTCGAAACAACTGGAAGTGTTGAAATGGGTAGCGTGTAAATTGTGCTATGAAGTGCCGTCGTTTTGCTTTAATCAACGTTCGAAGTGTAATCATGTTTCACCTTCCAGTCGACATACTGCGCTTCCAATACATAATTTGCTCATTATTCCTTCATCAACGTGATGTCCTAAGAACCGTTAATCGAATCCCATCTAAATTTGTCATCAATATTTTTCAACGTGTTTCTTCAAATTTGCCTGACGGTTAGCCTTACCGATTTTGATGATGTGAAATATGTTGTCGAAGATCTTAAAACGTTCGATCATTTTCGAAACAACTGGAAGTGTTGTTGAAATGGGTAGCGCTTAAATTGTGCAATGAAGTGCCGTCGTTTTGCTTTAATCAACGTTCGAAGTGTAATCATGTTTCACCTTCCAGTCGACATACTGCGCTTCCAATACATAATTTGCTCATTATTCCTTCATCAACGTGATGTCCTAAGAACCGTTAATCGAATCCCATCTAAATTTGTCATCAATATTTTTCAACGTTTTTCTTCAAATTTGCCTGATGGTTAGCCTTACCGATTTTGATGATGTGAAATATGTTGTCGAAGATCTTAAAACTTTCGATCATTTTCGAAACAACTGGAAGTGTTGAAATGGGTAGCATTTAAATTGTGCTATTATGTGTAGTCGTTTTTTGGGACATATCACTTTTTTAATATTTTTGGTAATCACTTTCTGGTGCCAGACTGGGCTCAATTGCTCTTGCTGAGATTTCGTATTTATGGTTTGCTCTAATTACGTTCCTTGAGAAACGAGTTCTATCATTAGTTGTTCATTCTGCCTTTTGCACATTTGTGCCGTTTCCATCATCGCCGGCAAGCTCGGTTTATTATATCAGTCAGCTTCTTTCGAAGAATAAACTGCATACCGTCTTGTTTCCTTACCCATATCTCTGGGTAATTCTAGCTGTTGTTTGTTGCTGACTAAGTACATTGCTGCATTATGATTAGCCATGCAGTGGGTTTTTATTGCACGTTATGAATGAGGTACTCAGTTTTGGATATAGAAACAATTCCTGTATTGTATTGTAGTTGGGTAGGCCTATTTTATTCCACTATTACTATTTGATTCGCTTTCTAAGTTTGAGACGATATTAATAACTTATCCCCTAGGACGTAAGCTTATTTCTAGTTCAAGCAAACGTCTATCGGCGCTTAATGAATATTTCCACTCCCGGGAGAATCCGCTGTACTGTAAAATCATTAGGACCTTACTAATTCCTAGATGGAAATGGGGTGCACACCATACTTTTTTCCACAAGGTGTAGAATTAATCTATCTTATACTTCTTAAGCTGTACAGGACCAGCTATACTCGTAGTTGGGAACATGTTCCAAAATATAGGAGAGAAAAAGTTTGGTAAATTAGCAGCATAATCGTAACTGTTACGACTGTAGCCCGCAACTCGTGATCCTTATATCTTTCGGAAGAGCGAGATATACAGGTATAAATATTTGTCTCGTTTGATTTTCGCGACGACCATGTTAACGTTATCAAAAAATCGACGTCATATCCGATAAGATTACTACTGAAATCACTGCGTACATGTTACGTGCAGAAATAACAGGTAATAAAAGGAGGATCACTAACCCTAAATTGGCTTTGTGCTATATCCATTTACACCCTTGCTCTAGATGAATTTCACTTTTGGATGACCTCATTACCCTCGTTCGCAATCTGTATTTGTACGTCTTGCATAAGCACTTTTCCAAGTTTTTTGTTTCTCTCTGTGTCGTGTATCTAAAACAATTTTCAACTTTTGAAAACTTTCAAATGAATTTTCCAGCAAATCTATTCAAAATAACGGGAAATGAAAGTACATAAAGGGGCAAAGAAGAAAATTATTAAGGCTGCTGTTGGTAATTGCTAAAGTTTTTGTTTTGTGTATTGTCGTATATATAAAATGCTTCTACCTCAACCCCCCCAAATTTTTGTGGAATTTTCAATTTTGTGGTTTTGGTTTATTTAATTTTTTGATTTCTTAGAAGGATTCCCGGTTTAGAACAAATTGTTGTGTCTCGCGAGTATTGAATATGTTATACTCGTACATGTATAAGTCAGTGATAAGTATTTTTTATCCTAAGGAAAGGGTTTATTTCCTATACCTACATCTCGTTCGAAATTATGCCTCATCATTGCAAAATGATTTTCTTAAGAAAATTTTCTGCTGATTTGCATATAAAGCACATGTAATATTACTGCAGACTCATTTCAAAATCTAATTTAATGCTGTATAAATATTAAGATTAATTTGATGTGTGCTGTTTTTTATGGGTCATGTCTTATGTCTAGAGCACGTAAAGTAATTTCTATAAATATGAAACATTTGTACGCAATCTAAATCTCTTCTCGGTGTACACTCTGGCGTTGAATATTGTAATATTGTCTAAGTCTGTTTACACAAACCAGAGAACAAAGTGGTATTTAGAGGACAAGATTGCAAAACTACTCTACAATGAATATTTAGGCAGCGACGATAAAATTCGAAATTACTCTTTGGGCCAATCCCATCAATATTTCAAGGAATAACAAATCAATGCTTCAAAATGGGCACACGTCTTAATGGTGTACCAACAACTCCAACCATTCACTCTCACATCAGATGGCAACTTGACCAAACCAATTTTTTGGAAGGAAAATCTGCCAACTCCAAATATTTCATAGAAAACCATTATGAAAGTGTTGTGCCGTATTGTCACCACTAAGTTAATTAATTGTCTACATGTGTAGAAAATGTATGTAGACAATTAAACAAAAGGCGTCGGCAATATAGAGAATGTAAACAATGTCGAAAATTATTGTTTCTGCTATCAGTCAGAATATGATTTCTTTGTTACTGGTATACCATTTCAAAATAGAGATCGTCATTCTTCACCACTCGGCTATGGGCGCACAGGGGGCTTCGGCTGTAACTGTGTGCACCTCGGCAATTCTTGGTAGACGCGTCCACGTCGCGGGGAATGGGCACTGCATGCAGTGGCTAAGTTCTGTCAGGGACCTAGTGTTGGGAGGTATAACATAACCAATTAAAGCAATGAATACAACGGAAAAAGGAGAAAATACCCCAGGTGGTACACCAACTATCCAGTTGGCTAATCCACTATGTATATAAAGTTAGACCAAAATTCATCCCACAAAACGACGATGGCAACACTAAACTATCACGACAGTTTTTCATTCCCGGAAAACTATAATGAGAAGAAATTATCATCCCAGAACATAAAGTAGGCCCAGATATCATCAATTTAACAATTTAAAATACAATTGCGTCTTTTGGACGCATACAAGATCCACAAAACTTATACTGTATGAAAAAATTAGTGTGCCGCATCTAAAAAGCATTCGTCCTAATCCAACTCTTCTATAGAAAGAGCTGTGGAAGCGATTGCGTATACAAGTTCCAAACAACGGATCCTGTATGAAAATGGTAGTGTTCCGCATCTAAAAAGCATCGTCTTTATCCGACACTTTTACAGAATGAGCTATGGAAGCAATTGAGCATCAAAAGATTGAGCAATTTAATGACTTTAAGAATTTAAAATTCAAATGTGCCGCTTGGACGCACAGAAGTTTCATGAAACTGATCCTGTATGAAGATGTTAGTGAGCCGCATCTAAAAAGCATCGTCTTTATCCGACATTTTTATAGAATGGGCTATGGAAGCAATTGAGCATCAAAAGATTGAGCAATTTAATGATTTCATGAATTTATAATTCAATGCGCCGCTTGGACGCACAGAAGTTTCATGAAACTGATCCTGTATGAAGATGTTAGTGAGCCGCATCTAAAAAGCATTCGTCCTAATCCGACATTTTTATAGAATGGGCTATGGAAGCAATTGAGCATCAAAAGATTGAGCAATTTAATGACTTTAAGAATTTAAAATTCAAATGCGCCGCTTGGACGGACAGAAGTTTCATGAAACTGATCTTGTATGAAGATGTTAGTGAGCCGCATCTAAAAAGCATTCGTCCTAATCCGACACTTTTACAGAATGAGCTATGGAAGCAATTGAGCATCAAAAGATTGAGCAATTTAATGACTTTAAGAATTTAAAATTCAAATGTGCCGCTTGGACGCACAGAAGTTTCATGAAACTGATCCTGTATGAAGATGTTAGTGAGCCGCATCTAAAAAGCATTCGTCCTAATCCGACATTTTTATAGAATGGGCTATGGAAGCAATTGAGCATCAAAAGATTGAGCAATTTAATGATTTCATGAATTTAAAATTCAATGCGCCGCTTGGACGCACAGAAGTTTCATGAAACTGATCCTGTTTGAAGATGTTAGTGAGCCGCATCTAAAAAGCATTCGTCCTAATCCGACATTTTTATAGAATGGGCTATGGAAGCAATTGAGCATCAAAAGATTGAGCAATTTAATGACTTTAAGAATTTAAAATTCAAATGCGCCGCTTGGACGAACAGAAGTTTCATGAAACTGATCTTGTATGAAGATGTTAGTGAGCCGCATCTAAAAAGCATTCGTCCTAATCCGACATTTTTATAGAATGGGCTATGGAAGCAATTGAGCATCAAAAGATTGAGCAATTTAATGATTTCATGAATTTAAAATTCAATGCGCCGCTTGAACGAACAGAAGTTTCATGAAACTGATCCTGTATGAAGATGTTAGTGAGCCGCATCTAAAAAGCATCGTCTTTATCCGACATTTTTATAGAATGGGCTATGGAAGCAATTGAGCATCAAAAGATTGAGCAATTTAATGACTTTAAGAATTTAAAATTCAAATGCGCCGCTTGGACGCACAGAAGTTTCATGAAACTGATCTTGTATGAAGATGTTAGTGAGCCGCATCTAAAAAGCATTCGTCCTAATCCGACATTTTTATAGAATGAGCTATGGAAGCAATTGAGCATCAAAAGATTGAGCAATTTAATGATTTCATGAATTTAAAATTCAATGCGCCGCTTGAACGAACAGAGGTTTCATGAAACTGATCCTGTATGAAGATGTTAGTGAGCCGCATCTAAAAAGCATTCGTCCTAATCCGACATTTTTATAGAATGGGCTATGGAAGTAATTGAGCATCAAAAGATTGAGCAATTTAATGACTTTAAGAATTTAAAATTCAAATGCGCCGCTTGGACGCACAGAAGTTTCATGAAACTGATCCTGTATGAAGATGTTAGTGAGCCGCATCTAAAAAGCATTCGTCCTAATCCGACGCTTTTATAGAATGGGCTATGGAAGCAATTGAGCATCAAAAGATTGAGCAATTTCATGATTTTAGGAAATTAAAATTCAATGCGCCGCTTGAACGAACAGAAGTTTCATGAAACTGATCCTGAATGAATATGGTAGTGTGCTGCATTTAAAGGGCTTTCGTCCTTATCCGACATTTTTATAGAATGGGCTATGGAACCAATTGAGCATCAAAAGATTGAGCAATTTAATGATTTTAGGAATGTAAAATTCAATGCGCCGCTTGGACGCATAGAGGTTTCTTGAAACTGATCCTGTTTGAAGATGTTAGTGTTTCGCATCTAAAAAGCATTCGTCCTAATCCGACACTTTTATAGAATGGGCTATGGAAGCAATTGAGCATCAAAAGATTGAGCAATTTAATGACTTTAAGAATTTAAAATTCAAATGCGCCGCTTGGACGCACAGAAGTTTCATGAAACTGATCTTGTATGAATATGGTAGTGTGCCGCATTTAAAGGGATTTCGTCCTAATCCGACACTTTTATAGAATGAGCGATGGAATCAATTGAGCATCAAAAGATTGAGCAATTTAATGATTTTAGGAATTTAAAATTCAATGCGCCGCTTGGACGCATAGAGGTTTCTTGAAACTGATCCTGTTTGAAGATGTTGGTGTTTCGCATCTAAAAAGCATTCGTCCTAATCCGACACTTTTATAGAATGGGCTATGGAAGCAATTGAGCATCAAAAGATTGAGCAATTTAATGACTTTAAGAATTTAAAATTCAAATGTGCCGCTTGGACGCACAGAAGTTTCATGAAACTGATCCTGTATGAATATGGTAGTATGCCGCATTTAAAGGGATTTCGTCCTTATCCGACACTTTTATAGAATGGGCTATGGAAGCAATTGAGCATCAAAAGATTGAGCAATTTAATGATTTTAGGAATGTAAAATTCAATGCGCCGCTTGGACGCATAGAGGTTTCTTGAAACTGATCCTGTTTGAAGATGTTAGTGTTTCGCATCTAAAAAGCATTCGTCCTAATCCGACACTTTTATAGAATGGGCTATGGAAGCAATTGAGCATCAAAAGATTGAGCAATTTAATGACTTTAAGAATTTAAAATTCAAATGCGCCGCTTGGACGCATAGAGGTTTCTTGAAACTGATCCTGTTTGAAGATGTTAGTGAGCCGCATCTAAAAAGCATCGTTTTTATCCGACATTTTTATAGAATGGGCTATGGAAGCAATTGAGCATCAAAAGATTGAGCAATTTAATGATTTTAGGAATGTAAAATTCAATGCGCCGCTTGGACGCATAGAGGTTTCTTGAAACTGATCCTGTTTGAAGATGTTAGTGTTTCGCATCAAAAGCATTCGTCCTAATCCGACACTTTTATAAAATGAGCTGTGAGAGCGATTGAGCATCAAAAGATTGAGCAATTTAATGATTGTTGGAATTTAAAATTCAGTCATTCAATTATATGATGATTAAATGATTAAAATATTTCGTTTTACTTTAAATTTCTATTGTCTTGTCGTGATAGAATATATAACATGATATCGTAATAGTTTTTGTAGTATTGCCTGAAGCGTGGATTTGATTTTTGTGGAATGAAAGTCTAAGATAACTTTTTTTAGCTTCATCCACGCTCTAACGAAGCTGGCTCAATGGATTCTGGGGCGAGCCAATCATAGCTATACCCATTCATAAGTAGTTCAAAGTTGTCAAGATCACCAACTAGACAAACTAACTGAGCAAATCAGCTGAAAAATGAAAACGCTTAACTCTGTTGGAAACTAAGTGAAGTAGAAACACTTATAACCTAACTAAGAAGTGAAGTTGACAAATTAAATACATGTGCCCCTATTAAAAATGAGGAAGGAACCTAGGCCAAAAGTGACAAGCAAAAAACTACTTTATTTGCGGCTCACTTGGAAGACACCTTTCAACCGTTACCTAAACTAAAATATGTTCCACGACAGTGTAAGGAAACCAAGCAAACCAGCAAACGACAAAAAGTCGCACAGGCCGATTTCACTACTTCCTGTCATTCCAAAATTATTTGGAAAATTACTGCCCAAGAGGCTCAAGCCAATAATAGAAGAACGAAATTTAATTCCACCACACAAATTTGGATTTAGGGCAATCACTCTACGGTAGAACAAGTTCACAGAATAAAGGACATAATAGAAGACGCACTTGTGAAAAAGAAAATATGCCCCATTATCGTCTTAGCTTCTTAGATGTAGCACAAGCTTTCGACAAAGTATGGCACCAAGGACTTGAATTTAAATTGCATCGAGATCTATGTAATGTATGAAGTAATTTAAATATTGAAATATAGATGTCGCGAACATGAATTGAAAGAAGAGAGATGAGCAATAAAAAAGAGTATAAAAAGAGATATAAAAGTGTATGGTTGTGAATAAAGAAAGTATAAAATAATGAACGTGTTTTAAATCTAAAGGGAAATTGAGCATCCAATATTAGAAACACAACAATCTACCTAAGCAGTTCTATCAAATTCTTCAAGCTTACATTGCAGACCGGCATTTCCGTGTAAAATATAACGGAGAGTACTCTGAACTAAAGAGAATAGTAGCAGACATACCACAAGGTAGCGTACTGGGTCCTATATTGTATATTCTGTACACCAGTATACAGCTACCATAGCAACATTTGCAGACGATACGGCTATGCTGGCAACTGAAAAGAGTATATCAGAAGCAAGGACAAAACTTCAACAAAAATCCAACTCAGTGAGTAGCTGGACAAAGAAATGGCGCATTAGCCTAAACGAAGCAAAGTCGGTTCACGTAAACTTCACAATCCAGGAAGTTAACTGGATTCCAGTGGAACATAATTCAAGGCAGGTTCCAAATGCAAATATAGCCAAATATCTTGGCATGATTCTCGATTGCAAGCTTAGAAGGAAAGAATTAAAAAGGAAAAAGTAGAATTGAACATCAAATATAGGAAAATATATTGGCTAATAGGCAGAAATTATTACAATACACAATAAATTGCTACTATATCGGCAAATACTTATACCAGTATGGACCTATGGTATTCAATGTTTTCAAAACAAAGTGCTGCGTGGCATTGTCAACGCACCATGGTACATCAGAAATGATAACCTACATATGGACTTAAACATGGAATATGTCAGTGAAAAAATAAATAAACATGCAAGTAAAAGTGCGAAATTACCCGCACTTTTCTGATCCCTTTACCTAAATACCCATAGTATTGTTCATTAATCTTGGGATTATTTTGTAGGGAGGAATGACACAGCAGCTTCCTGCGTGACCGCGACAGTCATGCCGGTCGTTAACCAATACAATCCTGTTGACTAGGTGGTAAAACCATACACAATAGTTCATCTGGTGAAGGATGAATCATTTCGAGAATGTTGGCCTCTCGTCTAAACGATCTCGGACTAGTAAATCAGTTTTTTCCTAATTTTTATTAGAAAAATTAGATGTTCCTTGTATGCCTTAGTTGTTTTAGTAAAATTGCATAAAAAATATTAGACCCCTGTGCTAAAAACTAGAACTTATAGATAGTTAAATTTTCAAACCAAACTCGGAGCAAACAATATCGTTGCCACGTAATAAAATAACAAAGCATAAAACAAATTTTCAGCCACATAATGATCATACAAATGCAACGGATCATAATCCTTATAAATGTTTAAATAAGATCAAGGACCATGAAAAACAAACGTCGATTGATTATAAATTGGTGAATTTCTCGGACAAATGTACTCACCTGACCCGAATAAAATGGATATCGCCTACATTAAAAATCGGCACTAGTACACTTGTTCAAGAAAAGGATAATCGTTGGTACCGCTTTATCTGGGTCTCGAAACACAACCAAACTCCCCCTAACACCAATCAAAATACTAAACTATTGATAAAAGTTTTGTAGTAATTTTTACAGAGCAGCGCTGGATACAGAAAAAATTATTTGAAAACCAAAGGATCGTTCGAGCCGGTATCGAACCTGTTTTATGTTATATACTTCTGCACTGTTAATACAAGTCCAAAAATTTAACGGATAAACTTCGACAAAACACTCACTTAAATATCATTAGATATTAACCGTGGCCAGTGAAGAGGCAAAATGTGTTGAAGAAATTGTCATAATAGCCACGATAATCTCAATAACCGGTCGATAAATTTTAATTCAAATTAACGGTGATAATTTCAGCTTGTTGCAGGCGCACAATCAATGGGTAGAAATCAGTCAACTTGCTGCACAACCAATCTGACCATATTATTGCTACACAAGATGTCATTGGAATTGGTGCCGCGTCCACTTCATTACAATCCGTTAAAGTCCACATAACGATGTCTTATATGTGAACATAATGCATCCACATACTGAAGAGGCTGCTTTAGTTGATTATTTAAAATCCAATCTGGGAAATCTGGACGTGGTTGACTGTCATCTACTGCTCCCTAAAGGCAGGGATAAAACAAAACTCACATTTGTTTCGTTTAAGCTTACTTTGGAGAGAAGTTTTGCGCAGTACAAGTTCTGTCACCTTATTTTTGGCCAAAGGGTGGCTTAGTTCGACGTATTGTGCGTAAAACCGTAAATATTTACTACAAATCGCCTCTGTTTACCTCTTTTACAATTTGGAATGAGGTTCCGATTGAGATTAGACGTGTGAAGCCTTTTACTAAATTAAAAAAATTATTATACTTTTTATTACTAATTTGTATGGATAGAAAAGCTATGCCTTGATGAATAAATAAAAAGGTACCCGCATTCCACTTGAGCGCCCGCTAAACGAATAACCTCAAAATCAATCAGAAAGCTGCCTCACCAAATTCTATCAAAATCGTTCGAGTAAAAATTTTAAACAAAACACTTTTGGAGACCCTCTTGACCACCCCCCCAAGACACACCCTTTCTGTAGGACCCCGAGAGTTCTAAAAATTAAAAACAAGTAATCTTCAATTAATCTTAAATGCTTGTATTTTTAAAATAATTTTAGGATTTACAATTCGAGTATCATACTCTAATGCTTAAACATAATTTCCAACATATTTTCAGCCGCCGTTATGATTTGAATACAATTTTCCGGGTCATTATAAACGAGATTTACATTTGGTCCTCTGCATGAAACTGTTACAGATTTACTATATATTAGGTCTAAATATTTAATAGCAATCGTGTATTCAACATTTGGTTTCAATTCAATTGAGTCACCAAGAGTGAGGAACGTTACCGGCCAAAATTTAGGAACAGATTGCGTGAACTGAATTTTCTCAACTTCTTCGCTTGATTCAATGTCTTTTGATGTAATTTCTATCTCCAAATCTCTCCTATAGACTTCACTTCCGACCCGTAGTCCACACAAATTGATTTCCTTTGTTACTGAAAATTTTGTTACGAATGGTGTGTCTCGAGGAAACATGCGCCATTCCATTGGAGAAATAAATTTTTCTCTGGGTTTTGATATCCACAGATCGCTACCACTTGAACCAAACATAACTTGTGTTGCAATTGAATTCCGATCGTTCTCACTAAATAATCCAGGGTATTTATGAAAAAACTCGCGTACCTCATCGTTCGACATTGTTGGAAATCGGATTTTCTTTATGAGACCTTCGAAGCGTTCACGACCTTCTCGAAGTGATATTTGATGATGTTTGCAATAATTTTCTATCCAACCGGCCAAAGCATTGAAGATTTGAGTTTCTTTTACACCCTGTCCGATTGCATCAAATTGTAAAACTTCACTTATCAAATCCCGGCGAAGGAATTGGAAATTTTGGTTTATCAAACAGCCGTAATTAAAGGCCAAATCTTCATTGATGTGCTGGCGTGCAATTTCGTATTTCTCCGTAATACAATAATCAAATAATTGTAATATCCATTCGTCAGTGAAAAGTAAGTTCATCACTCGATTTTCCAACATTATAACCCGATATTTGACAGACAATTTTAACAAATCTATACCATTTTCATCGTTAATGTCACATTCATCCGTGTAAATGAACCGGATGAAATCCAAAAAACTTTCGTATTTAAAGTCGGTGACTGGAATAATCTTTTGTTCGCCCAAGGTGTCCTTTAATTGCCGTTCAAATACCACACTTCGTTTCATGAGCTCCAAGGAGTGTGCGTAGATGATTTTATCGCCCACCCGAAATTGGATATCGGCGAGAAATTGATTGTTGAAGAGTTCGTTGGTGATGTCGCGCATCCTCAGATGTGGCGAACAATTTATTTTGAATTTCATGTTGTTCGATATTTAAAATTCACTTAGCACTTTTGAACACAAGGTTTATAATAACTGTTAACGCACAAAACACTTTTGATAATGGTCAAAAATTATATCAGTTCGTGACAGGAAGGTTCAAAATGTAATAAAAGGATAGCGTCCAACAATAAAATTTTAATACTATGACTACCTTCTCCTTAGGCTTGCGAACCGTTAAAACCTAATTAACAATGTTTATTATCTCAACTAAAGCGTGTTTTAATGATCTTAAAAATAGAGGATGTGACCCAACGTAATGTAGAAGTTTTATTTTTACCTGTATACTGAAACTCCCACCAATTTTGTATTTACCATATAAATATTTCTGGTAATTCCTTTAATTTGTTACTTTATTAGGCAAAATATATCTTTTGTGGCTGAGTAACAAATGAGAATTTTTACTTACGGTGTGTGGGTCCCCGTTAAAATTTATATTTTCAAGAAGGGCTAGAGATTCTTTACTTCTTATTAAAATTTAATGAGTAAAACCACCCCGGAAACAACACGGCGCCTTTTGAGTGGTTGGATCTTAATTTGATTTAGGCGATCTTCATAGGATGTTGAACGATACTTATGTAACAGTCGCCGCTTCACCAAAAGCAACACGCGCAAGTCAACCTAGCTTGTGTGCGTTATTATTTGAATTTGATTTCTATGTACAGGGAATCCGATCCCAAATTCGATTCACACATTTCGAAATGAAATAAAAAATGGGATGTAATTGTTGTGGCCAAAACCTGAAGTTGCCACTTCTTGTACACAGATGTTTCGCATGGATCTCCTAATTTATGAAAAAGTTTAGTATGAGTTTTCGGTAACATTTAAAAAGGGATCTGATTTTTTTAAACTCCTATGGAAGCTGCCAGTTTCAGTGGAAAAATCGTAAGGATTAAATTTTACTCCGATCAGTCAATCAGTCTGAATTGTAGAGAGGACTCGCACGTTTCGCCAAAAAACTCGAGGTAAAAAATGTTTATGATTTTTCTACAAAAATGATATTTTTGTTAAAAATGTCCGCCTTAAGGATACATTCCCAGTGGACCGATATCGGCCAAAAATCTCTGAAATCTCCTAATTTATAGAAAAAGCTTTAGTATGAAGTTTCGATCAATCAATCTGTATGGGCACAGGAACCAAATTTTCACTGAAAACCTTTTTTTGGCAAAAATAATTGATTCTTTAATTTTGGAAAACTGATCTGGACCGTTATTGTTGCAAAATTAATTTAAAATGTATTAGTTCATAACAGCTTTTCTCGTAAATGAAATATACTTTTCAAAACATTTGCAAAAAAACGAAAACGTTCCTATGGAAGCTGCCACTTCCGGTCAACCGATTTCGGTCAAAAATCAATCTATCTGGACTGTAGAGACTGAAAAGTTTGACATCATCACATTCCTTTAGTAAGGGAGTCCGGAACGGAGTTTTTGCTTTCGTGTTTTTTTATGTGGCTACCAACCTTCTCTTGTTTCCGATTTTATTTGGGCCTTGTGGTAAAGTAGGTACTGATCACCCTAAACCCATGACGACCCATGGCGACGGACTACTCCCCGATGACCAACTCGGCGACAGACAACTCGGTGACGACCAACTTTGCGATAGACAACTCGGCGACAGACAACTCGGCGACGGTCAGCTCGGCGACGGTGAATTCGGCGATGGGAATAGAATTAAAAAAAATCAAAAATGAAGATAACAATTGACTGATTTCGGAATTGTATACCATTGGTTCGAGTGACGTCATTTTACTAAAATTGTTTTAAATAAAATATTAAATGACTTTTTCATGAAATTTTATTAAAATCGACCATGTCTTAATCGATTAAGACGAGATTTGATATGCACGGGCTGTAATGGAATTCTAAAATGATTTTTGAAAGAAGTTCTGGAATATGGCGACCTGGGTCGAAATTCGGTCATTTTGAAGTTTTTGAGTTTTGAAAGAAGTTCTGGAATATGGCCACCTAGGATGGTACTCGGCCATTTCTTAACCGATTATAATTGGATTGAGTATGTTGGGTGAAAATAGGACTCTAAAGTGAGTTTTGGAAGAAGTTATGGAATATGGCGACCTGGGTCGAAATTCGGTCATTTTGAAATTTTTGGGTTTTGCAAGAAGCTCTGGCATCTGGCTACCTAGGACGGAACTCGATTATTTCTTAACCGATTATGATGGGATTGAGTTTGTTGAATGGAAATGGGATTCTAAAATGAGTTTTGGAAGAAGTTCTGGAATATGGCGACCTGGGCCGGAATTCGGTCATTTTGAAATTTTTGAGTTTTGAAAGAAGTTCTAGAATATGGCCACCGAGGATGGTACTCGGCCATTTCTTAACCGATTAAGATTGGATTGAGTATGTTGGGTGAAAATAGGACTCTAAAATGAGTTTTGGAAGAAGTTCTGGAATATGGCGACCTGGGTCGAAATTCGGTCATTTTGAAGTTTTTGAGTTTTGAAAGAAGTTCTGGAATATGGCCACCTGGGATGATACTCGATTATTTCTTAACCGATTATGATGGAATTGAGTTTGTTGAATGGAAATGGGATTCTAAAATGAGTTTTGGAAGAAGTTCTGGAATATGGCAACCTGGAATGGTACTCGGCCATTTCTTAACCGATTATAATTGGATTGAGTATGTTGGGTGAAAATAGGACTCTAAAATGAGTTTTGGAAGAAGTTCTGGAATATGGCGACCTGGGTCGAAATTCGGTCAGTTTGAAGTTTTAAAGTATTGATAGAAGTTCTAGAATATGGCTACCTGGAATAATTCTTAACCGATTATGATGGGATTGAGTTTGTTGAATGGAAATGGGATTCTAAAATGAGTTTTGGAAGAAGTTCTGGAATATGGCGACCTGGGCCGGAATTCGGTCATTTTGAAATTTTTGAGTTTTGAAAGAAGTTCTGGAATATGGCCTCCGAGGATGGTACTCGGCCATTTCTTAACCGATTATAATTGGATTGAGTATGTTGGGTGAAAATAGGACTCTAAAATGAGTTTTGGAAGAAGTTCTGGAATATGACGACCTGGGTCGAAATTCGGTCATTTTGAAATTTTTGAGTTTTGAAAGAAGTTCTGGAATATGGCCACCTGGGATGATACTCGATTATTTCTTAACCGATTATGATGGGATTGAGTTTGTTGAATGGAAATGGGATTCTAAAATGAGTTTTGGAAGAAGTTCTGGAATATGGCGACCTGGGTCGAAATTCGGTCATTTTGAAGTTTTTGGGTTTTGAAAGAAGTTCTGGAATATGGCTACCTGGGACGGAACCCGATTATTTCTTAACCGATTATGATGGGATTGAGTTTGTTGAATGGAAATGAGATTCTAAAATGAGTGTTGGAAGAAGTTCTGGAATATGGCGACCTGGGTCGAAATTCGGTCATTTTGAAATTTTTGGGTTTTGAAAGAAGCTCTGGAATATGGCCACCTGGGACGGAACTCGATTATTTCTTAACCGATTATGATGGGATTGAGTTTGTTGAATGGAAATAAGATTCTAAAATGAGTTTTGGAAGAAGTTCTGGAATATGGCGACCTGGGTCGAAATTCGGTCATTTTGAAGTTTTTGGGTTTTGAAAGAAGTTCTGGAATATGGCTACCTGGGACGGAACCCGATTATTTCTTAACCGATTATGATGGGATTGAGTTTGTTGAATGGAAATGAGATTCTAAAATGAGTGTTGGAAGAAGTTCTGGAATATGGCGACCTGGGTCGAAATTCGGTCATTTTGAAATTTTTGGGTTTTGAAAGAAGCTCTGGAATATGGCTACCTGGGACGGAACTCGATTATTTCTTAACCGATTATGATGGGATTGAGTATGTTGAATGGAAATGAGATTCTAAAATGAGTTTTGGAAGAAGTTCTGGAATATGGCGACCTGGGTCGAAATTCGGTCATTTTGAAATTTTTGAGTTTTGATAGAAGTTCTGGAATATGGCTACCTGGGACGGAACTCGATTATTTCTTAACCGATTATGATGGGATTGAGTTTGTTGAATGAAAATGAGATTCTAAAATGAGTTTTGGAAGAAGTTCTGGAATATGGCGACCGGGTCGAAATTTTGTCATTTTATTTGCACTTTTTGGCGACAAAAAGGAGACGAAGCATAATTATTTCTATCGTGTCAACTAACTAACATTCTAGTTTATATAAAACAGTGTGGTGTGTGGGAAAAGTCGTGTGCATATATTTAAACTAGTGCACTTACGTTTGCTTGGCAGTCTATATGTGCAGGTACATTTAAATGAATATTTCCGAGTTCCGTTAAAAGTTCCTGGCCATATTCCAGAACTGCTTTAATCCCATTCTATCCAACATACCAAATCCCATCATAATCGGTTAAGAAATAATCGAGTTCCGTCCCAAATGGCCATATTCCAGAACTTCTTTCAAAACTCATTTTAGAATCTCATTACCATCCAATATTTAAGACATGGTCGAGTTTAATAAAATTGCATGAACCAAAGTCACTTTAATATTTTATTTAAAACAGTTTTTTAAAAAACTGGCGTCACTCGATCTGTAGACTTCTGCGTTGACAGTTCCTTTAATAAAGGCCATTTCTCCAATTCCATGATAGGAAAAACATCCCCAAATCATTTGGCCCGCTAGATGCTGCACTGTATTTTTCAAGCACTGATCGCTCAGTCATTCGCCGGATTTGCGCCTGACTTACTGGATTCCATCAGATCCAAAAAGGTTAAATTTACTCTCATCGGAGAATATAACTGTTCGCCATTGCTGTAGACTCCAACCAGCGTGATTTCGAGCCCATTCTTACCGTTTTTGTTTCATTTTGTCGTAAGAAATGGTTTTTTTGCCGGCGACCTGGCCATATATTCTTTTTCCCGGAGGCGGTTATGAATCGTATGAACCCCGATTTCTTTGCCAGTTTCAGCGTTGAATTCAGCCCGAATATACACAACAGTTTTCGATTGGCTGCTTCGATCGATCGATCTTAAAAAGCTTTAAAGTAACCTATCAGGTAAATTGGAAGTAAAAGGCCGAACACGTCACGTGGATCTCCGAATTAATGAAAAAAGCTTAAATATGAAATTTCATCCCGATCGAACAAATCGTCACGTACACAGAGATTTAAAAAAAAACTAAAGATTACTACTCATATTTTACTCGATTTTATTTTACTTACGGAGGATGTCACTTCGGGTGGACCAATTTTTGTCAAATATCACAGGGATCTCCAAATTTTTGGAAAAGCTTATGTATGAATATTCATACATAAGAAGATTCATCCCGATCAGATATATAACGACTGGGCTGTGGAAACAACACCGATATTTAGTTTGCACGCACATACGCAGGCAACCACGCACACACAGAGATTTTTAAAAGAGTAGGCCCGAGGTCAAATTTTTTCCAACCGCTAAGATAGCTAAATAGTATCTCGAATATTAAGTACATAAATCTTTCGTTTATAGAATATTTCTGAAAATATCCCAGTTTATAGTAAAAAAAATATTATTTTATTTGTTAACTACTCGTGAATCGTCTATAAAGCCGGGATTCATACGACCATTATGATAATTCCAAACAAAGATTTTCTGTAAATCTCTCAGATTGTGTACAAAACTGCAAACGACTAAATCAATAAACCAAAAATTAAAATTTCGAGCTGCAAATTCATACTAGCTAGCCTTAAGGCTGTACGCTACTGAGAAAAATAAATTTCATTTTTAGTATCGATATTTAAATGCCCCTAAATGTATATATGTAGTGAATTGTTTCTTTAATAAGTTTGAGAACCACAATTTCGTATAATTTGCTTAATAAATTTTACTTATATTGTTTAGATGTGTAAAACTAATTAATAAATTTATTATTTTATATTATTGCTGATCTAAAAACATTGCATATTATATTAAAATAAAAACCACTTATCTTGGACACACTTTATTTAGTGTTTTGCCACCTAGTGATATAAATAACGTCATTGCGGCGTAATGTTTCGATCGATAAACGGGTAAATGCAGCAGGGAGACTTTCGAATTTGGGCGGTCACGTGAAAAAATTAGTGCTAGTCCAGGAGCCGAAAAAACGGGGAAAGAATATTTCAAATTTCGCCTGAAAGACGAAAAAAATAATAAACACGATTTCTAGAAAAAACCAGAAATAATTTAAGCCTAATTTTAAAACTTTCTAAAGGCCGCTAAACTGATGAAATTTGTACTTATCATAAAAATATAATTTTCTTCATTCATATATCGAGGAAAACAAACTAGCGCCCAAAAGATCATATATAAAACAAACAAAATACAGAGGTATAGCGTTCTATAATATTTGTGTCGAACAACACAATTAAACAATAGAAATAAATTGTTCAAAAATTCAAGCTATAAAAGCAATTCAGATAGCATAATCCTGTCAGGTAAGTTCATTAGCATCCGAAAAATATAGTGGCTAAATTTGTGCTAATCCAGAATTGGCCCAATTTCATTGAGCAACAAAAACCGTTGAATGATCAATTTTCTGACAAAAAGTGTTCTAGAAACCAATGGCTGAATTTTTCATTCATGTGTTAAGAAACATAAAATCGAGGGATTAATGCATGATTATCAAAATTAATTATAAAATGACGTAAAAATGTAAAATTTATTTTAAAATTTTCAAATTTTATAGATCGAAAAATTACGTCAAACGATGTGTATTTGTTTTCACGCCCCAATGACGATTTTTTCTAGAAAAGTTTACTCCAGATGGCAAATTACGAAATAAAAAATGCGTCCAAGATAAGCTTATTAATTTATTATAATAAGCAATGTTTAGATCAGCAATAATGAAAAATAATAAATTTAATTAATTTTACACATCTAAACAATATAAGTAAAATTTAGGAAGAAAATTATGGTACTAAAGCATATTAAAGGAACAAACATATACATACATTTAGGGGCATTTAAATTTCGAAAATAAAAAGAAATTTGTTTTCCTCAGTACCATACTGCCTTAAGCTTTTTGCAATAATTCGGAGATAGCCGTGATGTGTTCTTCGTGTTCCTTCTAATTTATCTGATGGTTACTGATATTTGAGATGTAAAAATTTTTGCCTTATTAGATCTTAATTATTATTTTTTTCATTTTCGAAATCAACTGTCATGAAGTTCTGAAACGAACTGCGTTTAAATTAGGCAAACATCATATTGTGTCATTCCTCTTCAATCGACAATTAGTTTTAAACATGTTTCAACTTCTAGCCGATACAGCTCCACCAATACAAAATTAGCTCAATATTTCACCATCAGCGTGTTGTCCTAAGAATTGCCAATCGAAAGTTGGCCATAAAATTACCAAAAATTAAATTGTGCTGTTTTTACGTCAACTATTAGTTTTATTAGGTGCTTGAAATTGGCCTAGACTGTCATAACTTACTATACTTTTCAATCCTTCGGTTTTGTTTCATGTAAAATGGGAGTACGGTGGAGCCCGGCTATCTAGGATTTGTTTAAAACGTGGCTATTAACTTGGAACTAATAAACTTTATGACAATTAATTACAAATGACAGACGCATGCACAGCTTATGATGCTTGATCTTACGGTAACCCCAGCTCACCAAAAATGTGGCCTTGTCCCGTCGCAACTGGCCATAATCAAGAACTTCCTCAAAAACTAATTTCTAAATCCCATTTAGTCTCTTTAACAAAATCATGATCAATAAATATTGACCGTAATCAAAACCCATCTTCAATAATTATTTCAGAATCACTTTTCCACCCAGCAACCCTAATTACATAAAGATTGGTTTTTAAATAACCTAGTTCCATTATAGCTGGTCATATTTTACCATCAATTCAAAATGACCTAGTCCATCCCAGTTTGCTGTTTCAGAACTTCTTCCAATCGATTTACAAATAGCTCAATTCTGCCCCACACTTGGCCATGAGTCCTACGTCCCACTTCAAGACCCACTAAATCGCCAAAAATTATTAAACAAAACAGACCCGCAACACACATGGTCCCCTTTGCAACAATCAGACCCTTTCGCAATCTGATCCTCCAAATAAATTGGGATCGCCGGCAATCTACTTCTAAATTTACGTATTTAAAGTATCGTGATGACAGTCACAGAGACACAAAGACATCCTCGGAAGATCTAAAAATTAAAAACAAGTACATAATCTTCAATTAATCTTAAATGCATGTATTTGTAAAATTGTTCAAGATTTACAGTTCGAGTATCATACTCTAATGCTTAAACATAACCTCCACCATATTTTCAGCCGTCGTTATAATTTGAATACAATTTTCCGGGTCGTTATAAACGAGATTTACATTTGGTCCTCTGCATGAAACTCTTAAAGATTTGCTATATATTAGGTCTAAATATTTAATAGCAATCGTGTATTCAAAATTTGGTTTCAATTCAATTGAATCACCAAGACTGAGGAACGTTACGAGCAAATATTTAGGAACAGATTGCGTGAACTGAATTATCTCAACTTCGCTTGTTTCAATGTCTTTTGATGTAATTTCTATCTCCAAATCCTTCCTATGACCTTCAATTCCAAACCGTAGTCCACACAAATTGATTTCCTTTGATACTGCAAATTTGGTTACGAATTGTGTATCTCGAGGAAACATGCGCATATCCATTGGGTAAATAAATTTTTTTCTGGGTTTTGATATCCACTGATCGCTACCAATTTCACCAGGCACAACTTGCTTTGCAATTGAACTTCGATCGTACTCACTAAAAAATCCAGGATATTTTTGAAAACACTCGTGTACCTCATCGTTGGACATTGTTGGAAACCGAATTTTCTTTATGAGGCCATCGAAGCGTTCACGTCCTTCTCGTAATGTCATTTTATGTTGTTCGCAATAATTTTCAATCCAACCAGCCAAAGCATTGAAGATTTGAGTTTCTTTTACACCCTCTGTGATTGCATCAAATTGTAAAACTTCACTAATCAAATCCGGATGGAGAGATGAAAACAAATCTTGGTTTATCAAACGGCCGTAATTGAAGCCTAAATGTTCATCGAGATACTGGCGTGCAATTTTGTATTTCTCGGTTAGACAATAATCAAATAACTGTAATATCCATTTAGTAGTTTGTTGAAGTGAGTTAATCACTAGGTTTTCCAACATTATAATCCGATATTTGATAGACAATTTAAATAAATCCAACCGATTTTCATCATTAATTTCACATTCATCCGTGTAAATGAACCGGATGAATTCCAAAAAACTTTCGTATTTAAATTCAGTGATGGGAATTAATTTTTGATCACCCCACGTTTCCTCCAATTGCCGTTCAAATACCACACTTCGTTTCATCAGCTCCAAGGAGTGTGCGTAGATGATTTTATCGTCCACACGAAATTGGATATCAGCAAGAAATTTATTGTTGAACAGTTGTTTGGTAATGTCGTGCATCCTCAGATGTGGTGAACAATTTATTTTGAATTTCATGCTGTTCGATATTTAAAATTCACTTAGCACTTTTTAACACAAGATTTATAACGCACGTTAACGCACAAAACACTTTTGGTAATGGTTGAAAATTATATCAGTTGGTGATTTCCAGAGAAATATATTATGAATTGAGTAAGCAACTGTCAAGCGCACAACTTTATGAAGAGCAAAAGAAAAAGAATAGAATTCGTCTAAACCAACAGGGGCGTAGTTAGAATTTTTTCGGTCGAATGCAATGAAGTTAGGAAGTTGAAGTTAAAAACTACATATGGGGCATTTACTTATAGAATATTGTTTTATTTTGCAAAGTTTTGCAGTAAATAAGAAGCATCCGGTTTATAAAAATATTCAATATGCAAGAAAGAAATAAACATTATAGTAATGCCATAATTTTTTTTTATAGGATATTCACATCTTTATCTATGGCGGCTGTTTTTATTATGACATTTATAACATTTATAAATATAAAATAATATTTTTTCTTATGAAATTTTAAAATTGTTAGAATAATATCCCATTTACATGCGACCAACATTTTTCTTCTGCAAAATGATAGAGATATAACATGGACTTTTTGCACATGAGAGACAAGAAAATAAATATATTCAAAGAAAATTTCAAACTACACCGCCAAAATCACTATAAAAATGAAAATGTTGCCATAACATATATTCGATCCGAGTATTTTTATGACCACATTTTTAAAATTAACAAAATAAAAATTATTTTATATGTTAAAATGTTAAGAATTCATAATAAAAACAGACGCCATAGATAAAAAGGTAAATTTAGCATTTGAATTAATTAAAAATAAATCAAAAAATTTCCTAATAAAAATGATGGCATTATGTTTATTTCTTTCTCGCATATTGAATATTTTTATGTAGCGGATGCTTCTTATTTATCTGCAACAATTTGCAGAAGAAAACAATTTTCTACATGTAAATGGGGCATACAAATACTCGCATCGAATATATTTTATGGTAACATTTTCATTTTTATAGTGGTTTTAGCTCAAAAAATCTTATTAGATATTTCTTTCCTTGTCTCTCAGGTGAAAAATTCAATGTCATATCTCTTTCATTTTGCAGAAGACAAATGTATGTCACATGTAAATGGACTAAAAATTTGAAAATCATGTTTGTTCGTCTAATAATACCATAAGTACATTAACAGTTTTTGTTTAAATACAATATTATGTAGATCCTGAAGATGCGTGCATTCAAATAGTAATTAGTTACGAGCAGTATGCACCTACAATTACAGTTAAATTAAACAAAAATTATCACTGTCCTGTTTTGTATTTAATTTGCTATTTACTTTAGGAATTTAAGAATAGACATAACCAAGCGTGGCGCGTCAAATTCCAAATGATCCATACAACTCGATGCGCATATCTCTTCACACCGAGAGTGGCGCGGTGTTTTTTGTATTTTGGATAATTTTATACTATTAAGCCACGACACTTTAAATCGAAAAAGATCGGATGAAGCATATTTATATTTGACATAACATATTATTTTCGGCTGAGATTGCAAAGACACTATCTGCATTATCGATTTTTTTACTTTCTGAGTGTTAAAGAAATCTAACAATTACATAGGGTGTACTTAATGCCACTCTTTCCAGTACCAAGGTTTTTATATCAAACTAGCAATGTGGATCTACAATAGCACCGTATCCACGAAAAAGATTACAAAAATTCCTCAAGTAAAATCGAGTGTTATGATGGGCGTAGTTTCAATTCAATTTTCTCAATAATAGCACCGAGGACAATCAACAGTCAAAATTTCAGAGCTTCGTTGAACCCAGGATATAAGGACCTACCTTGGACTAAAATAATCTCTGTTGATAGAATATTTGTATACTGGGTATAGGCGGACAAGAGCATTCCAAAAAGCACTCTAAAGAACGTTGTGTTTTATTTGAGTGTCCCCAATACTTTTGACACTTCTAAATAATGTCGGAATTCGGCAGGGTAAACAAAATTTCTCGCCGTATCTTATTTAACCTATCTTCGGAGTATACGTTATCCGTCAGCTAATCATAACACAACACAGCTTTTTATATTATAAAATGATTCAGCTATTAGTTACGATTGTAACATTTGCTTCTACGTGGTCGTGATATTATTTCCTTTAAAATAGTTTTTCTTCGGTTGGAACTATGCTGGCCCTTAGGTCATCGAAGTCAAAACCAAATATGGTCACAACACGTGATATGTTCTCTGTTCCTGTCACTGGCAGAAACTTGCTTCATATAATACTCGATCAATAAAAGACGTTGGTTTGTTTGGCATACGAATGAATCACAAGATCAAAATTGGTCTCGCAAAACGGTGAAGCAGGTCCCCCATTAATGCCAATAATAAGCCAAGTATACTTCCTTCGATTTACGAATTTATACAAAAATGTTGAGATACAGTACCTACGATTTCTAAGGTAAACGCCCTCTATAAAACTGATCAAAGATTATTTCAAGAGAATGAATTTTCTAAAGTAACACAAATTGCTACACTCTCTCTGGGTATTCAGAGAACGGAGTACAAAGATTTTGACTAAATTTTGTTTTTTGAGTTTTTCCTAGCCGTAATTTTTAAGCAAGTGAAGTTATCCCAGTTTTTCATCGCAGAAATGTTTTTTTATTATTATTTACACGAAACTATTCTATTCCACCCCAGTGCCAGCAGTATGTTAGGATTAGCACAATATTCCAGCTTACGTACGTAATTAAGTGATTGCTGACCAAATGGCCAGCATCAACCGTATGTTCAAACTTGAGTAAATGGCCAAGTTCCAAAATCTCAAGTTAAATTAAATATAAATTTATATCTCTTAAGACCATTCTAGGCCTGAAATGGTTCTTTATGTTTTGAGTTGGTATTCCCATGAAGTTTGTCCTAACTTTGTCCTAAAATTACAAAAACAAAATTTAGGACACATTTAGGACAAACTTTTCGCGTGTGTCCACGAGCGTGAAGTTTGTCCTAAAATTGTCCTGACTATTTTATCATGAGTATGTATTAGTTAATCTCTCGTTATAATGAATTATAATATTTGTAATATTTGACATACGTACAGTAAACGCTCGATTTAATGGACTAATTGGGGGTGTCCGTTAAATCCGAATGTTTTTTAATTTAATCGATTCGATCGAATTTAATCTGGGACGGAGCTCAGCCATTTCTTAGCCGATTTTGATGGGATTGGGAATATTGGTTAAAAATGCGATTCTTAAATTATTTTTGGAAGAAATTCTGGAATATGGCCACCTGGGACGGAACTCGATCAATTATTAACCGATTATGATGGGATTGGGTATATGCTGGATGGAAATGGGTTTCTTAATTGACTTTGGGAAAAAGTTCTGGAATATGGCCACCTGGGACGGAACTCAGCCATTTCTTAACCGATTATGATCGGATTGGGTATGTTGGATGTAAATGGGATTCTTAAATTATTTTTGGGGAGGAGTTCTGAAATATGGCTACTTGGTACGGAACTCGATCAATTCTTAACCGATTATGATGGGATTGGATATGCTGGATGGAAATAAGATTCTTAAATGTTTTTGGGAAGGAATTCTGGAATATGGCCACTTTGGGCGGAACTCGATCAATTCTTAACAGATTATGATGGGATTGGGTATGTTGGATGAAAATGGGATTCTTAAATGATTTTTGAAAGGAATTCTGAAATATAGCCGCTAGGGACTGAACTCGATCAATTCTTAACCGATTATGATCGGATTGGGTATGTTGGATGGAAATGGGATTCTTAAATTATTTGTGGAAGGAATTCTTAAATATCACCACTAGGGGCAGAACCCAATCAATTCTTAACCGATTATGATGGGATTGGGTATGCTAGATGAAAATGGGATTTTTAATTGATTTTGGGATGAAGTTCTGAAATATGGCCATCTGGGACGGAACTCAGCCATTTCTTAACCGATTTTGATGATATTAGGTATGCTGGTTGGAAATGGGATTCCCAATTGATTTTTGGAAGAAGTTCTGGAATTAAACTACTCGAACGGAACGCCACCAATTATCAACCGACTATGATGGGATTTTGTTTGTTGGATGGAACTGAGATTCATAAACAGGTTTTTGAAGAAGTTCTGAAATATGGCCATCTGGGACAAAGGAAAAACTAACGAAGGCTAACCATAAGTTTCAGATTTGTAGATAAATTCCACAGTAAAAATATTTTTACCCGTATGCGATTTACGTGTATAGATTGAACGGTTTGCACGTGACGTATATCGTTAGATTCGTTGGAGTGTCTTCTATCACCGACCAACATACAGAAAAATTCTATGACCTTTTACGGAAATATCTCATTTTCCGTATTACCTTCCATGCGATTTACGAGTATAGATTGAACGGCTTGCACTTATGTAACTAATTTATGTTAATAACCGTAACAAACTAATTAACAATGTATTTTTGGTTAATTTATTTAGCACACTTCTGATGAAGAAAAGAAGGGGAATATAAAGAGATGATGTGTGTCTGTAAATCTACAAAAGTTTTGTGCCGTATTGAATCTGGTGAGAAAATCGTGCATATTTGTAACGCAATGGGACTTGTCAAATGAACTGTCCCAACAATCCGTGATAACGCCGATAAAATCAAGGAGCGTTCACAATTGACAGCATCAAATACCTCAAGGCTAACTACCAGAGAAGAAATAACTTTGAAAAGATGGAAAACTATTATTAATAGTAGAATTGAGTCAAATGACAATCCAAGACTGCATATACGAATGAAACAGACGGGGATGTTTCCTTCCTGGCAAGTCGATGTTGGTTCGACAAATTTAAAGGTAGGCATAACCTATATAATATTAAAATGAAAGGAGAAGCAGCTGAATACTTGAAAAAGTATCATAGATGCCGTCGGATATGTTCCCGAACCAGTGTTTAACGTCAATGAGACTGACCTTTATTGGAAGCGAATGCCGGATCGAACTTATATTTCCAAAGATGAAAGATCAGCTTCGGGATTCAAAGTCTCCAAGGAGCGATTAACTTTGCTTCTTGGCGCATATGCGGCTGGCGATTTTAGAGTTGGGTCTCAGCTTAACGGAATTTTGTTTGTAGGGCTTAATCAAATTTTGTTTAAAGGGTCCTCTGTCGAAGCCCAGATTCCGTTTTAAATTTTTTTCTAAGTCCGAACAATTTTGGTAAAAAGAATTGAAAAGGGGTTTTCAAGTTCCAAGAATCGAGTGTGCTGGGTATAAATTTCGGGTAACAAAATGTACAGGGTCCTCCGTTGGGACCCAGGTTCCACTTTTTTTAATTCAAACGGTTTCAATAAAAATTGCAGAAAGGAAGTTTCCGAGTACCAGAAATTGATTGGGTTGGGTCTCAGCTTAAGGAAATTTTGTTTACAGGGTCCCCCGTTGAGGCCTAGGTTACGTTTTTAAATTTTTTCTAAGTCCCAAAGTTTTCGATAAAAAATTGTTGAAAAGTACTAGGAATCGAGAGAGAAAGTTCCAGGTTAAAATAAATAAACAAATAAAGAATAATTGATGTGTGAAACAAAAAAAAACTGTAAGCCGTTCAATCTATACTCGTAAATCGCATGGAAGGTAATACGGAAAATGAGATATTTCCGTAAAAGGTCATAGAATTTTTCTGTATGTTGGTCGGGTGATAGAAGACACTCCATCGGATCTAACGATATACGCCACGGTACCATTTATCGCTTTTAACATTAACATCAGCACCACTCGTAAATCGCACGTAAGGTTTTACTCAAAAATGAGATATTTTCGAGAAGTAGTATTGTGACATTTTTCTGTGTGTTGGAAAGATTACGGCTTAGAATTTCGCTTGGAACCTTTGGCAATGCCGTAAATTTCATTTTTAAAAGGTTCTTATTCTTTCGTCTATATCAAGTGTTTCTATATTAATTAATTCGCGAAATGTATTTGTATTTTATTTTAATTTTACGTACAATATCATCCCTTGGTTCATTAAATATTTCTCGGTAGTTAAATAGGTAATATAAGATTTTATAACTATTCGTTTCTACCCAATTTACATATAAAATAATTTTAAATTTTAAAATTCGTTATAACGAGAGATTAACCCATACATACACATTTCTTAAGGTTAGGACAAAGTTAGGACATACTTCACACCCGTGAGTTGGTAATGATCAGAGCAAACTATGATGAGCAATTTTGTACGCCGTGTAAAGAATACGGCACAACATTGGTATTCGGAAGAATTCGGGTTTATTCGTTGTAATAGTCATTGTTGGGTCTTAGACCACTAGCAGGTAAACTTGCTTAGATATGTCTAACTGTTTAATTTGTGTTTTGATTACCACGGATGGAGCCTAATAATAAGAGAACGCGTTGTTATATTGATTGCTTACTTTATTCTACCTTAAATATTACATTTTGACTAAATATTTTAAGTTAAATTTTAAGATTTTAAAATTTCTCAGTATGAGTTTGGCGAATGTTGAGGCAAAATCAAGTACCAGGTGATTGAATTAAAAAGGACTGTTGGAAGAAGCAAATATTTTGTGAAAGGTAATGATGACAGTCGTGCACGGTTACATTAACTGGTGATTAGTTCTACCTGTTCCTTGTGTTGTTGAATGGTCGCTCTAATAGCCATAGGTTGGGGCTGTTTCTGAGATTGGGTTACTATTAGGATACTGTTTCGGTCCTTCTAGTACTAGGACTACTACTAGGTATTGTCACGATGATCCATGCATTATATCTGCGTAATGGGATCCATATGGTTGTTATGTTCGTCTTGCTGATTTGGCAACTTGTTGGTAATTGTTGCTACTTGTTGGTAATCGCAATTGCTTATATTTGTATGGTAGTCATACAATGGTAGTTGTATGTCGCACTGATGCTCTTCATTATGGTATTTACAACTGTTAACCTCATCAGCCGACAACTACATAATATAATGATTCAGTTGTATGTCAGTCATTAAACAGTTCGAAGTTGGTGTTGTATACATATTCCAGGTGCTGCATTGTTGGAATTGGTGTGTCCTAGTTTAATAGTTTTGATGTTAACTATAATATACGTGGTAACTATACGTCTTAATTTCGGAAAGGTGTATCTTGTTTCGAGTTTAGATGCTGAGCTGTCTGTCCAATTTGCTTGTGAAGTAGTCGTGATGTTAATATGAGTGATGTAGGGTGCCCTGTTGAACCGTTGTGATGGTGTTGATTATTGCATATTGAAAATTCATATTTTGACCATTTCCATCAAAACATGTGATTCAGATGTCAAAAGTGTTGTTCTAAGCTTTGAATATCTTTTTAATTTACAAAGTAATAAACATGGAAGTCACAAGAACAATTTCATTTAATGTAATCTGTTGTCGTCCTAAGTAAGCTCCAAATAAACGTCAACTTACATCTAGCTACAATTGAGGAAGGAAATAATTTAAAAGTGTAAACTATTTTTGTAGTGGAATAATACGTGTCATCTATTACCAAATCTATAGGTTTACAATGTCGCTTCGTAAATATCACACAATCTCGTTAGGACTAACACTTGTGCCGACCTACAAGCCCACTTAGATAATATGAAAGCTCCGTTGGACTCACTCGCCCTTCGCGTCCAATTTTATGGAGCTGTGATCAAAGCACTTTTAGGTTTGATTGGAGTCGCCACTCGTTTTGATAAACTGAAATTTGTTAAAAGGACCGAGTATCAACTCTATGCATTATACACTGGATGTATAATAACTTACATCATTGATGGCACAGCAAATCGAATTTCACTTCACTCGGGGTTTAGTATCTACCTACAGGCTTTAGTTGAAGAATATACAATTTGGTGGTGTTAATCAATGTATCATATTTACGCTCTCTGCTAAATATCCGCCAATGTTAGGATACGAGAAAACTATTAATTTCATGATACCGAGCATCCCCGTTTGAACAAAATTCCAAGGTAGATTTATTCGACGGCCCAGCCAATGTGAAGAAAAGGTTCTTTCGAGGTGACACGAAAAGTGGAGTTAGGTGGCAATGTTGCTTACTTTAATTACGAATATTTAGAATCAGCTTTAGCCATAGATGAACTACACTATCAAAGAACGAGAAATGTACAAAGTAATTTTTAAACAATCATCAGTTATCTGTTTCTTCATATCTTTGGCCTTTGTACCAGGTGGCAGTCCCCCAATAAATACTATTACTACTTCATATCTAAGTCACATAACTTCTAGCCGTAATATTTTTCACTTTTTGATGGGAATCGTAAAGTTGTAAACACCTGGAATTTATTAAATTTAAAATATAGATTTGATATTACCTATGCCAAAAAAAACAATCATAATCCTTACGAGTTTTATCAAAACGATGATATGAAACACAAGAAAGCCAAAATAATCTTAAATTATTTGATATTTTAAATTTAATTTTTTATTTCCAACATTACACAGTCATCTTTAAAATTAATTAAATAATTATTGAAATATGTAAGAGAGGGCGCGCTTTGTTATGAAAACCATTGGAAAATTTGCTCCTTGTTGCCAATGGAATACGATAAATATTATTTCCCAAGTGGTATAATGAACGATCACTGCCATCTATCATTGATTATTATTATTATATTTTGAGCTATAAGATAAATTTTTATTAGCACCCTTTTAGTTGAAATGATAATTGCCGACGTTTTCTTTTGTATTAGTGTAGATGGAGAATTGGAGTTCTTGCTTGACAGTTGGTTGGACGAATCGTAGCGTAGCTGTGCGCATCTTTTTGTGTGCGTAAAATGATTGAGAAAAAGCATTGCTAAACCACAATAAAATTTAACAAAAAATTAAATTCACTTTGTTTTACAATCACGTTGTACACAAAATAGTCGTACATTTACTTTACACTATGTAAAAAATAAGCGTACATAATTTACGTGTAATTTACTTGCAAAAAACGGCTCAAATTACATTGTGTAATTAACATGCCCACCAGTGTGGTTTTGCACCCGCGCAAATCACGTAGAACATGTACGGATTTAATGGCCGAATCGATCATAAGTGTCTTACGAAGTAAAACATTTGAATGATTGTAAACCTATGGAAATTGTAAACCTATTTCCTACACAACCATTCAAATGAACTGGTCGAATATCTGTTGAAGCAATAAATAAATTGGTAATTTATACGACCAGCACCACCACTTCAATGCGAACTGTTGGAAGTTGAATCAAATCAATGGAGATACATTTATAACGAACTGTTGGAGAACAAATACTCACGCTAGAGGACATGTTCACCTTGGTGACACTGATCAAGGGCATCCTTAATTCCCAACCGATATATCCATCGAACGCGATAACGAGCCTGGATTCCCGTTAAAATTTATATTTTCATGAAGGGCTAGAGAACCGTTACTTCTCATTAAAATTTAATGAATAAAACCACATCTGGAACAACACGGCGCCTTTTGAGTGGTTGAAGCTTAATCAGATTTAAGCAATCTAAAAGCGTGTGATGTTACAGGGCTGGTTGCTTCTCCCAAACTTTATATTATTGTGTCAAGTGTAGGCATTTTTGTCTAGCAACGAATAATTTTTTTCTCTATGTTGATTATACGCGCAGGTCAACCTAGCTTTAGTGCATAATCAGCATATTTTATTATGTTTAGTTATTCATTATATATCTATTTAATAGAAATCCGATTACATTGTAGAGGCCAACACTTGCCTCTCTTTTACATCAGATGTAGAATACACCACATGTAATCTCTAATGCAAAAAGTTGGACTAACTGGAGTTGTGATACAAATTGTCTTCTACAGGTAAACTTTTGTTAAAAATTTAAACTTCATTGCAAAAATAAAAAACGAAAAGCTCCTAAGGAAGCTGCCACAAAAATCTCTGGGATCTTCCCACGGAGAAAGCTTACGTATTAGATTTCACTCCGATCAGCCAATCCGTCCGAGTTGTAGAGAGAACTGATTTCTATACAAAAAAAGAGTTTTTTTTTTGTCAAAAATAGACTTTCCGCTTAAATTTTGGAAAATAAATCTGTACCGATATTGTTGCAAATTTAATTGGTGAATAGTCGGTTTTCTGATAATTGATTTACTTTTGAAAACATTGCCACTTTCGATGAACCGATTTCGGCCAAAAACCACTAGAATCTTTTAATTTATGGAAAAAGCTTTAGCATGACGATCCATTTCGATCAAGCAATCTATATGGGCACAGGAAACAAATTTTTACTGAAAAACATTCTGGAAAACTGATCTGGACCGGTATGGTTGCAAAGATAATTTAAAATCTGTTAGTTCATAACAGTTTTTCTCGTAAATGATTTCAGAAGCTGCTACTTCCGGTTGTAAAACGATAAAGCTCATGTGGAAGCTGTCATTTTCGGTTGACCGGTTTCAGCCAAAATTCATTGAAATCTCCAAATTTGTGGAAAAAGCTTAGGTATGAAATTTTATCCCGATCAATTAGTCGACCTGGTCTTTACAGGGGCAGATTTTCGGTTGAAAATGGTTTCTTGTTTAAAATCGTCACTTCCGCTCAAACTTTGTGAAAATTGATCTAGAACGGTGTTGTTACAAAATTATTTAAGAATTTTTTACTTTATAATCATTTCTTTTGTAAATGATACACTTTTCAACAAAAAACGAAATTTTTTTATGGAAATTTCCACTTCCGGTGGACCAATTTCGTTCAAAAATCACTGGGATCTCCCTACTTAGTAAAAAAGCTTAAGCTTCTTCATAGAGACTGAAATTTTGAAATCTACACTTTCCCTTGGGTGTCGGATTTCGGTAAAGGGTTTTCGCCTTCGCGTTTTTATGCGGTCTCTAAATCTTTTCTTGTGTCCGATTTTATTTGAAATTTGCGACAATCTAGGTTCCTTCTTATCATCCCAAACCCCACGTCTAATCCCTCCCCAATTGAGATACAAGAATCAAAGCCGCAAAGAGTGAATAAATGGGTAGGGACAATACCGATAACGTTTAGGGTGTGATGGCGAAAGTCACTCTCATCCGTTGGTTACAAAGACGCCCAAACTTCCGCACTTATAGTCACTCACATTTTTTAATAATTAAATTTTGAGGAAAATTAAATTTTTAAGAGCGACGGTAATTGTTGTTACCGTGCACTCTTCGGTGTGAGTACGGCCGCGATCATACCACACAGAACAATTTTGGTTATTGTCGTTTTGAATAACCGATCGGGTCACAGAGTAAACATACCGGAGTATCCAGTATTTTTGGCGGTCCAGGTTTGTTAGTAGGTTAATACCCATATGTTTATTTTTATTATTTATGTGGCGAGTAATCGACATTGCCAGTCGACTTTGATTGGATAAGATACCTGGATGTTTTGATGGATATGGTAGTGTTGAAGTATCAAATATGAGTCTAACGCGTATAATCCGAGATAATCAACGGAGTGTTTCAACGATATTTAATAATGTGGTGATCGATTTGTATGGTTCCACTGTTACACATTGCATACACCACCAATTATCCAACCTAATTTCGTTCTGTTAATTCGAATATTATTGGGGTCTTCAACTGGTTGATGTTACGAGACTAGCTGGTAGGGATGACATTATTTTGGAAATGTTAATTGCATGGTGTTTTGCCATTCCGCATGATTCAATTGCACTCATGTTTGCCAATTCGTGTGATGAGCAGTATTCCATGGTAGTAGTTCTAATTCATAAGGTTAAGTGCATCCATTAGACTCTTGTTCGTAATACAATATGCGTTGATGTTTCTGTGAAATTGAAGGTTTTTTTAGTATTTAATCTTTGCAATCTGTTCTGGAGCCAAAACAATCCAACTCTCTCGCAATTCGCTTTCACGTCCTTACCCTACGCAGTCGTCTACCAAACCGTGGACGTACGGCTCTATGCCGGCCTATAGTACTGTCACGGAAGATGGGTCGGCTCATGAGTTGTGCACTCCGACAGGTACTCATAGTTGTGTTCATTTCCATCACCGTTCATAATCAGATGATGAAAAATCCCTTTTGCATCCTGCCCCTATCGGGATTCGAACCCGGTACTTCACGATCCAAACGCTAAAGTTTTAACCACTGTGCCGTTTGGTCGGTAAATTGCAGGTTGATGTGCGGATGGGTTATTATTGATATGTAATACTAAATGAGGCCTTGCGTGAACATCGGTGTCACCTACTTCTGGACCTGCAATTATATATAGTGTGGCTAGAGTTAAAGCAATTGAAGCATATTTTGTCCTTGCCCAGCACGACCTTGTCTGTTATCTGTTCATCGACGGGCAATTATTTGAATTTATCACAATCGATAAGCTTATGATCTTCAACGCTGACGACGAACTGACGAATTTCAAATTTATGAAAATCCTATAAGGTTGATTCATCGGTCGCACATTTCATCGCATCTCAAGAACTCGACAGAATCAATTAGATTGCCGAGAAATTCGAAAAGGGTTTGTGTTATTGGATTGTTAAAACACCCGTACTCACTACAAACGTGCGTGTTCAATTGCAAAACGATCCATCATTGGAAATAGGAAAATGCCACTCGATAATTTAACTGGCTTTATAACACTATCGACCACTTTTTGTAGAATACACAAAAAACGAACTGAGTCAAAAAGTGTTCCCAGACATAGCACAGCAACACAAAAGTCATGTTTCGTTGAGCGAACGAGCAATATTCAGGCGGGACAGTTTTTAGAAGGCGCATGCTTTGTAATGCAATGTGCTTGCTCACGAGTAGGCAAACCATCGGCATTACTTGTTTAAACAAGGAAAAATATAAAATACATGCGTAGCGAAGCATGCCCGACCTTAGCTATAAATTTGTAAGAATTTTCATTTCATATACAAATTTATTTCATTTTTTATAAATATTCTTCCATATAGGCATTACGAACAGCTACGTATACAGTAAATCAGTTGTCCTGAACTCCTAAAACAAGCTCGACAATTGGTTTTAAACGTGTTTCAACTTCTAGTCATTCCATCGCAAGTTGGCAACAAAATTACCAAAAACGGCCGAGTATCGTTTCAAACTAACAATACTTCAGAACTTCTACCAAAAACCACGATGCAACAACAAAACATAACTTTATGACAATTACATATAAAGAAGCATGCGGGGACCATTCTGATGCATGATCTAGCTATTAACCCAGCTCATCAAAGATGTGGCCATAGTCATGAACTCTGAATCCAATTTAGTCTCTTTAACAAAATTCATCGTGATCGGTTAATAACTGGCTTAGCTCCGAGATAGTGTCTAATAGTCATTTTTGCACCCACCAAACCTAATTACATCATGATTGGTTTTTAAATAGCCTAGTTCTATCATAGCTGGTCATATTTCACCATCATCAGTTAAAAAATGCTTCAGAAATAATTCTAATCAATTTACAAATCGCTCAATTCTGCCTCACTTGACCATGTTCCGAGGACTTCCTCTAAAAATAATTGTACATTCGAGCGGAGTTCAACAATCACTGAATAAATGAATAATTTTAAACTCAATCAGAAATCCCCCACACCAAATTCTATCAAAATCGTTCAAAAGTGATTAAAGGAAACAGACGCGCACCACTCTTGAAACTGATCCTGGTGCTCCTGTGCCCCCAATCGGAGAACGCTCGAATCAAATTCTTTACAGAAATCTTTGATACAAACAAACACATAGATAAACAAACCATTATTGCTCGTATTAATTAATTGGGACCGCCCACAATCTCCTTCTAAATACACATTCAAATTATCGTTATGACAAAGACACAGACACAAAGACACATATTTTCTACAGGACCCAGAGAAATCTACAAATTAAAAACAATTAATCTTAAATGCATGTATTTTTAAAATTTTTTAGGATTTACAGTTCGAGCATAATACTCTAATGGTTAAACATAATTTCCACCATATTTTCAGCCGCCTCTATGATTTGAATACAATTTTCCGGGTCATTATAAACAAGGTTTACATTTGGCGATCTGCAGCAAACTTCAACAAATTTATTATTTTGTGGGATTAAATATTTAATAGCGATCGTGTATTCAACATTTGGTTTCAATTCAATTGAGTCACCAAGAGTGAGGAACGTTACCGGCCAAAATTTAGGAACAGATTGCGTGAACTGAATTTTCTCAACTTCTTCGCTTGTTTCAATGTCTTTTGATGTAATTTCTATCTCCAAATCTCTCCTATGGCTTTCAATTCCAAATCGTAGTCCACACAAATTGATTTCCTTAGATACTGAAAATTTTGTTACGAATGCTGTGTTGCGCGGAAACGCTCGCCCTTTCATTGGAGAAATACATTTTTCTCTGGGTTTTGATATCCACAGATCGCTACCACTTTCACCAAACACAATTTGTGTTGCAATTGAATTTCGATCGTCCTCACTAAATAATCCAGGATAGTTTTGAAAGCACTCGCGTATTTCATCGTTCGACATTGTTGGAAATCGAATCTTCTTTACGAGACTATCAAAGCGTTCACGTCCCTCTGGTAATGTCATTTTATGTTGTTTGCAATAATCTTCAATCCAACCAGCCAAAGCATTGAAGATATGAGTTTCTTTTACACCCTGTGTGATTGCATCAAATTGTAAAACTTCATTAATCAAATCCGGATGGAGGGATGAAAACAAATCGTGGTTTACCAAACGGCCGTAATTGTAGCCTAAACGTTCATCGAGATACTGGCGTGCAATTTCGTATTTCTCCGTAATACAATAATCAAATAATTGTAATATCCATTCGTCAGTGACACGTAAGTTCATCACTCGATTTTCCAACATTATAACCCGATATTTGACAGACAATTTTAACAAATCTATACCATTTTCATCGTTAATGTCACATTCATCCGTGTAAATGAACCGGATGAAATCCAAAAAACTTTCGTATTTAAAGTCGGTGACTGGAATAATCTTTTGTTCGCCCAAGGTGTCCTTTAATTGCCGTTCAAATACCACACTTCGTTTCATGAGCTCCAAGGAGTGTGCGTAGATGATTTTATCGCCCACCCGAAATTCGATATCGGCGAGAAATTGATTGTTGAAGAGTTCGTTGGTGATGTCGCGCATCCTCTCAGATGTGGTGAACAATTTATTTTGAATTTCATGTTGTTCGATATTTAAAATTCACTTAGCACTTTAACACAAGATTTATAGTAACTGTTAACGCACAAAACACTTTTGGTAATGGTTGAAAATTATATCAGTTGGTGATTTCTTCACGAAAGCGAAATTTGTAATGATTAAAAACTAATAAGTTACGGTAAAAGAAAACTTCTAAATGTAATAAAAAGATGCCCGTCCAACAACAAAATGTTAATACTATGACTACCTGCTCCTAAGGTTTGGTAACCGTAAAAACCCAATTATGAATATTTGTTATCTAAACTGTAAAGTATATTTTAATGATCTCAAAATTAGGGGATGGACCCAACATAACGTAGACGATTTATTTTTACCTGCATACTGAAACTCCTACTAATTTTGTATTTATAAATATTTCTGGTAATTCCTTTAATTTGTTACTGGAGTAGGGGATTAGGCTAAACATTTAGTTTTTGTTATACAGACAAACAGAATCCTCATCCCATGATATCAATATCCATACTCTGGACACTAATGAAATCGCTTCACACGATAAAGGCTGTTATGAACACTGTCTGTAAGTTCTGGATTTTCCGTTAAAATTAATATTTTCTGGAAGGGTTAGAGAGTCGTAACTGCTTGTTAAAATTTAATGAACGAAACACCACATCTGAAATAACACGGCGCATTTTGAGTGGTTGGACCTTAATCAGATTTAGGCGATCGACATAGGGTGCTGAATGATAATTGCGTAACAGTCGCAGGTGTGCATTATCAGCATATGTTGCAACAATGTTGTTGATTGAATTGGACTTCGATTTACAAGAAATCCGATCAAAAATTCGTTTCACACATTTCGAAATGAAATATAAATTGGACGGGTGTATTTGTTGTGGCCAACAACCGACTCTCTTTTATAACAAATGGACATAGATCTCGAATACACCATACTTAATTTCTAATCCGAAAATTGAAAACGCTCCTACGGAAACTGCAACTTCTGGTACACAGACGTTTCGCATGGATCTCCCAATCTATAGAAAAAAGCTTTAATCTGAAGTTTTATTTCGAACCGTCGTTCCGCTCATCATTTCCGGTAAAATTTAAAATGGATCTGAACTAATTTTGTTTGAAATTTTACATATTTCTCACTCAATATCCAGGGATCTCCAAATTTATGAGGAAAGCTTATGTATGAATATTCATCCTGATCAGACACGCCGTCCGGGCTGTGTAGAGGATACTGATATTTAGTCTTCACACGCAGGCACCCACGCACATACAGTGATTTTTAGAAAGGTACTTGTACTGACTTCGGCGATATAGGGAATGGTAAATCTGCAAAAATCCCGAGGTCAAAATTTTTCATGATTACTCTGCTCTATTTTACTATGTAAAAGAAAGTAAAAACAGTTTACTGTCGATAATCGACCTTTTCTAGCAGAGATAATCGCTGTACCTATTTCCTTTCATTGTTTTTATATTTCATCGGTGACGTATTCCATCATTCCCTATGAAGGTTATGGTTTCTAATGTATCATGCGGCATTCAATTTTTCCCGCAGCATTTTGTTTTGGAAGCTCATAATTTCTACCCGTGAGCCCGTAAATTTTCCTTTCAACTTTTCTATTTTCATTTTGTTGTGACCTATCTATCTTAGCTAAACATCAATAGTCATGCCAACATATTTAGTATTTGCGTAAGGGATCTGTTTTGAGTTAACAACACCGAGGATCCAGTTCACATGTTGGTTTGTAAAGTTGGCATGTACTGATTTGGCTTCATTTAATTAAATGCTTCATTGTTTAGTCTAGTTACTCTGTGTTTTAACAGCATTTTGAAGTTTGATTGTTGTTTCCGATATATCTTTTCCAACTCCTAGCGAATCTGATGGTATATGCCAAGTGCTCGTGGTTCACATGTTAGACGAGACAAACGATAATATCCTGATAATTATAAATAGAGTTTTTCGGTAAATCTCTCAAATTCTAGTCAAAAGCTGTAAATGCATGCTAGCTTCATGGAGGTCAATGACTTGAGTCTGATTGAGTTTCTGCATTGTCTTTTTCTGCTGAGGTTAGAGCTAGAGGCTTCCCAGCAATTGAAGGTTAACTAAAAATACATAAAAATAATTATAAAATTTTTTCAGTTGTGGATGATTTGAGTGAGACTTCGGTCACTGCCACGAGGTAGTGTAAGCAATCTGAAATCCAAAAACTGTTGTCTATCTCTACGAGCTAGAAAGACTGTTCGTGATAGACTCAGTTTGGAGCGATTTTCAACAAAAAATTTACTAAGAACTTTTTATCTGTTGCGGTTTTCACAGGGATTGCCTGAGACTTCGACCACTGTCATGAAGTAGTGTAGGCCACCTGGAATCCAAAAACTTGAGCCCCATTTCAATACGAGCTAGAAAGAAGTTTTGTGCCAGACTCAGTGTGTAACGATTTTCAACAATAAATTTACTTAGTCATTTTCATCGGTGACAGTTTTCACAAGGATTTTCTGAGACTTCGGTTATAGAAACGAAATGGATAGAAAATTATTGCAAATAACATCAAATGACATAACGAGAGGGTCTGTGGTCGTTTTTTCAGTATGTCACTGCGATACAATTACCTACTTTTGGTATCTTCTTTAACTTAGAAAAAAGTAAATGTGGTTTAAGGAATTATCCATCCGCCGAAATAGTGAACGTTGTTGTAAATTTTTTGGGCGAACTACCCGCTTTTTTCATGACTACATTTCTAATACCTTTAAATGTTATAGTGCTTGATGGTTCACACTCAAAATAACGTAGCGCTTGGTATTTTTGTCTTCAATAAGTTTTTGAATTTTGTGAATAAATTTTCTGACTATTCTGCTAGAATCTTCCAACTAAATGGATTTTAAATCGGTTGAGCCAATCCGTAGACGCTTTAAAATCTTTATATTTATCACCAGCAAAATCATTTTTCATTGTAAGTGAAAACCTTTTCACCTTTGTCGTCCCTAAACATTTTTCATTTCTTGTTTTTATCCAATTGATTAGCTTAAGCTCCAACTCTTTGAACTCAGTATTACGACCACCACCGCCTAAACGCCTCGCTACTCTTGTAGAAATATTTGAATCGGTCAACGTCTCGTGTAATTTCACCTTGTTTTTCATCCAGCCACGTACGGTAGAAGTAGTAAAATTTTAGTTCTTTACTGAAGCTGCAAAGCCTTTTCCTAAATTTTAGGGAGTTCGACTTTCTCCCGTAAATTCATTTGATTTACTTTTCTATTTAAGGCGCCGATTCAAGATAACACGTGGTCGATTTTCAAAGCTAAGGCACAAAAAACTGGTGTTTATTTTATCTAATAGATGGGGCCGTACAGTACCATTTTGAACTTTCATTCAAATTGTATCATTCGTAATTTTTTAAATTTTTATGATTTTTTTTTGAAATAAACGTAAAGCAAAATTATCAAGAACTGGCCCCATTGAGCTGGATTTAACGAATGCTTTAAATTATTATTATTTCAGGTGAAAACGCACATAACTTTAAATCACCCAAATATCTAAAGACGGATCTAATGAAAGTGACGTACCGCTATGGGGATAACAAATCTGCATTGCTCATTTTCTGCGAATGTTTTCCGCGCCCAAAAGCAAACGGGACGTTCTCCATTTTTTCCAATTTTTATTAAACGAAAAAAACTTCTAATTTTTTTAAATTCTATAAGATTTAGATGATTTAAAGCTTAAATTAGCCTCATTTATGTTCCCTTTGAAATTTTTGCAGTTTTTGTTAGATAATTTGTACCAAGGTTTTGAAGAAATTGCTTTCAAATTTTGGAAAAGGGACGTTTTGCTTCCAATAATTTTACTTGATTCTCATTTTAATCTTAAACAAAAATTCATGTTAAGTGCAAACAAGTTTATTAACGTAACATAAATTAATTCATTATAATTTTTAACAAATAGGAACATTTCAGTCTTTTAGATACGTGAAATAATAAAACTAAATACGAAGAACACATTCATTTTTTTGCTCCTGGCAAAGTTCTTCCTCATGCCCATACGTTTACTCCTCGTTATCAATAATCGATTTATAAAAATCATACTGATGTCTTCACGCCAGCTTTCTCCGCTGCCGCTTGATTAAGAGTTTGTGGACATCTGCAAGTTTCTCTGGTTTTATTGTGGGTTTCTCGTTCAGGATATCTGGTAGAACCATAGACTCAATTCTGATGTTTTTCTTTAAGACGAATTTTACCACACCCATATCGCATTTATGTGTGTATTCATTGGGAAATCATTTAATGCATGTTTGATCAGAGTTCCATGGCCTTTGTACATCTCAAAATAGTCGCTCACGTGCAAAATTGTTTCTTTTGATCTGACTCTTTTCCCTATAGTTGAGCACACACACGATCTGGAGGAATATAAGAGTGACCACGCACGAGATAAATCAATTCAATTTCTCGTATATGTTGAGGAGGTTGATTGTGAAGCCAATAGGAAATCATTCCCATCATAGCTTGAGTTTTATTTTGACTACCGCATTCGTCGCATACAAATCGAGTTTTGCTTACATTGCTCTTAAAAACTGTATTAACCAATCTAAGATGCACTGCCGAAACTATCTCGTTACATCCTTTCTGACGAAGATTTTCAGTTCACAGATAAAGGAATACATTATCCTGCTTTAGCAGGGATCGAGAAGATCCTTGATCAATAGCGCAATTAAAAAGGTACAGCTGTCGAATATAATAAGCGACTTGGCCCGGAACCTTGGGTAGCAGCATGTTCTTCTGGCAGTCGAACGAAAATGTAACCAATATTTGGAGATTCCTCGCGTACTAATTCAAAGAACGTGATAGCTCGCAATTTATGCATTCGTGACTGAACCAAAAAGTTGTTTTTTATATTGAATTTTCTCTAATTTTATTTGCTCCTTCAGCATTATGCAAGTAGAACACTGGCCGCTTGATGGCATTTTAAACCCATAATTAAAATTGTTATCGAAGACATTTCGAAAATAGCTGAGTTTGACTTGTAATTCCGTAGACGTGGATTTTAAGTAGTCTCTGTAAATTCGAGTGACAGACAACTTGCCAGGTAAGTACTGCCGCGCAGATGATTTCGACCGGCAATAGTGAATGTCTACGGCTTTGTACTTACTTGTGTATGTAATAACGCTTTCTTTCTTCATGAGAAATGGCAGTAATTTTATCTCCCCCTCGGTTCTGTGTTGGAGCATTTCCGGAATGAAAATGTCGTGCGCAGACCCCTTTAACTCGTTTATTAGATACTCGTACTGTTGCTTTGCAGACCCTAATTAGCTTGGAGTTACTTTTTCACACGTAATGCTCCGCCCGAAACATTTTTGTTGGACCTCCCTTTCGCCGGTCGGTTCGTTTTGGGACGTCGGAAAAGCTTTTCCAAAATTTGTACAAATCGGTGCCGCGAAGATCTTTACACTTAAATGTAGTGCTTTCGTTTTGACAGGCTTTGGCTTCAGTCTGGAGTAAATTAATAAACAGTCACTCCGACGGTACGTGTTTGAATTTTTCAAAACGTTTCTTATCTGGCCTGTTATTGTTTCTCTCTTTTCCAATTTTTCTCGCTTTCGCCCCTTCTGGTACTACTTTAAGAAAATTGTTTTCCATACTAAAACATACACACTAAAAATTAACTTTAAAAACAGTCACTTACTTTACGCTCAGCAGTAACACACTTCTAGCCTATTCCACTGCAAAAACTAAAATGAATTTAAAAAAAAAAACTTTATGAAAAAATCTCAATTGGGGAATCCCCGAAATATGACACGCGCTGGAGTTTTTACCGCTATTTATTCTACAATACTTCGAAAATGTACAAACCACATCGATTAGAAATAGAAATGAATACTTTTTGCAATTTTTTACTTTTTATGGAAAGGAGACATTCTGATATTCATCTGTGGTGCAAATATCAACATAAAATGGCAAAGAGACCTTTTAAAACGCATCTCTGGCGGAAAGGGACATTTTCGTTAGCAATACTAGTTTTCAAATAGGCGTAAATCAAGGATAGGGGCACTTTTGTTAAATGTTTTGACTCATAATCAATGCAGTAGTGAACAAGAAAAAAGATGGCGCTTTTGCTTCTGATCGACACATTTGTAAACGACTTTTTTCAAAAATGTATATGTTTGGACCGGAATTTGGCATCCTCAACGATATTACTTAAAATTTTATAGTTTCGGAGATGAGAGAAACCATTATCGAGTGAGTTTAGATCCCGCCCAACGTGATACATCCATCGTGTATCGGTTCTTCCGTCAGTTCTACTTTCCAACGAAAATGAGTTTTTAACTTGCTGACTCTAGAATTTAGTGAATTTTTAATGAACCAATTAAACATCTATACTTTCTCGAGATGGTTTCGTATAATTCATTCATAATTCCGAATCGTACGTACGAATGAATCGTAATTTTCCAACTGCTTAAGTACAACAAGCTTCTGGATGTCTCTGGCAACTAATAGCGACCACTAATTTAACCCGCGCAATGTTCAGATGTTAATTTTAGAACTCCTTAATAAATGTGTAAAAGTGAGTGACGCGTTACAAAAAAACTAACTTTAATCTTGGGGAAGAAATTGTTTGCAAATTACGAGTAAACAAAACGGACCGAATTCTTTAACAGTTAGCAAATATTAAATAAATTTTTTTGAAACTGGTTCAGTCGTTAATGTAAAAATGCAGGGCTCGTTGCTGGCCAGGACGATGTATGGAAAATTTCCAATCAATTTGATTGATACTTAATGGGAAGGAAATGTAATAAAATTAAAATTTTAAACCGTTTTTTAGAGCCTTGTATCCTGTCGTGTCGCATGTCTCCCCAAATAAATTCTTAATATTTGAATTTTCTTGCGGTAACCATATAAATGGTTTTCTTTTATTTCCTTTGTATGTCGATCTGATGAGCTGGGAATTATAATGGCAGAAGGATTTGTTTCGGAACAAGATTGCGACTTAAAGTCTATGTTAAGCAGACGTACGAAAAGTATTACAAGAATAAATTTAAAAGTATTTGACCGATAGGATCACCTTTCCATACTCATGATGTAATTTTAAAGGTCGCCGAAAGTTCATCTTTGCTCTATACCTTGAACTAAGAGTCTTCATTAATTTGCACATAAATATCGGGTGCTGTTGAACACCTATTGAACGTTTTTAAATAAACTAGAAATATGAAGATTTAGTCGCCTGTCTGTCTGAACGAATGAATGTGTTTGAATAAATTCTACATATGTACATTGGTACTCGTGGGTAGATGCGCTCGCTATATAAATAACTTTGCTGCTACTACGTTTTTTAAGCCAACCAGTGTTTAAGAAAGCTTTTCCACGATAGATGACACAATTTATTCGATCTCTTTAATAAACCTAGTTGGAATGTACAAGCTCACAATGTCGAATGGAATTTGAAAATGCCTGAACCAATAATTTTGATTAAATTCAGTGAAATGGTGGGATTATAAGCCCGCCTTAAATTAAACATAAGCTACTTAAATAGATTAGGCTGGTCAGGCTGAACGAAACTCGACAATGTCTCAGCTAATTTCAATGTATCTTAGCTAACATTATGAATATGATATATAATTGAATTTGAGATTTACTTATTTATTTATTAAGAAACGTTTAGGGAACCCCACACCCCACTTTAAATGTAGAAGTCCATTCGTATAAGGATCGAAACTCCCAAATATGCCATCTATCGTCTCTCTGTTCCCATCTATCATCTCTTTGGCTTTTCTTATTCCAACATAATCTTCTGATATACTTTTTTAAGGGATGTGTGATTCTAATTATTCATCCAATTTAAACAGCATTCGCTGCGAAAAATCTTAAAAATTGCTGCAAAATACATAATGTAATATGTAGCAGATAAGGCAAATTTTGGAGGCTTCAAAAATGGCATACGGTTACGATGTCCCGCAATGAATCTAAATAACTAAAACTTTTTCCTTTTTTCCAGAACAGCTCCTTATAAAGGGTGATTTTTTTGTGGTTAGGATTTTCATGCATTAGTATTTGACAGATCACGCGGGATTTCAGACAAGGTGTCAAAGAGAAAGATGCTCAGTATGCTTTGACATTTCATAATGAATAGACTTACTAACGAGCAACGCTTGCAAATAATTGAATTATATTACAAAAATCAGTGTTCGGTTCGAAAAGTGTTTCGCAATTTACGTCCGATTTATGGTCTACATAATCGACCAAGTGAGCAAACAATTAATGCGATTGTGACCAAGTTTCGCACTCAGTTTACTTTATTGGACATTAAACCAACCACACGAATGCGTACAGTGCGTACAGAAGAGAATATTGCGTCTGTTTCTGAGAGTGTTGCTGAAGACCGTGAAATGTCGATTCGTCGCCGTTCGCAGCAATTGGGTTTGTGTTATTCGACGACATGGAAGATTTTACGCAAAGATCTTGGTGTAAAACCGTATAAAATACAGCTCCTGCAAGAACTGAAGCCGAACGATCTGCCACAACGTCGAATTTTCAGTGAATGGGCCCTAGAAAAGTTGGCAGAAAATCCGCTTTTTTATCGACAAATTTTGTTCAGCGATGAGGCTCATTTCTGGTTGAATGGCTACGTAAATAAGCAAAATTGCCGCATTTGGAGTGAAGAGCAACCAGAAGCCGTTCAAGAACTGCCCATGCATCCCGAAAAATGCACTGTTTGGTGTGGTTTGTACGCTGGTGGAATCATTGGACCGTATTTTTTCAAAGATGCTGTTGGACGCAACGTTACGGTGAATGGCGATCGCTATCGTTCGATGCTAACAAACTTTTTGTTGCCAAAAATGGAAGAACTGAACTTAGTTGACATGTGGTTTCAACAAGATGGCGCTACATGCCACACAGCTCGCGATTCTATGGCCATTTTGAGGGAAAACTTCGAAGAACAATTCATCTCAAGAAATGGCCCGGTAAGTTGGGCACCAAGATCATGCGATTTGACGCCTTTAGACTATTTTTTGTGGGGCTACGTCAAGTCTAAAGTCTACAGAAATAAGCCAGCAACTATTCCAGTTTTGGAAGACAACATTTCCGAAGAAATTCGGGCTATTCCGGCCGAAATGCTCGAAAAAGTTGCCCAAAATTGGACTTTCCGAATGGACCACCTAAGACGCAGCCGCGGTCAACATTTAAATGACATTATCTTCAAAAAGTAAATGTCATGGACCAATCTAACGTTTCAAATAAAGAACCGATGAGATTTTGCAAATTTTATGCGTTTTTTTTTAAAAAAAAGTTCTCAAGCTCTTAAAAAATCACCCGTTATTATAAATCAAGTCAGTTCGTTTCCGAAAAACCGTCCATAAAATATAAAATGTCAGTCACTAGAGCGCAACCATACGGTAAATGAGAAGGACGAGAAAGTTCGAGCAAAATATAATCTCTGTATAGCGCAAGAAACATTGCATGGTAAAATTATCTAACCGAATTACTAAAACTTTTAATGTTTTGCCAAAAACTAAACTACAAACCATCTATACAAAGCGCTAATTATACCATATTTCACTACGAGTCTGTTTATTCGACTCTTTAGAACGCGAGAGCATTGCTAAGGTAAGATATCTTATGATAGCCGATAGTTTATATAAGACCTATCCTGAAATTTACATCTTTTGTCTGTCTGTATTTTGCGGCAAAATAAGTTGAAATACAGGGTTAGGAAAAAAGTTCGTGGCCTTTTTTGGGTTACTTTGAAACAATGAATTTTCTTATTTTAAATGAACTTTTTTAAACCAAATATGTGTCATTTTGATCGATGACTTTTTGCCATTTTTCTGGTAGAGCCATGATCCCATCTGTAACGTCAACCACCGCTTACGAACGTGGAGCGTTCCAAGTTGGGTTGGTTTAACTTCCCTGATATACCATTGCTACAAACATAGTCGATATTTAGAATACGCGGGAAAATCTTGTTTCTTAGTATGTATGAAGGTGTAATTGAATGCAACTTGATTATCCCGTACCAATTTGATGGAGTATAAAAGAAAACACATTTTTGGATGCGGAGGTTAGTTAGTTGCTAATTATTGTTGGATATAAAAATATCAATATCGTGCGATACCAAAAATTTTCTGAAACGTGTTGTCGGTAATTTTTTTTTTTGTTTATTTTACAGTGAAAAAAAAAATTATTAAATATTTCACTGGGATGGTGTGAAAACTAACCAAAATCTAAATTGTGCTAAGATTTTAGATAGATGTATTTATACTTAAGTTTATACTAAATTATAAAGTGGGTTAAACTCTGTAAATTATAGTTATGATATAATGGGCCTATTCCACTATACAGCGTTTTATGTTGCAGAAAACTAGAACGAGATAAAAATATAGATTCTCTCTGTGTATGACCCCCGTACATCAGTATTTTTTTTTTCTAAAAAGTTTTGTTGTTGAGTTGGTTGCCATAATTATAAATAAAAAATATCAAACAAAGTATTTTTTATGGCAACCAAAATGAAAAAAATCCCCCACTCTCAGCAAACTTTTATTATTTTGATTTGTTTATGGTAGAAACATAAATTTTTTGTGCTTGGTGTGTCGACACAATAAAAATTTATTTTTTTGGAAAAAATTGGAAAAAATATTGGAGGAATTCACACTACATTTTAAATAATATTTTTTCGCCTTCTTGAAATTTCTCTTTGCATTTAATTTTTTTAGGTTATTTTTCTATTAAAAAATTGTTAATTCAAAATTTAAAAATAATACCGACTGCTGAACTAGGTAACTAGGCCAAAATAGTTCCTTCGACTATAAAAAAACACCCTACCTAGGTATCATATTGCGTACACAAAATATTAAAAACAGGTTTTTCAGATGAGAAATATTTTATTAAAATTTATTTGAATTTGTTTATTTAAAGTCAAATATAAAGTCGACCATTAATTGGATATATTCAATGCGATTGGATGAGTTGACCATTATATTAGAAGCGTTTTGTCGCAGCTCTTCAACTCGCGTTATTCCTAAATCACCACAGACACACGGCAGACAACAGTAAAATATAAACCTAATTCTGATACATCCCATACGGGATCCAGTGATGTCAGTTGATGTCTATCGAAATCCGAATGCTTACCGGCCAATTTCGATAAGATGAATCCGGCCAATGGAACCTCAACGAGAAAATGTTCGTATCCAATATTCATCCAAATATCGTAATCGATCAAATTTGTTTGATCGATAATGGTGGCCCAACCTCAATATCTTCGCGGGTAAAATCTTGAATAGGTTGAAATCGTCGTGGGCCTCGTTGCATACCACCACATCTGCCATGTGAACTGCTACCACCCCACTTAAATGAATGAGTCTCTGGAAATGCTTGTTAGGCAAAACCCAAACAAATCTATTTCAGCGTTGTACTCAACGAAATTAACAGCATCGAGATTGGAGACGAAAATTAATTTTGGCCAAAACGAGTGAGATTAAACCACAATGTTTTCATGAAAGATGGCTTGAACGCCAACATATAGTAATCTAAAGTAAAACGAAATTGTTGTTAGTTAAAAACTTTACCATTTTTTTACTGAAAGACTTACTTGTATTCATAAACCGCCATTCGAAACATTTGTTAAATAACTATTCGACCATTTAACAATGGTTTCATAATAAATTTCATGCATTTTTAAAATTTCCGAACGTGACTGTTCATTAGGAAGCAGAATTTCGATTTTACGATCTAACCGTCCGGGACGTAATAATGCCGGATCTAGAGTATCCGGACGGTTTGTAGCCATGATCATTTTAACCTAATCCAACGAATCGAAACCATCCATTTGGTTAAGCAATTCCACTAGAGTACGTTGAATTTTACGATCGACTGATGTAGCTTCGGAAAAACAACGATTTCCAATTGCATCATTTTCATTTCATCCAGTAATATAATGCACGGTTGATGATCACGAGTGTAATTAAACACTTCACTTATTAAACGAGCACTTTATATCTAAAGCTACCTTAGTTTTGTAAGCCTTCAATTTTGTCTTGTCTGACGTCGACATCCAACAACATATCGTGGTCCGTTTGTTGCCTTCACAACCACTAAAAAATATAGATAACATAAAACATCATTTCACTGAATCACTGATATCAATATGTCATACCTCCAATGAGGTATGTACTTACATTTATCCTCATTCAATTGTTTGAGTACCTCCCCGACAATTTGCCCAACACTTTGCAACGCTTTTAAATCATTTTCTAATTTATCGAACTGTTTCGTTAAATCTTTTAATTGTTCTCGAACTGAAAGTAAAAATATAAAATACCAATTTGGTACATTTGCTTACACAGTCGGAATGATTCTGTTATTTTCCATTCTACATGTATTCAGAAACTGTCAAATAGAAATTGATCGGTTAGCTGAGACAAATTGCATAAGATCGGCATCATTCAACATTATCAAAATTTCAATGTCCGTTCGATAGCACTCAAATGATTAATGTAATCGTATTATACTTTTCTTCACAATCCAAATCATCCACTTCCACATCACTGCTGTTATTATCCGGTTTCAATAATCGATACACAGTTTTATACAAGTATTTTGATACAAATATAAGACTGAACTGACTTTTACTATATTTTTTTGGGTTAAAAAATCTGACACTTCGCTTTTTGTTTGATTTTTTTCGGCTGCTGAATGATTTTTTTAGGTTAATATGAATTTGTCAAAAATTTCCCCTCACATGATTTATAGTAAACCAATTTTTCGATAGTTTCGTAAATTATTCAAAATAATTAAAATGCATATGTTTTTTCATCGAAAAAATAATAATTATTTTTTTTAGTAATTTTTGGGATATAAAATTATTGTCAAACATCAAAAATAAAGATTTTTTATATCTTTTAAATACTTTGTAGGTTAGTTGATTGATGTCAAAATTTCCCCAACTTTTTATACCATAAAATAAAAATGTTTTATCTCAGTCGCGCTAATGCAAATTTAAGTTCTTGTCTTTGTCATGTTTTCTGCAAAATTTTTGTAAAATTTGTCTGTTTCCTAGTGGAATAGTACCATAAATTAACAACGGCACATATAAACGCCAAAATAGTTTCAAAAATAAATAAATAAAATACAAATTAAAACGAACGAGAATTACAAATCACTACGCAAACAAAATAAAAATTAACTTAACATGTGGTCGCTTGTATTAATACATAACGGGAAATAATAAACAGTATATATGTACGTCATAATTAACAAAAAAGGTGACCAGTGGTGCATTAATACAAAATAATTGTGCAGTGCTAATAACGCAAAACATTAATTGAACTAAACTCCGTGTAATAATATTCAATCGTACGAACGATTTACAAATTAAAAAGCAATAATAGTTCTTTATTAATTAATAACTTTAATAATAATAAAATCGATAAGCTGACAAGTGGTGCTTTTATAAATGTATAAGCAAAAATGTGTTAATGGATAAAAACAGCATTATTATAGTTGTTTTAGTTATTCCGCTATAATACTCGTAATACTACATATAAAATCGCTAACATCGTGGGAAATCGCAAATATAATATATAATTTTCGCAAATTTTTTTGAATTCCACTATTGCTGTTGCTTTCAGTATGAGAAGCTAAAAGCTTTAATTACAGGATGAGGAGGTAAGTGTGATCCCAAACGTGGTTAGGTAAGTAGGTTCGTCTCTTGTATTTTTTTTTTTTCAAAAACTTGTCCTTTCACTATTTTTATTTTTGTTAGTGGTCTAACCAGCATATATTGATCTTCGAAAACCACACACCCGACCTTGAAGCTTAGCCGGCAATCATGACCACTTCGAAGCTCTCAATGTATGAATTTAATATTTCAGTAACGAAAGGCAAACATTAGAAAGCGAAACGCCTCGCTACACCCTCGTGCCAACAATTCCGTTACACATCACTGTAGAACTTCTGAAGTTTAGAGGCGAAAAATAGAGACGACTCAGTTTCGCAGGCCTCTTTTGAATTTAATGTAAAACCAGTAAGATGGTTCTGCATGGGCCGGAACAAATGGCAGTCCGATGGTGCAAGGTCAGGACTATACGGTGGATGCATCAAAACTTCCCAGCCAAGCTAGCGCCCAGCATAGCGCCCTTTCTGCTGATCAATTCTGAACGTTTTAACTGAATTGCTTGCCTTAAACGCATTAGTTACTGATAGTAACTGATAGAATCAATCGTTTGGCCCGGTGGCAGCACCTCATAATGCGCGATTCCTTTCCGATCCCGCCAAACATACAGCATTACCTTTCTTGGCGTCAATCCTGGCTTTGATACCGTTTGGGAAGCTTCACCTCGTTTCGTCCATGAACTTTTTCGCACAACGTTGTCGTATCTTATCCACTTTTCATCACCAGTAATCATTCGCTTTAAAAATGTCTCGCAGATAGAAATCCGGTCCATTAAATTTGTAACTGTTAATTCATGCGGTACCCAAACGTCCAGCTTTTTTTTTGTATCCAGCCATTTTCAAATGGTTTAAAACTGTTTTGTGATTAATATTTAGTTCTATACCAATTACATGGCTGCGCTTAGTGCTTACATGCCGGTCTTCTTCAATTTTCTGCATGAGAGCGAGGTGCATCTTTGACATTCATATTTCCAGAACGAAAGCGCTTGAACCATTTCATTGCTGCTGATTTTGATAAAGCGCCTTCTCCATAAACAGCACAAATTTCTTCGCAAGCCTGAGTCGCGATTTTACCTTTGTCTTAATAAAATTGTAAAATATATCGAATTTTTTCATTATTTATCCCCATGTTTTAAATTATTGTAACTTTTTATTCACTTTACCGATTTTAATACTTTGTATGTCAAAGTACAAGTTAAAATGTCATCAATGGTTACTGAGATATATGAATGTAAAGCCATCTACCGGGAAAAAGGCCACGAACTTTTCCCCCTACCTATTATAAATACGCTTTTGTGGGACCCCCTTTTATTGACTGATAATGTTGCTTGATGTTGACTTGCCGTAGACAAGGTTCTCAACAATGACTCCACTTAGTGTTCGTACTCAACCTCTTTGGTTACCGCTTTTTGACGGTTGGCCTCTTCATTTTATGGACGGTTGAGGACCAGCATAAAATGAGAGTTCTTTCTGCAGTGCCTTATGAACATTTAGCGGAGAATTGCACCTTTATCGGATCAATCATATGCACGCCAACACGCCAACACGCCAAACACAATAAGAAGCAAAGGATCTTGATTGTACATTTGAAACGTCGCTAATGTGGCGATAATATTTCAGAACTGGTTTCAACTGCGTCATTTATGAGAGTGCGACTTGTATCAGGTTCCAAATTGTTCCAATATGCATTTGATTCCGGAGAACTAAAGTTGTAAATTAAGAAGCCAGTATCATTACTATTAATTCGCCAAGACTAACGGTTTTACAAATAACCAGATATAGGGGCAGGACATGTTTGTAATAATTATAAACTTGACCCGGTCTCAGATGCTATACTCATATGCTACTGGACCAATCATATTATGATATTATTATGGCAATATAAAATTTGATGTTCTTGTACACGGCAAAATGACCGACATCCTAAAAAAACTTAATCAAAAATTACAAATCCAAATTAATTTGGTTTTTTGATAGTTTTATTTATTATCCCCGTCGTCAAATTCAATAGGTTTTTGATACTGCACACTCAACTATGAATCTGGAATCGTTGGGTGGATTATGTAAGCATTACGACCCTATGGGATAAATTCATCTCAGTGTTGATTTTTTGGGTTTTGTAGTGCAAGAATCAGTGTGTAATTCGTCATTATTAATATTTTGTATTGCTAACACATCTAAGTAAGGAATTTTACAGTTGACGTTCTCCTCCATTGCAAACTGAAGTTTAGAATGGAAATTATTCAGTGCGTTCGTTGTTGCCTCGCTAGATGATAAGGGCACTATTGTAAATATATCATCAACGTATCTAGGGACATTGGTTTTGTGAACTTTGGGACAGGCATAGAGTTTGGAAGTGGTGCTATGTAAGTCATAAGAGAACATTTCGGCCGATTTACGTAACCATCTGCACATTGCATACATCTATGCCAGCCTAAAGTACTGTCATGGAAGATGGGTCGACCCATGAGTTCTGCACTCCGACAGGTACTCATAGTTGTGTTCATTTCCATCACCGTTCGCAATCAGATGATGAAAAATCCCTTTTGCATACTGTCCCTATCGGGATTCGAACCCGGTACCTCACGATCCAAACGCCAAAGGTTTAACCACTGTGCCGTTCGGTTCGTAAATTGAATTGGTTGATGGGATAATTGTGGCTGCACTGCGGATGGGTTATCATTGATATGTAAATGATGCTTGCGTGAACATCGGCGTCACCTACTTCTGGACCTGCAATTATATATAGTGTGGCTAGAGTTAAAGCAATTGAAGCATATTTTGTCCTTGCCCAGCACGACCTTGTCTGTTGCTGTCCATCGACAGAACTCCAGGATTCGACAGAATCAATTGATTGCCGAGAAATTCGAATAGGGTTTGTTTTATTGGATTGTTAAAACTCACTACATAACGACCCACATTTGAAATAGGAAAATGCCATTCGATAATTTAACTCGCTTAATAACACACTACCGATCACTTTTTGTAGAATACACAAAAAAAAAGAACTGAATCAAAACGTGTTCCCAAACACGAGCGAACGAGCAATATACAGGCAGGAAGAAACAAAGCTGGAAATGATCTTGGCAGAAGGCCAGTTTTTGGAAGGCATGCTTTGTAGTGCAATGTGCTTGCTCATTAGTAGGCAATCCATCGGCATTACTTGTTGATCAGAATCCATTAGAATAAGCATTTAACAAAAAAAAAATGAAGATTATTTTGGCACGCGTAGAGAAGCACACCCGACTTTAGCTATAAATTACGAACTAAATAGACATTACGAACAGCTACGTATATGTTTTCGTGCGTGCTTAATAAGAGAAAGCATTATCTGTCCAGCGGATCGAATTTCCTTTGAAGGTCAATTAATAACCCCATTTCCATTCACGCACACACACCACCCATTCACAACATTTACAGTATACCATCTATACATTGCAAGCTTCATAACAACCTGTACACTGACATGGATGGTGGGTTGGTGCTGAATTCTGCACTCCAAAAGAGCGTCTTAGTTGTGTATATTAACATCACCGGTACCATCAGTACCTCCCGGTCCAAGTGCCGAGGCTTTCTTTAACCACTGGACCACTTGTCAGGTAGAACATGATGAAACTGCACACTTAAGATATGTTCAGTATGTTCCTTCTGATTTATCTGATGTTTAGCCTTAATGATGCTTGAGATGTAAAAGGTTTTGCCTTAGATTTTAATTTGTTTTTATTTTCGAAATCAGTTGTCCTGAAGTGCTGAAATGAGCTCGACGATTGGTTTTAAACGTGTTTCAACTTCTAGTCATTCCATCGCAAGTTGGCAACAAAATTAGCAAAAACGGTCGAGTATCGTTTCAAACTAACAATACTTCAGAACTTCTACCAAAAACCACGATGCAACAACAAAACATAACTTTATGACAATTACATATAAAGTAGCATGCGGGGACCATTCTGATGCATGATCTAGCTATTAACCCAGCTCATCAAAGATGTGGCCATAGTCATGAACTCTGAATCCAATTTAGTCTCTTTAACAAAATTCATCGTGATCGGTTAATAACTGGCTTAGCTCCGAGATAGTGTCTAATAGTCATTTTTGCACCCACCAAACCTAATTACATCATGATTGGTTTTTAAATAGCCTAGTTCTATCATAGCTGGTCATATTTCACCATCATCAGTTAAAAAATGCTTCAGAAATAATTCTAATCAATTTACAAATCGCTCAATTCTGCCTCACTTGACCATGTTCCGAGGACTTCCTCTAAAAATAATTGTACATTCGAGCGGAGTTCAACAATCACTGAATAAATGAATAATTTTAAACTCAATCAGAAATCCCCCACACCAAATTCTATCAAAATCGTTCAAAAGTGATTAAAGGAAACAGACGCGCACCACTCTTGAAACTGATCCTGGTGCTCCTGTGCCCCCAATCGGAGAACGCTCGAATCAAATTCTTTACAGAAATCTTTGATACAAACAAACACATAGATAAACAAACCATTATTGCTCGTATTAATTAATTGGGACCGCCCACAATCTCCTTCTAAATACACATTCAAATTATCGTTATGACAAAGACACAGACACAAAGACACATATTTTCTACAGGACCCAGAGAAATCTACAAATTAAAAACAATTAATCTTAAATGCATGTATTTTTAAAATTTTTTAGGATTTACAGTTCGAGCATAATACTCTAATGGTAATGGTTAAACATAATTTCGAACATATTTTCAGCCGCCTCTATGATTTGAATACAATTTTCCGGGTCATTATAAACAAGGTTTACATTTGGCGATCTGCAGCAAACTTCAACAAATTTATTATTTTGTGGGATTAAATATTTAATAGCGATCGTGTATTCAACATTTGGTTTCAATTCAATTGAGTCACCAAGAGTGAGGAACGTTACCGGCCAAAATTTAGGAACAGATTGCGTGAACTGAATTTTCTCAACTTCTTCGCTTGTTTCAATGTCTTTTGATGTAATTTCTATCTCCAAATCACTCCTAAAGAGTTCACTTGCGACCCGTAGTCCACACAAATTGATTTCCTTAGATACTGAAAATTTTATTACGAATGCTGTGTTGCGCGGAAACGTTCGCCATTCCATTGGATAAATAAATTTTTCTCTGGGTTTTGATATCCACAGATCGCTACCACTTTCGCGAAACACAATTTGTGTTGCAATTGAATTTCGATCGTTCTCACTAAATAGTTCAGGGTATTTCTGAAAACACTCGTATACCTCATCGTTCGACATTGTTGGAAATCGAATCTTCTTTACGAGACTATCAAAGCGTTCACGTCCCTCTGGTAATGTCATTTTATGTTGTTTGCAATAATCTTCAATCCAACCAGCCAACGCTTTGAAGATTTGAGTTTCTTTTACACCCTCTGTGATTGCATCAAATTGTAAAACTTCATTAATCAAATCCGGATGGAGGGATGAAAACAAATCGTGTTTTATCAAACGGTCGTAATTGCAGCCTAAATATTCATCGATATACTGGCGTGCAATTTCGTATTTCTCGGTTAGACAATAATCAAGTAACTGTAATATCCATTTAATAGTTAGTTGAAGTGAGTTAATCACTAGGTTTTCCAACATTATAACCCGATATTTGACAGACAATTTTAACAAATCTATACCATTTTCATCGTTAATGTCACATTCATCCGTGTAAATGAACCGGATGAATTCCAAAAAACTTTCGTATTTAAAGTCGGTGACTGGAATAATCTTTTGTTCGCCCAAGGTGTCCTTTAATTGCCGTTCAAATACCACACTTCGTTTCATGAGCTCCAAGGAGTGTGCGTAGATGATTTTATCGCCCACCCGAAATTCGATATCGGCGAGAAATTGATTGTTGAAGAGTTCGTTGGTGATGTCGCGCATCCTCAGATGTGGCGAACAATTTATTTTGAATTTCATGTTGTTCGATGTTTAAAATTCACTTAGCACTTTAACACAAGATTTATAGTAACTGTTAACGCACAAAACACTTTTGATAATGGTTGAAAATTATATCAGTTGGTGATTTCTTCACGAAAACGAAATTTGTAATGATTAAAAACTAATAAGTTACGGTAAAAGAAAACTTCTAAATGTAATAAAAAGATGCCCGTCCAACAACAAAATGTTAATACTATGTCTACCTGCTCCTAAGGTTTGGTAACCGTAAAAACCCAATTATGAATATTTGTTATCTAAACTGTAAAGTATATTTTAATGATCTCAAAAATAGGGGATGGACCCAACATAACGTAGACGATTTATTTTTACCTGCATACTGAAACTCCTACTAATTTTGTATTTATAAATATTTCTGGTAATTCCTTTAATTTGTTACTGGAGTAGGGGATTAGGCTAAACATTTAGTTTTTGTTATACAGACAAACAGAATCCTCATCCCATGATATCAATATCCATACTCTGGACACTAATGAAATCGCTTCACACGATAAAGGCTGTTATGAACACTGTCTGTAAGTTCTGGATTTTCCGTTAAAATTAATATTTTCTGGAAGGGTTAGAGAGTCGTAACTGCTTGTTAAAATTTAATGAACAAAACACCACATCTGAAATAACACGGCGCATTTTGAGTGGTTGGACCTTAATCAGATTTAGGCGATCGACATAGGGTGCTGAATGATAATTGCGTAACAGTCGCAGGTGTGCATTATCAGCATATGTTGCAACAATGTTGTTGATTGAATTGGACTTCTATTTACAAGAAATCCGATCAAAAATTCGTTTCACACATTTCGAAATGAAATATAAATTGGACGGGTGTATTTGTTGTGGCCAACAACCGACTCTCTTTTATAACAAATGGACATAGATCTCGAATACACCATACTTAATTTCTAATCCGAAAATTGAAAACGCTCCTACGGAAACTGCAACTTCTGGTACACAGACGTTTCGCATGGATCTCCCAATCTATAGAAAAAAGCTTTAATCTGAAGTTTTATTTCGAACCGTCGTTCCGCTCATCATTTCCGGTAAAATTTAAAATGGATCTGAACTAATTTTGTTTGAAATTTTACATATTTCTCACTCAATATCCAGGGATCTCCAAATTTATGAGGAAAGCTTATGTATGAATATTCATCCTGATCAGACACGCCGTCCGGGCTGTGTAGAGGATACTGATATTTAGTCTTCACACGCAGGCACCCACGCACATACAGTGATTTTTAGAAAGGTACTTGTACTGACTGACGGCGATATAGGGAATGGTAAATCTGCAAAAATCCCGAGGTCAAAATTTTTCATGATTACTCTGCTCTATTTTACTATGTAAAACAAAGTAAAAACAGTTTTCTATCGATATTCGACCTTTTCTAGCAGAGATAATCGCTGTACGTATTTTCTGTGGGCCCGTAAATTTTCCTTTTAGCTTTTCTATTTTCGTTTTGTTGTGACCTATCTATCTTAGCTATCCATCGATAGTCATGCCAACTTATTCAGTATCTGCACAAGGGATCTGCTTTGAGTTAACAACACCGAGGATCCAGTTTACATGTTGGTTTGTAAAGTTGGCATGCACTAATTTGGCTTCATTTAATTAAATGCTTCATTGTTTAGTCTAGTTACTCTGTGTTTTAACAGCATTTTGAAGTTTGATTGTTGCCTCCGATATATCTTTTCCAACTACTAGCGAATCTGGTGGTATATGCCAAGTGCTCGTGGTTCACATGTTAGACGAGACAAACGATAATATCCTGATAATTCTAAATAGAGTTTTTCGGTAAATCTCTCAAATTCTAGTCAAAAGCTGTAAATGCATGCTAGCTTCATGGAGGTCAATGATGTGAGTCTGATTGAGTTTCTGCATTGCTATTTTCAGCTGAGGTTAGTGCAGTATAGAGTTCCCGGCAATTGAAGGAAAACTTAAAAATACGCATAAAAGTAATTTTGAAATTTTTTCACTTTGAAGTCTCAGATACTTCGGTCACTACCGCGACTGTTGTCTATCTCTGCGAGCTGGAAAGAAGGTTCGTGGCAGACTCAGTATGTAACGATTTTCAACCAACAATTTACTAAGAAATATTTATCTGTAGCGGTTTTCACAGAGATTGCACGAGACTTCGGTAATAGAAACGAATTGGTGCAGGCTATCTGGAATTTATACAAGCTGGAAAGAAGGTTCGAGCTAAACTCAGTTTGTAACGATTTTCGATAAAAAATTTACAAAGATATTTCCTGCCGTGACGGTTCTCATAGGAGTTGCCTGAGTCTAATTCGGTCACTGTCACGAAGTAGTATATAAGCCACCTGTAATCCAAAAACTTTTCTATACGAGCTGGAAAGACGTTCGCGCCACACTTAGTTTGGAACGATTTTCAACAAAAAATGTACACGGAAATTTTTTTCGGTGGCGGTTTTCACAGCGATTACCTGAAACTTCGGTCATAGGAATGAATTGGTTTAGCCTATCTGGAATCTAAAAACTGTAGCCCGATTTATATACGAGCTGGAAAGAAGGTTTGTACCAGACTCAGTATGTAACGATTTTCAACAAAAAATTGACTAAGATACTTTCATCTCTGTCAGTTTTCGCAGGGATTGCTTGAGACTTCGGCCACTGTCACGAAGTAGTATAGGCCACCTGGAATCCAAAAACTTTAGCCCCATTTCTCTACGAGCAGCAAAGAAGGTTTGTGCCACACTCAGTTTGGAACGATTTTCAACAAAAAATTTAGTACGAAACTTTCTTCTGTTGTGGTTCTCATTGCGATTGCATGAGACTTTGGTCATATAAACGAATTGATGCAGGTCACCTGAAGTTCAAAAACTGAAGTTTTTACCAAGAAATTTTCATCTGAGGCTGTTTTCAGAGTGATTGCCCGACGAACCGCCACAAAGGTAAATTTATTTCCAAATTTTTGTTGAAAATTATTGCACACTGCAATGTTGCCCCTGAAATGGGCCTATATCTTTTGGATTTTGGATGGCCTAAACTATTTCATTATGGTGGCCGAAGTCTTATGCGTTCCCAGTGAAAACCGCCACAAAAGAGAATTTGTTAGTAAATTTCTTATTGAAAACCATACTGTGTCTGGCAAACTTCTTTCCAGCTTTTAGAGACGGAAGTAGAGTTTTTGGATTACAGATGGCTTAGATTACTTCGCGATAGTGGTCGAAGTCTCCAGCTCGAAAATATTATAGATTTAGCAAAGGCACATTTTTCTTTTATTTTGGGCTACTTTTTGGACCACCTTCACATATAAAGACACTTTTTACTGTCGCGATAGCGATATCTTTTCGATCTGGGATAGAAATCTCACCCGATAGTTATATAGTTCAGTGTTGCTATCGGGTTTTTGTGGACTGCATCTCAGAGTGGCTTCATATAAATGATGAGTTTAGGTCTCTCAAAAATACATAAAATTAATTTTAAAGTTTCAGACTGAATGTTATAAATGTCACTACACTGTTTACTGTCGCAATATTGACATTTTTGCATGCTGGGATCGTAAACTCTCACTCTCGCTCTCTTTTATTTGTCAACTGACACCCAGTTCCATCTTCCTTCGGTAATTGAAATTAAAGCTTTTGTAATGGTGACATTTTTATATTCGAAGAATCCTCCGTCATTTACGTTGAAAAATTGTGCAACTATACGCACTACCTAGGGTACTCGTCATTGGTAGCATTGCGGCATAAAGCGAATATATATATTTGTCACTGGCCAGAATCAATAAATGTATCCATTGAATTTCCGGAAGTGTCCGGAAAAGTTGTAGTAACAGTAGTATATACAGCCAAAAACAGTTGTAAGTTCCTGTCTGTCGACTAAGTTCAATATTATTTCTCGCATGCCACTCGTTAAGTTAGCGTATGTCAGTATAACTCACATACTTTGACCTCGGTTTAACATAAACCTCCAAATATCGATGCAATCAGAATCGACAAGATATTCGATTAGATTCGATTTTAGTTTCTTCTCTGTGGTCTCGAACTTCCTAATTGGCCCTGTTGTATATTTCACTCGTACCTCTTGGATTTTTGAAAGAGCAATAGATATTCGTAGTGTTTTTCGTCTCAAAACGCTCCTTCACTTTTAGTTAAGAGTTATTCTTTTGAGTGTGAACGGAAATCACTAAGCCAAAATCGGGTTTTGATTGTGTTTGGCTTGCCCTTTGATATTTGGTTACTTGGTTACTAACCAAATTATCGTAAACATCAGCTCTCAATAAAATATAAATGGGGGCAGACGTTTCGAACCTTGGGACAGCCAGAACTAACTGACTCTGTTTGTGGTTCAATGAAAATCCCAATTATAATAAAATTATTCCAGCTCCGGGACCTCCATCGCAGTTTTCAGAAACAAGTTTGCTTCAATATCTTACCGATGTCACGGTGTCGGTCCACTTCTTCTTATGAATGTGTATTTATATGGGCTTGTGTATAAGTTAATGAATGGCGAATTAGATGTTTTATGGCACGAGGTAATCTTATGGCTATTTCTGTGATACGCAGCAATGCACCGTACGTACATCTCGAAGGATTCCCAATTCATAGTGTGACTTTACAGGAATACGGTATGTGTGGTACGCGGAATTCCAGTTTTCATCGAGCTGATGATGGATGATCAAAGTATGCAAGCTATTCAAAAAAATATTTGTTAAGATAACGTTAAGCTACCCAGACGTCCTCCTTTGAGCCTGCTTTTACTTCTTTTGACAGTGTCGTCCTCCTTAAACATTATGTCCCTCTTTGTCCTCTTTTGAAAAAAATATTCTTCTTGTCCTTCTTCAGCTTAAATAAATAATTTTTTTTTATATTTGATATTTTCATTTTAAAAAAGGAGTTCAAACGAAAGTTTTGAGTATGGAAGCACTCACAGCTGCAACTTAACGATTTAAAACAAATAATGTAACAAAAAATGCCCAGACAAAAGATTATGGAAGTAATCAACAAGACTGTTTTAGGAGTTGGTTGTAATGCTCATATTCTCTCGAATGCAATAATGCGAAGAAGCTACTTCAGAACGGATATTACTAGTATTTATGAACCCTTAAAATCGTGTTTGTTTTCTTTGGATTTCTCCTTGCCCCTTGAAATTAATTTTTTTTAATGAATTGGTAGCGCCCACTCTCAATTTGGCCTCAATTTGATTTAGCAGTGTTGTTAATTCCTCGTAGGTAAGTGTTGCATTTCCTATGATCTTTTTTAGGTTGATTTTAACTGATTTTGCACCAGCTTCCTATAATCCACCAAAATGGGATGATGCAGGCGGTTGAAAATGCCAAAGTTATTCCCTCTGCTGACAATATCGTTGAAGTTAGCTGGTGGACCTTTTTGTAACCTTTTCAGCTGATTAGTGGCTCTAAGAAAATCCGTGCCATTGTCACTATATATTTGGTATGTCAGTGCGTAATGCACGCCTAGGGATGAACCTTTTAAGGGCCGCAATAAATGTTCATGCAGTGAGATTGCTATTTCCACATGTATTGCTTTGGTTGATAGGCAAACAAAAATTGCCAGGTATGGCTCGGCATAAGCCACTCCTGTACGCGTAACTTCTCTTACTGGCTGAACTCTTGCTAAGGGTATACTTCCCACCAGTTTATGATTTCCTGGATTGAATTTGAGCCTTAAACATGTAACGCATTTTGAGATTATTGGTTTGAATGAAAGGATGATGATTTCAAATTTGCATAGAATAGAATTATTTTTCAATAGCTGAGTTATTTCAATTTTGAAACAACTGCGTTGTGTGTGCTTCACGATAATCACGATCCTCAGATAATGATCATGTAAATTATCCTGACATCGTCCCCTCCCGTAGTATTAGTCAAATTGATATAACTGGTTTCTGGTTACTAGCACAGAGCAGTTTTGTGTGTCAGCCCACTTGTCATACTTGATCTATCGAGGCCCTGACCACCAGAGTTTCAAAAGATTCCTAATTTCTGGTACTCTGTGGCCAACATAAGCTTTATATTTCTGGATATCTCTTTGTAACTATCTATGACGCCACTGTGGTTGTATCGGTCCATGCGATAGTTGGTGCTTGCTGTACTTCTAATGCTTGTTTCACTTCTTTAAGTAACTTGGCCTACAGAAGAGTGTCATTTAGTGCTAGCCTTGGCAATGTTACTTTTGATTTTGTCGGCACGACTCTTGTTTTGGCTGTTATAAGGCTGGCGTTAACATCACAATCAGGGTTGTACGTTTACGCGTAAACGTAGAGTGGTAGAGTATGTAGACAATGTAGATTATTGTTTCCTGATGTTATTTTTTCCATTGTTTTTCGGTACGAAGTCGTCATCTTATAGCTTTCTAGTTTAAATTGGAGTCTACCTAAATTTTGGTTAAAATTCAATTTGTAGAAAACAAATAGGTGAGACTGAAATATCTTGGTTAATCGATGTCTTCGATATCGGTAAATTAAATTAAATTATAAATAGTTGTCGTTTCTTTAACGTGCAATGGTAGCTCCCATAACTTTCATACTAGGTGTTTACACGATCCGATTTTTCATTGGCGTCGATGTAGTCCTTAGCGCCCTTCTTTATATTTCCGTCGATGAAGGGATTCAATGTTAGTATTGTGCTGTCCTTTGGTAAATTTTGGTTTGATTTTAATTTCGTAAGTTCTATTTCAAAGGTTTCTTTCTGTGCGACTTTGATTATTACTCGTAGCGCTGTCTTGAGTTTCTCTGGGTTGAGCTGGGATGCATTTTTGGTTTTGGTCTTTGTATTTGATACAAAGCATAGACAGTATGCAATACTACGAATGAGTCGTTGTAGCGACGAGAATCGATTGAATTCAACCACTGGTTTTTCCACTGTTGTTGTAAATGTGGTTATTGACTTGACGATCCGTGCTGCCTGCTTCTTTCGGTACTTGAGCCTCAATCTTTGTTGTTGGGTAGGTTGAACCTTTCAGCCACTGTGGTGGCCCTTCCCACCAAATACTTTGGTTTAATAATTGCACAGTTTGCTGGATTTTCGTTTGAAACCACGTGTTACCATTGACTAGGGTTAGTGCTGGATTGTATCTCTGTTATTCTGTTGGCGACAAAAGTTTTATGATGTTGTGGCTTCTCTCTTCTGTTGATGTCTATAGCCTGCACCACATTTTTTACTAGTTTTGATTGAAGCAAAGCGGCATTCAGTTCTAGTCTTGGCAGTGATATGGTTTGGTTTAGTGTTACAACCTTTGTTTTGGCATTAATTATTGATACTTCATTGTTTACCTTGCTGTATACCACGGCGGCATATGCTTGATTGGAGGCGTCACAGAAACCATGTAGTTCAATTTTTGAGCCGTTGTTTTAATCCATCCAACGATAAATTCTAATCTTCTCTAACTGTTGTAATTCTAGCTTGTAGTTTAGCCATCTATTTTCAAAATTCAAATGGAGTTTATCATCCCATCCTATACCAGAAGCCCATAAGTCTTGAAGTAGGATTTTTGCCTGGATCACTACTAGTGCTAGCCATAATCGTGTCTGTTGTGAAGTTCCAGAGTAGCCTAAGTGTTTTTACTGTGTCATTAAATTCTATCTTGTGTAGCCTCGTTTCTTTTAGGTTTTCCGGAAGTTCTTCTAAAATTGCCTTTTCATTGCTTGCCCATTTTCTGAGGTTAAATCCTCCACTGGAAAGGGGGTTCAATAATTCCTTTAGCGCGATTCTTGTTTCTGTTATTGTATTGGCTCCCGATAAGAGGTCATCTACATAGAAATCTGTTTGCACAATCTATGAACCAATTGGATATCTTCAAGCTTCATCTATGGCTAATTGTTGTAATGTTTTCGTAGCCAAATAAGTTGCAGAAGCCGTACCATATGTGACAGTTTTTAATTTATAACTTTTCATTGGTTTATTTGGATCTGATCGCCAAAGTATTCGTTGAAAATCTTGATGTTCCCCGGCGGCTACATTGATTTGTCTGAACATTTTCTCAATGTCTGATGCGAATACATAACGATGCTTCTTCCATCTCATCAATATTGTGGTTATGTTGTTTTGTAAAGTTGAATCGATGTACATCATTTCGTTTAAAGACGTTTAAAGTTGTTTTGCAGGAAGCATCGAAAATTACTCTCAACTTGGTTGTTGTGCTGTCTTTTCTCATTACGGAATGATGCGGCATGTAGTAAACCCAAGAACTATCTGCTATTGAATCATCTTTGATTAGTTCCATGTGGTTAAGCTGGAACTTGTGATATTTACTCTTCAAGTCTTCACCTTTCTTGAATTCTTTTCTCGATTTGAAGCAATCTAGCAGCTGCTTTGGCTTTAGAGCCTCCCATTGCCACTTCTCTCAGTTTGTCGTTGTTGAATTGTATTCTAACCTCGTATCGTCCATTCTCTGACCTCTTGTGGGCCTGCTCATAGTGTTTTTCACATTCTTCCTCTTCAGCAGTTAGGTGTCTTTGCAGGTGTAGTTCTTCGACTTCCCAAAAACGTTTTAATTTATTTATGTCTGCTGGTGTGACATGGCTTTTTAATCGAGATAGCGATACACTGCTGTTCTGGGTTAGGCGACCTGATATTATCCATCCTAATTCAGATTGTTGGGCTAACACTTATGAAGCGGATCTTTCTTTATTCCTTCCAACAGTCTTTATTCGTAGATGTCAGCGCATATTAAAATATCAATAGGTCCGGGAGTATCGAAGGTAGGATCGGATAGGATTACTTTCTTTTGTAGTTGGCTGTCTAGACCCAATATGTTTTTATCCGGAAGTGGTTTGGTAATAGTTGTTAAGACTTGAGCATTACTGGGACTGATGTTTATCATTATCTGTTGGTGCGATCGTCCCTTTGTTGCTGAAATTCCGGAAACTTCGGCTAGAACCCTTGTTTTTAATAAGCCGAGTTGTTGTGCTGCTTCTTCCGTGACAAAGGTGGCCTGTGATCCTGGATCTATTAGTGCCTGCAACATGCTGAAACCACCGTATATATTTTGTACTTTTACCATAGCTGTTGCTTAGAGCACTGGGTCACAATCCTTGTCGAACGCTGATATGTTCAGCTTCGTATAACTGTTTTGCTGTTCCAATTTTTTTATGTGTAGCAAAGTGTGGTGGTTACCCTTGCAGGTAAAACAATTGGTTTTAATACTGCAATTTGTTGTCGTATCGTTTTTGCTTAGACAATTTCTACACATATTGTGCAACATAAACATTTGACTTCGTTCGGTAGTGCTCAGGTTTTTAAAGCGTTGGCATACTTCTGCTCGATGGTTTTGTTGACAGCATACGCAACTAAAAGTTGGTTGTACTGCAGCTACGAAAGCATGTTTTAATTGTTGTACTTGATACTCGGGTTGTTGTATTGGTATTGACTTATTGCTACCGATAGACTCTAAGGATTGAGAACGCCTTTCCATACATTTCAAAAACTGGCTTGTCTCTTGGAATTCTCTTGGGCTTTCGTTGTCCAATTTTTTTTAACAATGTAAAGATGATGAATGGACTCCATGTGTCAATTCTAATGCCTGTATTCCTTATAGCGAATAAACATTCGGTTGTTGTGTCGTGTAAACTTTCGATGATAGTTGGTTGACTTAATAAGGTATTTAACAGATTAGATACAAGTAATCTTTTGTTATTGAAACGATTCTCCAGGATTTCCCAGGCTGCATCGTAGTTATCTCCAAGTTAACTGGAGTTATCTCCAGTTAAACCAACGAGTGATAATATACGATTTTGTCGTATTCGTTGTTTACGTTTTCGTAGTGTTGTTCTACGAAGTATTTTAAATTAGCTTCCTGTTCTTCGGAAGCTTCCGCCGTGCAGATAATTTCATTCTTTAATTTAAGCCGTAACGCTGGTCTGGATCTGTTGTTGCTTGCCAGTATGTCTTCAGCTGTGCGGATTTCTCTATATAAGCCTCGCATTCGGACGTCTTTTTGTTTTAATTGTTGCTCGAATTTTTGAGTTTTCTGATGTTCAGTGCTTCTTGAAGATTCAGACGATTGATTAGATGAAGCTCCATTTCCTTGGTCGTTGTTATTTGACTCTTCAAATGCATCTGGAGTTACTGTTAACAGCGAGGATGATGAGTTTAGACGTTGACGCATATCGTCAATATATTTTTTAAATCTTTCCCGTACTATTTGCCCAGCTTTATAGTATTGGTGTGTTAATTCAAGTTCAGGTTGGAATTCTCTTATTTTGTTGTCTACATCGACGTACTCGTTGTACGTCTTTTTAAGAGTTCCTATTTTCAACTCAAGATATTTTGTCGTTTTCCGAGCTGCACCATCTTATTTATAGTTCGAGATGATGTGCTTTATCTCTACTGCCTTGTCCTTTTGCTGCTGCAATAATTGATCCGTGTTTTTATGACTGGGGTGCTGGAATGTTGTTGTATGGCGTTGATTCTGGTTTGTTTGCCGGTTGTTGTTTGACTGTTGAATTTCGATACCTGTTGTTGTGGGATCAAAGTTTCAATATAACTTGGCCTACAGCAATATATTTGGCTGCTTATTGTTGTTGTGGTAGCTCGAGATCCCAATGTAAAATTTCTTTACAAAGTGAACTTTAAAGTGGAATTTTCCAATGTTTAATCTCTTTGGCTGAGTTTAATTGGCCACCGGTTATTGTAATGGCTCGAAGGACCAATGTTTATCTAGGGAATTTACCACGGGTGAGGGCTTGACCACTATTTTTAAATAAATGTGAAAGTGGTAACAAAATTATATACCAACAAGTTAGTTTTGTTTTCACTTTCACATTTATTTAGAAATACTGGTGAAGCCCCCACCCGTGGTAAGCGCACTATTCCCTAGATAAACATTACGGTGTGTGACAAGTGCGGTTGTCTAATTGGATTGCGGGATTGAAATTGATTCGATCGCTAAATTGATTTTTGTGGATTAATGACTTCAAAGTAAATTAGTCAAATGAATCATTGTAATTCTTAGGAATTGATTTTTGATTAAAATGCCGACTATCAGACGATCGAGCCTAGGACGAAGAACGCGCAATTCACAAAGAATGCTCGATGTACGTGAGAATGAAACACAAGAGCAACACAAAGAATTAAATGAACAGAGACGTGCTCATATCGGACAAGTTCGCGTTGCAGCAGCTCAGGTTCCACAAAACATAACTCGACAAAGAATCTCGCGCTATTTTCATTTATGACTGTACAATCGCCTACAAAGATCTTCACTGCTGTCGTTGTCAAGCATTAAAGTTCTAAACAGAAATGCGAGAGCTGTGCTGTGCCGATGGCAAAGTTAAATTGTCGGTTTTGACTTCGCCACCGGAGCCATTGCGTACTTATCTCTATGGAGATACAACGTTATCCAGACATTTTGTAACACACACGAAACGATAGAATCAATGCTTTAGCATCACGTCAGGCTACAACCCCACCTATAAAATAATGACGTCACCACGTGTTCATCATTTCGATAATGTTGAACGATTGTACTCATCATATTCAAAATTGCCCTCTATTTTATAGGTTCAAAGTCAAATTTATTATCGAAGCGGAGCGTTAATGCCACCAGCAAATGAAGAACTCAAGTTCCTTCAAATTTATTTCATTGGAAATTCCGAATTGGAATTAGCGCTTTTCAATGCGTCAAAACGAGAGATAATCGGAGCACTCCAATGACTTTTCATGAACACAATGCGCTGGTTCGTTTGTTTAAAACTGCTTTGGAGACAATGTCTTCCGATGATCACAAAATAATCGTTAGAGCAGACAAAAGACCAATCGGGGGCCATGTACGTCAGTACAATGCTCCCACTATCGACGAAGTCGCACTTGTAATTGTTGGTGAAAACGTGGAGTCGCGTGATATTGTGATCAAGTATTGTTATGTTTTGTCATGGAGAGGATGGCTACCAGGTAACATAACATATTCATTTTGCAGGTGAAGAAACGAATAAGAAGGTCAGTTCCATGCAGTTTTATACTTATCGGTTGATGATGCGACAAGGCGAGGACAAAATCATCTTTTGAGATATCGTCGATTGTTTCAACAGTATGTAGAAATGGCCTGAAATTACCGGTAATCTACTGCCATGACAAACTTCCAGCAATCGCCACGACATCGCCGCACTTGTGTTTAAACAAAAACTCAGGAGGCTAATGGACTTCATCGTTAAGCAGATGGTTTTCGGACAGCTACTCAGCTCTACTCAGTAGAGCGGCAGAATTAGAAGCCGACCCGGAGTTGTTCGCGGTAGTGGAAAATGCGCAAGACAATATCCGCGTCCGTTGCTGACATACACAATTAATGGAAACGACGGTTATCCACTGTATCGGCGTCGTTCATCCGAAGATGGTGGCAGTCACGATGACGGCGAAAGGAAAAGATGTCGTGGTCGGTAATCGCTGGGTCGTTCTGTATTGCAAGCTTCTATCGAAAACATTCGCAACACACTGCAACGTTGAGTACTGTAACTCCATTAAGTCTAACTAAATATGTCTGCGAATACGTGAACAAAGGTAGCGACCTTGCAATGTTCGGCATTGCTGCTCCGGATGCAAATGACGAAGTAAAAAGGTTCCAATTGGGCCATTATGTCAGTTGCAACGAACCGATTTGGCGTATTTTCTTATTTGCATTACACGAACGTCATCCCACTGTTCAACATTTGTGGGTGTACTTGGAGAATGGACAACGTGTCTATTTCACAGAAGGTAATGCAGCGGAACGACCATCAGCTACCACACTCACGAATTTCTTTGAAATTTCCCAAAGCGATCCGTTCGCACGAACATTGCTTTACTGGGAAATGCCACGCTATTATACTTGGAACCAGTCGACGAAGAAGTTTCAACGACGAAAGAAACATCAACTTGTTGCAGGATATGTAAATTTGTATTCGACTGATGCGCGTGGCCGTGTGTACATGTTCGTGGTCCTACTTGCCAACGTGGTTTGCCAACGTCTGAATTTGCTGGAAAACGACTCACTTTGAGACTCAACACTCGCCGATGCCACTGTTTCTGCGCCGGCAAACAAAATTCGTGCATTGTTCGCGATCACCATAGCGACGTGTCATCCATCGAACGCATTGGAATTTTGGAACAAATACAAGGACGAGATGGCTGACGACATTTTGCATCGAGTTCGCACTGCAACATCGAATTATGAGCTTGAAACGAACGACGAGATACGCAACAAAGCTTTGATCATGATCGAAGACATGTGTGTGCTTATGTGCGGCAGTTATTTGTCGAAATTGGGCATGCCATTATCGTGAATTGCAACGAGAGCAAGTGTACGATCGAGTTTCAATGAGCCAAATAGTGCGATCAAATTTCTCGCTTTTGAATGCACAGCAAAAGAACGTGTACGATGTATTGATGAAGGCAGTTAACGAAGAAAATCCCTTCGGAATATTCTTCCTCGGTGCTCCCGGTGGAACAGGCAAAACCTTTCTGATTTCATTGTTTTTGGCCAAAATTCGCTCGAGATCTGAAATAGCGTAAGCCATTGCATCATCGGGAATTGCAGCCACAGTGCTAGACGGCGCCCGGATGGCACATTTCTGCGTTGAAGTTGCCGATATCCACACGAATGACAAGCCAGTGTGCTCAATTGCCAAGAAGGTATTGCAAGAATGCAAAATTATCATCTGGGATGAGTGCGCAATGGCACATAAACGATAATTGGAAGCGTTCAATCGAATGATGAAGAATTTACGAAGTGACTGTAAAAATCCGGCCTTTGCCTGGATTTTGTATGTCTAAGTGATTATTTGGTTTACCACGGATGAGCTCCAAATATTCACGACGAGAACTAAACTGACTGTTGTAATTTGTTTTTAATTCTGAACAACAAAAACAAAAAATACCAAACTGTTGAATTTGCTACAATATACAATATTCCACCTGTGTCATTGCCCGCTTGGAATATTGTATTATTGCGCATGTTGACGTTGTTTCAACATATTCCCGGACCTTGCTGATGTCGTACATCTGTTAAACTATACTTTCGTTTTGGTTCGACGACGAGGTTGTTGCCTGGATACCGGTTTGTTGTTTTGATTCGTAATGGTACTGGCCTTCCCGGTGGTTGTTTCTTTGACCGATGCAATGGATCTCATAGGTAATATCTCACTTCGATCGTCGCTGATAGGGAGTTTACACAGCTTGGTTATTGGTCGCTTGTAGGTCGCGTCCTTACACTTTACTGTCACGATGCGTACCAACTAGTTGATCATCCTTCACCAATACCAGATCGTTTATTGCCAAATTTGGCTGGGAGGTTTTCCACTTGCTCCGTTGTTGAAGTTGGTGAATGTATTCAGAAGACCATCGCTTCCAAAAGTCTTGCGCCATTTTTTCTACCATGTGCCATCTCGTTCTTAATCCTATGTTGCTGTCAGTCGCTTCCGGCATCGCCTTAAGGGCATCTCCAATGAGAAAGTGGCCTGGTGTTAGCGCTGTTGTATCCGTTGTGTCGTTGGTTAGTGCAGTCAGCGGCCGAGAATTGAGGACCGCTTCGATTTGAGCGGTGAGAGTGGTTAATTCCTCGAATGTTAGAGTTGAATCGCCTATTACTCTCTTAAGGTGAAATTTCACGGATTTTATTCCTGCTTCCCATATTCCACCAAAGTGTGGGGTATGAGGTGGTATGAAGTGCCATGTCGTTTCATCACTGGCTAACATAGCTGCTACGTCGTCAGGTAATGTGGCCATAGCTGAACTGTACGTCTTCTTTATTACGGAATTCGCACCCACAAAATAGGTTCCGTTATCAGAGAATATATCAGTACAAAGCCCGCGCCTGGAAACGAATCTTTTGTAGGCCGCTATAAATGCCTCTGTTGCTAGGCTGCTCACGATTTCGATGTGTATGGCTTTGGTTGTCATGCATACAAATAGGGCAATGTATCCTTTGTAGGATTTATTACCCCGACCCGTGGTGGTTCTTAGTTGGATGGGTCCTGCATAGTCGATTCCCGTTTTAGAAAACAGTCTTCCCGGGCTCACTCTTGATGATGGTAGACTACCCATTAGTTGTTCCATGTGTTTTTGTTTGTAGCGAAAGCAGGTAATGCATTTTTGTACCACTTGTCTTACGGCTAGTCTCCCATCGATGATCCAATATTTTTGTCTCAATATTGCAAGCGTAAGTTGTGTGCCACCATGTAATGTGCTTTGGTGGGTTTCCTCGATTATCCGTTGAGTAATTATGTGGTTTTTGCTTAGAATTACTGGCTGTTTGCTGTTGGTTGCCAGATGGGAGTTTTGGAGACGTCCCATCACACGGAGTAAGCCTTCGCCGTCTAGGAAGGGGTTTAATGACAGTAGCTTACTGTCCTTTTCTAGCCGTCTGTCCTTAGTTATGCGGGCGATTTCTGGTCCGAAATGTTGCTCTTGGCTTATTTTTATAATTGCTGTTTCTGCTGCCTTAAGTTCATTACCGGTTAGCCAACCCTTGTTGCAATTTTCTAGTTTGCAGTTGTTTATGAATCGTAGACAATATGCGACCGTGCGCTTGATTTTGCTGTATGTAGACAGTCTGTTAAATAACTCTGCAAGTATGTGCGACTTTTTTATTACCGTCGCCAGCACTCTCCTTTCTTCCAGCTCTGCTTGTAAATTTGATGGTGGGTCCGGAACGTGCTCTTCAGTATTCCATTGCGACGGCATAGTTGTTAGGAAGCTTGGTCCATGCCACCACAAGTTGTTGTCAATGAGCTGCTTAGGTGTTATGCCACGTGAGGCGGCGTCCGCGGGATTTTCTTGAGACTTCACGTGATGCCAGGTTGTTGTTGGTAATGTCTTCTTAATCGTCGAGATTCTATTTGCCACAAACGTTTTAAAGCGGGTTGGGTCTCCTTTAATCCACCAGAGTGTTATTGTTGAATCTGACCAAGCGTACATATTAACGTTTTCAAGCTTCATGGTGTCTTGAACGTGTTTCATTAATTTTGCCAATAATAAGGCTGCATTTAACTCGAGCCGACGGGTTGATAGCTTCGTTTTGATTGGTGCAACACGTGTTTTGGACATCTAATAGCTGAGATGCTGGTTTACCGTTGTCATCCACTGACCTACAATAAACCACTACCGCATAGGCGTGCGCTGACGCATCCGCAAAACCGTGTAGTTCCGTTTTGCATCTAGACGTTGTACTGAGCCATCTTGGAATTTTTAATCTTGATATCTCATTCAGGTCATCTTTGTAGTTCTGCCATTTGGCACTAATTCTTTCTGGTAGTTGTTCATCCCAGCTTATTCCCATTTTCCAAACATCCTGCATCATGATCTTGGCCATGATTGTTGTCGGCGACAGCCATCCTATGGGGTCAAAGAGTTTTGATGAGTCAGCCAGGAATGAGCGTTTGGTGTGCTGGTTGTTGATCAGCTTTAGTCCGGCTATATCGAATTCGAAAATATCTTCCGCCGGATTGTATAGTATTCCCAATGTTTTAATGGTGTCATTTAATTTGATTTGAATATTTCCGTTGGCTTGTTGCTTTCTAGAAATGCTTTGCAATATTTTAGGGGAGTTGGATGCCCATTTTCGCAAATTGAATCCACCTTGTGCTGTGAGGGCTTGCAGTTCTTGCAGTACCAGTAGAGCTTCTTCAATGCTGTCTGCTCCAGTGAGTAAATCGTCCATATAGAAGTCGGTCATCATTATTTCAGCTGCTTTTGGATGAGTATTGGATCCTTCCTTGGCCAGTTGAATCAATGTTCTTACCGCTAGGAAGCTGGCAGCGGTAGTTCCGTATGTTATCGTTTTTAGCCTATATGCTCTTATCGGCTCGGAAGGATCCTGCCTCCTTAATACTCTCTGATAGTTCTGATCGTTTATGTTGAGCCAGATTTGACGGGACATTTTCTCGATGTCGGCTGTCATGACAATCTTGTGTTTCCTCCACCGTAGTAGTATGTCGGCCAAGTCTTCTTGTAGTTTGGGACCGGCCATCATGATGTCGTTCAACGAGACCCCAGTTGTTGTTTTTGATGATGCATCAAACACCACTCGAAGCTTGGTCGTTGAGCTCCCTGGCTTGATAATGCCATGATGAGGTATATAATACATATTATCGACGCGCTCAACTTCTGGCTTTTCTTGTATTAAATCCATGTGGCTCATGTCTATATATTCTTTCATGAATTGTTTATATAATTGTTCGTAGTCCGGATCTTTGACAAATTTTCTTTCGATTTGCAGAAGTTGTTGCTCTTTTCCTAGATTCTCCAAGTTTGACGTGATCGTCTTTAAATGGAATTTTTACTATAAATCGTCCATCTGTGTGTCGACTCAAAGTTGATTGAAATGTCTCCTCAACTTGATTTTCTTCTTCCGTGTGGCTTCTTTCTTCAGGAATGTTGTCAATCTCCACAAATAATTTTAGTTGTTCCTCGATTGACTTGGTTGTCACCATGGTTGTTCTTGCATAGGTGTTCTCATTATTCAGGCTGCCAATTACCATCCATCCGAACTCCGTGTTTTGCGCCATTGGTTCTCGATGATTACCCTTGATAATGCTGTTGGTTATTATCATTGGATAGTAATCTGCTCCAATTATGAGATCAATCGGCTGAGATTGATTGTAGTTTGGATCCGCTAACTTTATGTTATTAAGATGAGGCCATGCTCTAGTGTCAATATCAGTTTCAGGCAGTTGTTCGGTTAGCTTGTTGAGTATTAAAGCTTCGATGTCTAAGCTAAAGTCTCCATCGAATCTTGGCACTAGCTTTATGTTGATTGTGTGTCTGCATATTCCTGCCACGTTTCCTCCTATGCCTGAAATGTTGACATGCGTTTTTTTCTTCATGATGTTCAGTTTATTGGCATCTTTCGATGATATTAGTGTTGCCTGTGACCCTGAGTCAATTAATGCTCTCATTTTGATGAGTTGTCCAGTGCCGGTAGCTACTCTAACTACTGCTGTTGGTAGTAATACAGGTCCCTGTTGTTTAACTGTTAGAGTTTGTGTTGTCCCCATGGTGGCCGATGCCTTGTTATTACCATGCAGAAGAGTGTGGTGATGTCCTTGGCACACAATGCATCGTAATTCAGATCTGCATGTGTTACCCCTTGGATGTCGCGTTAGACAACGTACACAAGTAGTTGTTTCGCTGACCAACTTGCTTCTGTCTAGCATTGTCATTAGCCTGAACTGATTGCAGTCTTGCAGCTGATGCTTTCCTTGGCATCCCTTTACTATACACTGGCTGTCTACGGTTGTAGCATGTACTCGTTTCAGTGGTGCCATTGGTTGCGGATGTGCGTTTACCGCCTTGGTGAACCCCATGGCCTCCAGTGATTGGAATCTCCTTTCTAGAAAGTCGAAGAATTCCTTCATGTCTGGAATTTCTCTTGGCTTTTTTAACGTTGTTTCGTACAGTCTAGCGGATTCCGGTTCTAGCTTTTTGCCTAGAATGAACATCACTAGGGCTTCGAAAGGAGAGTGTAATTGTAACTTGTTGATGTTGTGTAATATTTCAACTGTAAAATCATGCAAATTACGAATTGCTGCCGCTACTGGTGCATGTATTGTTGGTAAAGTTAGCAATGAGCTGAACTACTTATTTGCTAACAATCTAGCGTTGTTGTACCTTCCTTGCAGTATTTCCCATGCCTTGCAGTAATTTTCACCAGTTGTTGAGAGGTGACTGATCAATTGGGCTGCTCCCTTTTGCAGATTTGCCTTCAAGTACGTCATTTTTATTGTGTCAGATAGCTTATTGTTGTTGTGAATGAGCTCAGTGAACATGTCGTTGAAAGAGCTCCAATGGTCATAATCTCCATAAAAGGTTGGTATCTCTACCTTGGGTAATTGCACCCTGGTTTCTTCAGAATGTTTCGAAGACTCTTTTTGCTGGTTGCGTTGTAATCTCATTATCAGCGTGTCTACTCTATCCTTAAGAGTTTCGTAGTAGTCTTCTTGGAAGTATTTACTTGTTTGTTGTTCCTCTGGTATTTCCACTTGAATTTCTATGTGCAATTTATCAATAACTTCCATTTCTCTGGATAATTGCTCGCTTTTTAACTTGATGTATTCCATTGGACTGTTGTCGTTGTCCAATGCTTGTTCGATGGTTTGTGTTTTCCGATACATGTTTCTCATCAGCACATCTTGTCTTTTAATCAATTTTTGGTTGTTGTCTGATAACTGTTGAGCCGAGCCTGTTGCTGGCGGTGTTGTTGGTCGCCCATACTGTTGATCCTTTCTTGTTGTTGGTGCTGTTGTTGGTTCCCCATTATTTAATCGGCTACGCATGTCGACTATTAATTTTCGTAAGTTTCTGCAATACACTTTCTTGATTTTCGGTACGGATCATCCTGCTTAATTGTTGGATTCCTTGATATTATGTCGTCGTCTGGGGCGAGAAATTCGTCATAGAGTGTTTTTAACTCTTCGATTTTCCTTTCTAGGTAGACTTTCGTTTTTCGACTATCTGCGTCTTTTCCGTAGTTTCTGGCTAGCGTTGTAATTCGGTCGGCAGTATCTTCTTGTGCTTTCAGCAACTCCTGCATTTTGATGCGCTGATGATGATATCGAGTGCTTCTTGGATTTATTTACGCCAATTCCGTTGTTTGTTGGCTCGATTTTTACAGTGACTCAAGGCATTTTGGTGGAGCGATGATTCTGCTGGCCGGCGATTTTCGTCAAACGCTATCTGTCATTCCGAGATTTTTCAAAACAACTGTTGGCGCTTCTCAACGGTCAAATTCCAGTTGATATTTTGACCGGATCGATTTCGTTTTCGATTGGCTCAGCGGACGAGCGATTTTGACAGCGAAGAACAAAGATGTTGACACTCTGAATTACTTGATTCAAAATCAAATCGCTGGGGAAGCGATCAAGACGAAGCAACCAAATATCCGACCGAGTTTTTGAATGCGCTTGATTTGCCGGGAACGCCACCGCATAACTTGATGCTTAAGGTACGATTTGTGTAACGGAACGCGATTGGCTGTGAAGAGGATGTTCTAATTCCGAGAATTCCTTTGATTCCAACTGACAATCCGTTCGACTTCAAGCGCATTCAGTTCCCCGTTCGTTTGGCTTTCGCTATGACGATTAATCGTTGGAAGTGTGCGGAATAAATCTGTAATTTCAATAAATAGTTGTTCATTTACGCGCCGGACAACAAAACGAAAAATATTGTTTACCACAATAAAACTCGAATAAAATACAATGGATTCTTTTAAATTCCAACTGGCTCCAATTCATTTCTACAATGAGAGCAAAAATCCAAAAACAACTCAAGTTTCGATAGATGTCTGAGTTTCGTGTTGAATTCGATGAAAAAGAGAATGGAATGGTCACTCAACTCAATCGTCTATTGAGAATTGAGTTGTTTGATTTTTTCTCTCTCATCAAAATCAATTTTCGTGAAGGACATAAGTATTTGCTCGGAACGAAGTAATTTGGGGCGGAACCAGGTTCACCGGGTAAACTAGTTACCATATAAAATCTTGCGTCCAAATTTTAAATGTGAGGAAAGAATGAACTCCATCTTGAAATGGTTCCAAATTATGAAATTTTGATGATTGCTAACAAAAATAATAATTTTCGACATTGACTACATTCTCTACATTGTCGACGCAAGTTTTTAATTTTCTACATACATTTTCTACGCGTGCCGAGTATTAATTATCTACGCGGTGTAGACAATACGGCACGACACTGTATACGAGGTGTATTCGAGAACTATGAATACATTAGTGGTAAACCAAAGTCGGGTGTTGGCCACAACATATTCACCCCTTCATTTTTTGTTGTTGTGATATTTTGTTGTCGCCATAGTTTCGAGTTAAACCGTCTTAAGCATTAATAACTTTAAATTAATTAATTTATTATACATCCATTTTAGAATAATTAATTATGGTTTGTAAACAGAAAACCCTTTCCGGGGCCATCGACACATCTCTTATGTAAGTACATAAATGTACATACAAATATTTACTACCAGTTGATGTAGTTGAGCAATGGCTTAAGGCAAATTAACTTTTACTCATTTAATATAATCGTTCGTGTGTATATAAATTTGTATTCTTATATAAAACGTGACTCACCTTCGGAAAGGTAAACGTAGACGTTATATACAGTTTGACATAGCCTAGAACCTTTTCTTATCTCATACTTACTATAGTGATTTGGTCTAGAATAAGTTAATATGCTTTCTTGCGTCGAGCTAAATACGTATTTTATAATCGATTAATCTGCAACTCTCACCCTTCCTGAGATGTGTATGTGTAAGATGATAAGATGAATATGAAAAACGTTTTGAACAATAAACAGAATTTTCGCATTTGCTTTATCTTAAGACGTCTCCCTTATTATATGTTTGAGTATGTACATAAGTATATCTGGAGATGTATGTCTATGGAGTTTAATGTGTATAAGACAAACGATTAAAGATGAAAATACGTACGGCTATAAAAAAATATCCATCAAATAAAATATTTTAATCAAAAGACGATGCAAAGGAATTCGACCAACATTTCCTCTTATATACCGAGTGTTAATCTTAACCACATTCTCTCCCTCTTGTTTTAGATTGGTGTGATTGTTCGTATGGCCACCATTATACTCCTACATTTTAGTCGTGAAGATTTTTTTTTCTTATACTCAAAATGATAAGGGCAGATATTACAAATTGTTGTCTTCATTATTATGTCGTTCTGTTTAACTCCTTATTTTTTATTGTTCATTGTGTGTTGTGTCTAAAGAATTTCTAATTTCTGAGATGACATGCATGCTACATATAATATTTTATACGCAAAGATATATGACATCCTTAAAGATGTTTTTTTTAATTAGTAAATTTATTTATTTATTCAATATTGCAACTGATTCTGAGATCTCTAGTACGAGTAATTTGTCTATCTTAACCCTTCGTCTCTTATTATTGCATATATGCTGTAAGACCTGTGGACCCGGTTGCAATCTCGTTTAGTAGTTGTCTTGTTATTACCCTAAGAGCCGCAATATCAAGGTCCCCCTTTTTTTGTGTCAATATGATATTCGCCGTGCAGTTTTTATTAATTGGTGGTCACTGGTTCCAACTCGTGTATAGCTCACCGTTTTCACTTCTTAAACGCCTTCTTGCGTTAATTATATTTATTTATTTATTTTTTAATTTTATTATTCGTTCTCATACGACAACAACGGCGGATTATTCAGTGAATTTAATGTTCCTTTAAGGATAATCACAACTTGGATTATCCATCAATATACATCAATATACAAAAGTAAACATAATTTACCAAGCTATATAAATATGCTGTATAAGATAGCGGAAATTTATCAGCGGAAAATAACAGATTTCGCTACTTGCCGCAAGTGGCAGCACAATCACAGAAGAGAATTAATTTTGTTATACAAGGTTATCCAATTCAAGCTTGATAAAGTAAACTTAAAAAAAATACACAAAATATTCGGAATGTATTGTAATTTTTATTTCATTTTACAGATTGATCCTTGCCATTTTTAGTTAAACAAGATATCATTCAAATGTCCTCCACGGGACTTCTTACAGGCCTTGATTCTTTTGCGGTAATTTTCAATGACTTTTCGGCACATTTCGGGCGGTATCTCGGCCATTACCTTACGAATATTAGTTTTCAATTCGTCAAGAGTTTGAGGATTGTTTGCGTAAACACGATCTTTCGCGTAGCCCCACAAAAAGAAATCCAAAGGCGTTAAATCACAGGATCTTGGAGGCCAATTGATATCAGCCAATCGCGAAATCAAACGTCCAGGAAATTTCTCTTGCAAAAGATCTCGATTTGCTCGTGTTACGTGACTGGTTGCTCCATCCTGCTGGAACCACATATCGTCAAGATCATAATCTTCGATTTTCGTAAAAAAATAATCGGTTAACATGCGGCCATAGCGCTCAGAATTGATGGTAACGGTTCGTCCATGGTTGTTCTCAAAAAATACGGCCCAATCACACCACCAGACCACAATGCGCACCAAACAGTGACTTTTTCCGGGTGTAATGGCTTCTCTACATATAATTAGCAGCGGAATTTTTTTATTCATTTTGTATCTCTTTTTCACTAAATAAAACATCCCAGCTTAATAAAATATTAAAAGTGATCCTTAAAATGACAAATTGATTGATCTCCGAAGTAAAAAAACTCGGTAAATGAAAACTTGAAATTTAACAATATTCCGTCTTTCCGCCATTCTAAAAGAATGACGATGTAATTTGGATAAAAGTGTTGATCAGGGGTCCAAAATTTAGGATACAATACTAGGATCTGTTCATGCTGGACTAAACTTGGCCATTTCATAACCAAAACTTTTGAAAATTTAAAAATGTTAATTAATTTCAGATTTTGACCAATATCTCAGAAACTTCTACTAGTAACCAAAACTTTCGATAGTTTTCTAATAGCTTAGGTCATACTGAGACTACGAAGGAAATTTGGGGAAAATTGATGGATTAGAATTTTCACTAAAATTTAAACTAATGGTAAATTACACGTGTAAAGCTCGGTTAATGGCTGTTTGGTGTTTTGGAGTCCGGTCACATTGTGTAATCGAACCTAGATTGCAGATGAATGAGGCAACATATTACAGCAATTTCAACGCAGCTCTACTCATAATTACATCGTTAATTCAAAAATGAGCAAAACATTCCGAATCTGTGACAATAAATTGTATCCGGTAAAAATCAGTAAGGCTAACCATCAGGGATTTTCAAAAAAAAAATGAAAATTTCCTTGTGGCAGTTCCGGTTCTAAATGATTATGGGCAATGAGAATGATACGCTGAACTAGAAAATAATGGTAAATTACACGTGTAAAGCTCGGTTGTTGGAAGTTAGGTGTTTTGGAGTCCGGTCACATTGTGTAATCGGACCTAGATTGCAGGTGAATGAGGCAACATATTACAGCAATATCAACGCAGCTCAACTCTAAATTACATCGTTAATTCAAAATGAGCAAAACATTCCGAATCCGTGACAATAAATTTTATCCGGTAAATATCAGTAAGGCTAACCATCAGGGATTTTTAAAAAAAAAAAGCGAAAATTTTCTTGTGGTAGTTCCGGTTCTAAATGATTATGGGCATTGAGAATGATACGCTGAACTAGAAAATAATGGTAAATTACACGTGTAAAGCTCGGTTATTGGAAGTTTGGTGTTTTGGAGTCCGGTCACATTGTGTAATCGGACCTAGATTGCAGGTGAATGAGGCAACATATTACAGCAATATCAACGCAGCTCTACTCATAATTACATCGTTAATTCAAAAATGAGCAAAACATCCCGAATCTGTAACAATAAATTTTATCCGGTAAAAATCAGTAAGGCTAACCATCAGGGATTTTCAAAAAAAAAATGAAAATTTCCTTGTGGCAGTTCCGGTTCTAAATGATTATGGGCAATGAGAATGATACGCTGAACTAGAAAATAATGGTAAATTACACGTGTAAAGCTCGGTTATTGGAAGTTAAGTGTTTTTGAGTCCGGTCACATTGTGTAATCGAACCTAGATTGCAGGTGAATGAGGCAACATATTACAGCAATTTCAACGCAGCTCTACTCATAATTACATCGTTAATTCAAAATGAGCAAAACATTCTGAATCCGTGACAATAAATTGTATTCGGTAAAAATCAGTAAGGCTAACCATCAGGGATTTTTTAAAAAAAAAAGCGAAAATTTTCTTGTGGTAGTTCCGGTTCTAAATGATTATGGGCATTGAGAATGATACGCTGAACTAGAAAATAATGGTAAATTACACGTGTAAAGCTCGGTTATTGGAAGTTAGGTGTTTTTGAGTCCGGTCACATTGTGTAATCGGACCTAGATTGCAGGTGAATGAGGCAACATATTACAGCAATATCAACGCAGCTCTACTCATAATTACATCGTTAATTCAAAAATGAGCAAAACATCCCGAATCTGTAACAATAAATTTTATCCGGTAAAAATCAGTAAGGCTAACCATCAGGGATTTTCAAAAAAAAAATGAAAATTTCCTTGTGGCAGTTCCGGTTCTAAATGATTATGGGCAATGAGAATGATACGCTGAACTAGAAAATAATGGTAAATTACACGTGTAAAGCTCGGTTGTTGGAAGTTAGGTGTTTTGGAGTCCGGTCACATTGTGTAATCGGACCTAGATTGCAGGTGAATGAGGCAACATATTACAGCAATATCAACGCAGCTCAACTCTAAATTACATCGTTAATTCAAAATGAGCAAAACATTCCGAATCCGTGACAATAAATTTTATCCGGTAAATATCAGTAAGGCTAACCATCAGGGATTTTTAAAAAAAAAAAGCGAAAATTTTCTTGTGGTAGTTCCGGTTCTAAATGATTATGGGCATTGAGAATGATACGCTGAACTAGAAAATAATGGTAAATTACACGTGTAAAGCTCGGTTATTGGAAGTTTGGTGTTTTGGAGTCCGGTCACATTGTGTAATCGGACCTAGATTGCAGGTGAATGAGGCAACATATTACAGCAATATCAACGCAGCTCTACTCATAATTACATCGTTAATTCAAAAATGAGCAAAACATCCCGAATCTGTAACAATAAATTTTATCCGGTAAAAATCAGTAAGGCTAACCATCAGGGATTTTCAAAAAAAAAATGAAAATTTCCTTGTGGCAGTTCCGGTTCTAAATGATTATGGGCAATGAGAATGATACGCTGAACTAGAAAATAATGGTAAATTACACGTGTAAAGCTCGGTTATTGGAAGTTAAGTGTTTTTGAGTCCGGTCACATTGTGTAATCGAACCTAGATTGCAGGTGAATGAGGCAACATATTACAGCAATTTCAACGCAGCTCTACTCATAATTACATCGTTAATTCAAAATGAGCAAAACATTCTGAATCCGTGACAATAAATTGTATTCGGTAAAAATCAGTAAGGCTAACCATCAGGGATTTTTTAAAAAAAAAAGCGAAAATTTTCTTGTGGTAGTTCCGGTTCTAAATGATTATGGGCATTGAGAATGATACGCTGAACTAGAAAATAATGGTAAATTACACGTGTAAAGCTCGGTTATTGGAAGTTAGGTGTTTTTGAGTCCGGTCACATTGTGTAATCGGACCTAGATTGCAGGTGAATGAGGCAACATATTACAGCAATATCAACGCAGCTCTACTCATAATTACATCGTTAATTCAAAAATGAGCAAAACATCCCGAATCTGTAACAATAAATTTTATCCGGTAAAAATCAGTAAGGCTAACCATCAGGGATTTTCAAAAAAAAAATGAAAATTTCCTTGTGGCAGTTCCGGTTCTAAATGATTATGGGCAATGAGAATGATACGCTGAACTAGAAAATAATGGTAAATTACACGTGTAAAGCTCGGTTGTTGGAAGTTAGGTGTTTTGGAGTCCGGTCACATTGTGTAATCGAACCTAGATTGCAGGTGAATGAGGCAACATATTACAGCAATTTAAACGCAGCTCAACTCTAAATTACATCGTTAATTCAAAATGAGCAAAACATTCCGAATCCGTGACAATAAATTTTATCCGGTAAATATCAGTAAGGCTAACCATCAGGGATTTTTAAAAAAAAAAAGCGAAAATTTTCTTGTGGTAGTTCCGGTTCTAAATGATTATGGGCATTGAGAATGATACGCTGAACTAGAAAATAATGGTAAATTACACGTGTAAAGCTCGGTTATTGGAAGTTAAGTGTTTTTGAGTCCGGTCACATTGTGTAATCGAACCTAGATTGCAGGTGAATGAGGCAACATATTACAGCAATTTCAACGCAGCTCAACTCTAAATTACATCGTTAATTCAAAATGAGCAAAACATTCCGAATCCGTGACAATAAATTTTATCCGGTAAATATCAGTAAGGCTAACCATCAGGGATTTTAAAAAAAAAAAGCGAAAATTTTCTTGTGGTAGTTCCGGTTCTAAATGATTATGGGCATTGAGAATGATACGCTGAACTAGAAAATAATGGTAAATTACACGTGTAAAGCTCGGTTATTGGAAGTTAAGTGTTTTTGAGTCCGGTCACATTGTGTAATCGAACCTAGATTGCAGGTGAATGAGGCAACATATTACAGCAATTTCAACGCAGCTCTACTCATAATTACATCGTTAATTCAAAATGAGCAAAACATTCTGAATCCGTGACAATAAATTGTATCCGGTAAAAATCAGTAAGGCTAACCATCAGGGATTTTTTAAAAAAAAAAGCGAAAATTTTCTTGTGGTAGTTCCGGTTCTAAATGATTATGGGCATTGAGAATGATACGCTGAACTAGAAAATAATGGTAAATTACACGTGTAAAGCTCGGTTATTGGAAGTTAGGTGTTTTTGAGTCCGGTCACATTGTGTAATCGAACCTAGATTGCAGGTGAATGAGGCAACATATTACAGCAATTTCAACGCAGCTCTACTCATAATTACATCGTTAATTCAAAATGAGCAAAACATTCTGAATCCGTGACAATAAATTGTATCCGGTAAAAATCAGTAAGGCTAACCATCAGGGATTTTCAAAAAATAAATTGAAAATTTTCTTGTGGTAGTTCCGGTTCTAAATGATTATGGGCATTGAGAATGATACGCTGAACTAGAAAATAATGGTAAATTACACGTGTAAAGCTCGGTTGTTGGAAGTTAGGTGTTTTGGAGTCCGGTCACATTTTGTAATCGAACCTAGATTGCAGGTGAATGAGGCAACATATTACAGCAATTTCAACGCAGCTCTACTCATAATTACATCGTTAATTCAAAATGAGCAAAACATTCCGAATCCGTGACAATAAATTTTATCCGGTAAAGATCAGTAAGGCTAACCATCAGGGATTTTCAAAAAATAAATTGAAACTTTTCTTGTGGCAGTTCCGGTTCTAAATGATTATGGGCAATGAGAATAATGCGCTGCACTCGAAACTATTGGTAAATTACACGTGTAAAGCTCGGTTATTGGAAGTTAGGTGTTTTGAAGTCCGGTCACATTGTGTAATCGAACCTAGATTGCAGGTGAATGAGACAACATATTAAAGCAATTTCAACGCAGCTCAACTCAAAATTATATCGTTAATTCAAAATGAGCAAAACATTCCGAATCTGTGACAATAAATTTTATCCGGTAAAGATCAGTAAGGCTAACCATCAGGGATTTTCAAAAAAAAAATTGAAAATTTTCTTGTGGCAGTTCCGGTTCTAAATGATTATGGGCAATGAGAATAATGCGCTGCACTCGAAACTATTGGTAAATTACACGTGTAAAGCTCGGTTATTGGAAGTTAGGTGTTTTTGAGTCCGGTCACATTGTGTAATCGAACCTAGATTGCAGGTGAATGAGGCAACATATTACAGCAATTTCAAAGCAGCTCTACTCATAATTACATCGTTAATTCAAAATGAGCAAAACATTCCGAATCCGTGACAATAAATTTTATCCGGTAAAGATCAGTAAGGCTAACCATCAGGGATTTTCAAAAAATAAATTGAAAATTTTCTTGTGGCAGTTCCGGTTCTAAATGATTATGGGCAATGAGAATGATACGCTGAACTAGAAACTAATGGTAAATTATACGTGTAAAGCTCGGTTATTGGAAGTTAGGTGTTCTTGAGTCCGGTCACATTGTGAAATCGAACCTAGATTGCAGGTGAATGAGGCAACATATTACAGCAATTTCAACGCAGCTCTACTCATAATTACATCGTTAATTCAAAATGAGCAAAACATTCCGAATCCGTGACAATAAATTTTATCCGGTAAAGATCAGTAAGGCTAACCATCAGGGATTTTCAAAAAAAAAAATTGAAAATTTTCTTGTGGCAGTTCCGGTTCTAAATGATTATGGGCAATGAGAATAATGCGCTGAACTCGAAACTATTGGTAAATTACACGTGTAAAGCTCGGTTATTGGAAGTTAGGTGTTTTGGAGTCCGGTCACATTGTGTGATCGAACCTAGATTGCAGGTGAATGAGGCAACATATTACAGCAATTTCAAAGCAGCTCTACTCATAATTACATCGTTAATTCAAAATGAGCAAAACATTCCGAATCCGTGACAATAAATTGTATCCGGTAAAAATCAGTAAGGCTAACCATCAGGGATTTAAAAAAAAAAATTGAAAATTTTCTTGTGGCAGTTCCGGTTCTAAATGATTATGGGCAATGAGAATAATGCGCTGCACTCGAAACTATTGGTAAATTACACGTGTAAAGCTCGGTTATTGGAAGTTAGGTGTTTTTGAGTCCGGTCACATTGTGTAATCGAACCTAGATTGCAGGTGAATGAGGCAACATATTACAGCAATTTCAAAGCAGCTCTACTCATAATTACATCGTTAATTCAAAATGAGCAAAACATTCCGAATCCGTGACAATAAATTTTATCCGGTAAAGATCAGTAAGGCTAACCATCAGGGATTTTCAAAAAATAAATTGAAAATTTTCTTGTGGCAGTTCCGGTTCTAAATGATTATGGGCAATGAGAATGATACGCTGAACTAGAAACTAATGGTAAATTATACGTGTAAAGCTCGGTTATTGGAAGTTAGGTGTTTTTGAGTCCGGTCACATTGTGAAATCGAACCTAGATTGCAGGTGAATGAGGCAACATATTACAGCAATTTCAACGCAGCTCTACTCATAATTACATCGTTAATTCAAAATGAGCAAAACATTCCGAATCCGTGACAATAAATTTTATCCGGTAAAGATCAGTAAGGCTAACCATCAGGGATTTTCAAAAAATAAATTGAAAATTTTCTTGTGGCAGTTCCGGTTCTAAATGATTATGGGCAATGAGAATGATACGCTGAACTAGAAACTAATGGTAAATTACACGTGTAAAGCTCGGTTATTGGAAGTTAGGTGTTTTGGAGTCCGGTCACATTGTGTAATCGAACCTAGATTGAAGGTGAATGAGGCAACATATTACAGCAATTTCAAAGCAGCTCTACTCAAAATTACATCGTTAATTCAAAAATGAGCAAAACATCCCGAATCTGTGACAATAAATTTTATCCGGTAAAAATCAGTAAGGCTAACCATCAGGGATTTTCAAAAAAAAAAAAAATGAAAATTTTCTTGTGGCAGTTCCGGTTCTAAATGATTATGGGCAATGAGAATGATACGCTGAACTAGAAACTGATGGTAAATTACACGTGTAAAGCTCGGTTATTGGAAGTTAGGTGTTTTTGAGTCCGGTCACATTGTGTAATCGAACCTAGATTGCAGGTGAATGAGACAACATATTAAAGCAATTTCAACGCAGCTCAACTCAAAATTACATCGTTAATTCAAAAATGAGCAAAACATCCCGAATCTGTGACAATAAATTTTATCCGGTAAAAATCAGTAAGGCTAACCATCAGGGATTTTCAAAAAAAAAAAAATGAAAATTTTCTTGTGGCAGTTCCGGTTCTAAATGATTATGGGCAATGAGAATGATACGCTGAACTAGAAACTGATGGTAAATTACACGTGTAAAGCTCGGTTATTGGAAGTTAGGTGTTTTGAAGTCCGGTCACATTGTGTAATCGAACCTAGATTGCAGGTGAATGAGACAACATATTAAAGCAATTTCAACGCAGCTCAACTCAAAATTACATCGTTAATTCAAAATGAGCAAAACATTCCGAATCTGTGACAATAAATTTTATCCGGTAAAGATCAGTAAGGCTAACCATCAGGGATTTTCAAAAAAAAAAAAATGAAATTTTCTTGTGGCAGTTCCGGTTCTAAATGATTATGGGCAATGAGAATGATACGCTGAACTAGAAACTGATGGTAAATTACACGTGTAAAGCTCGGTTATTGGAAGTTAAGTGTTTTTGAGTCCGGTCACATTGTGTAATCGAACCTAGATTGCAGGTGAATGAGGCAACATATTACAGCAATTTCAACGCAGCTCTACTCATAATTACATCGTTAATTCAAAATGAGCAAAACATTCCGAATCCGTGACAATAAATTGTATCCGGTAAAAATCAGTAAGGCTAACCATCAGGGATTTTTAAAAAAAAAAGCGAAAATTTTCTTGTGGTAGTTCCGGTTCTAAATGATTATGGGCATTGAGAATGATACGCTGAACTAGAAAATAATGGTAAATTACACGTGTAAAGCTCGGTTATTGGAAGTTAGGTGTTCTTGAGTCCGGTCACATTGTGAAATCGAACCTAGATTGCAGGTGAATGAGGCAACATATTACAGCAATTTCAACGCAGCTCTACTCATAATTACATCGTTAATTCAAAATGAGCAAAACATTCCGAATCCGTGACAATAAATTTTATCCGGTAAAGATCAGTAAGGCTAACCATCAGGGATTTTCAAAAAAAAAAATTGAAAATTTTCTTGTGGCAGTTCCGGTTCTAAATGATTATGGGCAATGAGAATAATGCGCTGAACTCGAAACTATTGGTAAATTACACGTGTAAAGCTCGGTTATTGGAAGTTAGGTGTTCTTGAGTCCGGTCACATTGTGAAATCGAACCTAGATTGCAGGTGAATGAGGCAACATATTACAGCAATTTCAACGCAGCTCTACTCATAATTACATCGTTAATTCAAAATGAGCAAAACATTCTGAATCCGTGACAATAAATTGTATCCGGTAAAAATCAGTAAGGCTAACCATCAGGGATATTCAAAAAATAAATTGAAAATTTTCTTGTGGCAGTTCCGGTTCTAAATGATTATGGGCAATGAGAATAATGCGCTGCACTCGAAACTATTGGTAAATTACACGTGTAAAGCTCGGTTATTGGAAGTTAGGTGTTTTTGAGTCCGGTCACATTGTGTAATCGAACCTAGATTGCAGGTGAATGAGGCAACATATTACAGCAATTTCAAAGCAGCTCTACTCATAATTACATCGTTAATTCAAAATGAGCAAAACATTCCGAATCCGTGACAATAAATTTTATCCGGTAAAGATCAGTAAGGCTAACCATCAGGGATTTTCAAAAAAAAAAATTGAAAATTTTCTTGTGGCAGTTCCGGTTCTAAATGATTATGGGCAATGAGAATAATGCGCTGAACTCGAAACTATTGGTAAATTACACGTGTAAAGCTCGGTTATTGGAAGTTAGGTGTTCTTGAGTCCGGTCACATTGTGAAATCGAACCTAGATTGCAGGTGAATGAGGCAACATATTACAGCAATTTCAACGCAGCTCTACTCATAATTACATCGTTAATTCAAAATGAGCAAAACATTCTGAATCCGTGACAATAAATTGTATCCGGTAAAAATCAGTAAGGCTAACCATCAGGGATATTCAAAAAATAAATTGAAAATTTTCTTGTGGCAGTTCCGGTTCTAAATGATTATGGGCAATGAGAATAATGCGCTGCACTCGAAACTATTGGTAAATTACACGTGTAAAGCTCGGTTATTGGAAGTTAGGTGTTTTTGAGTCCGGTCACATTGTGTAATCGAACCTAGATTGCAGGTGAATGAGGCAACATATTACAGCAATTTCAAAGCAGCTCTACTCATAATTACATCGTTAATTCAAAATGAGCAAAACATTCCGAATCCGTGACAATAAATTTTATCCGGTAAAGATCAGTAAGGCTAACCATCAGGGATTTTCAAAAAATAAATTGAAAATTTTCTTGTGGCAGTTCCGGTTCTAAATGATTATGGGCATTGAGAATGATACGCTGAACTAGAAACTAATGGTAAATTATACGTGTAAAGCTCGGTTATTGGAAGTTAGGTGTTTTGGAGTCCGGTCACATTGTGTAATCGAACCTAGATTGAAGGTGAATGAGGCAACATATTACAGCAATTTCAAAGCAGCTCTACTCAAAATTACATCGTTAATTCAAAAATGAGCAAAACATCCCGAATCTGTGACAATAAATTTTATCCGGTAAAAATCAGTAAGGCTAACCATCAGGGATTTTCAAAAAAAAAAAAAATGAAAATTTTCTTGTGGCAGTTCCGGTTCTAAATGATTATGGGCAATGAGAATGATACGCTGAACTAGAAACTGATGGTAAATTACACGTGTAAAGCTCGGTTATTGGAAGTTAGGTGTTTTTGAGTCCGGTCACATTGTGTAATCGAACCTAGATTGCAGGTGAATGAGACAACATATTAAAGCAATTTCAACGCAGCTCAACTCAAAATTACATCGTTAATTCAAAAATGAGCAAAACATCCCGAATCTGTGACAATAAATTTTATCCGGTAAAAATCAGTAAGGCTAACCATCAGGGATTTTCAAAAAAAAAAAATGAAAATTTTCTTGTGGCAGTTCCGGTTCTAAATGATTATGGGCAATGAGAATGATACGCTGAACTAGAAACTGATGGTAAATTACACGTGTAAAGCTCGGTTATTGGAAGTTAGGTGTTTTGGAGTCCGGTCACATTGTGTAATCGAACCTAGATTGCAGGTGAATGAGGCAACATATTACAGCAATTTCAACGCAGCTCTACTCATAATTACATCGTTAATTCAAAATGAGCAAAACATTCCGAATCCGTGACAATAAATTTTATCCGGTAAAGATCAGTAAGGCTAACCATCAGGGATTTTCAAAAAATAAATTGAAACTTTTCTTGTGGCAGTTCCGGTTCTAAATGATTATGGGCAATGAGAATAATGCGCTGCACTCGAAACTATTGGTAAATTACACGTGTAAAGCTCGGTTATTGGAAGTTAGGTGTTTTGAAGTCCGGTCACATTGTGTAATCGAACCTAGATTGCAGGTGAATGAGACAACATATTAAAGCAATTTCAACGCAGCTCAACTCAAAATTATATCGTTAATTCAAAATGAGCAAAACATTCCGAATCTGTGACAATAAATTTTATCCGGTAAAGATCAGTAAGGCTAACCATCAGGGATTTTCAAAAAAAAAATTGAAAATTTTCTTGTGGCAGTTCCGGTTCTAAATGATTATGGGCAATGAGAATAATGCGCTGCACTCGAAACTATTGGTAAATTACACGTGTAAAGCTCGGTTATTGGAAGTTAGGTGTTTTTGAGTCCGGTCACATTGTGTAATCGAACCTAGATTGCAGGTGAATGAGGCAACATATTACAGCAATTTCAAAGCAGCTCTACTCATAATTACATCGTTAATTCAAAATGAGCAAAACATTCCGAATCCGTGACAATAAATTTTATCCGGTAAAGATCAGTAAGGCTAACCATCAGGGATTTTCAAAAAATAAATTGAAAATTTTCTTGTGGCAGTTCCGGTTCTAAATGATTATGGGCAATGAGAATGATACGCTGAACTAGAAACTAATGGTAAATTATACGTGTAAAGCTCGGTTATTGGAAGTTAGGTGTTTTTGAGTCCGGTCACATTGTGAAATCGAACCTAGATTGCAGGTGAATGAGGCAACATATTACAGCAATTTCAACGCAGCTCTACTCATAATTACATCGTTAATTCAAAATGAGCAAAACATTCCGAATCCGTGACAATAAATTTTATCCGGTAAAGATCAGTAAGGCTAACCATCAGGGATTTTCAAAAAATAAATTGAAAATTTTCTTGTGGCAGTTCCGGTTCTAAATGATTATGGGCAATGAGAATGATACGCTGAACTAGAAACTGATGGTAAATTACACGTGTAAAGCTCGGTTATTGGAAGTTAGGTGTTTTTGAGTCCGGTCACATTGTGTAATCGAACCTAGATTGCAGGTGAATGAGACAACATATTAAAGCAATTTCAACGCAGCTCAACTCAAAATTACATCGTTAATTCAAAAATGAGCAAAACATCCCGAATCTGTGACAATAAATTTTATCCGGTAAAAATCAGTAAGGCTAACCATCAGGGATTTTCAAAAAAAAAAAAATGAAAATTTTCTTGTGGCAGTTCCGGTTCTAAATGATTATGGGCAATGAGAATGATACGCTGAACTAGAAACTGATGGTAAATTACACGTGTAAAGCTCGGTTATTGGAAGTTAGGTGTTTTGAAGTCCGGTCACATTGTGTAATCGAACCTAGATTGCAGGTGAATGAGACAACATATTAAAGCAATTTCAACGCAGCTCAACTCAAAATTACATCGTTAATTCAAAATGAGCAAAACATTCCGAATCTGTGACAATAAATTTTATCCGGTAAAGATCAGTAAGGCTAACCATCAGGGATTTTCAAAAAAAAAAAAATGAAATTTTCTTGTGGCAGTTCCGGTTCTAAATGATTATGGGCAATGAGAATGATACGCTGAACTAGAAACTGATGGTAAATTACACGTGTAAAGCTCGGTTATTGGAAGTTAAGTGTTTTTGAGTCCGGTCACATTGTGTAATCGAACCTAGATTGCAGGTGAATGAGGCAACATATTACAGCAATTTCAACGCAGCTCTACTCATAATTACATCGTTAATTCAAAATGAGCAAAACATTCCGAATCCGTGACAATAAATTGTATCCGGTAAAAATCAGTAAGGCTAACCATCAGGGATTTTTAAAAAAAAAAGCGAAAATTTTCTTGTGGTAGTTCCGGTTCTAAATGATTATGGGCATTGAGAATGATACGCTGAACTAGAAAATAATGGTAAATTACACGTGTAAAGCTCGGTTATTGGAAGTTAGGTGTTCTTGAGTCCGGTCACATTGTGAAATCGAACCTAGATTGCAGGTGAATGAGGCAACATATTACAGCAATTTCAACGCAGCTCTACTCATAATTACATCGCTAATTCAAAATGAGCAAAACATTCCGAATCCGTGACAATAAATTTTATCCGGTAAAGATCAGTAAGGCTAACCATCAGGGATTTTCAAAAAAAAAAATTGAAAATTTTCTTGTGGCAGTTCCGGTTCTAAATGATTATGGGCAATGAGAATAATGCGCTGAACTCGAAACTATTGGTAAATTACACGTGTAAAGCTCGGTTATTGGAAGTTAGGTGTTCTTGAGTCCGGTCACATTGTGAAATCGAACCTAGATTGCAGGTGAATGAGGCAACATATTACAGCAATTTCAACGCAGCTCTACTCATAATTACATCGTTAATTCAAAATGAGCAAAACATTCTGAATCCGTGACAATAAATTGTATCCGGTAAAAATCAGTAAGGCTAACCATCAGGGATTTTTTAAAAAAAAAAGCGAAAATTTTCTTGTGGTAGTTCCGGTTCTAAATGATTATGGGCATTGAGAATGATACGCTGAACTAGAAAATAATGGTAAATTACACGTGTAAAGCTCGGTTATTGGAAGTTAGGTGTTTTTGAGTCCGGTCACATTGTGTAATCGAACCTAGATTGCAGGTGAATGAGGCAACATATTACAGCAATTTCAACGCAGCTCTACTCATAATTACATCGTTAATTCAAAATGAGCAAAACATTCCGAATCCGTGACAATAAATTTTATCCGGTAAAGATCAGTAAGGCTAACCATCAGGGATTTTCAAAAAATAAATTGAAAATTTTCTTGTGGCAGTTCCGGTTCTAAATGATTATGGGCAATGAGAATGATACGCTGAACTAGAAACTGATGGTAAATTACACGTGTAAAGCTCGGTTATTGGAAGTTAGGTGTTTTTGAGTCCGGTCACATTGTGTAATCGAACCTAGATTGCAGGTGAATGAGACAACATATTAAAGCAATTTCAACGCAGCTCAACTCAAAATTACATCGTTAATTCAAAAATGAGCAAAACATCCCGAATCTGTGACAATAAATTTTATCCGGTAAAAATCAGTAAGGCTAACCATCAGGGATTTTCAAAAAAAAAAAAATGAAAATTTTCTTGTGGCAGTTCCGGTTCTAAATGATTATGGGCAATGAGAATGATACGCTGAACTAGAAACTGATGGTAAATTACACGTGTAAAGCTCGGTTATTGGAAGTTAGGTGTTTTGAAGTCCGGTCACATTGTGTAATCGAACCTAGATTGCAGGTGAATGAGACAACATATTAAAGCAATTTCAACGCAGCTCAACTCAAAATTACATCGTTAATTCAAAATGAGCAAAACATTCCGAATCTGTGACAATAAATTTTATCCGGTAAAGATCAGTAAGGCTAACCATCAGGGATTTTCAAAAAAAAAAAAATGAAATTTTCTTGTGGCAGTTCCGGTTCTAAATGATTATGGGCAATGAGAATGATACGCTGAACTAGAAACTGATGGTAAATTACACGTGTAAAGCTCGGTTATTGGAAGTTAAGTGTTTTTGAGTCCGGTCACATTGTGTAATCGAACCTAGATTGCAGGTGAATGAGGCAACATATTACAGCAATTTCAACGCAGCTCTACTCATAATTACATCGTTAATTCAAAATGAGCAAAACATTCCGAATCCGTGACAATAAATTGTATCCGGTAAAAATCAGTAAGGCTAACCATCAGGGATTTTTTTAAAAAAAAAGCGAAAATTTTCTTGTGGTAGTTCCGATTCTAAATGATTATGGGCATTGAGAATGATACGCTGAACTAGAAAATAATGGTAAATTACACGTGTAAAGCTCGGTTGTTGGAAGTTAGGTGTTTTGGAGTCCGGTCACATTGTGTAATCGAACCTAGATTGAAGGTGAATGAGGCAACATATTACAGCAATTTCAAAGCAGCTCTACTCAAAATTACATCGTTAATTCAAAAATGAGCAAAACATCCCGAATCTGTGACAATAAATTTTATCCGGTAAAGATCAGTAAGGCTAACCATCAGGGATTTTCAAAAAATAAATTGAAAATTTTCTTGTGGTAGTTCCGGTTCTAAATGATTATGGGCATTGAGAATGATACGCTGAACTAGAAAATAATGGTAAATTACACGTGTAAAGCTCGGTTATTGGAAGTTAGGTGTTTTGAAGTCCGGTCACATTGTGTAATCGAACCTAGATTGCAGGTGAATGAGGCAACATATTACAGCAATTTCAACGCAGCTCTACTCATAATTACATCGTTAATTCAAAATGAGCAAAACATTCCGAATCCGTGACAATAAATTGTATCCGGTAAAAATCAGTAAGGCTAGCCATCAGGGATTTTCAAAAAAAAAAATTGAAAATTTTCTTGTGGCAGTTCCGGTTCTAAATGATTATGGGCAATGAGAATAATGCGCTGCACTCGAAACTATTGGTAAATTACACGTGTAAAGCTCGGTTATTGGAAGTTAGGTGTTCTTGAGTCCGGTCACATTGTGTAATCGAACCTAGATTGCAGGTGAATGAGGCAACATATTACAGCAATTTCAACGCAGCTCTACTCATAATTACATCGTTAATTCAAAATGAGCAAAACATTCCGAATCCGTGACAATAAATTTTATCCGGTAAAGATCAGTAAGGCTAACCATCAGGGATTTTCAAAAAAAAAAATTGAAAATTTTCTTGTGGCAGTTCCGGTTCTAAATGATTATGGGCAATGAGAATAATGCGCTGCACTCGAAACTATTGGTAAATTACACGTGTAAAGCTCGGTTATTGGAAGTTAAGTGTTTTGAAGTCCGGTCACATTGTGTAATCGAACCTAGATTGCAGGTGAATGAGACAACATATTAAAGCAATTTCAACGCAGCTCAACTCAAAATTACATCGTTAATTCAAAATGAGCAAAACATTCCGAATCTGTGACAATAAATTTTATCCGGTAAAGATCAGTAAGGCTAACCATCAGGGATTTTCAAAAAAAAAAAAAATTGAAAATTTTCTTGTGGCAGTTCCGGTTCTAAATGATTATGGGCAATGAGAATAATGCGCTGCACTCGAAACTATTGGTAAATTACACGTGTAAAGCTCGGTTATTGGAAGTTAAGTGTTTTGAAGTCCGGTCACATTGTGTAATCGAACCTAGATTGCAGGTGAATGAGACAACATATTAAAGCAATTTCAACGCAGCTCAACTCAAAATTACATCGTTAATTCAAAATGAGCAAAACATTCCGAATCTGTGACAATAAATTTTATCCGGTAAAGATCAGTAAGGCTAACCATCAGGGATTTTCAAAAAAAAAAAAATGAAATTTTCTTGTGGCAGTTCCGGTTCTAAATGATTATGGGCAATGAGAATGATACGCTGAACTAGAAACTGATGGTAAATTACACGTGTAAAGCTCGGTTATTGGAAGTTAAGTGTTTTTGAGTCCGGTCACATTGTGTAATCGAACCTAGATTGCAGGTGAATGAGGCAACATATTACAGCAATTTCAACGCAGCTCTACTCATAATTACATCGTTAATTCAAAATGAGCAAAACATTCCGAATCCGTGACAATAAATTGTATCCGGTAAAAATCAGTAAGGCTAACCATCAGGGATTTTTAAAAAAAAAAGCGAAAATTTTCTTGTGGTAGTTCCGGTTCTAAATGATTATGGGCATTGAGAATGATACGCTGAACTAGAAAATAATGGTAAATTACACGTGTAAAGCTCGGTTATTGGAAGTTAGGTGTTCTTGAGTCCGGTCACATTGTGAAATCGAACCTAGATTGCAGGTGAATGAGGCAACATATTACAGCAATTTCAACGCAGCTCTACTCATAATTACATCGTTAATTCAAAATGAGCAAAACATTCCGAATCCGTGACAATAAATTTTATCCGGTAAAGATCAGTAAGGCTAACCATCAGGGATTTTCAAAAAAAAAAATTGAAAATTTTCTTGTGGCAGTTCCGGTTCTAAATGATTATGGGCAATGAGAATAATGCGCTGAACTCGAAACTATTGGTAAATTACACGTGTAAAGCTCGGTTATTGGAAGTTAGGTGTTCTTGAGTCCGGTCACATTGTGAAATCGAACCTAGATTGCAGGTGAATGAGGCAACATATTACAGCAATTTCAACGCAGCTCTACTCATAATTACATCGTTAATTCAAAATGAGCAAAACATTCTGAATCCGTGACAATAAATTGTATCCGGTAAAAATCAGTAAGGCTAACCATCAGGGATATTCAAAAAATAAATTGAAAATTTTCTTGTGGTAGTTCCGGTTCTAAATGATTATGGGCATTGAGAATGATACGCTGAACTAGAAAATAATGGTAAATTACACGTGTAAAGCTCGGTTATTGGAAGTTAGGTGTTTTGGAGTCCGGTCACATTTTGTAATCGAACCTAGATTGCAGGTGAATGAGGCAACATATTACAGCAATTTCAACGCAGCTCTACTCATAATTACATCGTTAATTCAAAATGAGCAAAACATTCCGAATCCGTGACAATAAATTGTATCCGGTAAAAATCAGTAAGGCTAACCATCAGGGATTTTAAAAAAAAAAGCGAAAATTTTCTTGTGGTAGTTCCGGTTCTAAATGATTATGGGCATTGAGAATGATACGCTGAACTAGAAAATAATGGTAAATTACACGTGTAAAGCTCGGTTATTGGAAGTTAGGTGTTCTTGAGTCCGGTCACATTGTGAAATCGAACCTAGATTGCAGGTGAATGAGGCAACATATTACAGCAATTTCAACGCAGCTCTACTCATAATTACATCGTTAATTCAAAATGAGCAAAACATTCCGAATCCGTGACAATAAATTTTATCCGGTAAAGATCAGTAAGGCTAACCATCAGGGATTTTCAAAAAATAAATTGAAACTTTTCTTGTGGCAGTTCCGGTTCTAAATGATTATGGGCAATGAGAATAATGCGCTGCACTCGAAACTATTGGTAAATTACACGTGTAAAGCTCGGTTATTGGAAGTTAGGTGTTTTGAAGTCCGGTCACATTGTGTAATCGAACCTAGATTGCAGGTGAATGAGACAACATATTAAAGCAATTTCAACGCAGCTCAACTCAAAATTATATCGTTAATTCAAAATGAGCAAAACATTCCGAATCTGTGACAATAAATTTTATCCGGTAAAGATCAGTAAGGCTAACTAACCATCAGGGATTTTCAAAAAAAAAATTGAAAATTTTCTTGTGGCAGTTCCGGTTCTAAATGATTATGGGCAATGAGAATAATGCGCTGCACTCGAAACTATTGGTAAATTACACGTGTAAAGCTCGGTTATTGGAAGTTAGGTGTTTTTGAGTCCGGTCACATTGTGTAATCGAACCTAGATTGCAGGTGAATGAGGCAACATATTACAGCAATTTCAAAGCAGCTCTACTCATAATTACATCGTTAATTCAAAATGAGCAAAACATTCCGAATCCGTGACAATAAATTTTATCCGGTAAAGATCAGTAAGGCTAACCATCAGGGATTTTCAAAAAATAAATTGAAAATTTTCTTGTGGCAGTTCCGGTTCTAAATGATTATGGGCAATGAGAATGATACGCTGAACTAGAAACTAATGGTAAATTATACGTGTAAAGCTCGGTTATTGGAAGTTAGGTGTTTTTGAGTCCGGTCACATTGTGTAATCGAACCTAGATTGCAGGTGAATGAGGCAACATATTACAGCAATTTCAAAGCAGCTCTACTCATAATTACATCGTTAATTCAAAATGAGCAAAACATTCCGAATCTGTGACAATAAATTTTATCCGGTAAAGATCAGTAAGGCTAACCATCAGGGATTTTCAAAAAATAAATTGAAAATTTTCTTGTGGTAGTTCCGGTTCTAAATGATTATGGGCAATGAGAATGATACGCTGAACTAGAAACTAATGGTAAATTACACGTGTAAAGCTCGGTTATTGGAAGTTAGGTGTTTTGGAGTCCGGTCACATTGTGTAATCGAACCTAGATTGAAGGTGAATGAGGCAACATATTACAGCAATTTCAAAGCAGCTCTACTCAAAATTACATCGTTAATTCAAAAATGAGCAAAACATCCCGAATCTGTGACAATAAATTTTATCCGGTAAAAATCAGTAAGGCTAACCATCAGGGATTTTCAAAAAAAAAAAAAATGAAAATTTTCTTGTGGCAGTTCCGGTTCTAAATGATTATGGGCAATGAGAATGATACGCTGAACTAGAAACTGATGGTAAATTACACGTGTAAAGCTCGGTTATTGGAAGTTAGGTGTTTTTGAGTCCGGTCACATTGTGTAATCGAACCTAGATTGCAGGTGAATGAGACAACATATTACAGCAATTTCAACGCAGCTCAACTCAAAATTACATCGTTAATTCAAAAATGAGCAAAACATCCCGAATCTGTGACAATAAATTTTATCCGGTAAAAATCAGTAAGGCTAACCATCAGGGATTTTCAAAAAAAAAAAAATGAAAATTTTCTTGTGGCAGTTCCGGTTCTAAATGATTATGGGCAATGAGAATGATACGCTGAACTAGAAACTGATGGTAAATTACACGTGTAAAGCTCGGTTATTGGAAGTTAGGTGTTTTGGAGTCCGGTCACATTGTGTAATCGAACCTAGATTGCAGGTGAATGAGACAACATATTAAAGCAATTTCAACGCAGCTCTACTCAAAATTACATCGTTAATTCAAAATGAGCAAAACATTCCGAATCTGTGACAATAAATTTTATCCGGTAAAGATCAGTAAGGCTAACCATCAGGGATTTTCAAAAAAAAAAAAATTGAAAATTTTCTTGTGGCAGTTCCGGTTCTAAATGATTACGGGCAATGAGAATAATGCGATGAACCCGAAACTATTGGTAAATTACACGTGTAAAGCTCGGTTATTGGAAGTTAGGTGTTTTGAAGTCCGGTCACATTGTGTAATCGAACCTAGATTGCAGGTGAATGAGACAACATATTAAAGCAATTTCAACGCAGCTCAACTCAAAATTACATCGTTAATTCAAAATGAGCAAAACATTCCGAATCTGTGACAATAAATTTTATCCGGTAAAGATCAGTAAGGCTAACCATCAGGGATTTTCAAAAAATAAATTGAAAATTTTCTTGTGGTAGTTCCGGTTCTAAATGATTATGGGCATTGAGAATGATACGCTGAACTAGAAAATAATGGTAAATTACACGTGTAAAGCTCGGTTGTTGGAAGTTAGGTGTTTTGGAGTCCGGTCACATTGTGTAATCGAACCTAGATTGAAGGTGAATGAGGCAACATATTACAGCAATTTCAAAGCAGCTCTACTCAAAATTACATCGTTAATTCAAAAATGAGCAAAACATCCCGAATCTGTGACAATAAATTTTATCCGGTAAAGATCAGTAAGGCTAACCATCAGGGATTTTCAAAAAATAAATTGAAAATTTTCTTGTGGTAGTTCCGGTTCTAAATGATTATGGGCATTGAGAATGATACGCTGAACTAGAAAATAATGGTAAATTACACGTGTAAAGCTCGGTTATTGGAAGTTAGGTGTTTTGAAGTCCGGTCACATTGTGTAATCGAACCTAGATTGCAGGTGAATGAGACAACATATTAAAGCAATTTCAACGCAGCTCTACTCATAATTACATCGTTAATTCAAAATGAGCAAAACATTCCGAATCCGTGACAATAAATTGTATCCGGTAAAAATCAGTAAGGCTAGCCATCAGGGATTTTCAAAAAAAAAATTGAAAATTTTCTTGTGGCAGTTCCGGTTCTAAATGATTATGGGCAATGAGAATAATGCGCTGCACTCGAAACTATTGGTAAATTACACGTGTAAAGCTCGGTTATTGGAAGTTAGGTGTTTTGAAGTCCGGTCACATTGTGTAATCGAACCTAGATTGCAGGTGAATGAGACAACATATTAAAGCAATTTCAACGCAGCTCAACTCAAAATTACATCGTTAATTCAAAATGAGCAAAACATTCCGAATCTGTGACAATAAATTTTATCCGGTAAAGATCAGTAAGGCTAACCATCAGGGATTTTCAAAAAAAAAAATTGAAAATTTTCTTGTGGCAGTTCCGGTTCTAAATGATTATGGGCAATGAGAATAATGCGCTGAACTCGAAACTATTGGTAAATTACACGTGTAAAGCTCGGTTATTGGAAGTTAGGTGTTCTTGAGTCCGGTCACATTGTGTAATCGAACCTAGATTGCAGGTGAATGAGGCAACATATTACAGCAATTTCAACGCAGCTCTACTCATAATTACATCGGTTATTCAAAATGAGCAAAACATTCCGAATCCGTGACAATAAATTTTATCCGGTAAAGATCAGTAAGGCTAACCATCAGGGATTTTCAAAAAAAAAAATTGAAAATTTTCTTGTGGCAGTTCCGGTTCTAAATGATTATGGGCAATGAGAATAATGCGCTGCACTCGAAACTATTGGTAAATTACACGTGTAAAGCTCGGTTATTGGAAGTTAAGTGTTTTGAAGTCCGGTCACATTGTGTAATCGAACCTAGATTGCAGGTGAATGAGACAACATATTAAAGCAATTTCAACGCAGCTCAACTCAAAATTACATCGTTAATTCAAAATGAGCAAAACATTCCGAATCTGTGACAATAAATTTTATCCGGTAAAGATCAGTAAGGCTAACCATCAGGGATTTTCAAAAAAAAAAAAATTGAAAATTTTCTTGTGGCAGTTCCGGTTCTAAATGATTATGGGCAATGAGAATAATGCGCTGCACTCGAAACTATTGGTAAATTACACGTGTAAAGCTCGGTTATTGGAAGTTAGGTGTGTTGGAGTCCGGTCACATTATGTGTAATCGAACCTAGATTGCAGGTGAATGAGACAACATATTAAAGCAATTTCAACGCAGCTCAACTCAAAATTACATCGTTAATTCAAAATGAGCAAAACATTCCGAATCTGTGACAATAAATTTTATCCGGTAAAGATCAGTAAGGCTAACCATCAGGGATTTTCAAAAAAAAAAAAATGAAATTTTCTTGTGGCAGTTCCGGTTCTAAATGATTATGGGCAATGAGAATGATACGCTGAACTAGAAACTGATGGTAAATTACACGTGTAAAGCTCGGTTATTGGAAGTTAAGTGTTTTTGAGTCCGGTCACATTGTGTAATCGAACCTAGATTGCAGGTGAATGAGGCAACATATTACAGCAATTTCAACGCAGCTCTACTCATAATTACATCGTTAATTCAAAATGAGCAAAACATTCCGAATCCGTGACAATAAATTTTATCCGGTAAAGATCAGTAAGGCTAACAACCATCAGGGATTTTCAAAAAAAAAAATTGAAAATTTTCTTGTGGCAGTTCCGGTTCTAAATGATTATGGGCAATGAGAATAATGCGCTGCACTCGAAACTATTGGTAAATTACACGTGTAAAGCTCGGTTATTGGAAGTTAGGTGTTTTGAAGTCCGGTCACATTGTGTAATCGAACCTAGATTGCAGGTGAATGAGGCAACATATTACAGCAATTTCAACGCAGCTCTACTCAAAATTACATCGTTAATTCAAAATGAGCAAAACATTCCGAATCTGTGACAATAAATTTTATCCGGTAAAGATCAGTAAGGCTAACCATCAGGGATTTTCAAAAAAAAAAATTGAAAATTTTCTTGTGGCAGTTCCGGTTCTAAATGATTATGGGCAATGAGAATAATGCGCTGAACTCGAAACTATTGGTAAATTACACGTGTAAAGCTCGGTTATTGGAAGTTAGGTGTTTTGGAGTCCGGTCACATTGTGTGATCGAACCTAGATTGCAGGTGAATGAGGCAACATATTACAGCAATTTCAACGCAGCTCTACTCATAATTACATCGTTAATTCAAAATGAGCAAAACATTCCGAATCCGTGACAATAAATTGTATCCGGTAAAAATCAGTAAGGCCCATCAGGGATTTTCAAAAAAAAATGAAAATTTTCTTGTGGCAGTTCCGGTTCTAAATGATTATGGGCAATGAGAATAATGCGCTGAACTCGAAACTATTGGTAAATTACACGTGTAAAGCTCGGTTATTGGAAGTTAGGTGTTTTTGAGTCCGGTCACATTGTGTAATCGAACCTAGATTGCAGGTGAATGAGGCAACATATTACAGCAATTTCAACGCAGCTCTACTCATAATTACATCGTTAATTCAAAAATGAGCAAAACATTCCGAATCCGTGACAATAAATTTTATCCGGTAAAAATCAGTAAGGCTAACCATCAGGGATTTTAAAAAAAAAAAGCGAAAATTTTCTTGTGGTAGTTCCGGTTCTAAATGATTATGGGCATTGAGAATGATACGCTGAACTAGAAAATAATGGTAAATTACACGTGTAAAGCTCGGTTATTGGAAGTTAGGTGTTTTGGAGTCCGGTCACATTGTGTGATCGAACCTAGATTGCAGGTGAATGAGGCAACATATTACAGCAATTTCAACGCAGTTCTACTCATAATTACATCGTTAATTCAAAATGAGCAAAACATTCCGAATCCGTGACAATAAATTGTATCCGGTAAAAATCAGTAAGGCTAACATTCCGAAAACATTCCGAATCCGTGACAATAAATTGTATCCGGTAAAAATCAGTAAGGCCCATCAGGGATTTTCAAAAAAAAAAATGAAAATTTTCTTGTGGCAGTTCCGGTTCTAAATGATTATGGGCAATGAGAATGATACGCTGAACTAGAAACTAATGGTAAATTACAGGTGTAAAGCTCGGTTATTGGAAGTTAGGTGTTTTGGAGTCCGGTCACATTGTGTAATCGAACCTAGATTGCAGGTGAATGAGGCAACATATTACAGCAATATCAACGCAGCTCTACTCATAATTACATCGTTAATTCAAAATGAGCAAAACATTCCGAATCCGTGACAATAAATTGTATCCGGTAAAAATCAGTAAGGCTAACCATCAGGGATTTAAAAAAAAAAAAGCGAAAATTTTCTTGTGGTAGTTCCGGTTCTAAATGATTATGGGCATTGAGAATGATACGCTGAACTAGAAAATAATGGTAAATTACACGTGTAAAGCTCGGTTGTTGGAAGTTAGGTGTTTTGGAGTCCGGTCACATTGTGTGATCGAACCTAGATTGCAGGTGAATGAGGCAACATATTACAGCAATTTCAACGCAGCTCAACTCAAAATTACATCGTTAATTCAAAATGAGCAAAACATTCCGAATCCGTGACAATAAATTGTATCCGGTAAAAATCAGTAAGGCTAACCATCAGGGATTTAAAAAAAAAAAAGCGAAAATTTTCTTGTGGTAGTTCCGGTTCTAAATGATTATGGGCATTGAGAATGATACGCTGAACTAGAAAATAATGGTAAATTACACGTGTAAAGCTCGGTTGTTGGAAGTTAGGTGTTTTGGAGTCCGGTCACATTGTGTGATCGAACCTAGATTGCAGGTGAATGAGGCAACATATTACAGCAATTTCAACGCAGCTCAACTCAAAATTACATCGTTAATTCAAAATGAGCAAAACATTCCGAATCCGTGACAATAAATTTTATCCGGTAAAAATCAGTAAGGCCCATCAGGGATTTTCAAAAAAAAAAATGAAAATTTTCTTGTGGCAGTTCCGGTTCTAAATGATTATGGGCAATGAGAATGATACGCTGAACTAGAAACTATTGGTAAATTACAGGTGTAAAGCTCGGTTATTGGAAGTTAGGTGTTTTGGAGTCCGGTCACATTGTGTAATCGAACCTAGATTGCAGGTGAATGAGGCAACATATTACAGCAATATCAACGCAGCTCTACTCATAATTACATCGTTAATTCAAAATGAGCAAAACATTCCGAATCCGTGACAATAAATTGTATCCGGTAAAAATCAGTAAGGCTAACCATCAGGGATTTTCAAAAAAAAAAAAAAAATTGGAAATTTTCTTGTGGTAGTTCCGGTTCTAAGTGATTATGGGCATTGAGAATGATACGCTGAACCAGAAACTAATGGTAAATTACACGTGTAAAGCTCGGTTGTTGGAAGTTAGGTGTTTTGGAGTCCGGTCACATTGTGTTATCGAACCTAGATTGCAGGTGAATGAGGCAACATATTACAGCAATTTCAACGCAGCTCTACTCATAATTACATCGTTAATTCAAAAATGAGCAAAACATTCCGAATCCGTGACAATAAATTGTATCCGGTAAAAATCAGTAAGGCCCATCAGGGATTTTCAAAAAAAAAAATGAAAATTTTCTTGTGGCAGTTCCGGTTCTAAATGATTATGGGCAATGAGAATGATACGCTGAACTAGAAAATAATGGTAAATTACACGTGTAAAGCTCGGTTATTGGAAGTTAGGTGTTTTGGAGTCCGGTCACATTGTGTAATCGAACCTAGATTGCAGGTGAATGAGGCAACATATTACAGCAATTTCAACGCAGCTCAACTCTAAATTACATCGTTAATTCAAAATGAGCAAAACATTCCGAATCCGTGACAATAAATTGTATCCGGTAAAAATCAGTAAGGCCCATCAGGGATTTTCAAAAAAAAAATGAAAATTTTCTTGTGGCAGTTCCGGTTCTAAATGATTATGGGCAATGAGAATGATACGCTGAACTAGAAAATAATGGTAAATTACACGTGTAAAGCTCGGTTATTGGAAGTTAGGTGTTTTGGAGTCCGGTCACATTGTGTAATCGAACCTAGATTGCAGGTGAATGAGGCAACATATTACAGCAATTTCAACGCAGCTCTACTCATAATTACATCGTTAATTCAAAAATGAGCAAAACATTCCGAATCCGTGACAATAAATTGTATCCGGTAAAAATCAGTAAGGCCCATCAGGGATTTTCAAAAAAAAAAAATGAAAATTTTCTTGTGGCAGTTCCGGTTCTAAATGATTATGGGCAATGAGAATGATACGCTGAACTAGAAACTAATGGTAAATTACACGTGTAAAGCTCGGTTATTGGAAGTTAGGTGTGTTGGAGTCCGGTCACATTGTGTAATCGAACCTAGATTGCAGGTGAATGAGGTAACATATTACAGCAATTTCAAAGCAGCTCTACTCAAAATTACATCGTTAATTCAAAAATGAGCAAAACATTCCGAATCTGTGACAATAAATTTTATCCGGTAAAAATCAGTAAGGCTAACCATGAGGGATTTTCAAAAAATAAATTGAAAATTTTCTTGTGGCAGTTCCGGTTCTAAATGATTATGGGCAATGAGAATGATACGCTGAACTAGAAAATAATGGTAAATTACACGTGTAAAGATCGGTTATTGGAAGTTAGGTGTTTTGGAATCCGGTCACATTGTGTAATCGAACCTAGATTGCAGGTGAATGAGACAACATATTACAGCAATTTCAACGCAGCTCTACTCATAATTACATCGTTAATTCAAAATGAGCAAAACATTCCGAATCCGTGACAATAAATTTTATCCGGTAAAAATCAGTAAGGCCCATCAGGGATTTTTAAAAAAAAAGCGAAAATTTTCTTGTGGTAGTTCCGGCTCTAATTGATTATGGGCAATGAGAATGATACGCTGAACTAGAAAATAATGGTAAATTACACGTGTAAAGCTCGGTTATTGGAAGTTAGGTGTTTTGGAGTCCGGTCACATTGTGTAATCGAACCTAGATTGCAGGTGAATGAGGCAACATATTACAGCAATTTCAACGCAGCTCTACTCATAATTACATCGTTAATTCAAAATGAGCAAAACATTCCGAATCCGTGACAATAAATTGTATCCGGTAAAGATCAGTAAGGCTAACCATCAGGGATTTTTAAAAAAAAAAGCGAAAATTTTCTTGTGGTAGTTCCGGTTCTAAATGATTATGGGCAATGAGAATGATACGCTGAACTAGAAAATAATGGTAAATTACACGTGTAAAGCTCGGTTATTGGAAGTTAGGTGTTTTGGAGTCCGGTCACATTGTGTAATCGAACCTAGATTGCAGGTGAATGAGGCAACATATTACAGCAATTTCAACGCAGCTCAACTCTAAATTACATCGTTAATTCAAAATGAGCAAAACATTCCGAATCCGTGACAATAAATTTTATCCGGTAAAAACAGTAAGGCTAACCATCAGGTATTTTTAAAAAAATTTGAAAATTTTCTTGTGGTAGTTCCGGTTCTAAATGATTATGGGCAATGAGAATAATGCGCTGAACTCGAAACTATTGGTAAATTACACGTGTAAAGCTCGGTTATTGGAAGTTAGGTGTTTTGAAGTCCGGTCACATTGTGTAATCAAACCTAGATTACAGGTGAATGAGACAACATATTAAAGCAATTTCAACGCAGCTCTACTCATAACTACATCGTTAATTCAAAATGAGCAAATCATTCCGAATTCGTGACAATAAATTTTATCCGGTAAAAATCAGTAAGGCTAACCATCAGGGATTTTAAAAAAAAAAAGCGAAAATTTTCTTGTGGTAGTTCCGGTTCTAAATGATTATGGGCATTGAGAATGATACGCTGAACTAGAAAATAATGGTAAATTACACGTGTAAAGCTCGGTTATTGGAAGTTAGGTGTTTTGGAGTCCGGTCACATTGTGTGATCGAACCTAGATTGCAGGTGAATGAGGCAACATATTACAGCAATTTCAACGCAGTTCTACTCATAATTACATCGTTAATTCAAAATGAGCAAAACATTCCGAATCCGTGACAATAAATTTTATCCGGTAAAGATCAGTAAGGCTAACCATCAGGGATTTTTAAAAAAAAAATGAAAATTTCCTTGTGGCAGTTCCGGTTCTAAATGATTATGGGCAATGAGAATGATACGCTGAACTAGAAAATAATGGTAAATTACACGTGTAAAGCTCGGTTATTGGAAGTTAGGTGTTTTGGAGTCCGGTCACATTGTGTAATCGAACCTAGATTGCAGGTGAATGAGGCAACATATTACAGCAATTTCAACGCAGCTCAACTCTAAATTACATCGTTAATTCAAAATGAGCAAAACATTCCGAATCCGTGACAATAAATTTTATCCGGCAAAAATCAGTAAGGCTAACCATCAGGGATTTTTTTAAAAAAAAAGCGAAAATTTTCTTGTGGTAGTTCCGATTCTAAATGATTATGGGCATTGAGAATGATACGCTGAACTAGAAAATAATGGTAAATTACACGTGTAAAGCTCGGTTATTGGAAGTTAGGTGTTTTGGAGACCGGTCACATTGTGTAATCGAACCTAGATTGCAGGTGAACGAGGCAACATATTACAGCAATTTCAAAGCAGCTCTACTCAAAATTACATCGTTAATTCAAAATGAGCAAAACATTCCGAATCCGTGACAATAAATTGTATCCGGTAAAAATCAGTAAGGCTAACCATCAGGGATTTTTTTAAAAAAAAAGCGAAAATTTTCTTGTGGTAGTTCCGATTCTAAATGATTATGGGCATTGAGAATGATACGCTGAACTAGAAAATAATGGTAAATTACACGTGTAAAGCTCGGTTATTGGAAGTTAGGTGTTTTGGAGTCCGGTCACATTGTGTAATCGAACCTAGATTGCAGGTGAACGAGGCAACATATTACAGCAATTTCAAAGCAGCTCTACTCAAAATTACATCGTTAATTCAAAATGAGCAAAACATTCCGAATCCGTGACAATAAATTGTATCCGGTAAAAATCAGTAAGGCTAACCATCAGGGATTTTTTAAAAAAAAAAGCGAAAATTTTCTTGTGGTAGTTCCGGCTCTAAATGATTATGGGCATTGAGAATGATACGCTGAACTAGAAAATAATGGTAAATTACACGTGTAAAGCTCGGTTATTGGAAGTTAGGTGTTTTGGAGTCCGGTCACATTGTGTAATCGAACCTAGATTGCAGGTGAATGAGGCAACATATTATAGCAATTTCAACGCAGCTCTACTCATAATTACATCGTTAATTCAAAATGAGCAAAACATTCCGAATCCGTGACAATAAATTTTATCCGGCAAAAATCAGTAAGGCTAACCATCAGGGATTTTTTTTAAAAAAAAGCGAAAATTTTCTTGTGGTAGTTCCGATTCTAAATGATTATGGGCATTGAGAATGATACGCTGAACTAGAAAATAATGGTAAATTACACGTGTAAAGCTCGGTTATTGGAAGTTAGGTGTTTTGGAGTCCGGTCACATTGTGTAATCGAACCTAGATTGCAGGTGAACGAGGCAACATATTATAGCAATTTCAAAGCAGCTCTACTCAAAATTACATCGTTAATTCAAAATGAGCAAAACATTCCGAATCCGTGACAATAAATTGTATCCGGTAAAAATCAGTAAGGCTAACCATCAGGGATTTTTAAAAAAAAAAAGCGAAAATTTTCTTGTGGTAGTTCCGATTCTAAATGATTATGGGCATTGAGAATGATACGCTGAACTAGAAAATAATGGTAAATTACACGTGTAAAGCTCGGTTATTGGAAGTTAGGTGTTTTGGAGACCGGTCACATTGTGTAATCGAACCTAGATTGCAGGTGAATGAGGCAACATATTACAGCAATTTCAACGCAGCTCTACTCATAATTACATCGTTAATTCAAAATGAGCAAAACATTCCGAATCCGTGACAATAAATTTTATCCGGCAAAAATCAGTAAGGCTAACCATCAGGGATTTTTTTTAAAAAAAAGCGAAAATTTTCTTGTGGTAGTTCCGATTCTAAATGATTATGGGCATTGAGAATGATACGCTGAACTAGAAAATAATGGTAAATTACACGTGTAAAGCTCGGTTATTGGAAGTTAGGTGTTTTGGAGTCCGGTCGCATTGTGTAATCGAACCTAGATTGCAGGTGAATGAGGCAACATATTACAGCAATTTCAACGCAGCTCTACTCATAATTACATCGTTAATTCAAAATGAGCAAAACATTCCGAATCCGTGACAATAAATTTTATCCGGCAAAAATCAGTAAGGCTAACCATCAGGGATTTTTTTAAAAAAAAAGCGAAAATTTTCTTGTGGTAGTTCCGATTCTAAATGATTATGGGCATTGAGAATGATACGCTGAACTAGAAAATAATGGTAAATTACACGTGTAAAGCTCGGTTATTGGAAGTTAGGTGTTTTGGAGACCGGTCACATTGTGTAATCGAACCTAGATTGCAGGTGAACGAGGCAACATATTATAGCAATTTCAAAGCAGCTCTACTCAAAATTACATCGTTAATTCAAAATGAGCAAAACATTCCGAATCCGTGACAATAAATTGTATCCGGTAAAAATCAGTAAGGCTAACCATCAGGGATTTTTAAAAAAAAAAAGCGAAAATTTTCTTGTGGTAGTTCCGATTCTAAATGATTATGGGCATTGAGAATGATACGCTGAACTAGAAAATAATGGTAAATTACACGTGTAAAGCTCGGTTATTGGAAGTTAGGTGTTTTGGAGACCGGTCACATTGTGTAATCGAACCTAGATTGCAGGTGAACGAGGCAACATATTACAGCAATTTCAAAGCAGCTCTACTCAAAATTACATCGTTAATTCAAAATGAGCAAAACATTCCGAATCCGTGACAATAAATTGTATCCGGTAAAAATCAGTAAGGCTAACCATCAGGGATTTTTAAAAAAAAAAAGCGAAAATTTTCTTGTGGTAGTTCCGATTCTAAATGATTATGGGCATTGAGAATGATACGCTGAACTAGAAAATAATGGTAAATTACACGTGTAAAGCTCGGTTATTGGAAGTTAGGTGTTTTGGAGTCCGGTCACATTGTGTAATCGAACCTAGATTGCAGGTGAACGAGGCAACATATTATAGCAATTTCAAAGCAGCTCTACTCAAAATTACATCGTTAATTCAAAATGAGCAAAACATTCCGAATCCGTGACAATAAATTGTATCCGGTAAAAATCAGTAAGGCTAACCATCAGGGATTTTTAAAAAAAAAAAGCGAAAATTTTCTTGTGGTAGTTCCGATTCTAAATGATTATGGGCATTGAGAATGATACGCTGAACTAGAAAATAATGGTAAATTACACGTGTAAAGCTCGGTTATTGGAAGTTAGGTGTTTTGGAGACCGGTCACATTGTGTAATCGAACCTAGATTGCAGGTGAACGAGGCAACATATTACAGCAATTTCAAAGCAGCTCTACTCAAAATTACATCGTTAATTCAAAATGAGCAAAACATTCCGAATCCGTGACAATAAATTGTATCCGGTAAAAATCAGTAAGGCTAACCATCAGGGATTTTTTAAAAAAAAAAGCGAAAATTTTCTTGTGGTAGTTCCGATTCTAAATGATTATGGGCATTGAGAATGATACGCTGAACTAGAAAATAATGGTAAATTACACGTGTAAAGCTCGGTTATTGGAAGTTAGGTGTTTTGGAGTCCGGTCACATTGTGTAATCGAACCTAGATTGCAGGTGAATGAGGCAACATATTATAGCAATTTCAACGCAGCTCTACTCATAATTACATCGTTAATTCAAAATGAGCAAAACATTCCGAATCCGTGACAATAAATTGTATCCGGTAAAAATCAGTAAGGCTAACCATCAGGGATTTAAAAAAAAAAGCGAAAATTTTCTTGTGGTAGTTCCGGTTCTAAATGATTATGGGCATTGAGAATGATACGCTGAACTAGAAAATAATGGTAAATTACACGTGTAAAGCTCGGTTATTGGAAGTTAGGTGTTTTTGAGTCCGGTCACATTGTGTAATCGAACCTAGATTGCAGGTGAATGAGGCAACATATTACAGCAATTTCAACGCAGCTCTACTCATAATTACATCGTTAATTCAAAATGAGCAAAACATTCCGAATCCGTGACAATAAATTGTATCCGGTAAAAATCAGTAAGGCTAACCATCAGGGATTTTTTTAAAAAAAAAGCGAAAATTTTCTTGTGGTAGTTCCGATTCTAAATGATTATGGGCATTGAGAATGATACGCTGAACTAGAAAATAATGGTAAATTACACGTGTAAAGCTCGGTTATTGGAAGTTAGGTGTTTTGGAGACCGGTCACATTGTGTAATCGAACCTAGATTGCAGGTGAACGAGGCAACATATTATAGCAATTTCAACGCAGCTCTACTCATAATTACATCGTTAATTCAAAATGAGCAAAACATTCCGAATCCGTGACAATAAATTGTATCCGGTAAAAATCAGTAAGGCTAACCATCAGGGATTTAAAAAAAAAAGCGAAAATTTTCTTGTGGTAGTTCCGGTTCTAAATGATTATGGGCATTGAGAATGATACGCTGAACTAGAAAATAATGGTAAATTACACGTGTAAAGCTCGGTTATTGGAAGTTAGGTGTTTTTGAGTCCGGTCACATTGTGTAATCGAACCTAGATTGCAGGTGAATGAGGCAACATATTATAGCAATTTCAACGCAGCTCTACTCATAATTACATCGTTAATTCAAAATGAGCAAAACATTCCGAATCCGTGACAATAAATTGTATCCGGTAAAAATCAGTAAGGCTAACCATCAGGGATTTAAAAAAAAAAGCGAAAATTTTCTTGTGGTAGTTCCGGTTCTAAATGATTATGGGCATTGAGAATGATACGCTGAACTAGAAAATAATGGTAAATTACACGTGTAAAGCTCGGTTATTGGAAGTTAGGTGTTTTTGAGTCCGGTCACATTGTGTAATCGAACCTAGATTGCAGGTGAATGAGGCAACATATTACAGCAATTTCAACGCAGCTCTACTCATAATTACATCGTTAATTCAAAATGAGCAAAACATTCCGAATCCGTGACAATAAATTGTATCCGGTAAAAATCAGTAAGGCTAACCATCAGGGATTTAAAAAAAAAAGCGAAAATTTTCTTGTGGTAGTTCCGGTTCTAAATGATTATGGGCATTGAGAATGATACGCTGAACTAGAAAATAATGGTAAATTACACGTGTAAAGCTCGGTTATTGGAAGTTAGGTGTTTTTGAGTCCGGTCACATTGTGTAATCGAACCTAGATTGCAGGTGAATGAGGCAACATATTACAGCAATTTCAACGCAGCTCTACTCATAATTACATCGTTAATTCAAAATGAGCAAAACATTCCGAATCCGTGACAATAAATTGTATCCGGTAAAAATCAGTAAGGCTAACCATCAGGGATTTTTTTAAAAAAAAAGCGAAAATTTTCTTGTGGTAGTTCCGATTCTAAATGATTATGGGCATTGAGAATGATACGCTGAACTAGAAAATAATGGTAAATTACACGTGTAAAGCTCGGTTATTGGAAGTTAGGTGTTTTGGAGACCGGTCACATTGTGTAATCGAACCTAGATTGCAGGTGAACGAGGCAACATATTATAGCAATTTCAAAGCAGCTCTACTCAAAATTACATCGTTAATTCAAAATGAGCAAAACATTCCGAATCCGTGACAATAAATTGTATCCGGTAAAAATCAGTAAGGCTAACCATCAGGGATTTTTTTAAAAAAAAAGCGAAAATTTTCTTGTGGTAGTTCCGATTCTAAATGATTATGGGCATTGAGAATGATACGCTGAACTAGAAAATAATGGTAAATTACACGTGTAAAGCTCGGTTATTGGAAGTTAGGTGTTTTGGAGTCCGGTCACATTGTGTAATCGAACCTAGATTGCAGGTGAACGAGGCAACATATTATAGCAATTTCAAAGCAGCTCTACTCAAAATTACATCGTTAATTCAAAATGAGCAAAACATTCCGAATCCGTGACAATAAATTGTATCCGGTAAAAATCAGTAAGGCTAACCATCAGGGATTTTTAAAAAAAAAAAGCGAAAATTTTCTTGTGGTAGTTCCGATTCTAAATGATTATGGGCATTGAGAATGATACGCTGAACTAGAAAATAATGGTAAATTACACGTGTAAAGCTCGGTTATTGGAAGTTAGGTGTTTTGGAGACCGGTCACATTGTGTAATCGAACCTAGATTGCAGGTGAACGAGGCAACATATTACAGCAATTTCAAAGCAGCTCTACTCAAAATTACATCGTTAATTCAAAATGAGCAAAACATTCCGAATCCGTGACAATAAATTGTATCCGGTAAAAATCAGTAAGGCTAACCATCAGGGATTTTTTTAAAAAAAAAGCGAAAATTTTCTTGTGGTAGTTCCGATTCTAAATGATTATGGGCATTGAGAATGATACGCTGAACTAGAAAATAATGGTAAATTACACGTGTAAAGCTCGGTTATTGGAAGTTAGGTGTTTTGGAGTCCGGTCACATTGTGTAATCGAACCTAGATTGCAGGTGAACGAGGCAACATATTATAGCAATTTCAAAGCAGCTCTACTCAAAATTACATCGTTAATTCAAAATGAGCAAAACATTCCGAATCCGTGACAATAAATTGTATCCGGTAAAAATCAGTAAGGCTAACCATCAGGGATTTTTAAAAAAAAAAAGCGAAAATTTTCTTGTGGTAGTTCCGATTCTAAATGATTATGGGCATTGAGAATGATACGCTGAACTAGAAAATAATGGTAAATTACACGTGTAAAGCTCGGTTATTGGAAGTTAGGTGTTTTGGAGACCGGTCACATTGTGTAATCGAACCTAGATTGCAGGTGAACGAGGCAACATATTACAGCAATTTCAAAGCAGCTCTACTCAAAATTACATCGTTAATTCAAAATGAGCAAAACATTCCGAATCCGTGACAATAAATTGTATCCGGTAAAAATCAGTAAGGCTAACCATCAGGGATTTTTTAAAAAAAAAAGCGAAAATTTTCTTGTGGTAGTTCCGATTCTAAATGATTATGGGCATTGAGAATGATACGCTGAACTAGAAAATAATGGTAAATTACACGTGTAAAGCTCGGTTATTGGAAGTTAGGTGTTTTGGAGACCGGTCACATTGTGTAATCGAACCTAGATTGCAGGTGAACGAGGCAACATATTACAGCAATTTCAAAGCAGCTCTACTCAAAATTACATCGTTAATTCAAAATGAGCAAAACATTCCGAATCCGTGACAATAAATTTTATCCGGCAAAAATCAGTAAGGCTAACCATCAGGGATTTTTTTTAAAAAAAAGCGAAAATTTTCTTGTGGTAGTTCCGATTCTAAATGATTATGGGCATTGAGAATGATACGCTGAACTAGAAAATAATGGTAAATTACACGTGTAAAGCTCGGTTATTGGAAGTTAGGTGTTTTGGAGTCCGGTCACATTGTGTAATCGAACCTAGATTGCAGGTGAACGAGGCAACATATTATAGCAATTTCAAAGCAGCTCTACTCAAAATTACATCGTTAATTCAAAATGAGCAAAACATTCCGAATCCGTGACAATAAATTTTATCCGGCAAAAATCAGTAAGGCTAACCATCAGGGATTTTTTTAAAAAAAAAGCGAAAATTTTCTTGTGGTAGTTCCGATTCTAAATGATTATGGGCATTGAGAATGATACGCTGAACTAGAAAATAATGGTAAATTACACGTGTAAAGCTCGGTTATTGGAAGTTAGGTGTTTTGGAGTCCGGTCACATTGTGTAATCGAACCTAGATTGCAGGTGAACGAGGCAACATATTATAGCAATTTCAAAGCAGCTCTACTCAAAATTACATCGTTAATTCAAAATGAGCAAAACATTCCGAATCCGTGACAATAAATTGTATCCGGTAAAAATCAGTAAGGCTAACCATCAGGGATTTTTTAAAAAAAAAAGCGAAAATTTTCTTGTGGTAGTTCCGATTCTAAATGATTATGGGCATTGAGAATGATACGCTGAACTAGAAAATAATGGTAAATTACACGTGTAAAGCTCGGTTATTGGAAGTTAGGTGTTTTGGAGTCCGGTCACATTGTGTAATCGAACCTAGATTGCAGGTGAATGAGGCAACATATTACAGCAATTTCAACGCAGCTCTACTCATAATTACATCGTTAATTCAAAATGAGCAAAACATTCCGAATCCGTGACAATAAATTGTATCCGGTAAAAATCAGTAAGGCTAACCATCAGGGATTTAAAAAAAAAAGCGAAAATTTTCTTGTGGTAGTTCCGGTTCTAAATGATTATGGGCATTGAGAATGATACGCTGAACTAGAAAATAATGGTAAATTACACGTGTAAAGCTCGGTTATTGGAAGTTAGGTGTTTTTGAGTCCGGTCACATTGTGTAATCGAACCTAGATTGCAGGTGAATGAGGCAACATATTACAGCAATTTCAACGCAGCTCTACTCATAATTACATCGTTAATTCAAAATGAGCAAAACATTCCGAATCCGTGACAATAAATTGTATCCGGTAAAAATCAGTAAGGCTAACCATCAGGGATTTTTTTAAAAAAAAAAGCGAAAATTTTCTTGTGGTAGTTCCGATTCTAAATGATTATGGGCATTGAGAATGATACGCTGAACTAGAAAATAATGGTAAATTACACGTGTAAAGCTCGGTTATTGGAAGTTAGGTGTTTTTGAGTCCGGTCACATTGTGTAATCGAACCTAGATTGCAGGTGAATGAGGCAACATATTACAGCAATTTCAACGCAGCTCTACTCATAATTACATCGTTAATTCAAAATGAGCAAAACATTCCGAATCCGTGACAATAAATTGTATCCGGTAAAAATCAGTAAGGCTAACCATCAGGGATTTAAAAAAAAAAAGCGAAAATTTTCTTGTGGTAGTTCCGGTTCTAAATGATTATGGGCATTGAGAATGATACGCTGAACTAGAAAATAATGGTAAATTACACGTGTAAAGCTCGGTTATTGGAAGTTAGGTGTTTTTGAGTCCGGTCACATTGTGTAATCGAACCTAGATTGCAGGTGAATGAGGCAACATATTACAGCAATTTCAACGCAGCTCTACTCATAATTACATCGTTAATTCAAAATGAGCAAAACATTCCGAATCCGTGACAATAAATTGTATCCGGTAAAAATCAGTAAGGCTAACCATCAGGGATTTTTTTAAAAAAAAAGCGAAAATTTTCTTGTGGTAGTTCCGATTCTAAATGATTATGGGCATTGAGAATAATGCGCTGAACTCGAAACTATTGGTAAATTACACGTGTAAAGCTCGGTTATTGGAAGTTAGGTGTTTTGGAGTCCGGTCACATTGTGTAATCGAACCTAGATTGCAGGTGAATGAGGCAACATATTACAGCAATTTCAAAGCAGCTCTACTCAAAATTACATCGTTAATTCAAAATGAGCAAAACATTCTGAATCCGTGACAATAAATTTTATCCGGTAAAGATCAGTAAGGCTAACCATCAGGGATTTTCAAAAAAAAAAAAATTGAAAATTTTCTTGTGGCAGTTCCGGTTCTAAATGATTATGGGCAATGAGAATAATGCGCTGAACTCGAAACTATTGGTAAATTACACGTGTAAAGCTCGGTTATTGGAAGTTAGGTGTTTTGGAGTCCGGTCACATTTTGTAATCGAACCTAGATTGCAGGTGAATGAGGCAACATATTACAGCAATTTCAAAGCAGCTCTACTCATAATTACATCGTTAATTCAAAATGAGCAAAACATTACGAATTCGTGACAATAAATTTTATCCGGTAAAAATCAGTAAGGCTTACCATTAGGGATTTTCAAAAAAGAAAAAAAATTGGAAATTTTCTTGTGGCAGTTCCGGTTCTAAATGATTATGGGCAATGAGAATGATACGCTGAACTAGAAACTAATGGTAAATTACACGTGTAAAGCTCGGTTATTGGAAGTTAGGTGTTTTGGAGTCCGGTCACATTGTGTAATCGAACCTAGATGAATACACGAACAGAGCCAGTCATTCCGGTTCAAAATTTGAATTGAATCTTAAGTTGCCTACTAAATTTTTGAAGAATAGTTGAAAATGAAAATAGTAGGTGCACACGGAATCGACCCCAATAATTTTGATTATTTTAGTATCTCGTTTATTTGAAATTTTTTTTTGTCGGGTTTCCCAACTTTCTTGTTTTTCCCAATGTTCTAGTGGGATAAATAAAAAAATTGAACCCTGCCACAATTTACTTATGTAATTCTACACTTTGTGTTAATTTGTGTAGCTAAACTTTTGATAAATGTTTAAAACTTCACACCGGTGTGAAAGTGCCTTTGTAACAAAGCAAAGGCAGTAAGTTGAGCCTCGCGAGACTTACGTATTTTCAATACATCCATGAAAACTACATCATATAGTTTAACACATAAAACTTTAATTAAGCAGCTGGAATGTCACCACATAAAGGATGCAACATAAATATTAACACTGCACATATACGAGTAATATAGCTCATAAATCATCTTACATGCGGTACATAAACATACACAGACACTAAACATTCATATAGACAGCAATTTTATATATTAAAGCGATTAGTATTCATTGTATATTCACACAATAAAAACGGAAAAACTGTGAGGTATATCACAAATTGCAAAATAAAAATTGAAAAGAAAAGAGCAAATCTCCTCGTCTTATTTTCTCATTTTTCATTCCTTTGGAATTTTTCCTCCACCATATATCCGTTCATACATATATGTGTTTGTATTTTAATTGAGACTAATCGGTATTGTCGTGTCTATAAATACCGCCTTGCCTTTTGGTAAACGCTTCAATCAATCGTAAACTGTTTGATAGACAGAACTAACGATTTGCAAGCAAACGGGAGATTTTTTAAGGAAAGCGCACTGCACAGTGGAATATTATTTGTACCGAAAAATATAATTTTTCTTTTTTCCACATTTTCCTTTCAGTCTTTTTTGTTTTTGTTTTGGAATTTAAAACACAAACAAAAAATTCTGTATTCATCTTTTAGTGTATCACAGTGTTTCGTTCGGTACAGTTTAACAGGAAACAAACGTGGCAAAGCTTTTTTCTTGTGTTTGATATATTTTTTCCTGAAAAAGCTTTCTCGTATTTAATTTTTATTTTTATCTCGTAAACTTTTTTTTTGTTTTATTATTTTGATTTTGTTGTTACACAAGTAAAACATAAATTCTGTGCATGTGTCTTGTGTGTTGTGCTATGTTGTAAAAATCATATAAAGGGAAAACTTAGTATTTCTAAGAAAAAACTTTTTGATTTTATTTTTTTTAATAAAATTAAAGACAAAAAATACATAAAAGTGATAATTTAATTTCTTGATTTTTTTATTCGTTTTTTTTTTCTAGTTTTAATGGTTATAATTTTATTTAAGAAATAATAAAAACAAACCAAAACCGAAATAAAAACGGAACGAAAAAATAAAAATAAAAAATTTATTTATTCATTAAGAGTAATAAAAAATACAATAACAACAAAACTAGGAAAAATTTAATTAAATATTTAAATAAATAAATAAACTTAAAAAATGAATTTTAATATAATTTTATTGGTGGCATTTAATATTTGGATTAATTACGTAGACGCAAGTGAGTATTTTTCCCGCATTTACATAATTTTATTATAAATATTTTTTTTTTTATTGTGGGAGGGGCTGGTATAAAAGCTCGGGTACAAACAAAATACAATTATTTTTTAAACTGTGCAAAAAGGATTTATTAGTGTTTAACCCTTTTTGTGGAGAGTGCCCCAAACACGACGCGTTGATATGCACAATAAAATTAAATTGTTAGTGTTTAACATGGATAATTAACGTGGAGGAGAAATAATAAGGAATTTAAAATATTCCGTTACGTATTTACCCATTGTAATGTAATACCCCAATTTCACAGGTGCTTAAAGCACACAAATTAAATTTATTTTTTGTTTTTGGCGATAAACGTTGTTGTTGCGATGAAATACAAAAGCGTGTGCTCGCTTCGGGAAGATGCAAGGCTTCAGTTTGGTAAAATAAATAAAACGTGGTGAGTTTTTATGGTGTATTTTGATACATGTGTTCTATGAGCGCAATGAAAATTTAATCCTTTTTTTAAGTTGTTGTTGCTGTTTTGGAAAAAATATACGATGTTGTGAAATGTTATGTGCGGTTTTTGTTATTTGGGGGGGATTAATGTTATGTAAAAAATTATATGCTGTTATGGGTGGAATTGATATGGAAACACGTGTTTAATATCTCCCGACAGTTTATGGCATTCCCAACTCTATGGATTTTTATACAGTGGTTTGAGTGGAATTTATAATTTGAGTGATTTTTTTGTTGTTTTTTTTTTCGTCTGGCAAATTGTTGGACATAATTCACAGACACAGGCTGAATCCAATCCAATAAGTTTAAGCCACTCAAATATTTTCAAGCCTACTAGAAACTAGATAAGCTCGGAATTATTGAAACGATGTCATAAGTGGAATGTTTTAATCACTAGTCATTATCAGATCTTCCTGACTTAGCTCCTCTAGCTTTTAAATCATAACTGAAACCATATGACGACAATATTGCCAACACTGGCTTCTCATCAGATTCCGTTGAACAATCACAAAAGCACAAATAAATTGAATACATTTTAGATTACAACTGATTTACAAATCATCTAGTAATTTATCTTTCATAGTTTATATTCTTGTTTGGAGGGTCGTGGCCCTTTGGCTAGCCCCCTTTACAATTTTATTATATTTTTAGTTGGTCCTGATTCGATCTAGTAGATCATGTGGCTTCTTCCTTCGCAGCCGTCTTACTGGGTTTGAATCATCCAACATACGACGTATCTCAGCATTTTGGTGTAGACTAATACGTTGCATGAGTTTTCTTGCGCGTTTGCTTATTTCTTCACTGACGAAATCCATCTTCAGATCGCTATGGAGGTTGTCATTTCTTATGTACCACGGTGCATTAACTATTCCACGTAGGACTTTGCTTTGGAATGACTGGATGATATTGACATTGGTTTTCTTTGTACAGTTGAATACCGTAAGTCCACACAGGTTTTAGGAGTTGCCGGTATAGTAGCAATTTATTATGAAGAGGCTGCTCAGAATTTCTTCCTAAGAGAAAATCCATCTTTCTGTATTTGATGTTTAACTCTTCTTTTTTCTTTTTCACATGCTCTTTCCATTTTAGTTTCGCGTCTAGAGTCATGCCTAGATATTTTGAGGATACTACTCCACGCCGCTTCTTGTATAGTGTTGTTGAGTTGTTCTAGTTCTTCTTCTAGGTGTATCGGGTTTTATTTGGCACCTGAAGATCAATATTATCCTCAACAAGTTTCTGAAATTTTTCCCAATAGGTTTTTTTGTTAGTTAGCGAAGGTGGACTAGTTTTTTTTTTAAAATCGTTGCACTGATTGTCATAATAACAGGCGTGTGGTCCGACATAACCCACTCGCTGATTTCTAGGTATATGTAGTTTTCATCTATACTTTTGGTGATAAAAAATTCAATGGTAGCCTTAGGCCAATAAATTGATTGATCTCCAGAATAAAAACTGCAATTGCATAGTCTTCCTGCTGCAAACAGCTCTCTTCTTTTTTAGAGGTTACTCTTGATCCTCAGTAGGCGTTTTTTTACATTAAAATCACCTCCGATTATGAAACTTGATTTGATCCAAGTGATTTAAATAACTAGCAGTAGTCTTCCTCAATTAGGTTATATCTTGGGCGGTAAATATATTGAGGATACACTAGTGATTACTTGCATACATTTTGATCTATAAAGTGTTTGATGTTTTCTTTTATAACCACCGACGATCCTCGGTAACACCTGTAACCATATATTTTAACATTTGAAGTTGAAATAAAATGGGTTTCCGATACTAGGCATATATCGATTTTTTCAGTATTTAGGAAAATTTCTAATTCTGGAGTATGTTGCAGTAGCCCATTTGCATTCCAGGTTACTATTCTTAATGTTTTATTTGTTGTTGTTTGCCTCATTTTGATAGAGCATGGATTTCATTTCTTTCATTTTTTCCCTTGTTTAGCTAGATGAATGTTAAGAGCTTCCATGCTTCTTAGTGTTTTTTGGAGCACTGCTGTACCTTCGGTAGTGCCCTCTGAAATAACTGGGTTTGTCATGACTATTTGGTTTAGGTTCCTCTTTGGTGGAAGTTTGATAATTTTTTACCGATATCTTTGGAATTTGATTTCGCATTTCATTTCTTATTCTTTGTAGCTCCTTAGCTATTTCACATCCCGGGTAGTTTGCGGGCTAGTCTCTCTTTGGCAATATTTCTGCGTATGATTAGAACCTTAAAACCGCTATTTTTTTTCAATGGCTCTATATTAACTCTCATGTTAAGTATTGCCTTGCTATTATACACAACTTCCACTTTTTGATTGTTATTAAAAGTGTGCAGAAATAGTGGAAGCCCTCTTTTGTTAATTTGAACCCTTTTGCTTGTGATCCTCGATAATTTCCTCTTTTGCGCAGGTTGGGTGAAGACCTCTAGCCATAACTTTGATTGGGCGATCATTCTTATCCTCATAGGTAAACCACTTAGAGATACGAGTGTGTACTCGGTGTGCACTCATTTCTGATGAGTGTTGTGCTTTCCTTTTCTTACTCGGTCTTTTATTCCGGTTAAACATCCAATTTGTTTCTATTTCTAATTCTTCTTCATCCGTATGGAATGGATTAATGTCATCATCGACTGCAGGACTAGATGTCGTCCCAAGTTCTGCACGTGTCTCAACTGCTTTTTTGAGTTCTTCATTCTCTTTCTTTAAAATTGTAAATTCCTCTATCAATTTAGTTGTAAATTCCTTCATTTCTCTTAGTTGTTCACGGAATTCGGCATTTTCCTTCTCGTACTGAAATATATTTCCAGTTGAAGATCTTGGTGTTCTTGATAATTTGGAACTTCGTCCAAATGGGCTAAACAATGATTGGCCAGAATCTGTTGAGCCTGTTTATACCACTAGCATTTGGTTGATGTAGCTCTGATATCGGGATGATTATTGGACCAGAATTGATTACAAATTAATTACATTGTTCAATAAATTAGTTCAAGACCACCCCTATAACTTGCCTAAGGGCAAATTTCACCCCAAAACGATTATTTATTTCAAAAACGTGAATTTAACCAGCTTTAATAAAAAAATATTTACACCAGACTGCCACCATATACTGGATCTAATGTTCCTCCGTGGTCGTTGTGAAGGGTAGGCTAAGTTTGTTCACTTGTGTAATAAATTATTTTTGATGAAATTTACCCTTAGGCAAGTTATAGGGGTGGTCTTGAACTAATTTATTCAACAATGTAATTGATTTCGAAAACGGTAACTGTAATAAAATCGGGATTTGTTGTAATAAATGTGTAATAAATTATGGTACAGGTTTCATTGAGGCGGGCTAATTTGGTCGGTGGAGCAAGTTTAGACGATCAACTTATGTTTAGATAACCATTGCTATCAAGAAAATTTTAACAACTTGCTGTTATATGATGTAGCTTCTAATCGTGTTAGAAAAAAGTTGTTCCTGTAACAGTTAGATGTGATCCGTATATTTCAGCCTCCAGTTTGTCATCTTTGGTAGACACCAAACCGAAGTTGGTGAATGTATTCAGAAGACCATCGCTACCAAAAGTTTTGCAGGCATCGCCTTAAGAGCATATCCAATGAGAAAGTGCCCTCGTGCTAGCGCAGCTGTATCCGTTGCGTCGTTGTTTAGTACAGTCAGGCTGCACTAGAATTGAGGACCGCTTCGATTTAGGTGGTGAGAGTGGTTAATTCTTCGAAAAATCCAAGTCAATTGTTCCGTAGTACGAAACGGTCCGCTTTTTTATACAACCTTTGGTGAAATTATATTGTACTTCAATGCGTTTCGACTGTTTGGTGAAACCTTCCCGAAAAATTAGTGCTAGGCAACTTTGGTCGTCTTCATTCATCACAGTTGGATCTACGACATCTAGCTATTATAGCTGAGAATATAAATAAATAAATAAATAAAATAAATAAATAAATAAATAACTGACCCAAAAGCCATAAAAATGTAGATTTACATTGTCATCCCAATCTTCTTGAGTTAGATTCATAATTTTTTGAGCTAATATTGCGACACTTGCTGCTATATTCAATATTATTTAATAATAATTGAGATGATGGATCCTTTTCATATTCAACAGTATTTTCGAACATTTCGCATTTTCCAAACCAAATCGTTTGATAATTTGCCTCAATTCCAACGTAAGATTTGATTTGTCCTAAACTGTCAACTTGGATACTTGTATTTAAATTTTTTTGGACATCTTTGCGTACTGGCTACTATTATGTCATCAACGTAGATAATCTTATAACAACTGCCACTTTCATTATGTTTAGTGAATAAACATGGATCTTCGTCACTTGGCACAAAACCAGCTTCGACCATAACTTTAGTGAGCGCCAAATTCCATACTCTTGCTGAGTGTTTTAATCTGTAGAGGCTCCTCCTCTTCAAAACCTCTCAGCTAGCGATCATCAACAACAAACGGAATGTGATTTGTCGTGCCACTGGTCAAATACTTTGTCGTAATCAACAGCAAATCGTTGCGAAAAACCTTGGGCAACTAATTGAGCTTTGTATCCCATTTATTTCGTTGTTCATTGCTTGTAGCCATTCGCCTTTACGTTCGGAATTTAAAACATCGTTTGGCTCAGAAACAATTAAATTAACTTTATTTATTTTTTCGATTAACCGGTTCGGTGGAACACCTTTATGTTGACTCTTGATGATCCACGAATATTTAAGTTATTTCCGCTGTTGCTTTCATCCGCTTCTGATTCATTATCTTGTTGGCCATCTGGTTCATTTTGTTTGTTATCCAAATTATGGTTAAGGTCGTCTTCTTTATTTGCGTAATTGGATTTTATTGCATTGGGAATCGATTCAATTGGATCGTCGTCAAAACGCACGTCACGACTTATAATAATTTTCGTGCAGAACGACCTTAACATCTACATATATGCTTTAGATTCCAAATCTTTTGAACATGTACGAAGCATTTCTGTCCGAATATGTATATATAAACTCGGTATATTGCCGCTCCACAACTCGTATGGTGTTTTTGGAATTGACTTAGATTGCAACCGATTTTCGGAGAAATGTTGCCGTCATAACTGTTTCGGCCCAAAATATATGATCTAAATTTGCATTGGCTAATATGCAACGCGCCATCTCAAACAAGTTTCTATTTTTGCGTTCCACAACGCCGTTTTGCTCTGGCGAATACGTAGCTGTATAATAAATGCTTGTTCCGATACCCTTAAGATAGCGAACAACTCGTTTATCGGTATACTCTGCACCTCTGTCAGATCTGGTGATTTCCTTTAACTTATCAAAACATTCAGATAAATAAATGTTTGTATAACGTGAAACATCATCAATGAATGTAAGGATGTAACGATTACCATTGTGTGATGCAGTCTGCAGCGGACCACATATGTCTGTGTGTAGCAGCTGGACATTTTTCCTTTTAGACAGAATTCACAAATACCGCTGCAATTGCATTTTCTGACCTTCGTACCGCTCACTAACTTTGATTGTCCAAATGCTTTATAATATTTATAGCTCTATGTCCGAGAATTCGATGCCACTGATGTCCACATAGAGTACGCTCACTGTCTACCATGTGCATTTGTCTCAGACGGTATTGATTACCAAAAGCCTCGCCAATATTATTGATTTTATTATGCCTCTTGACGAATACTTCGTTTTTGGTAAATTCAACATTTAAACCTTTTCTTGTCAATTTTTTGTATGCTGTCTCTTTATGTATTTCTTTTTAGACCCCTTTTCAAATTTTCTGCATTCACTTTTAATATGGCCTTTCTTTTTCAAAAAATACAATACCAGATGCCTAAATCGACTTTCAGAACATTACTACATGTCCCACCAAATTGATTATATCACGATCTAGTTTGCGTTTATACTCTTCAATTAATTTCGCTTGCACTATTTTTAAATGTAATTCGCTGGCTTTTAGTGTTTGTAGCGCTGTAACCACAGTATCATAGCTGCATGATAGTTGTCCAAACAATAGATCGATCTACCATTTTTTCGACAATTTCTCTTCACCGAGTGCGTCTATTTTTTGAAACATATGTGTCTGCCGATGGATATGCCTCTCCATGTTGCCGTCTTCAACGAGTTTACGTGTGCAAATTTCTTTAATTAATTGAACACTATTACTACCTGCATTTTTTTTCGTGAGATTCCATTATTGCATGCCACATCGATTTAGCGTATGTTAAATGCTCTCTTATATGCACGAATAGACTGTCCTCGATATTTAATCCAATACTCAAAACTGCATTCATATTCGATTTTTTCCACTCAGATGTTAATGGTTCTGGACAGTATTGGGCATTTTACATGTAAAAAACGTTATTTTCATAAAAATTTCTGCAATTTAGATAAAATATGTAAAAAATGTGAAAACTCTGAAAAATAACTGAAAATATTGTAAAAATGTAACAAATGTTTGTTTATAAGAGTTATATGCATCATAAATATCAATCAAACAGTTCATTTAGACGGTCAATCATAATTATTTTAGGGTTTTAGTTAACTACAATCACAAGAACGAATCACAAAAGTATATACACTGCCATCTGTGTTTATCTTAAACAAGCACTAAATTTTCTCATGTACGTATACGCTATAAATATGTATTGGTTAATTATTTCCCTAAATGTTCTCTTATGTAAAAACATAAAAAAGACTACAATTAGGCGAATTAAAATAAAATGTGCAGTACAATCGAAACATTGTTACCAAAGATTAGAGAACAATTAGGCGAATATGAATAAAACCGTGTAATCGAAACATTTATTTGAAAGTGAGGCATTAATGTGCTAAATATGGCCAATTTAAAAATAAAAATGTATTTAAAACAATTGTAAGATACAGCATAAGTGTTATGCATAAAATTGATAAATAATCGGTTCCATATTCTAAAGGGCAAAAATACTAAATGGTCGGTCCTATTCGTAAGGACCACAAACAATATCTGCAACAGATGTTGCACGAAACTCCAATGAAAAATCTTGTTCTACAGAAGTCAACAGTCCCACATATAAACATGGTTTTTTATGATGGCCGTGGTATGTACTTTAATACAAAAATGCCAAATGGCCGGTCCCTGGGTTCGGTCATATGAATATCAAGCAATATCTGCAACAGATGTTGCACGAAACTTCAATGAAAATTTTGTTCTACAGAAGTCAAAAGTCCCACATATAGACATGGTTTTTAATGATGGCCTTGGTATGTACTTTAATACAAAAATGCCAAATGGTCGGTCCTTGGGTTAGGTCATATGAATAACAAGCAACATCTGCAACAGGTGTTGCACGAAACTTCAATGAAAAATTTTGTTCTACAGAAGTCAAATGTCCCACATATAGACATGGTTTTTTATGATGGCCTTGGTATGTACTTTAATACAAAAATGCCAAATGGTCGGTCCCTGGGTTCGGTCATATGAATAACAAGCAATATCTGCAACAGATGTTGCACGAAGCTTCAATGAAAATTTTGTTCTACAGAAGTCAAAACTCCCACATATAGACATGGGTTTTAATGATGGCCTTGGTCTGTACTTTAATACAGAAATGCCAAATGGCTAACGAAGGAGATTGGAACAAACAAATTAAAACACCGAGACTTTCTAAACGTAAGGATCAGAACGTTTTAAATCGATATAGAAGTACCAAAAGTTTGACGAAATACGATACAAAACACAATTTAGAAAACCAAAGTTGTGTTAAGGAATTAACTAAGAAGCAAATGTGTCTTCTTCAAAATCAATTCACATTTGAGAACGAGGATTTGCACAAAGTAACTGTTTACTTTACTTGCGCATTTGATTCCATTGCTCAAATTTTTTATATAATGAGAATTGATTCGGTTAGTTTACGAAATGTGTTCAGTGCGTTCCAGCAAAGTGAGTTCTTCGAATTTATTTATAATTATAGTAATTGTAATTATAGCCTCAATTCAAATTCGTACAAAATTCGGAGTTTAATTTTATTAAAATATTTTAAAATAAAAATTTCTGGACCAGTTAACGTGGACGCCTCTACCAATGTCGGACAAATCATGGAGTATTTATTACCGAAACTAATCAAAATTGAATTTAATTACAACACAGTAATTGACAAGGAGTTTTTTTATTTACCTGTCAATTTAAGAAATTTCCATGAAACGCATTTAAACGATTTTCAAACCAGAATTTTTGTTCCAAATTTAAGTTGGTCTACCTGCAATAAAAAAACTTGCGAGAAGCGAATCGTTGCAAAATTTGGAATTGTAGTCGTCGATGTTCAGCCATTTGATGTAAGCCAGTTATATAAAATTGAATTAAAATCAATTCAAAACGAGTTGCTACTATCCGATCAAAATTACAGGATTAAAGGTGTAATTTACTACGCAATGGCCTTAAAACACTACAAAAGCTATATAAAGAGACCATATGGAAATTGGGAGGATCACGACGATCTACAGGAATTTATTACCACTGCGTCAGGCAATACATCCGTTAATCCCAGTATGTTATTTTACGAAAAAATTTAAAAAATGAAATATTCTTATAATAAAGCTTTAACAGCACTGTTTTGAAAGTGGTCTTTTATTTAATTTACAAAAGGAATATCCACGATCGCTAAATTAATAATATCAAAATATAGAACTTTGTAGAACAAAATTTTTCATTGAAGTTTCGTGCAACACCTGTTGCAGATATTGCTTGTTATTCATATGACCGAACCCAGGGACCGACCATTTGGCATTTTTGTATTAAAGTACATACCAAGGCCATCATAAAAAACCATTTCTATATGTGGGACTTTTGACTTCTGTAGAACAAAATTTTTCATTGAAGTTTCGTGCAACACTTGTTGCAGATATTACTTGTTATTCATATGACCTAACCCAGGGACCGACCATTTGACATTTTTGTATTAAAGTACAGACCAAGGCCATCATAAAAAACCATGTCTATATGTGGGACTTTTGGCTTCTGTAGAACAAAATTTTTCATTGAAGTTTCGTGCAACACCTGTTGCAGATATTGCTTGTTATTCATATGACCGAGCCCATGGACCGACCATTTGGCATTTTTGTATTAAAGTGTATACCAAGGCCATCATAAAAAACCATGTCTACGAGTATATGTGGGACTTTTGACTTCTGTAGAACAAAATTTTCATTGAAGTTTCGTGCAACATCTGTTGCAGATATTGTTTGTTATTCATATGACCGAACCCAGGGACCGACGATTTGGCGATTTTATATTAAAGTACATACCAAGGCCATCGTAAAAAACCATGTCTATATGTGGGACTTTTGACTTCTGTAGAACAAAATTTTTCATTGAAGTTTCGTGCAACACCTGTTGCAGATATTGCTTGTTATTCATATGACCGAACCCAGGGACCGACCATTTGGCATTTTTTGTATTAAAATACATACCAAGGCCATCATAAAAAAACATGTCTATATGTGGGACTTTTGACTTCAATACAACAAAATGTTTCATTGAAGTTTCGTGCAACACCTGTTGCAGATATTGCTTGTTATTCATATGACCTAACCAAGGGACCGACCATTTGACATTTTTGTATTAAAGTACATACCAAGGCCATCATAAAAAACCATGTCTATATATGGGACTTTCGACTTCTGTAGAACAAAATTTTTCATTGAATTTTCGTGCAACACCTATTGCAGATATTGCTTGTTATTCATATGACCGAACCCAGGGACCGACCATTTGGCATTTTTGTATTAAAGTACATACCAAGGCCATCATAAAAAACCATGTCTACATGTGGGACTTTTGACTTCAAATACAACAAAATGTTTCATTGAAGTTTCGTGCAACACCTGTTGCAGATATTGCTTGTTATTCATATGACCGAATCCAGGGACCGACCATTTGGCATTTTTGTATTAAAGTACATACCAAGGCCATCATAAAAAACCATTTCTATATGTGGGACTTATGACTTCTGTAGAACAAAATTTTTCATTGAACTTTCGTGCAACACTTGTTGCAGATATTACTTGTTATTCATATGACCTAACCCAGGGACCGACCATTTGACATTTTTGTATTAAAGTACAGACCAAGGCCATCATAAAAAACCATGTCTATATGTGGGACTTTTGGCTTCTGTAGAACAAAATTTTTCATTGAAGTTTCGTGCAACACCTGTTGCAGATATTGCTTGTTATTCATATGACCGAACCCAGGGACCGACTATTTGGCATTTTTGTATTAAAGTACATACCAAGGCCATCATAAAAAACCATGTCTATATGTGGGACTTTTGACTTCTGTAGAACAAAATTTTTCATTGAAGTTTCGTGCAACACCTGTTGCAGATATTGCTTGTTATTCATATGACCGAACCCAGGGACCGACCATTTGGCATTTTTGTATTAAAGTACATACCAAGGCCATCATAAAAAACCAAGTCTATATGTGGGACTTTTGACTTCTGTAGAACAAAATTTTTCATTGAAGTTTCGTGCAACACCTGTTGCAGATATTGCTTGTTATTCATATGACAGAGCCCAGGGACCGACCATTTGGCATTTTGTATTAAAGTGCATACCAAGGCCATCATAAAAATCCATGTCTACGAGTGTATGTGCGACTTTTGACTTCTGTAGAACAAAATTTTCATTGAAGTTTCGTGCAACATCTGTTGCAGATATTGTTTGTTATTCATATGACCGAAACCAGGGACCGACGATTTGGCGATTTTATATTAAAGAACATACCAAGGCCATCATAAAAAACCATGTCTATATGTGGGACTTTTGACTTCTGTAGAACAAAATTTTTCATTGAAGTTTCGTGCAACACCTGTTGCAGATATTGCTTGTTATTCATATGACCGAACCCAGGGACCGACCATTTGGCATTTTTGTATTAAAGTACATACCAAGGCCATCATAAAAAACCATGTCTACATGTGGGACTTTTGACTTCAATACAACAAAATGTTTCATTGAAGTTTCGTGCAACACCTGTTGCAGATATTGCTTGTTATTCATATGACCGAACCCAGGGACCGACCATTTGGCATTTTTGTATTAAAGTACATACCAAGGCCATCATAAAAAACCATGTCTACGAGTATATGTGGGACTTTTGACTTCTGTAGAACAAAATTTTCATTGAAGTTTCGTGCAACATCTGTTGCAGATATTGTTTGTTATTCATATGACCTAACCAAGGGACCGACCATTTGACATTTTTGTATTAAAGTACATACCAAGGCCATCATAAAAAACCATGTCTATATGTGGGACTTTTGACTTCTGTAGAACAAAATTTTTCATTGAAGTTTCGTGCAACACTTGTTGCAGATATTACTTGTTATTCATATGACCGAACCCAGGGACCGACCATTTGGCATTTTTGTATTAAAGTACATACCAAGGCCATCATAAAAAACCATGTCTATGTGTGGGACTTTTGACTTTTGTAGAACAAAATTTTCATTGAAGTTTCGTGCAACATCTGTTGCAGATATTGTTTGTTATTCATATGACCGAACCCAGGGACCGACCATTTGGCATTTTTGTATTAAAGTACATACCAGGGCCATCATAAAAAACCATGTCTATGTGTGGGACTTTTGACTTTTGTAGAACAAAATTTTCATTGAAGTTTCGTGCAACATCTGTTGCAGATATTGTTTGTTATTCATGTGACCGAACCCAGGGACCGACCATTTGGCGATTTTATATTAAAGAACATGTAGAACAAAATCTTCATTGAAGTTTCGTGCAACACCTGTTGCAGATATTGCTTGTTATTCATATGACCGAACCCAGGGACCGACCATTTGGCATTTTTGTATTAAATTACATACCAAGGCCATCATAAAAAACCAAGTCTATATGTGGGACTTTTGACTTCTGTAGAACAAAATTTTTCATTGAAGTTTCGTGCAACACCTGTTGCATATATTGCTTGTTATTCATATGACCGAGCTCAGAGACCGACTATTTGGCATTTTTGTATTAAAGTACATACCAAGGCCATCATAAAAAACCATTTCTATATGTGGGACTTTTGACTTCTGTAGAACAAAATTTTTCATTGAAGTTTCGTGCAACACTTGTTGCAGATATTGCTTGTTATTCATATGACCTAACCCAGGGACCGACCATTTGGCATTTTTGTATTAAAGTACATACCAAGGCCATCATAAAAAACCATGTCTATGTGTGGGACTCTTGACTTTTGTAGAACAAAATTTTCATTGAAGTTTCGTGCAACATCTGTTGCAGATATTGTTTGTTATTCATATGACCGAACCCAGGGACCGACCATTTGGCGATTTTATATTAAAGAACATGTAGAACAAAATCTTCATTGAAGTTTCGTGCAACACCTGTTGCAGATATTGCTTGTTATTCATATGACCGAACCCAGGGACCGACCATTTGGCATTTTTGTATTAAATTACATACCAAGGCCATCATAAAAAACCAAGTCTATATGTGGGACTTTTGACTTCTGTAGAACAAAATTTTTCATTGAAGTTTCGTGCAACACCTGTTGCAGATATTGCTTGTTATTCATATGACCTAACCCAGGGACCGACCATTTGGCATTTTTATATTAAAGTACATACCAAGGCCATCATAAAAAACCATGTCTATATGTGGGACATTTGACTTCTGTAGAACAAAATTTTTCATTGAAGTTTCGTGCAACACCTGTTGCAGATATTGCTTGTTATTCATATGACCTAACCCAGGGACCGACCATTTGGCATTTTTGTATTAAAGTACATACCAAGGCCATCATAAAAAACCATGTCTATGTGTGGGACTTTTGACTTTTGTAGAACAAAATTTTCATTGAAGTTTCGTGCAACATCTGTTGCAGATATTGTTTGTTATTCATATGACCGAACCCAGGGACCGACCATTTGGCATTTTTGTATTAAATTACATACCAAGGCCATCATAAAAAACCATGTCTATATGTGGGACTTTTGACTTCTGTAGAACAAAATTTTTCATTGAAGTTTCGTGAAACACCTGTTGCAGATATTGCTTGTTATTCATATGACCTAACCCAGGGACCGACCATTTGGCATTTTTATATTAAAGTACATACCAAGGCCATCATAAAAAACCATGTCTATATGTGGGACTTTTGACTTCTGTAGAACAAAATTTTTCATTGAAGTTTCGTGCAACACCTGTTGCACATATTGCTTGTTATTCATATGACCTAACCCAGGGACCGACCATTTGGCATTTTTATATTAAAGTACATACCAAGGCCATCATAAAAAACCATGTCTATATGTGGGACTTTTGACTTCTGTAGAACAAAATTTTTCATTGAAGTTTCGTGCAACACCTGTTGCAGATGTTGCTTGTTATTCATATGACCGAACCCAGGGACCGACTATTTGGCATTTTTGTATTAAAGTACATACCAAGGACATCATAAAAAACCATTTCTATATGTGGGACTTTTGACTTCTGTAGAACAAAATTTTTCATTGAAGTTTCGTGCAACACTTGTTGCAGATATTACTTGTTATTCATATGACCTAACCCAGGGACCGACCATTTGACATTTTTGTATTAAAGTACAGACCAAGGCCATCATAAAAAACCATGTCTATATGTGGGACTTTTGGCTTCTGTAGAACAAAATTTTTCATTGAAGTTTCGTGCAACACCTGTTGCAGATATTGCTTGTTATTCATATGACCGAGCCCATGGACCGACCATTTGGCATTTTTGTATTAAAGTGTATACCAAGGCCATCATAAAAAACCATGTCTACGAGTATATGTGGGACTTTTGACTTCTGTAGAACAAAATTTTCATTGAAGTTTCGTGCAACATCTGTTGCAGATATTGTTTGTTATTCATATGACCGAACCCAGGGACCGACGATTTGGCGATTTTATATTAAAGTACATACCAAGGCCATCGTAAAAAACCATGTCTATATGTGGGACTTTTGACTTCTGTAGAACAAAATTTTTCATTGAAGTTTCGTGCAACACCTGTTGCAGATATTGCTTGTTATTCATATGACCGAACCCAGGGACCGACCATTTGGCATTTTTTGTATTAAAATACATACCAAGGCCATCATAAAAAAACATGTCTATATGTGGGACTTTTGACTTCAATACAACAAAATGTTTCATTGAAGTTTCGTGCAACACCTGTTGCAGATATTGCTTGTTATTCATATGACCTAACCAAGGGACCGACCATTTGACATTTTTGTATTAAAGTACATACCAAGGCCATCATAAAAAACCATGTCTATATATGGGACTTTCGACTTCTGTAGAACAAAATTTTTCATTGAATTTTCGTGCAACACCTATTGCAGATATTGCTTGTTATTCATATGACCGAACCCAGGGACCGACCATTTGGCATTTTTGTATTAAAGTACATACCAAGGCCATCATAAAAAACCATGTCTACATGTGGGACTTTTGACTTCAAATACAACAAAATGTTTCATTGAAGTTTCGTGCAACACCTGTTGCAGATATTGCTTGTTATTCATATGACCGAATCCAGGGACCGACCATTTGGCATTTTTGTATTAAAGTACATACCAAGGCCATCATAAAAAACCATGTCTATATGTGGGACTTTTGACTTCTGTAGAACAAAATTTTTCATTGAAGTTTCGTGCAACACCTGTTGCAGATATTGCTTGTTATTCATATGACCGAACCCAGGGACCGACCATTTGGCATTTTTGTATTAAAGTACATACCAAGGCCATCATAAAAAACCAAGTCTATATGTGGGACTTTTGACTTCTGTAGAACAAAATTTTTCATTGAAGTTTCGTGCAACACCTGTTGCAGATATTGCTTGTTATTCATATGACAGAGCCCAGGGACCGACCATTTGGCATTTTGTATTAAAGTGCATACCAAGGCCATCATAAAAATCCATGTCTACGAGTGTATGTGCGACTTTTGACTTCTGTAGAACAAAATTTTCATTGAAGTTTCGTGCAACATCTGTTGCAGATATTGTTTGTTATTCATATGACCGAAACCAGGGACCGACGATTTGGCGATTTTATATTAAAGAACATACCAAGGCCATCATAAAAAACCATGTCTATATGTGGGACTTTTGACTTCTGTAGAACAAAATTTTTCATTGAAGTTTCGTGCAACACCTGTTGCAGATATTGCTTGTTATTCATATGACCGAACCCAGGGACCGACCATTTGGCATTTTTGTATTAAAGTACATACCAAGGCCATCATAAAAAACCATGTCTACATGTGGGACTTTTGACTTCAATACAACAAAATGTTTCATTGAAGTTTCGTGCAACACCTGTTGCAGATATTGCTTGTTATTCATATGACCGAACCCAGGGACCGACCATTTGGCATTTTTGTATTAAAGTACATACCAAGGCCATCATAAAAAACCATGTCTACGAGTATATGTGGGACTTTTGACTTCTGTAGAACAAAATTTTCATTGAAGTTTCGTGCAACATCTGTTGCAGATATTGTTTGTTATTCATATGACCTAACCAAGGGACCGACCATTTGACATTTTTGTATTAAAGTACATACCAAGGCCATCATAAAAAACCATGTCTATATGTGGGACTTTTGACTTCTGTAGAACAAAATTTTTCATTGAAGTTTCGTGCAACACTTGTTGCAGATATTACTTGTTATTCATATGACCGAACCCAGGGACCGACCATTTGGCATTTTTGTATTAAAGTACATACCAAGGCCATCATAAAAAACCATGTCTATGTGTGGGACTTTTGACTTTTGTAGAACAAAATTTTCATTGAAGTTTCGTGCAACATCTGTTGCAGATATTGTTTGTTATTCATATGACCTAACCAAGGGACCGACCATTTGACATTTTTGTATTAAAGTACATACCAAGGCCATCATAAAAAACCAAGTCTATATGTGGGACTTTTGACTTCTGTAGAACAAAATTTTTCATTGAAGTTTCGTGCAACACCTGTTGCATATATTGCTTGTTATTCATATGACCGAGCTCAGAGACCGACTATTTGGCATTTTTGTATTAAAGTACATACCAAGGCCATCATAAAAAACCATTTCTATATGTGGGACTTTTGACTTCTGTAGAACAAAATTTTTCATTGAAGTTTCGTGCAACACTTGTTGCAGATATTGCTTGTTATTCATATGACCTAACCCAGGGACCGACCATTTGGCATTTTTGTATTAAAGTACATACCAAGGCCATCATAAAAAACCATGTCTATGTGTGGGACTCTTGACTTTTGTAGAACAAAATTTTCATTGAAGTTTCGTGCAACATCTGTTGCAGATATTGTTTGTTATTCATATGACCGAACCCAGGGACCGACCATTTGGCGATTTTATATTAAAGAACATGTAGAACAAAATCTTCATTGAAGTTTCGTGCAACACCTGTTGCAGATATTGCTTGTTATTCATATGACCGAACCCAGGGACCGACCATTTGGCATTTTTGTATTAAATTACATACCAAGGCCATCATAAAAAACCAAGTCTATATGTGGGACTTTTGACTTCTGTAGAACAAAATTTTTCATTGAAGTTTCGTGCAACACCTGTTGCAGATATTGCTTGTTATTCATATGACCTAACCCAGGGACCGACCATTTGGCATTTTTATATTAAAGTACATACCAAGGCCATCATAAAAAACCATGTCTATATGTGGGACATTTGACTTCTGTAGAACAAAATTTTTCATTGAAGTTTCGTGCAACACCTGTTGCAGATATTGCTTGTTATTCATATGACCTAACCCAGGGACCGACCATTTGGCATTTTTGTATTAAAGTACATACCAAGGCCATCATAAAAAACCATGTCTATGTGTGGGACTTTTGACTTTTGTAGAACAAAATTTTCATTGAAGTTTCGTGCAACATCTGTTGCAGATATTGTTTGTTATTCATATGACCGAACCCAGGGACCGACCATTTGGCATTTTTGTATTAAATTACATACCAAGGCCATCATAAAAAACCATGTCTATATGTGGGACTTTTGACTTCTGTAGAACAAAATTTTTCATTGAAGTTTCGTGCAACACCTGTTGCAGATGTTGCTTGTTATTCATATGACCGAACCCAGGGACCGACTATTTGGCATTTTTGTATTAAAGTACATACCAAGGACATCATAAAAACCATGTCTATATGTGGGACTTTTGACTTCTGTAGAACAAAATTTTTCATTGAAGTTTCGTGCAACACCTGTTGCAGATATTGCTTGTTATTCATATGACCGAACCCAGGGACCGACCATTTGGCATTTTTGTATTAAATTACATACCAAGGCCATCATAAAAAACCAAGTCTATATGTGGGACTTTTGACTTCTGTAGAACAAAATTTTTCATTGAAGTTTCGTGCAACACCTGTTGCAGATATTGCTTGTTATTCATATGACCTAACCCAGGGACCGACCATTTGGCATTTTTATATTAAAGTACATACCAAGGCCATCATAAAAAACCATGTCTATATGTGGGACTTTTGACTTCTGTAGAACAAAATTTTTCATTGAAGTTTCGTGCAACACCTGTTGCAGATATTGCTTGTTATTCATATGACCGAACCCAGGGACCGACCATTTGACATTTTTGTATTAAAGTACATACCAAGGCCATCATAAAAAACCATGTCTATATGTGGGACTTTTGACTTCAATACAACAAAATGTTTCTCTTATGGTATTAAGTACCTCTTTGTTATGGTTGACTTGAAGTTTGAGAATAATTGATGGCTAGTTTTTATGGTGCAATCATTAAATTTAAGCAATTTGACACCTTGAATTGCCAATGTATCCGGTCCACAGGTTGAATATATTATTTCTCCTTTTTGTGATGACATGAATAAGTAACCATCTTCTAGTAGCTGCGTTTCATTGTGGTACTGTGCTTGTACTAGTTTACAATCTGGTGCTTGATTATTGAGCAGGTTGGGTATGCATGTGTTGTTGTTGTGTTGTATTTGCTCCAATTGACAGTAATATACTTAATTACAGGAATATAATTACAGGAATTGGGAATAATGGAATCGTTCATGATATATGTTTTAATTTTGTTATGGAGGAAAATTTCTTTGTGAAATTGTGGTATTTCTATTATGACAACCAAATTAGTGTTGTTGTAATATGCTTTATTGAGTCAATGAGTTCGAATTGTCCTTCTGCTGTATTTTTGATTGATTGTTGAACTTCTTCATAGTCTTTCTGGTCCAAATTTCCCGTTATGGATTTTATGAATGTGCCCAATGGATCAAATAGCCCTCGCTTAACCCTGTTAGGTATGTAAGGCATACGATTCGAGATGGATGTCCTAGTTTTATTAAATTTTCTCTCCAGTATATCGATACGACACTCCTCTGATTTCTTTTTAGAGACAATGAGTTGTTGTAGTGAGTTAATTGCGTTTTCTATATTTGAAAGACTTGTTTCTAGATCTTGCAGTTCGATCACATGAAATAATTTGATATACGATGTGATTACTCTAGCGTTTCCTAGTGATATGGCTACGAGTCCTTTGTTGTTTTGTAGGTCAAAAGCTTCCAGGCTTTTTGTCTGGGCTGACCTGTTTATAAAACAGAAGGATATTAGTTTGTATTTTTCATTATTTTATTCTTATGTACTGTTCTTTTGTTGGTTGTTAAAGTGACGTCTCCGTCTTCGGTAACTATATGAGGAATATATTTGGACTCAAGTTTGCTCCTAGTAGTTCTTTTTTCAAATATTTATTGTCCTGGTACGTATGGACCAGGGGAATCACGTGAAGCGTTCAATTTTTGAATGTTTTTGGCCTTAGACAGGTTATTTAGCTTGGCAATGTGTTGTGCTATGGCTGAATATTGGCGTCTAATGCCTTCTATATATTGATCTTCGTTTTCCGGAAGATTCAATGAAATGGGTTTTATTACTATGTGACCTCTGTGAAGCTCGAATGGTGTTAATTTTGTACTTGTGTTGATATCATTTGGGTTATTGATGCTCTTGGATTTTGAGCATGAATTATTCTGATAACCTCCGTTAGCGTAGAATGGAGCCTTTCTATGGGCGAATTTCCATTAGATGACTTAGCTGTAGTTATATGGAGATCGAATTTTAAGGTTTTTGCGAATTCTTTAAAAAGAACCGAATTAAATTCTGTTGCGGAGTCCAATGTAATCAATTTGGGGATTCCTTCTCTACTAAAATAGGATAGGAATTTTTCTATCATTGTTTCCGTCTCCCGATTTGGAATCTCGAAAGCTGCTGCGTATTTCCAGAATTTGTCCACAAGGGTTAAAAAATGTTTTCCTGAAAGGGCAAATGTGTCGCCGTGGATTATTTCCATGGGACCATTTGGTATTTGTTCAAGTTACAAATATTACATTTGTTAATTATTTGCGTATTTTTTTGTTTCATTTGAGGAAAATAAAAATTTCGTTTAAGTTTCTCATAATTTTTCTGAACTCCCCTATGATAAGGTTCGTGTTCATTATTTATGGTAGATGTTTGTTCGTTCTCGAATTCGAGATCAGTTCTCATATTTTGTATCGTCATCCGTATAGATGGAGTATTATGTCTAAATCAATGTTTGAGAATTCTGCCTTTTTCACTGTATTACGCTGGTTCCGATTAAATAAAACTCTAGCGTCTTCAGTTATTTCATTATAATTTTTATCTTTAGAAATAACTAATTGGTAGCGGAATTCATTTAAACTTGAATTGGATGTTGGTATTTGTGTGTTTGTTTGTACCATAGGGCCGTCACTCTGGGTATTTACATTATTTAGTTGAGATAGCACGCTGAAAAATGTGTTATCAATTTTTATTTTATTACCTTGAGTTATCTGCAGGTTCTCTAGGTTGTTTATTTCAGGAACAATGGGATTTTTATTGTAAGTAAACTGTTTATTTTCCAATTGCCTATTGATTCCAAGGCGTGAAAGGGCATCTGCATTAGTGTTGGCAGATCCTTTTTTATGAGAAATGGTGTAATCGTATTCTTCGAGTGCCAGTCGCCACCTGATAAGTTTTGAAGTTGGATCTTTGGCGTTAAAGAGCCAACGGAGTGGTTTATGGTCAGTGACGATATGGAATTTTCTACCATATAAGTAAGGGCGAAAATACTTTGTACCCCAGACTGGTTTTAGATAAAGTACGAGAGACGTAAGCAATCGGAAGATTGTTGTTGTTAAAATTTTGACTTAAAACAGCGCCTAACGCATAGTTAGAAGCATCTGTTGTTAATGTAAACGTTTGAGTGAAATCTGGATATCTCAATATTGGTTCAGATGCTAATAAATGTTTACATGTTTCCATGCAATTTAAAAATTCTTGATCGTGGTAGATCACTGAATTTTAGAAAAATCGTTGATGAATTTTCTATAGTACCCGATGAGACCAAGAAAAGATTTGATTTCTTTTTGTGTCGATGGTGTTTTGAACTGTTTAATTGCCTCGATCTTTTTGGGATCGGGTTTTATTCCTTCAGGAGTTATAATGTGCTCTAAGAAACCGATGGATTTCTGCAAAAACTGTGTTTCCTCAATTTGTTTTTTTAAGTTGGCTTCAGTTAACTTTTGAAACACTTGTTTTAATTTAAGAAAATGTTCTTGCAAGCTGGTGGTAAAGATGATAATATGATCCATGTAGCACAAGACGTTCTTGCCTTGTAAACTCGAAATGACCAATAGGTATTGAAAAACCAGTTTTGGGAATATCTGAGTTCTTGATTTCGATTTGATGAATACCGGCAGCCAAATCTATTGTTGAAAAGTAGTTGGCTTTTCCTAGTTTTCCAAGAATATCCGCTGTATTAGGTAGAGGATACTTGTCGTCAACGGTTTGAGCGTTTAGTTGTCTAAAATCGACAACTAATCTCCATTTTTTATTTCCATTAGTGTCAGGCTTCTTTGACACCATCCAAATGGGCGCAGACCATGGGCTAAATGAAGGTCGAATTATTTTATTTTTAACAACTTATCTATTTCAATTTCAATCTCCGGCTTTTGATGTTCCGGGTTTTTCTTTTAACAAATTTATCTCGTGTTATTTGTGAACGTTAGTTCTTGATTTTCATCATAAAATAAATGTAGGAATTGTTTACATAATTTTAATATTAGTTGTTTTTCCTCATTGTTTAAATTTTCCGTGTTGATCTTTGCTTCAGAGTCAACTTGCATAACTTTTTTGTTTGCAATGTGGAAATTTTCGAACTTTTTTATTTTTTTTTTATTTTTCCTGATCTGTTCTGGGGCCGAAGCTCTCCCTACTCTTTCGCGGTTCGCTTATTTACGTCCTTACTTTACGCCTGTATTGGCCAATTCGAGGACGTACGGATATGGGTCCGATTTTGTTACCCCATCTGCACATTGCATTGCATAGCCAGTATAGACTGGCATGAAAGATGGGTCGGCCCGTGAGCCCCGCACTCCGACAGGGGTTCATAGATGTGTTCCTTCTCATCCCAAATCGTAATTTGTTGGTGAAAATTCCCTTTGCATCCTGCCCCTATCGGGATTCGAACTCGGTACCTCCCGATCCAAACACCAAAGCTGTAACTACTATGCGATTTGGTCGGTGATTTTCGAACTTAGTGACATTTATTTGAGTCGTGAGCTCGACTATTTCGTCTTCTTGTCCTAGATTAATAATTTCTACTATTGCTTCGTATGGGGAACATGTGCTGTAAATACCTTCCTGTATATTGAGATTTTGTGAGAGCTTGCTGCTTTCAATATAAAAATTGCCTCTCTTGTTTGTTACCGGTATAGTTACGAATTGTTTAGAATTTGTTTTTATCTTGATAGATGGTATTCTTGGCTTGAATTCCTTATGAATTTGAAGGTTATATGTTGGTGTTTCCAACTGGTTTTTTTCGATATTTATTTTTGCATTCATAATTTGTAAATTTTTGTAGCCAATGAGTCCATCAAAAAAATCGGGAAACTTAAAAAGGACAATTTTTAGTTTCATTGGAATTTCTTTGAATTGCACTGTTACCATTTTATTTATTTCCGTTGGGGAAAATACGGACCGGTGATCGTCAAATAATTTTGAAAATCTTGGATTTATATAAGATTTGTCTGCTCCTGTATCTAGCAGAATTTTTACAGTTTGGTTTTTTCTAGTGAGTAACAAAAAACGAAGTTTATTTTGTTGATTTAATTTATTTAAGAAGTTAATGTCTGTTCCGAGGCATCTTGCAGAAAATCCTCATCATCTATGTATTCTCAATTATTTACGTTTGGTTCTTGTTTAATATTTGTACTCGGAAAAAATGTTTTCTGTTTACCCTGATCAGGCGATTTATATTAAGGCTTATTATCAGGCTTTGCTTCCGGTTTATTATTCGTGGTATCGGAATTTTGTTTTGTATAGTTAACTGAAGTTCGGAAATTACGTGAGTTATAATTTTTTACGTGTGGTTTTTGTAATTGAATATTTTTTAATCTTAAGATGTTTTGTTCCTGTTGTACGAAACTAAAAGCCTCCTGCAAGCCGCTTGCACCATACGTTGACCTATTTCGGTTAATCGAACTTTGTTCGAAAGTAATGTTAATATGGCTTGAATTTTTTTAGAGAGTTTTTGGGACTCTAAGTTAGCTTTTATTAACGAAAATAGTTCAAGTTGAAGGTTAGGTATGCTTCGATTATCAGCATATTTGTAGACAAGATGTTGTCGTATTGGTTGCTACTCAGTGGTTACACCATGTGTGGTTAATGATTGACTTGCACTTTCGATTATTCTATTGCGTATATTTTGAATTATAATTTTATAACTTGGTAATTCCTTAATAGGTTCAATTGCTTCTACCACTTGGTCTACCGAATCAAGAAAGTGAAATAATTCATCTTTCTTGCCCGAAAAGACTGGTTGATTTTTTGTAACTACATCTACTTTGTAGCTATCAAGAATTGAATTTTGTTTTCTAGCAATTTTTCCATTTTGAGTTTTCTGATCTGGATTGGTTTTATAGGTTGATAACCAAGATTGCGTTGTTTCAAGAACCTATCTAGTTTTTCGGTATCTATTTCGAAAGACCCGAAGCTTTTGGATATTAAATAATTTTGAGATTCGTTTAATGAGGAGTTGCCGTGTGCGCCGTTAAGTTTTCCGAATCGGACATAGAATTTCACGAAATTATTTTTTATTTGTGCACCTGATTACATTTTTTATATTATTACGGAAAGTTCCGATTTGAGGTTCTTGTCGGTTTTGAAATAAAGTCCCGCTACTAACACGTTAAACATTCTCCAAGTTGATCATTATTATTTTTTTATTTTTTCTAATTAAATGCATCGACTTGATTGCCACATCACCTAATAAGTTCAACGCATACATTGGATCTTCTTCAGCATGAGAAAAAAATTCAAAATTAGCCACAATAATATCGCAGAATTATTTATAGAAGTTGGGTAAATGTCTTGGGGGACAGATTTACATATAATAAGAAGAGTGTTCGGAGGAACCAACCATGTTTTCTTCAGTATGATATGGAATTACGATTTGATTAATATTATGGGGCATGAATTTTCAAGATTATTTTCAACGACGTCAAATCCACACGTTGATTCATTAATGGACAAGGTTGGAATTGCCGATTTTCTTAAACATATCTTCTGATTCTCTTTTGTCTGCGGCATGAAATAGTGCTTTTCAAAATGTATCGAACAAACAATTGAATTTCTACTTGGTGCCATTTGCTCACCGAAGCCAATTGATTTCAACCATTGCTTTTTCAATTCTCCACGTTTTGGTAACCTAAAAACAAATGTTTACATTATAATTTCTGCAAGAAATTGTATTTACAGTACATATTCCAAAATAAAAATTAATTATGAAACGCAAAGCACTTAGCACATGAAGTAAACGACGTTTTATTAAACTAAAATAAAATAAATGCGGCACTGCTAATAACATATGTTTACAAAACGATAAAAACCCACGCCAAATCATTTTCTTTTTAACATAATTTACATTTTATTTTATATAAACACTTACTGGTGGTACGAAATTTCTTCCTGTAATTTTTTTGGCGTAGTTTTGCACTTTTTCACAAAACACTTCATTTTATTGAATGTTTCTAATTTTTATTACCAAATGATGCACTATACACAATCCACTAACTATTTTAATAATTTTTTAAATATTTTAATTAATATTTTCAAGATTTTTTAAAAGCACAAAATTTAACGCGTCACTTTAAACAAAACCAAAAAATGGTTTGACCGCTTTTTATTTTGAGATATGAGACCGCTATATGCATTTTTTATATAACCATCCTGCTCTGGCTTGTGACACATGAAATAGCGAATTTTATATGGGAAAAATCTTTACATTCATTCTATAGTTTATAATTCTATTTATGTTTATTACATGCCTAAATTATGATGATTTCTGGTAATTTTCAGTAATAACAATACTCTATACTGCAAACATTTTCAAAACAAAGTAAATTGGGAAACTGTTGTTTTGTAGGGAAAAATAATTTCCCATTTAACTTTGTTTCGAAAATATTTACACCAAACTTATTCCCTCAATAGTTCAGAAAAATACAGTCTTGACAAAAATGGTATGAAAATATTTTTCACAATTCCCTTTTCCCAGGGAAAGCCAGAATAGTGCCACTGCTTTAGGCTTTACACAAGCCAGTACGGTTAAATATGGCTCATTTAGCAGGCTATTTGTATTACGTAACGTTAATTTCGTTCTTTTTTGGGAAAGTATATGTTCATGCAATTTATTTGCAAGTGATTAGCGCTTATTAGCGCTCTTTTTGTGTTTACCAAAGCGAGCAATCAGAATTGCATATTGCAAAAACCAACGAAAAATCCTTTCAAAAAACAATATGGAATTTTTTTTTTGACTTTATCTAAGCCGTGTTTTAATATTGGAGCACTATCCAGCGCCGAAGGGAAATTTCTACTGAAACTGTAGCTATTTATTCACTGGTGCCGCTATACCATAAAAATGAAAAAATAAATTCATCCATAAAACAAACATTTACTGTGCGTTTATAACGGGTGTCCGCCGGAAAGGTATACTACTTTGTTTAGCCGCCATTTAGGCGAATATTAGTATTGACAGTTCATACTTGACAGTCGTGAAGTAGACACGTGGCAAATTTATTATGGCAAAATATTCGATAAACCATCGTGTTTTAATCGTTAAAATATTTTATCAAAATCAATCATCGATTACTGTGACGATGAGAAAGTTACGTGAAATTTTTGGGAGAAACAACGTGCCAACAAAACGCACTATTTATCGTGTAGTGAATGATTTCGAAGAAAGAGGGTCTATAAGTGATAGGCCCAAGCATGGGCCACAACGTACTGCAAGATCGCCTGAAAACATTACTGCTGTTCAAGAAAGTGTTCAAAACAATCCATCAACCTCAATTCGACACCATGCTCAGGAGCTTGGTCTTCAAAGAACAAGTTTGGCCACAATTTTGCACAAGGATTTGCATTTGTTTTCATTTAAGATTCAGTTGACACAAGAGCTTCTTCCACAAGACCATTTACGCCGCCGTACAAATGCCAATAGGATGTTACAGCTCGCCCATGACAACCCCGATTTTCATGAAAAAATCATAATGACGAGGCACATTTTCATTTAAATGCATATGTGAATAAACAGAATAGTCGGGTCTGGGCAATGGAAAACCCTCACATTATTCATCAGTCACCTTTACATCCATTAAAAGTGACAGTCTGGTGTGCAATTTGGTTAGGAGGAATCATTGGACCTTACTTCTTTGAAAATGAAAACGGCGTAACGGTAACTGTGAATGGGGAGCGATATCGTGATATGATTGAAAACTTTTTAACGCCACAACTGCATACTTTAAGCTTGATTAACATGTGATATCAACAAGACGGTGCCACATCGCATACAGCCAGGATTACAATGGAATTACTGCGAGAACTCTTTCCACAACAAGTTATTTCAAGAAATGGTGATGTTGATTGGCCTCCACGGTCGCCTGATTTGACTGCTCCGGACTTCTTTTTGTGGGGATATCTAAAAAGTAAGGCTTATGGAAACAAACCAGAAACGCTTGAGCAACTCAAACAAAATATTCGTGATGAAATTAATGAAATACCGCGTGAAATGTGTGAGAATGTAATGAAAAATGTGCTCAAAAGGGCTCGCATTTGTGAGGCTAACAGAGGCGGACATTTATCTGATATTTAATGTTTTGATTATTCAAATTTTTTTCGGCCGAAATTTACTGTTAACTTCAATAACATGTAATTTTCGGCTAATATCAACAGAATTTTGTACTACGACCTGATACGAAATATGTCGATAATGCAGGTTTTTTTTCGGCTGAAATTTTCGGCTATCTTCAGTAGCAAAGAGGAACTATATATTATGGATTAAATCCAATCCGGTCTTGATTAAATCGGTAACGGGTTTATAACAGTTATAACAGTACTGTGCTTAATAAACTGTCCAATTTCCGGAAAACGAATTAATGTCAAATCCATATATTAGGAGGCACTGAATAGCATGCATGTTCTGGCGTAAATTCAATAAGCCCGATAATAAATTCCTCGGTATCGGTGAATTCCTGTTATATCAATGGAATTAAAATACTTGAACAGTGCCACCCGACGTTCGAAGCTACACCAACTGCTCACACAATGAGCCACGAAAATTGTTATCCTCTTAAAATGTTTTAAATAAATATTTTTTTAATAAAAAGTTTTGAGTTTTTATTTGCGACTTCATATCAACTACAGCCCCTTCATCACTATCATTGATACCGCGTGATGGTGATTCTAGATGACGTACTCTTCGTTAAATTGAGATCACTTCGAAACCACATTAGGGTACCATCTTTACCGGACCCAACTAATGAGTGTCCCGAATCATATGCAGCAATATAAAATGGTGGCGTATTTGCCAAATATGCTTGTTGTGATCGGTTTATACGCTGATGGCCATCCAGTCCTGTAGAAAAGTACATAGCACACTGTATTCGACACCTGACTCATTCGATGGGAATGATGGTGTAATCAAGGTGTAAGCAAACATGCGTTGCCCTTCAGAATTCATTGTTATTTCCATTTCGCTTTTACGTTGCTTCCGAATTTCCTATCACTGTTTCTTTTGTCCACTGGATCGGCCAGGGATACGTCATGACAAATCATTTTATTTCAATCAATTCTGTATTTTGACCTAAGAGTACTTATAGAGACCTAAGAGTTCTTACGTTTATTAATATAAGATTTTAGAACATTCTTGATTCGGGACAATGTTTCCTTGATTTCATACAAATTATTCTTACCAAACTATTCCTTATCCAGTATTGGAGTTTGCACGAAATTTGCTTGCCTCATTTAATACCAATCCGCAACACTTTCTGCTACCATATCGATAGCTGAAAACTTTTGCAACCGATAAAAATTTTATGAACAAAAAAATTTTTTTTTCTGTCAAATATATAGCAAAAATAAAAATGGCGGCTTACAATGAGCAAAAAATTTAGATCTATTTTTATTTTTTGGTTGGCACGCTTGAGGAAATCATTTGCTCAAAGATAAAAATATTTCAACTCGAGTGTGGAATTAGTAGGCGGGGCATAACGCATTTCACGAAATTTGATTGGTTTAGAGTGCGGAAGCGCTTTAACGACCTGAAATATACCAAATAACATTTATTTTGGAGTGACGTTATAAAAAATAAATCATCTTGCTGCGTTTTAAATTTTTATTGTAGGATTAAGTTTCTAATGGTTTAAGGGTTGTACAAAACAAAGAAAATTTAAAATTCCCCTTTGAAATGGATAGTGCTCCCGATAGCGGCTCCCGATAAATAGGTAGAGCAAAATTTTTTTTTATCGATTTTTAACTAAAAAGTTGAATGAAAAATCTTAGTTTATAATTAAATAAATTAATTATCTGCAATAATAGCGCGCTAAATATAAGTTTGGACACGGCATTAATTATATCTCGTAAATGCGAAAGAATTTTATGAGTATGCATAATTTGGATCTAGCTAAGTTCGTCTAGCTAAGCTGGCTAAAATCGATGCCGTGTACAATGCGAACTACAAATAATGTTAATTGACACGTTAGATAAGTAAATCGGCCTAAAACTATTTACCAATAGATGCAGTCGAAGTTATTTACTAATTTTTCACCATGACCAAGGGCAACTGAAATTTCCTGTAAAACTTGCAAAAAATCTCGACTAAAATTATTGGCTCGTTTTGAATTTGGTCCCATCTTGTGCAAATAAGTATAAAATTTGACTGAAAAATTAGTTGCGGGCAAATAGGTGCTCGATACGTTATTTTCAACGGCCTGTATATTTCCCGGGATGAAGTATTCCCCAAAAGGCGCTTGTGTGAACAAACACAACTCACCATATTTAAACTCTGGAGGATCCGAATCATTTCCCGGTTTTCGTTTATAATAATTTTTAATTTTCGAACACATTCCTACTTGGTTCATTAAAAGGGGATGTTCTTCACAAAAAGTCAATCAAAATTAATTCACCATGCCGACCAGTCAGGTCTCATAAAGAACATATCTCCACCACCAGACGCAGTTCTTTCATTCAACATAAGTTGCGGGTTTTTTTTAAATGTATTTTAGCAGCGGTAATACAGGATGAGGTTGAGTGAATGCTAATAGCCATATGCCATATTGACAATAATACTAATGTTAATTAAATTGAATTTAATCTACGTTATCCAACAATTAATCACAAGCCGTACCGTTGATAAACTGGCTTTGACTCCAGTTTTTGCTCTTGTTTGAATAATCTCCCTTTTATCTGTGGGCGTTGTAGCCTCTGCAATGCGTCCTTTTCTGTTTTTTTTCATAATTTTCAATATTATGGATGAAATATTCAATTACAGTTGTTCCCCAACAATTTTTTTTACTATTTCACGTTTTCAGAATCTTTCTTCCTTTAAAAATTCGATTTTTGCTTTTTCGCCTTCGGAAAGTGTCTTTCCCTGACCATAAGCACCAACTGTTCACTACTAGCTGTAATCAAGTTACGCATTGAAAATTCATGTTTTTTGACTAGATTACTAGATTTGCAAAAAATACAGACACAGAGCGACAATCTACCCTCAAATGCATGTATAAAGTATATTCTCGTTACAAATATGGAAGTTATCGACATTTGAAATCAATATAATAGGTGGTCGTAATTAACTGAAGCGGAGTGTACCTATGTAGCAATTGTGACTTTGTGCGACTTACATTTAGTAATGTAAACAATACTTGTGCCTAATTTCTCTAGCGTCCTGCTATCAACCCGAAAGGTAGGTGAAAGGTGAAAAAAATATTTTGAAAGTTCAGTCTGAATACTCGTAAACGTCATAAGAACAGATAAAAAATACAATCTGTAATCCCAGAAATATTTTTGGTACCTTAACAGCAAATTGATTTTTTTTTTTATAGTCGAGCTAATATCCGGCTTTACTTTACATATGCAGATTCTCTTGTGTATACACACACATACATAAATCGTTTAGCTTCCTGCCATCTCAAAAATGTCATGTTCTACACAAAATTTTTCAATTTAACCCAGAGTACAAGAAAAAATAATCGATTTGGTAAAATGTTTGCGATGATAAATGCTACAGAGTCCTGTGAGACCTAGATTGACATGTAAACATGGTTCAAAATTATTTTTACTCTCATGTTGCACGTATAGCAATCAAATTTCGATTATGTGTTTATACAATTACATACGAGCAAGTTGTATTTAGTATATAGGCCCACCACAATATATGTTTGGAATTCCTTTCGGATTTCAAGTGACATTTATGTGAAATATTACGATAGGATATTTTGGATTTTCGTTTACCCCACAATTTTGGGAAATGAAATAAAATAATTTTGTGGCATATTCCTGCGGTAATACACACACACACACATTTGTAATTACATAGACATAACAAATTTTGATGGATCGCGACCTCTACGTTCACTATATAAGGTAATACACCGAAATAAGCCAATAGAATGGTTATTGTTACGCAACATCCGAGTATACTCTTACGCCAGTGTTGTGCCATTAACAAATGCCGTCGAAAATGTAGTAAATGTAGCGAAAATTATTGTTTCTGTCAGCAACCACCAAATTTAATGATTTCTTTGGTATATTGGGATCATTTCATGATCATGTTTCATGTTCGGAGAAAGGTTACCTCCATGAAGCTAGCCCAAAATTTTACTCCGAAATTTTGATTGTTTACTTATGGCAATACCACTTTTGTCGGGACCATAGACACCATTCACAATTTCAGCCGCCTGACTTGCATTTTCGCCTTTATCGAAGCAAAATTGTAAAATATAGCGAATTTTCTCTTTGTTTACCTCCATTCTTGACTCGCTATAACTCACAACTGAATCAATTAATCAAAACAACGACAAAAGTTTTGTTTAGTAACCTAAAACCCACCTAGGGCAAAAAATACTGGATTTATTTTTCCCCAACCCATTATTTCTATATTGTTTATAGAGACACTGCCTTTTCATTAAGCATCAATTCGTTTTCGATTTTGCAAATAAAACACTCAGCGATTTTAAGTTACAAACTTTATTTCCCAACACCTTTAATTTCACTCACTAATTCCACGCTTTATAACTACTATTCACTTATTTCACTTTTACTGTTCACTTTTATTTTTCACTCTGTTTCACTTTTTACTTCTTAACTTGCACTGTTCAACTGTTGAATATAATTTATCACGCTTGCATGTGATAGTTTCCGCGAACCAGTATTTTTGGTGACGACTGTCACCGCCCTTTACAATTGCTTTCGTTATTACCATATCACCCTCCACGTAGAATGCCATTCTAAAATCCAATTCTCAATCAGTACTGGAGGAATACTAACTTAATCCGACAAGTTCGAAGCGTGTTAAGAATAATAATCGCCTCAATAAAATTATGAACTTAGACTAGGTTCGAACTCGCAACCTTTCGATTAACAACATTTGGTGGTGTATAAGAGAGAAGGTGTTTAGAGTAGAATTCGTAACACTGCCTTAAATCTGTTCGTCCCGATGATCTATCAACGTAAGCCACTTTCATCTTAGTTCTGTGGTCTATAGTTGAATCCGATATACAACATCGTTAACCGTTTCATAATGTTATAAGGCCCTCCTTTGCAAATCCCTTGCTTTACGCTCTTAGTTCATACCTCGTTTTAATGCTATCGTAGGACTTTGCGTTATGGCTTCTTATCATTACGAATCCTGTTCACTCTTCATCTTAGATCGACTACGTATTTATGGTGTGCGACTGGATCGGTTTCTAGTAACCAAAACTTGGCATTGTTTGACTGCACTGCGATACCCTAGGTTAGGTTGGGTTAGGTCAGAGAGGCTGATATCGCACACTTGGGCCAATAGTGGCCCATTGTGATACCACAGGATCCTATCTCCCCATTACTCCCGTTGAAACCATCCAGAGCAACTTATGTAGCGTCTCACAATCCACAGCCCGCAAGTTCCAAAAGGATGTCCATACCGTACACAGTGCCGGATACGAGCATAGGAAGTGATCTAAAGTCTCTTCCTCCTCTTCGTCCATACAACTTCTACAAAGGTCATTCTTCTGTAGACTCAGCCTTCTCGCATGTTCCCCAAAAAGACAGTGTCCTGTCAGTATCCCTACGACCAATCCTACCTCTCGTTTTCACAGGGATACTAGTGCCTTGGAGCGCCGCAAGTCCAGTATCCCCACTATATGTTACATTTTCCAGAGCTGGCCACCACACGCCCACCCCGTACATCTGCACAGGTCTTACCACTGCGGTATAAAGCCAGCGCACCAGCTCTGGTTTTAAGCCCCATCTCTTACCTATGGCGTTCCTACACGAGTAAATAGCTATTTACATTAGCCTTATTCACCCTTTCCATAATGTTAGGCTTCCAGCTGAGCCTAATGTCCAAGATTATGGGCAAAAATCTCGCTCTATCAGCAAAAGCCAGTCTAATGCCGTTCATGGTACCGGAATTTTATATTTCTTAGTAAATAGTATCAGTCCGTCTTGGAAGGGTTGACCTCTAATCCACATTTTCTGACCCATTTCGTAACGATCAGGAGTGCATCCTGCATCACATCCCTAATCGTATCCAGATATTTGCCTGAGATAACTATCGCTATATCATCTGCATACGCTACCACCTCTGTCCCCTCTCTTTCCAGTTCCAACAACAATCCATGCATCACTACACTCCAAAGAAAGGGGGACCTCCCTGCGGGATTCCTTTAACCACCCGTCTTCTAATGGTGGACTCCCCCAGTTCCGAGGTAATAGTCCTGCTTACCAGCATCTGGTTTATCAACCTACTTATAGGGTAGTCCACCTTCAAAAATGACAATCCTTTCATGATCGCCTCCGATTTTACATTATTAAAGGGTCCCTCTATGTCCAAAAATGCTATCATACGAAACTCTTGAGAGTAAGTTGACTTCTCAATCTTTCGTACAAAGCTGTATGCACCGACTTTCCCTTACAGTATGCATGCTGCGACATTGCCCAATTTCTTGGTTCAATTTTAATTCGAATAACCACATCTACCAGTCTTTCCAAGGTTTTCATCAACAGAAAAGATGATAGAGTTACAGGCGTCAGGTCCTTTGGACAAGCATGTAAGCTCTTTCCCGATTTCAGAATAAAGACTACTCTGACCTCCTTCCATTTCTTAGGAATATAGGTCAGTTTCAGACATCCCCTGAAGATAACCTCCAGCCAGGGGATGATAACTGCCGAGTTTCTTTGGATCTTTGCTGGTATAATCCGATCCGGGCTCCCCGATTTATAAGGCTTGAAACCGTTCAGCGCCATCGTGTCATCAAAGCTTCCCGAAACATGGGTCTCCATGAGAAGCTCCAATGATTCCGCATTTGAAGCTGTCCATGACCCGGCCGGAGAAGCCTAAGAGACTTCCTCCACTCTCCAACAGAAGAGTCTCCAAGACCCCCGTTGTGCCTTCCCCAACTCTTTTTGTACTTTCTTAGTCCTCCTTATAGGAGTCCCAATCCCGAACCTCCCTTGTGTTCTTGACTTTATTAAAGGCTGTGCTTTATCAACTCCGGGGCCCATCATGTCGGTTTCTACCTGCCCCTAGGCTTTATCTTGGGGGCACGCAGCATTAAATGAAAGATTGCATGCCTTTGTGACAATATCAACCTCTAATCATCATCTAATTTCTCTAATCTCGCCGGAAGTCCAGGGACCTCCAGCGGCAATAATTCCTCCAACATCTCTCCATATTTGTTACAGTTTGTCAGTTCCGGATAACAGGTTTAACGTTGAGGTTATATGTTACATATCAATGATGAGAGAATGAGTGCTCTCTCGCCACTCTCCACCCTTTGATCATATGAAAAATTGTTTCTGACGCAAAGGTCACATCTAAAACCTCCTGTCGATTTTTAACAACAAATGTTGGTTCTCGCCCAATATTGCAAACAAAAAGGTTAGTATTTAAAAAGTAATCAAAAAATAACTCACCCCTCTCGTTAATGTCTATGCTTCCCCAGATTGTGCGATGCGCGTTTGCATCACATTCAAGTATAACACCTAGCCTTCTTTGACCTGCTTCCTGGATCAGTTCCTTCAGCTTATCCGGCGGAACCTCCTTCTCGCCCATATAGGCTGAGGCTAGTCATAAATTTTCACAGTCAACCTCAACGCTCACCGCTGTAACATCCCCGCTACTAAATTGAGAAAGAAGAAAAATATTCAAATTACTTTTTACTGAAATACACGACCTTATCTTCTTAGAGTTACTTGAGTATAATAATTTATACTCCTTCGTTCTGAGGCCATATATCCTGTTATTGTTAATCCAAGGTCCTTGGATCAACACCAAGTCTTCAGCTGACTTAGTCAGTCTGAGAACGAGAGCTGCCGAGGCAGCTTTCGTGTGATGCAGGTTTATTTGTACAATATTATTCATTGAGATCTGGCCTACTCACCTCTTCCTGCACTACCTGCATCGGGGTAGTGCCATCTGGCTCGTTTCTTCGGACGCCATACGCCACCCGTTGAGAGTTCGACAGGATGTCCCCATCAGACTCAAGAAAGGGAGAGAGAAAGAGAGAGAGAGAGAGCTACCTCTCCTCACCAAACTCTCCGCGTCCGAAACATCGCTCTCCCGGTCGTCCCGCGCCCGATTGACCGTCTCCCAAGTTGATCACTCTTTGATTTTGTTAGGGAAGCCTGGAATTCTTTATTGATTAGCATCATTGCCAATCTAAAGCCCCCCTTAGCATCCTCCTGCTTTACAATCTTCCAATCTTCCGTTGGAAGATCGGGTTTGTTGGCCTGTACGATCTCAAGGACCTCCTCTGGCTTGTTCGTGTCGGTTGGTAACCAGATGCATGCCCTCGGCCTGCTCAGGATTTCTCCTTTGCAGACTGCTTCACGCCCTGCCACACCTCGCCTACTTCAGTCACTGCTCTTTTATAGGGGCGCACCGATCTCTGGTCCAAGCACGAAGTTAACTTCACGCGCCCCTGGTGCCATCCCGCATCTCTTCAGGACGGAGGGGATCCCGGATTTTCCTTCAGGACCCTCAAAAATATGGAAGTTAGTGCATTATACACAACTTTCCACTTCTCCGGTATGATGCTCCCATCTTCCTGACTTCTGTCAATGACGGCAGCAGCACTTCTGCCGGGTGACAGCACTTCTTTAGGATCTAACTGAATAGCTTCGGTTTTTGATCCTTAGGGGGCGCCCCACTTCATGTCTATTTGCACCTTGCTTTGCTTGCTGCCGCCCGCTTCAAGCTCATCCTCCGACAGTTTTCTTAGCCCATGCCACAGATTATTTCTGTTCTACTGTAAGCTGCCTCTCAGGGGTCGCAGCCAGTTTCTCCAAAATTCTATACGCGGACCTTCTTTCCCTGTACCGTCGCTTCGCCGGAGGGATCTCTCTCAATCCCCCACTATTTTGATTGATCTTTGGCGGTCCCGCTTCCTACTGGCTTCGATGCCATGGTGTCGCTTTCCCTTGCCACTGATGAGGATGTCCCACCTTTATGGATAGAGTTACTCCCCTTCTTTGTACTTTCCGGTTTTTGGAGGGTCCCGGCCCCTTTATTTTTATTCTTACTTTTTCTCTGTCGTTCATATTCCCACGAGTGTCGGAGAAATACCTCCGTTCACGGCTGGGCTTTGTTAAATGGGCCCTCAGCCTAGTCGATCATCAGCACAGGTCGCATGACACCTTAATCCAACCCATTCGCTCACTAAGAACCGCGGTCCCCGGCGCCCTCTCCCCCCTCCCCCCTCCAACATTGACCCGCCCATTCAGCCATTTATATGGATAACCCAAACAAATGGGACACATTCCACTCATGAAACGACCCGTTTATAGGGTTCTCTACTCACTACCTGTGGGACTGGAGAGCACAGGAAGACGCGACGCTCAGTTCGCCGTTGTTAGTAGTCGATGGTGTTATGGCGCGATCAGTTCGTCCTTCCATACTGGATATCAGAGGTTAACCACTCCCCAGTTCGCTGAGAGCCACCTCCCAGCAAAGCTGCAGTTGGGGCGGCTTATTTAATTCACCGCTAATCTACCTATCGATAGGCCGTCCACTATCCACCACCTGTGACCTCCTCGATACATTGATCCCAGCTATCCTAGTTGACATTGACTTATTTCTGCAGTATTTTTTCCAGTGTCCGATTAAACCTCTCTACCATTCCGTCTGACTGTGGATGTAATGGTGTGATAAGACTCTTCTTTATGTTAAGAATGCACAGTTAGAGTGTAGTGCTTGCGGTACTCCAAATCTGCAAAGCCAATTGTTCACGAATGAGTCGTGTACTGCTCGATCCAACACACCTCATAGGTGTCTTGAAAGAGTAGATTTGTAGTCGCTCGACCCACTTAGCTACTTGCCCCTCTCTCTATCTAGCTTTCACATACCATGAAGGGATTTTGCCGCATACATTATGGTCCTCCATTCATCTCGATCCATTGCTCTCGTCCTCCAGTCTGGGCATCATAATACGCGTAGGTCATGTGCGACTTCGTCACGCCAGCGCAGCCGAGATCTTCTTCCATGATGTACACCAGCTAGTTGTTGATAGGACACTCACAACTGATCCGAGGTATTTAAAGTTTTCAACGCTATCAAAATTATGGTCGCCAATTCCAAGATTTGCCATGGAGATGTTCCTGGGTGTTGCTAAATATTTTTTTTTCCTACTGTTCACCTCCAAACCAAGTCTTCTTGACATGAAACACGATTTATTAAATATGCAGCGTGGAGTTTCAATGTTGCTTTCCCTCACTAAGTACTCAAGCGCCAAATTGAACAGCAAAGGCGCGAGTGCATCTCCCTGTCGAACACCAGATGTTATTTCCTTGGAGTCTGATACAGTTCCTTCAATTAAAATTCTACATATAGTAAAACACTGATCAGTTGCCAATAATGTTTTCGGCGAAAGATGAGTCTGGCAAATAAAACATTAACCAACACTTTGTAAGCAGTGTTCAATAGAGCTACTATATATCACGATAGTCTCCACATTTAACATGGCCGCCTTTTCCAATTCTCCGGCAGCTCTTCTTTGTCACAAATAGAGTCGATCGTATAGATGGGGATTTGATTGGGCGCCTTTCCATTTTTCAATAAACTTATCCCTGCGTCTACTTCCTCCGCTGTGGGATATTCGATAAGGACCTCTTCATGTGGAGGAGCTATTGCTCAGGTAACATCAGCCACGTTTTTTCTCAGCACTCCTAGTTCCGCTTAGAAGCTGATGTTTTCGATGCACGATCTCATATGATCGCGCTTCTTTTGTCGAAGATATTTAGTCGTGGCTTTCCTAGTTATGTAGAGTTAGTGACAGCTGATTGGCAACTCTGCAGCGAGGCTTGGTCTTTTAAAGCATCGATGATTGTGGATTCTCTTTATGTAGGAAAACTTACTTGATACAACTATAAGTGGTATATACTTACTCCTTGGGTTCTGCTCGAAGAACAAACATTTGTCCATACGGATATTTGTGGAAATGTTTTACACCGTCCACCACAGCCAACAGTTCTCTGTGTGTTATACAATAGTTGTTCTCTGATTTAGAGAGGGATCGTCTATATTATGCGACAACTCGCAAAATGAATATCCCAATGGCCTGCTAATAACTTATTTGGGTCCGTCAGCACGCCATTGCTAGAAACAATATGACCCAGATAGCTAACTTCTTCTCTAAGCAGTCTTCATTTCGTTGTACTGAACTTCAATCCTGCCGTCCGGATCGCTGTTGGACCTCTTACAAGTTAAGCTCTCAAATGTAGCAGGCGCATTGCGTCTGGATCCTGGATGTACTGAAACTCAGTACAAGAATATTTTCTCCTGCAACCGATTAACGTGTTCAAATGTCTAAATTTAAAACTTTAGAAGTTATGTTGTTCAACATAAATCGAAATTTGATGTGTGGCATGTATGACTCAATAGTTTTATAGTGTTTATGTATATTGTTTGGTTAGGCTGACTTTATAGTACATATTTCTATGTTAAGAAATGTTATGATGTTCTAAAACACCGCACACAGAAAACATGCACGCAATTTTTATACTCGTATATCGCAAATCCGGAAATTAACTCAAAACTAACAAACAAGATTAAATTTCAATTTGCACGGAGAGTTCATAAAAATAATGGAAATATTTTTAGAATGTACTGATTACTTTCGTATATACATTACATGTATGGATTGGTGGAACCACACCACCCACCCAAATATTCATATTGCTATCTATTGTATAGAGTCAATTAAACTAAAAGCTTTCAAATATCTAAACGTAAATATTCAGTGCATATTCGATGATAGTTCAAGAAGGTTAATACTCCGATATATGTAGAATACATACGTACGAGTATTCACAATGGGTTTATGGATTTTTTATTGTCTTTGACTCGTATTATATTCAAACTAGCTCAGATACCGAATTAAATTGCGATAAAAGAAACTATTATTGGAAGATTTTGAATCTGCATTTCTATATGCACATGTATAACACGCTACTCGGTTGGCTCAGACACTTGTAAAACAGAAAAATCCTTTATGATTCGTTGCTAAACAGTAAATTTCGATTTCCGGAAAATCTACATCTAATTAGCGTAATTTGTTAACGCTGTGGAATTATCACTACATAGTATAAAACCAAATCGCTTTCTCTGTCCCTATATCCCTATGTATGCTTAAATCTTTAAAACTACGCAACGGATGAGAGAGGAAGAGAGAGAGAGAGTGAGAGTGATTGAAGAGGAATGTTTATATACTGTTATTTTTGAGGTTTCTAATGTGATGTCGTAAATAATTACATTTTTTCCGCCTACATTGCAAACACAGACTGAACCCTACGAGATTTATCAAAATAATGTACTAAGTATTGTACACATTGAAAAGGTCTACAGAAAACTCCGCGATGGTATATGTCTATCTCTTATGAATATCCCACAATAACATTTTTTTGTCATTTACTTTTTACGCATCAAAATCCGTTGCGTAGTTTTAAAGATCTAAGCATACATAGGGATATAGGGACAGAGAAAGCTACTTTGTTTTATGCGTGTGAAGTTTTTCACACTTTATTTCACACATATACGTATACGAATCATATTGGAATACACAGAGTCCAATTGGATTCTAATTGATTTGTTAAAGTATTAGTGCATCTGTACACTGTTATGAAATGAATTATTTTTTCAGGAAATATGTCATTACAATTAACTGGGAATTTTTAAGTAAAATTACATATTTTATTAGAATTTGGTAGTGTTCGATAATGTGATTATTTTAATATAACTTAATATGAATATATTTTTGATATGTCTCGTTAATCCAAATTTTACTCACGGTCCGATTGATGTCTTATCAATTTTTTTTTGTTAGATTTTCTTATACGCAGTTTGCAACTGCAACAAAATTATTGAAAGCTAAAGCTGCAATGACGAAAATTTATCGTAAGCAACACAACTTTCCAAAGAAGCATTCCAGAGGTTACGTTAAAGGTTGCTAATGGCTTTAATTAGTTTATATCAATTGATAACATTTACTAACAATGTGAATGATACAGTTCGTATCGTGCCGGATTCGGATACTTTGTCAGGTAAAGTTTGTGTACTAAACTATTAGTACGTAAACCAAAGTTGCAAACCTTGAAAGCCGAGTACTTTAATTAGAACTAAACGTTATAACTCTAATTAGATTCCTAATTAAATGATTTTGATATCGAAATTTAATTATTAGTGTGGGCTAATAGTATAATGGTACGCCATTTCAAATGAAGTGTTAAAGTTTTCCGTTTCAAGACAAATTTGATTTTCTTAAAAAAAAATTCGTGAACACTTTGGGACTCGGGTTGAAGAATGATATGTAGCCTGATCAGATGAGGAATTTAATTAGCTATTAGACACGCTATCGGAACCTGAGTCAAGATCTCTGGTAAAGAGTGTTAATGGCCATTTTCCGTTCCAAGACAAATTTGATTTTATTCGAAAAAAATTCATGAACACTTTGGGACTCGGGTTAGAGGATGATATATGGACTGATCAGATGAGGAATTTAATTAGCTATTAGAAGCACTATCCGAACCTGAGTCAACATCTCTGGTAAGGAGTGTTAATGGCCATTTTCCGTTCCAAGACAAATTTGAAAAAAATTCAGGAACACTTTGGGACCCGGGTTGGGGGATGATATATGGGCTGGTCAGATGAGGAATTTAATTAGATTGATACCAGCAAAAGAAATCGTAGTATTCGTCGAGTATTGAAAGACCGTAACGATTGTAAGGAGTATGTGATAAAAACGAGTCGCTATTATTATAACGTTTGATCCATACCAAACAATTTGAAAGAATGGATTGTGACATCGAAATGCTACTTAAACTAGTTTTCAAAACAATTGTAACTTTTTACCAACAATACCCTGCACCTGCACCACTAAAATTACAACTTCGATGTCAGCGGCTCCCGATGTTGTTTAAACGTAATTTTCGTTGACGCCATCGCAGCAGATCAGAAACGATTACGAAATAAGCTCGACCATCAAGAAATGATTTTGGCCATATAAGACAAGAATAGCTGATTCTACTAAAAGGTAGCTAACCGTGCATTTAACTGGCCCAGCAATGAAGCCTAAGGTAATGTAATTCAATTTGCATTCAAAAAGTTTTTTCATAAACGAATTATTGGATACTGATTTATGTTGATATCGAACAAAACGTTCGAAAAGTTAGTTTTTAAAAAAAAATTGTATTTTGAGTTGTAAATAAACTTTATTTTTTGGGAATCAAACCGATTTTTAGTTATGGGCAATACCGAGACATCGATTTAATTTTTAATATGGGTGTGAAATATTGAGCCTTGTACTCTTGCGCTCTCGCGGGAAATTTTGTTACTACGAAAAAGTTTTTAGTCAGCATTGTTTAGGAAGTTTCTATTAAAAGTGTTCTAGGAAAGCTTAATGTTTTTTTATATTGCGTTAAAATAACGGGTGTTTTTTTAGGAGGTTTGTTTTTCCGATAGATGTCGTTTTATTTTATGACAGTTGTTTTGACAGCTCAAAGTGGCATTTCTACTCAGTATTGTTTGGCAAATCATTATGAATAGGTTAACTCCAGAACAACGTTTTCAAATCGTGGAAATTTATTTTCAAAATCAGTGTTCAATTAAAAATGTTTATAGAGCACTTCGTGAATTTTATGGTGCACATAATCGTCCGTCAGAGACCACCATAAAGAACGTAATTACCAAATTTCGGTCTACATTCACTCTTTTGGATGCCAAGCCACCGACAAGAATGAGAAGAGTTCGTACAGAAGAAAATATTGCTGTCGTTGAGGCCAGTGTCGAAGAAAACGACAATTTATCGATTCGTCGTCGTGCTCAGCAAATTGGACTTTGTCCATCGACTTTATGGAAAATTTTACGTAAGGATTTGGGTTTGGTGCCATACAAAATTCAATTGGTGCAAGAATTAAAGCCACACGACCATCGTTTGCGCCGTGAATTCAGTGATTGGTCGTTAAATCAATTGAACGAAGATCCATTTTTTTACCGTAAAATTCTCTTCAGTGATGAGGCGCATTTTTGGTTAAATGGATACGTCAACAAACAAAATTGTCGCATTTGGAGCAAAGATAATCCACACGCCGTTCTAGAATTACCAATGCATCCTGATAAATGTACTGTTTGGTGCGGTCTATGGGCTGGTGGGATCATCGGTCCATATTTCTTTAAAAATGAGGAAGGACGACGCGTTACCGTGAATGGAAATCGATACAGAACCATGTTAAATGAGTTTTTGTTGTCAAATCTTGAAGATATGGATATGAATGAAATGTGGTTTCAACAAGATGGTGCCACTTGCCATACAGCACGTGAAACAATCGACTTATTGAAAGAAACTTTCAACGACAACATTATTTCGAGAAATGGTCCGGTGAATTGGCCTCCGCGTTCGTGCGATTTGACGCCACTCGATTACTTTTTGTGGGGATACGTGAAGTCATTGGTTTATGTGGATAAACCTCAATCGATTGACGCTTTGGAAACCAATATTCAACGTGTCATTGCTGACATACGCCCTCAAATGCTTGAAAAAGTGCTGGAAAATTGGACCTCCAGAATGACATTTGTGAAAAATAGTCGTGGTAGCCATATGCCAGAAATTGTGTTTAAATGTTAAATGCCAAAAAATTATCTACCAAATAAAAAAAAATTTTGGTCATTTCATAATTTTATATGTGTTTTATTCAAAAAAAAAATCGGCAACCTCTTAAAAAAACACCCTATATAAACACAAACACTAATTTATTTGTAATTAATATTAAAATTATCAACTTAAAAATAAAATAAGTGTCTTGGGTGTAACTGAAGCGAACTTCATTTTTTGCCACTTGTTTTGTTTTCTATACTTTCCCTAGTCTCAATACGGCCCACTATGGAACATTTGAGGTACTAATTCAATTTTGATAATATTTACAAAACTGACGATTTCAGCTAGGGTGACGATTTCTTTTGTTGGTATCAATCTAATTAAATTCCTCATCTGACCAGCCCATATATCATCCCCCAACCCGGGACCCAAAGTGTTCATGAATTTTTTTCGAAGAAAATCAAATTTGTCTTGGAACGGAAAATGGCCATAACACTCCTTACCAGAGATGTTGACTCAGGTTAGGATAGTGCTTCTAATAGCTAATTAAATTCCTCATCTGATGACCCCATATATCATCCCCCAACCCGGGTCCCAAAGTGTTCATGAACTTTTTTCGAAGTAAATCAAATTTGTCTTGGAACGGAAAATGGCCATTAACACTCCTTACCAGAGATCTTGACTCAGTTTCCGATAGTGCTTCTAATAGCTACCTAAGTTCCTCGAGCAAGGTTGCGATACCTAAATCTAGCTTTTAACATGAGGTGTCAAGTGTAAACAATTTTTACTAGCTAATTTTTCCTAGTCCTATTCTTAAGGCAGGAATTGTTAAGTGCTAGCATAGAATAAAATATTTCTACTACAATAAAAACTACAAAATATGCTTTGTTTGACCTTCTACTCGACAGTGGATAAATATTATTTTTCAATCAGAATATTATTTTAAACTGTTCAATAACGGGATGAAACAATAAACTAAAATTTAGTTTAGTTTATTTTTGCTAAATTTCACTGAATCGCTATACTGAATTTATAATTTTTGTATTTCTTTATTTTATTACATTACTTGAAATTGCATACAATTTTAGTACACACGGACGTGTTGGTTTTAGTACTAATTTTCGTATAGGAACACTCAAGTTTCCTAATTAGATTTTAATTTAACAGTGTTAAACTAATACATACATAAAAGTGTGAATTTGTGAAGAACTTCACACGCATCTTTGTTTTATACTATGTAGTGATGATTTAAAAATTGCGGGACATAGCGTTTCTCTTTTGTTGTTGATGATTGTTGATTATCTTTTGTTTTAGTCGCACGAATTTAATTAAAATCGTAGTTTAAGTTGAGGTATTTCAGTTAAAAAAAAGAACTGAATAGAATAGGTAGCTTTTGTTTTTTATGATTATTGATTATCATTTGTTTATAAACCATTTGTTTCTAAATGGTAAGTATTTAGATATTTTTTATTGCGGCACATACTTATAATATGTCAATTTGTGCATAGGTAATCATACATATAGAACTGAGTAAATTTGTACAGAAATTATAAAGTCATGTCTGGAAGGCGTCGTCGTTCGAATATAGGTCGTAGTACAGTGAATGCCAGAAGAGTACGTTCAGCAAGAGATGAAGAATCGTCAACGGAACGTGAGGCTCGCCTCAGTCAGGCTCGGGATAGATATAGAGCTGAGAGAGAGAATCTTCAGTAGAGCGTGAGGTTCGCCGCAGCCAGGATTGAGATAGGCATACGGTTCAGAGGGACAGAGAATCATCAGTAGAGCGTGAGGCTCGACTCAGTCAGCTTAGGGATAGATATAGAGCTGAGAGAGGGAGAGAATCTTCTGTAGAGCGTGAGGTTCGCCGCAGCCGAGATAGGGATAGACATCGAATACAGAGAGCCAGAGAATCATCAGCACGAGTTACTAATTCATGTGTAAATAAAGAAAGTTCTGCCATGAATTACGATCCTTCGATTTCTTACAAGGATGATCGTATAGTATCAATAGGTACTATGTCAGTAGTGTGTGAACATTGCTTGGCATTGAAATTCAAGGACGAATCGAAAGGCATGTGTTGCTTACAAGGAAAAGTCAAATTAGAAGAAATTCTCCCTCCACCTGAACCACTTCACCCTCTTCTTACGGGTGATCATCAGAAATCCAAACAATTCATGCGCAATATACGCCGTTATAATAACGAATTTCAAATGACCTCTTTTAAGAGTAAGCAAGTCGTTGAGCGTGGGTTCATGCCTACATTTAAAGTTCAAGGGCAAGTGTACCACTTAGCTGGGAGCTTGCTACCACTTCGACCCGATGATCACAAATTTCTGCAAATATATTTTATTGCAGATCCAGATACACAAGCATCTACTGCATCCAGCAGATACTTCTGACTTTAATGTCGTAATCCATGCAAATATAGTTCCTGTTGGAGAACACAGAGGACGATACAATGCGCCTTCCACGAGTGAAGTAGCAGTGGTGATAGCTGGACAGCAATTTGACAAAAGAGATATTGTATTGCATAGTCGTGATGATAATTTGCAAAAAATTTCAGAGTTACACAGATCTTATGACAGCTTACAATATCCGTTGATGCTATGTCGTGGAGAAGATGGTTATGCCATTAATATTTCTCAAGTTAACCCAATCGGTGGTACACCTCTGCGTAAAACAGTGTCATGTACGAACTACTATTGCTACCGTATAATGACAAGATGTAACAATTTCAACACTTTGCTTAGATATGGAATGTTAACAAACCAATACTTGGTAGATCAATATGCGAAAATTGAATCTGAGAGATTGGCCTACATCCGTAATAATCAAACTAAATCGAGAGCCGAAAATTACTTTCATCTTCAGGATGCTTTATAGGCGAATGAACACCGCAACGGCATTGGGCAGTTGGTTATACTACCTTCATCATTCACAGGTGGACCTCGATATTTACACGAAAAATCGCAAGACGCCATAAATTGGCCGGAAATCAAAGAAAATATTAACACCAATTTAACTCCACAAGACAGATACGATATAGTTAACAGAGTCTTCCATTTAAAAGTACAGAAACTCCGGCACCTCATTAACAAGTCTCATATATTCGGTCCGCCGCGCTGTCATATGTACACAATAGAATGACAGAAACGTGGCTTGCCACATGTACACCTGCTGGTGTGGTTAGTGAACAAAATTAGACCAAACCAAATTGACAGGGTTATTTCAGCTGAATTACCGGATAAAGATGAAGATCCTATCCTGTACGAAATGGTAAAGAAACATATGGGACACGGCCCTTGCGGGACTTTAAACCCGAATTCTCCCGAAAACCGGAAAACTCAAACAAGTATTAGCGATGACGGATATCCCAAATATCGTCGACGATTGCCAGAACAGGGTGGGCAAAATGCTACCGTCCGAAACCATGATATGGATAACCGCTAGATCGTTCCCTATAATCCGCTCCTTTTGAAAATGTTTGATACCCACATCAACGTAGAGTTGTGCAATTCAATAAAGTCAATCCAATATGTTACTAAGTACATTAATAAAGGCAGTGATCAAGCCACTTTCAGCATACAATCACCAAATGAAGTGGAAAAATATCAGTCTGGACGTTACATCTGCAGCTCTGAAGCTGTATGGAGGATTTTATCATTCGAAGTGCACGACCGGGCTCCCACAATTGTCCACCTTGCAGTTCATTTAGAAAATGGACAAAGAGTATATTTCACTGAGAACAATATACAAGAAGTTGTTAATAACCCGCGGGATACAACATTGACAGCATTCTTCAAGTTATGTGCTCAAGATCATTTCGCGAAAACACTGACATATGACAGAGTTCCAAGTTACTATACATGGAACCAGAGTTCTAAATTTTTTCAAATACGAAAACAAGGTACTGCGGTTGATGGTTTCCCCGGAGTAAAAAAAAACGGATGCTCTTGGCAGAGTCTACGTGATTCATTCCTTTGCACACATAAGAACTGTACAAGGTGTTGTTCACAATACTTATCAAGCAGCATGCAAAGCTATGGGGCTCTTGGAAGACGATTCTCACTGGGAAAACACTGGATCATACGATCAAACGAGACTTTTACAAAATATAGCTCAAGATGAGCCACGATTAAACATCGATCAGAAAAAAGTATTCACTGCATTACTATCAACAATTGATAACAATGAAGGGAAATTGTTTTTCCTTCATGCCCCAGGAGGTACAGGAAAAACATTTTTAATCAATCTGCTTTTAAAAAAAGTGAAATCTACAGGAAAAATTGCGTTAGCTGTTGCGTCATCCGGCATTGCCGCTACGCTTTTGGAAGGAGGCCGAACCGCACACTCTACATTCAAGCTCCCACTGAAAATCGCCACATATGTTAATAACAGCGTCTGTAGCGTTTCTAAACAGAGCAATACAGGAAAATTGATGCGTGACTGCTCATTAATAGTCTGGGACGAAGCTACCATGTCAAACAAGACGTCTGTGGAAGCACTGGATAGGACAATGCGCGATTTGCGCAACAAAAATTCACCTATGGGTGGATGTACAATTCTGTTCTCAGGAGATTTTCGTCAAATCCTACCAGTTGTGACTCGAGGAACACGTGCTGACGAAATAAATGTTTCCCAAAAAAGATCCAACCTTTGGCGACATGTCAATAAATTAGAGCTTAAAACTAATATGAGGGTTTCGTCATCTTCACGTGAGAACAGCCTATTTCCAGAGATGCTGCTAAAAGTTGGCAATGAAGAGTTAACACAAAGTGTGGGAAGGATTAACCTAGAAAACCTTTGTGTTTTGATAGACAACATCGAAGAGTTAGTCAACAATGTCTATCCTGACATTGATAACATAAGTTATAAGACAATATCTTGGTTTAAAGAAAGAGCGATTCTGTCACCAACTAACGAACAAGTAGATAATGTAAATAACTTGATTCTTTCAAAGATTGATGCGCCGACGAAAATATACTACTCGGTCGATACTGTTCTCGATTTGGAAGAAGCTGTTCATTTTCCTACAGAATTTCTAAACTCTTTGAACCCGTCTGGACTCCCTCCTCACAAAATGGTGTTGAAAGTAGGTTGTCCTGTTATTATATTAAGTAACCTGAATCCACCTAAACTTTGCAATGGCACGCGTTTGCTGGTAAAATCACTGAAAACTTTCATAATAGAGTGCACAATACTCACAGGATGTGGTACCGGAGAAGATGTATTGATTCCCCGAATCCCTCTGATACCATCGGATTTACCCTTCCAATTTAAACGTTTACAGTTTCCGGTAAAGACAACTTTTGCAATGACCGTTAATAAATCGCAGGGTTAAACCTTCAACGTTGCAGGCTTAGATTTGAGCGTTGACCGTTTTTCACATGGCCAACTGTATGTCGCTCTTTCAAGAGTAACCTCTAGAGAAAACATGTTTGTATTGTCTAATGACAAGAAAGCTGTGCACGTTGTATATAAAGACATTCTGTAATATATTAATTGTTGTAAAAATAAAATAAATAAGTAAAAATGTAGTGTATGAATTTAGATATTCCAAAGATAGAAGGAAATCTTCATGGTATAGGAAAAGGGGAATTGTTTTACTCCAAATTTAACGAGTACGGGCCACGGGCAGTAATGAATCAATCAAAACTACTCGATTTTAATCATTTTTTCAGTGAGTGACATAGGCTATATATTTTATACTCGTGCGAAGCCGGAGCGGGCCGCTTGTTTCCTTATAATTGAATTTAAGTAGAAGGTCACGACATAAATATTGCTTTACTGATTACCTAAAAGCACTTATAAGAATGAATACTTAAAAAATTCAAAATTGAGTACCTCGAAAAATTTGAACCTTTTAATCCTTTACATGTTGACATGGTATATACCATACGATTGAGAAATTCATGATTAAACGATGCATAAAATCTCATTTAAAACATCTAAAAAAATTTCAGAAACATAATGTATAGCTTTTCGCCATTCTGAAGAACGGTAAGCCATGCATAAAATAAATTAAAAAAAAAGCTTTTAACAGATTTTCGCCGAATTCTGCTTTTCGAATAAATTTACTCGATAATTATTTTCTTATGAATCCTTGGGCATCCCTCAAGGGAAATAACGGTTTTAATATTCTGTATACAATTCACTGTATAACCTACACACCAATTTGAGCTTTCGCAATACAACATACAATTGTCAAAAATTTATGTCTGCCTCAAGAAGATATTACCACTGCAGTCACATAAATCCCTAAAGTCGTAATCTCTTTATATACATATAAAGTGTCTTCGTCGTCAAATGTGGCAAAACGAGTGACAGCAAATAAAAGCGAAATTCTATCGGTAAATTAAAGGCGTGCGACACTAAAAAAAATCGTACGGGGAAGAAGGCGTAAAGCACAACAGCAGCAAATATTAAATTTAAGGAATTTTACGGTTCGTCAATCAAAATAAATAAAACATCGTATATGTCTTCCTTACACACACACACACACACACATATATATATATAAGCCCTCCATCCAAACATTTTAAATCATATTATCGATAAATAATAAGGAAAACATTATTTGAACGAAACACGTGCTTTTGATTTTCCTTTTGAGCTTTTCGTTCTATATATTTTCAATCCAAGCATATTGAATTACGAACTTTGTACCAAAAATGTGAGTGAAACTTAAAAATTACAAAATTGGATTAGTCGGTGAACCTTCGCCCAATTACCATTCCTTCCAGCTTCTGCATTTCGACACGGAATGTTGAATATTGATTCGAAATGAATAAAACCTCTTGACCTTCGGACGATGATAAAAACCGCACCCGCAAGTTCAAAAAAAATAAAATTCAAATTGTTTTTTGAAAGGTTTTTTTTAAGGTTAATTGAACATTTTTTATTCTTTTGTGAAACATTACAAGATCCCAGCATCTTATAATGGAGGCATGTGTAAGCAAATAAAAAAGAAAAAACAATTTGAAATTGTTTTCTTGCGATTTCAGATCCAGAAAATTTTTCGGTAAACGAGGGTGAACCTATATACAGCCTTGGCCAAAAGTATTGAGCACCCAATTTTTCTGGGAGTATCAATTTCACATTACTATTTATTTATATAAAATTAATATTTTGTGGGGCCACCGCTTTGCCTTAATTACGGCAGAAATTCATTTGGGTAGAGAGCGTACAAGATTTTTTCAATCTGCAAGTGCAGACTGCGTTTTAGGTTTGCTTTGTTAATTATTGTGTGGCGCCTGACTCTGCCTTTTTAATAAACTGAAGAAACCATGCCATTGTGCGGGCACATTTATGACATGCCGCGTTATCCTGCTGGAGTTGAACGCCATCCATGTTTGTATCACCAAAAAGTGTTACACAGATTCTAAGACGTTTATGTATTTTGAAGAGTTCATATGGCCCTCACGCACGAACATTTCCTCCAAAAATTTGTATCAACGAATTTTATTTTAAAATCATGTTATTTAATATTATTAGGGCATAGAATGGTAAACTTACTTCAAAGTTTGATTCGTCTGACCAGGGCCGATTTTAGGGCCGATTTATACCGAGCCGTCTTTTTCGGAGAGCCATGGTTTCTTCCTGGCTTTAAAGCCTTTCAGACCAGCTTCCTGCAGAGATTGGTTTCTTAATTTCTACTGACAACTCAGCAACGAGGCCTGAAGGAGTATTTTCCTATTTTTGTTTATTACCACACCTGCGGCGTAAAAAATAATCAATCATCAACAGGGGTTGTTCTCTGCTATACTTATCGTGTACTCCCGAAATTTATAGAGCGCTCAATACTTTGGGCCAACGCTGTACATACCAAAACATTTATTGATTGTAAACAATTAAATTCTCGTTTATGGTTTTGATATTATGAAAATTCGTGGAAATCTCAGTACATGCACACCTGTATTCATTATTTACTTTTATTGAAAATGTTGTTTTTCAGAAAATCATGAATTGTTATTCGAGAATACTTGGTTGGTTTTTCAATATCGTGGCCTAAAATTGTGAAGTAAGTAAAGTAGTTAGCAATTTAGTTTTAGTGATGGCTTTGAGTTACTGAATCCCCCACCATGTGTGTATATTTACCTCCTTGGCCGATATTTATTGCCATCGGTTTTGATTTGTGTCAAAATTTTGACAAATCAGCGCAATCAACGATGGCCAGGTCAATCGTAATATTAGCCGTATTTCATGATACCCATTGATCCGGATCAGTTCAAATTTTATCAGGTGCGCAACTAATTGCGACATACCTAGTTGTTATTTATGTCAGAAGTTGTGTTTTGTTCATAGCAAAAATATTTTTTCTAAGAACGAAAATGTCGAGTTTTGTGCCAAACAAACATCATTTGCGCGAAGTTTTGCTTTTGTGTTTTGCTTGCGGAGGCCTACGGTGAACATGCACCATCGAAAACTACCTGTAAAGATTGGTGTAAACGATTCAAAAGTGGCGATTTCGACATTGAGGACAAAGAGCATCAAATAAAGAGGTTCCTCCTGTGGTTCTTTTTTAAGAGTCCCAAACGCAAAAATTCGTGGCTTGTCACCTGGCGAAGCATCAACACCCACAGCACGGCCAAATCGCTTCGGAAAGAAAACAATGATCTGCGTTTGGTGGGACCAGAAAAGAAACGTGTACTATGATGAGCTACTGAAACAGGGCGAAACTGTCAATGAGCAACGCTACCGACAACAACTCATCAATCTGAACCATACATTGCTCGAAAAATGGACAGAATTGGACACGAGAAACGAATGAGTGTCATCGCACTCCCATCGTCCAGGACACCATCAAAACGCTGAGATGGGATCTGTTACCGTACCCATCTTATTCACGAGACCTGGCCCTCTCGGATTATCACTTGTTCCGATCGATGGCGCGCATGGCTTGGCAGAGCTACACTTGGCCAGTTTCGAAGAAGCCCAAAATTGGTTGGACATTAACAATTGAAGTGAAACAAAAAATATTAACAATTAATAAAGAAAATAAATCGAAGTGCGACGCCACTGAAGAGATATACTATGATTTGTTTTTTATACCAAAGTAAAAACCCTGTGGTGGTGTGCAGAATTCAGCGTCGATCGACCGTCCAGGTTGACATGAAGCTTACATTGTGCAGGTGGTATACTGTAATTATGTGAATATGTGGTGTGTGCGTGAATGAAAAGGGGATATTAATTGTCCTTCAAAGGATAATTAACACTTTCTTTATAAAAAAAAGCTGACGAGAAACCGAAGAGGTCATATGTGAAAGTATTTGTTACTATAACTTGCTGACTATAATTCTAGTCGGCTAAAGAACAAAGTAAACATATCGGTGCTCCCGACCCCGAATTATGGGTCTAACCAAAGGAATTACGTAAATTAAAACCGTATATACCACAAGATTTTGAAATGTTCGGTCAATGTTGAAAATAATCAACGAAGAAAAGATGGCTGATCCAAGCCCAACAAATACTACTCGCATCGATGTTTTAGAAGAGTAAATTGGGTTGGATATATTCAGGAACATGTACCGCCTACCAAGCTGGTCGGTGTGAGGAGCATTTTGTACAGATTGCTTTGCAGAATGAGACTGGGCTTATTGTAGTTAAAAATGGAAACGTACCTTTAGGAAGTTTGCATAAGATTTTCCAAGTTCGCTAACCTATCAACAGACGACGTCGCGCGATGAAACGAAGGGTTAAAGTTTGCGAATTTTCTTCCCCTGAAAGGATCGAGTGCTACCACAAGATTAAGGTTGGTGTTTGATGCGTAAGGACCAACATCGACCGGTATCGCCTTATGTAACGTTTTGGAAGTAGGCCCTGCGATACAAAATTCACTGAATCAAATTCTAGTGAAGTGTCGAACGCATCGGCGTTACGCAGTTACGGCGGACTGGTAAATACCAGCGCATACTATAGCATGACAAAGTTCAAAATCCAATAAAGATCTTTCAGTCGAATACGATAACTTAAGGCATGGCATCATCTTCCTTTTTGGAGACCCGTGTATTGAAACAGGTGCCAATTAAGAATCAAACCCATTAACCAGAGGCTGCACAAGCCATACAATACCAAATGTACATGGGTGACTTAATGAGCGGTGCAGCATCAGTTGAGGATGCGATAACAGCGAGTCGTGAGATCGATTCTATTTTTAAAAAATGCAGGAAAAAAGCTCAGAAATGGGAGATCCATCTAACTCAGGTGTTGCGTTATCAATGGACACCAGAAGCCGATTCATTTACGTACCAAATTCAATTAGATGAAAGGCCACCATCTACAAACCGCAAGATGTTGACTGAATTACCCATATGCCACTGGTATCACGTCCCGTCATAGCTGAATCCAGCTGATTGTGCAATTCACGGCATGTCTTTCAGCGAACTGGAGAATTTGTAATTGTTACTTACAAATTTTCAAAATGACCCCCCGTCGGAGTGCAAAACTCATGGGCCGACCCATCTTCCACGCCAGTATAGGCTGGCATGGAGCTGTGCAATGTGCAGATCGTGATAAAATCGGTCCTATAACCGTACGTTCTCTAATTGGCCAACACTGGCGTAAAAGTAAGGACGGAAAACGCAAACCGTGAAAGAGTTGGGAGAGCCTTGCCCCCAAAACAGATTGCAGAGATAATAAAAAACAAAAAATTCAAAATCCGATGGACGAAAGTAAATGTTTGCTACCAAGAGCTACCAATACAGATGATGGAGTAAACTTCATATACGAGCTACATATAAGTACACCAGTTTTGTTAAGGTAAACATGGTTCTAGTCTACGTGTATCGTTTCATGGATATGGTAGTTTAAAAAGCCGTCAATGTGTTTAAAGCAATTCAAACCAAACTCTTTAATATGCGGAGATACAGCAATTGAAATCCGGGAAGGGTATTCATTGAGATAGCAAATTGATTTCACTAGATCCATTTATCGATCATTTTCGGCTGCTACGAGTAGGACGTCGAATCAAACATACACCAATTTCTCATGAACTTGCACATCTGATTGTGTTATCAAAGCATGATCCTAAATCTATTGAGGAGAAAATATTGGATATGAGGCCATGCATATATAGAAGACACCACGGAATCGATTTATTGCAAGAAGTGGACAAACAAAGTCAAATTTTGCCCTAGGTTGTGAGGAAGTATCAAACCTATTGGCACTTCACTCCGGTGCAAAAATCTCATGATGACCTCTTGACGCAGATAGAATCGATGTCGAATAATCATTCAGGGTTTGGAAACGTACGTACTCCTTTACATTATTTGATAGGGACACAATGGGTGTTGCGAGTCTACCCAATTGTTGCCATTTGAGGAAAATAATATTTTTCCAAGAGATGTTCTTTCTTGAAAATTTCTATGGGCTTTTCCATGCTCTGCCTGAATGACGTTGAATTGATTCTCTTCGCATTTTATGTCCTGCACGATCCTTTGTGTTAGTCGAAGTTTGTACCCACTAAGATGTTCCGTGAATATTTCTTGTAACATCTGGATATGTTCTTCCGGAATTTTAATTCCGTTGTTCACCGTTGGGCTAAGTCTAAGGCGGATGAAATGCCTTTGGTAGTTAGGATGGGGTTCCTCACGAGTATAAACGTCTTTGTTTTTCGAGATGATGATTTAATTTCTGAATACATTTATTGGTGCATCACAGTATGGTATCAAATTGGTGTTGTCCTGCTGTGCGCATATGAATTCTCTCATCTGTTGACAGCATATTTGTCTCTAATTCCAATCGTGATAATGCATTTGCTACCTTGTTAATGGATCCGGGTTTGTAAATTATTTCATAATTATATTCTTCCAGACGTGCTTTCCACCGTTTTAATTTCGCGTTGAGGTTACGATTACTTATAGTGAGAAGGTTAGGGGTTGATGGTCCGTGATGATTTTTATCTTTTTTGCCAGATGATAGCTAGCATCTCCTTCTGATTTGTAGCATAATTTTCTTCTGTTCTATTTAACGATCTGGAGATGAACGTGACAGGTCTTTCCTTACCGAGTTCACCCTGCGATAATACTGCTCCACTCGCGGTGTCTGATGCATCCGTTGTTAATATGAATGCGTGGATTTCTTTCTCTGAAAGGCTGATTTGACCTTTTTTGACGCATTTGCCTTGATTTGAGCGTTTTCTCCTCTGGTGAGGCTTGTGAGCGGTTTGGCTAGCTTGGCGAAGTCCTTTATAAAGCGTCTGTAGTATGACGTCAACCCAAGAAATGAAGTTCTCTGAAATTTTAATATTTTGGATTGCACGCACCTTCCGTTCGAGGGGTTAATACCCTGGTAATACCCTCGTCATAACCGACGTAACCGAGAAATTCGGTTTCACTCTTGAGAAATTCCGTTTTATTAAGGTTCACACACAAATTCGCCTTTTCCAGTTTGGAGAATATCTTCTCTACACATTGTTTAGGTGTTCCTCTTTCGTGTTTTCTCCAAATATGATAATGTCATCAATATAGACATAACATATTTTTCCAATGAACTCTTTTAGCACATTGCCTATCATTCTCTGGAAGATCGTTGGTGCGTTTTTTAACCCAAAAGGAAGCCTTAGGAATTCGTACTTCATCCGAATCTGATGAAAGCCGGAGGTGAGGTCGATTGATGTGAAGAATTTAGAATTTAGAGTTTGCCAGTGTATGTGAAATGTCTGGAATTGGGTAGGCATCTGATACTGTTACGGCATTGAGTCTTTTAAAATCAATGACCATAGGGTATTTACGCATACCGGAAGCGCCCAATTTTTTCTTCACCGTCCAGATTGGAGCGCTGTAGGGGCTATTGGAAGGTCTTATAATACCGTCACTTAGCAGCTGCGTTTAATTTGGATTCCACGTCACCTCTCATGTTTACCGGATACTGGTAAGATTTGGAATAGATGGGTTCCTCTGTTGTTGTTTAATTTTTGCCCTTTTGTTAACCGGCCCGAACTGTTTCTTGAATTTTGACAGCATTACTTATAAGTTCTGTTTTGTCTTTTGCGAGAGATGATTGTCTCAGATTTCCAGATTATTGACTTGTGATGACTGCTTTTCCTTTAGTGGTATCTTTATGTTTGGTCCTAGAATTGACGTTTTATTTTTCCTGTCGATTATTGATTGAAGTCCCGGTAATATGAAAAATTCTTAATTTTTGTAGATTCCGACACTTTTAAATAATGCTCCAAATTTTTTTTCTTTAATCGGTATGCTTCCACCCGCTGATTTAATATTGAATTGATCGGTGTCGATGAGGAATTTCAGTAATTTTTTGTCTCCAGTTCTGTATTCTAAGTATGGTACGCTAGAGAGGCGTCCATGATAAAATTTAGTTCGGTGTGTGTTCAATTTCTTGTTCTTCCTCTTGATCGCCTATGTCCAAGTCTGAAATCTCGTCGGAAATCATCTGATTATATAGTTCTTCACCTACTTCCGGTTCTAAGTGGTAGATCCATTGGTTCTTTCTTGGTATATTTTGATCGGAGTGTTCGCGTTTGTATTCGGGTTGATAATTTTGCTGATTGTTTGGGTTATTTGTCCGATACTCTTGTTGATACGTAGGCCGATTCATATAATAGACTTGCCTTGTCTGGGTGGATGGATCGATTGACATAGGTGTTGGTGGTTTTGGTCCCGCTGGTCGTGGAGACGGCAATCTATTGTTCTGGTGCTGAATGTTGTAGGCCATGTTTTTTGTCGCACCGGGATATTGATCGGTCTCCTTTGTATAGATTCGCTGGATATGAGGATCATTGATTAATCGGGGCTACAACCGAATTATTTAAGCTCTTTTTATGGATTACTATGTTACGATAATTCAAGTTTTGGAACTCTAAGCATGATGTATATGCCTCAGGAAGATTTTGTGGGCGTTGGATCATCAGCATTCTGCTTAACTCCAATGAATAGTCCTCTGTTTTAATTTTATTAACAATCAGTTAGAACTGATCCTTGTGGGATTCCGCTCAATTGGTGCTCTAAGGTCCTAAGAGCCCTCTTATCGGCATAGTGGAAGGATAGGCACTTTTTTATAGATGTCCAGTCACCGCTGAATATGCTATACGATATCAATGCTGCATCGGCTCTTCCCCTAATCTTCTGCCGGAGGCTTTGGAGAATTGATCGATATAATGGTTTATTTTTTACTATCTCGTAATCCCTTAAAATATTCTCCACGTTGTGAATCCAAGATATGTATTGTGTTGGATTGCCATCAAGACAGCTAGTTTCTCAAATTTGGTGATGCCCGAGTTTTCCAATTTAGCTATGCGCTGTTTCAGTTTTTTCATTACTTCGATTTAAAAAAATTGTATTATGGAGTTTTTTATATTTATTTCGGAGAGTGTCTTAACATATTTTACTTGTTTTTATTATTAATCTCGGGAGATTTGCGTTTCTCACGGGTGCAATTGGGCACAGTCGGTGTGGTGTCGGACGATTCGTATGATTCCCTTTTAGCTCTGTACATTAACAATTGCACAATGCCTACTTGTGGCACGATGATTCATTCACTTATCACTTAATTTCTCAGTCGAAAAACGCGATTACTACGTCGGATGATTCGTATAATTCACTTTTAGCGTTTTGACGTTGAAAATTGTAAAACGCCTACACGTAATTCACTTTAATCACTTTACTTTCACTCGCAAAATTTTCCTGACTGGTCCCTGTTTCGGCGCCAGTTAACGAAACGTGGTTTCGGAGAGTTAAAAAAATGAATTTTATTGGTCAAATTTTTACGTCAACACAATTTCAGGTATAAACTTACTCTAACTCTACACTAGCAATTTTTCATTCCGTAAATTTTTCAATATTTACGTTTTTTTTTCGGGATGAATACACTTTAGCGAAGAAACCTACCAAAACTTTCGGGTTCGAGCCAACTTCATTGACTTGAAAATTGTACTCCAACGTTTTTTGTTTCCATTGCTATGGTGCGTTTAGAAAGATAATAGAAAGAGACCAATATTGTAATTTGAGACCAAGACGAAATATTTATAAAAGCTTATAATTTATTAATTTTCCAAGTCGATTTTCACACAGTTTTAAGGGTTTCTGCAATCTTATTTCAAAGTAATTACAGATTGAACTTTTTTTATTTTTTGTAGCAAAATTCTACTAAACCTCGTTCAAATAGGCTTCTAAAAATTTGTATACGCAATATTTAAGGTTTTGTGGAAAAAACTCGAATTGGGAGGCTCTTATAAATCTAGATGGCTCTGATATAACAAACATTTCAAAATTCGCTTTTCAAAACCAACATTTTAGTTTGAAAATAAAATAAATAAGATCATATTTTTACAACTTAACACATAACTGTTAAATCTTCCATTTTACAATAAGGCATGTTAGCAATAAAATGTTTTATTAACAATTTATATTTTGTTCTTTTAAGACACACAGGAAACTCTCAACCTACATCAAATTACCACAAAAGCTTTTTGTGCCCATGGACTAGGAAAATCCATAAAAAAATCTTAAAAGGAAAGAGTTAAAAGTTTCCGATTCATATCATAAAGCCCCGCGGCATTTTATTATTCTATAAAAAATTTTAATAAACAATTTACAAACTTTAAATGAAATACCTGTATCTACCTAGGTAGGTACTCTAGGCGTATACAACATCTAAGCAAACTATAGTTCCTATGAAGTTTAAGCTTTTTCTGTTTATGGGCAGACGAGTATCTAGATTATGCAATAAATTATCTAGACGGCTGTATATACTCGTATATACCCACACAAAGCGAGTAAATATCCAAGCCTCATTGCCTGATACAATCAATATCCGCAACAACAACAAAATACAAAATAGTGCTAAAATCAAATATTTTATTTAAAGCAATTTTCCAGATACTTATCTAGATCAACGTTACACTTCCATATACCACCTATACGTGATATACAGTGCGCTATTATATAGGGGGGAAAATTTACGAAGACGGCGACAACGGCAGAGAATCTTTGTTTGGTTGAATAAAATATCGAACTAAACGTGATAGAAATTTCTAAAACATTTATATAAAAAATCTACACCGAATTTTGTTCGTTGACATCTTAATTTGAATTCAGCATGTACACACCAGGATATCGCTTTATTTACAATAAATCCAGAAATATTGTCTTATTTCGCGTAGAAAATTTATTGGCACTTGTTATACATAATAATACTGACGGTACCAATTTTCGAGCAAAGTACTTTTTTTATGAATTTGCAAATGATTTATCTCAGTTACGTATACCACTTTATACCCAAAAATATTTTAAAAGACAATTTTCTCAGGCGCTAAACTGTTTAAGATTTTTATCCCGTTTGCCGCAAAAAATAAATAAAATCGTATAAATTGAATATTATATTACCAACCGCAGCCACGATTGTGTCGACAAATATAAAATGAAAATTAAATTTTTCGTACACCCGTATCGTGGGATCAAATGAAAAGCTCACCTTGAAGACGATACGCATACATAAGTACTTTAAAAAGCGCACGAAAAATTAAAACTTCAAAATTCTAAAGAACGTGCTGAATGATTTCGTGTCTGATAATAATCTAACACAAAATTTTTATTGTTATCTGTAATCCTCTATTAAAATTATACAACAACAAAATATCATGTTAAGACTCTTCGCACGAATTTCGAAACGAAGATAGGATATCGTGAGGATGAAAAAATAGGAATTCCAAATTTATGTAATATATGGGGTGTACGCGCCTGATTTTGAACAACTGAACCCAAAACTCATGCATAAACTATTGACTAGTTTACAAATAACAACGAGCCGTAGATACTAGAAACGTATAAGTTTTGCCCAGTTTCGGCCTAAAACTACTTAGGCCTTGAAATTAACAAACCCGTAAAATACACCCGTAAAATATACGTTTGGTAATCTTCTTTAATTGAATATGAAGAAAAACGTAGGTTTAATTGGACATCAGCGCTAAAGCGGTAACTTTATGAACTAAAGTTCTGGCAATGAAATTGTTGCTTTTCCAAGAGTTTTCAATCATGAATGATTTATATGTCACATGATTTTATTGAAATGAGCTAACTGTAAATGCTTTCAGCGCCACATCGGCAGTTTTGGGTACTAATGTACTTCAACTTATTTTGTGACATTCTCTAGTCCTTTTCTTTAGCGCCAAAAATTCCCTTTGCCACATGATCATATCAGAATGAGGAGAAATGAATCAGCGTTACAACGATAATTTGGAGTAATTATATGTGTCGCGCCAAAACGGTGGATTTTTCAACTAAAGCGCTGATTACGAAATGGTTATCTTCTCCAAGAACTTTGAAATTATATACCACATGATTTTATGGGAATAGTAAAAGTTGTAACTGTTACCAGCGCCACAATGGTAGTTATGAGAACTAAGGTGATCATAAAAATTTACGACATTCTTCAACACTTCTATATTATCTACAAAAAATTAACTAACAGCGCCAAAACGGTGGTTTTATGAACCTAAGTTGTTTGGAAGTTGTTGTCTGATCCAAGTCCTTTCAAACGATATACTATACTAGGGCCTATTCCTCAGGTACTGTTATCAGGCTATAATTTGAGCTATAATTCCACAAAGAAGCTAAATCTGTTATTCGCATTCCCGAAACTCTGGATCATATGAACTGGAGGTCTTTTTTTAACATCAGCAATCCATCGGTTGCTCTTGATGTATTTTTGGATAATATTTCGATTATATTAGAAGGCTTCTACCTTGCGTGACGTATCAATAAAAGGAATAAACTGCGAATCAAGTTAAATAGGCGTCCTGGACGTCGCAAAAGCTATACTAGAATGTACGCCATAATTAATGAGGATATAAAAAAAAGAAATTCTAGTGAACGAAATTTTAACTCGTAAACCTAAAACACCACTAGTCAAATTTAATTTAGATGAGAACGAGGAACTTCTTACGAGTGATTTAGAATTTGCTAATGAGTTTAACTGTTTTCTTTTACTTGTGTTGCTACAGGCCTAGTTGCTAAATTTGATTCTAGCAACACGTCATCTAGTTTCGATTTGCCATTTTAAATTCAGTTCGACCACGTTTTTTATGACCCCAGTGTCTAGTTATGAAGTTTTTTCAATTATTTGTGCTTTAGAACCAAAACACTCAATTGATAACGTCGGACTGAGTAATTATATACCAAAAGTTTTTTTTTAATCCATGCAATCTTTTTCTGGGGCCTAAGCACTCCTTGCTCCTTTTCCTTTTGAATCCTGCTCATATCGGGATTCGACCCGGTACCTCCTGATTCCGACTCTAGAACATTTTTTGTCAGAAAATTGTTCATTCAACGGTTGTTGTTGTTCAATGGAATTAGGCCAATTCTGGCAATCAACATACCTGATAGGAATATGCAATCAGAAGAGCCAACTTTATTGGTTTCTAGAACATTTTTTGTCAGAAAATTGCGTTGACGCATTCGTCAGCGTTGACGCATTCGACGTTCGGGAGCGGACAAGTTGATACGTGCTAGTAACTCGATACAATCGACACGAGAATTCATGATATCACGCACAAACAGCGTGGAAGCTACGTCTCGGCGATTGCCTAGACGTTGCAGTTTCAAAAGATTGCATCAATTCTGATAAGGCGGAAGAACGTAGTCCACGGCACGACTGGATGGTAAACATCATAGCGCGAACAAAATAAACTGTTTCTGGATACTCTCAATCCTCTCGGAATGACAGTGGTAGGAGGGTGACCAATGATGTCAAAGTTAACGGTTCACGAAAGTCCTTGCAGTTTCATTTAATGAAGCCAAGCATAATGTACGACTTTGAAATAATGGCGTTAACATGTCTGGTAAATGTAGCATCAGATTTAAAGATCACACCAAGATCCGAAATGAACTCAACCCGATCAATGGTTTCGTTGTACAGTTGATATTGATAAAAAACTGGCGAGCGGATACGGAAGAAAGAAATAGTTTTGCATTTACTCACGTTTAAAGCCAGTAAGTTGTTAATTCACCAGCTGCAAAAGCGGTTTAACGGTTCATCTTGTAACATTTCGCAGTCTAACACGCTAGTGAACTGGGCGAAAATCTTTATGTCATCTGCGAAGAGGAGGCAATTTTAAATTTAAAACATTTTAAAACGTCGTTAATAAATAATGATAATAACAGTGACCCGAAATGGCTACCTTGAGGCACGCCGGATGGCGCCCGAAATTATGGGGAGAAAGAATTCAGAATCCTTACAGATTGCCAACGGTCTGAGAGATAACACAACCAGTCGAAATCACAGTCGAGACTCTCCAACTTGCTAATAAGAATGGAGTGATCAATCACATCGAAAGCCTTTGCGAAGTCTGTGTAGGCAACGTCAAGCTGCTGCTTGGAGTTTAGGCTGTCAAATAGATGACCACAAAATTAGGACAAATTGGCAAACAAATTGCAAATGTCGGATGGCTGACTAGCGGTGGAGGTCTGGTAAGACATATTCAAATATATTAAAATCGGGGATTAGTCAGATGGTAGTTCGTAACATGTTTTGGCCGTAACATAAGTTCTAGCAATACTCTTTGTTACACAGATGTCAATTAAATCGGACATTTTTCATCTATCGGTTGGCCAATATGTTAGCCTGCCGCCAGAAACATGATCTAGTTTTCCTTCCTGCATATAAATTTGCACAGCTGCTTGCCTTTTGGTGATGTTAATCGAGAGTCCCATTGAATGTGTTCTTCGTACTCCTGCAAGGAATTTATTTCCCAAGGTTTTGAAATAATTTGCAAATTGTTGCTTTTTAATTGAATATTTAGTGCATGTACCGGACTATTCTTCTAAGCAGATGCTAGCTGCCTGTATATGCTCCTCCATTTGTGTAAAATATGTCTCAGAGGCCATCATGATGTCAATGTTGTATTCATTAAGAAATTGCTGTACATTGGCATTCCATAAGGCTAACTTAAAAGGCTAACTTATTCAATCATCTTATATTTTAATTGTTTGTTAACAGTTGCATTAGGGTAGTCATGTTTTGCAGCATGAGTCCCATTTCTGTTTCCATAATTTGCATAAATTTGTTCATTGTTTCGTTGAGGGTACTTCAGCCACCTCTGAGTATGATGTCTCCGTGCTAATGGTTGCAGAAATAATTTTCTTCGTATTTTTAGCGGTATGGCTTTCTCCACAATTGATGCACTTCTTACTTCAGGTTTGACTTTACCTAAATCACACTCGCTAGTTTTGTGCATGTTGCCGCATATCAAGCAAACAGCTGGCTGTTTGCAATAGTTTTGAGAATGTCCAAATTCTCGGCAATTGGTGCATTGTAAGACTGAAGCCCTTGGCAGTGAGTTCCTCACGTGTCTCTTGTGGCGATACAGAGGACTCGATTCCTTTATTACTACTGTTAGTCCTTTCGAACTTTTCAATTTGTATGTGTAAAAGTATTTATTAGCTGCTTCTAAGATGGCAACAATTTTGCGATATGCTTCGATTCTCAAGGCTTGATTTCTGGATTCATGGATATTGCCTTGTTTAATTGGAGCAATGAAAAACTCTCCACCTCTTTCTTTTTTAAGAACAGGTACTAGTTGTTGAGACGGCGCTTGTCGAAGATATATTGATGGTGGTCGCTCTTTTGGTGCTCTCGCCTCTTCTCGAGTTTCCTCCTCGTTATTACTTTTATTTCCACACAAAGGTTGGAAACGGTTACCAGTTGTTATCCCTGTCCCTAGTTATAGAGTGTTTGTTGCAGTTTGCACTGGAGCTGACTATTTTTTCTGTGCTTTATTGCACTTAAATTTGTGACGGATTGCGATCGTTGTTGTTTTATTTAACTTGGAAAAAATAAACCCATTGTCACATTATGCTGTATAAGACAGAGGCAATTTCTCAGCGGAAAATAAGACATTTCGCTACTCGCCGCAAGTGGCAGCACAATCACAAAAGAGAATTTATTTTGTCATATAATTACCAGCGGAAATTTATTATTCATTTTGTATCTCTTTTTTCACTAAGTAAAACATCCCAGCGGAATAAAATATTAAAAGTGATCCTTAAAATGACAAATTTATTAATCTCCGAAGTAAAGGAACTCGGTAAATCAAATCTTGAAATTTAACAATATTCCGTCTTTCCGCCATACGATGAAATTTGGATAAAAGTATTGATCAGGGGTCCAAAACTTAGGAACAAATTCTAGGATCTGTTCATGCTGGACTAAACTAGGCCATTTCATAACCAATCCTTTTGAAAATTTAAATTTTTTTTATCAATTTAATATCAGTTTTTGGCCAATATCTCAAAAACTTCCAATAGTAACCAATACTTTCGATTGTTTTTCTAATAGCTTAGGTCGTACTGAGACTACGAGGAAAATTTGGGGAAAATTGATGGATTAGAATTTTCACTATAATTTTTAATTTTCTGCGGCCATATAAGTTATTTTCAGTTTTTGGCCGATATCTCAAAAACTTCTACTAGTAACCAATACTTTCTCAGTATAACCTAAACTATTAGATAAATAACCGAAAGTATTGGTTACTAGTGGAAGTTTTTGAGATATTGGCCAAAAACTGAAAATAACTTATTTGGCCGCAGAAAATCAAAAAATTATAGTGAAAATTCTAATCCATCAATTTTCCCCAAATTTTCCTGGTAGTCTCAGTATGACCTAAGCTATTAGAAAAACAATCGAAAGTATTGGTTACTATTGGAAGTTTTTGAGATATTGGCCAAAAACTGAAAATAACTTATTTGGCCGCAGAAAATCAAAAAATTATAGTGAAAATTCTAATCCATCAATTTTCCTGGTAGTGAAAATTCTAATCCTCAAATTGTCCCCAAATTTTCCTCGTAGTTTTAATATGACCTAGGCTATTAGAAAAATAATCGAAAGTAGTGGTTACTAGTGGAAGTTTTTGAGATATTGGCCAAAAACTGAAAATAACTTAGATGGCCGCAGAAAATCAAAAAATTATAGTGAAAATTCTAATCCATCAATTTTCCCCAAATTTTCCTGGTAGTCTCAGTATGACCTAAGCTATTAGAAAAACAATCGAAAGTATTGGTTACTATTGGAAGTTTTTGAGATATTGGCCAAAAACTGAAAATAACTTATTTGGCCGCAGAAAATCAAAAAATTATAGTGAAAATTCTAATCCATCAATTTTCCCCAAATTTTCCTCGTAGTTTTAATATGACCTAGACTATTAGAAAAATAATCGAAAGTAGTGGTTACTAGTGGAAGTTTTTGAGATATTGGCCAAAAACTGAAAATAACTTATATGGCCGCAGAAAATCAAAAAATTATAGTGAAAATTCTAATCCTCAAATTTTCCCCAAATTTTCCTGGTAGTCTCAGTATGACCTAAGCTATTAGAAAAACAACCGAAAGTATTGGTTACTATTAGAAGTTTTTGAGATAGCAACCAAAAACTGAAAATAACTTATTTGGCCGCAGGAAATCAAAAAATTATAGTGAAAATTCTAATCCATCAATTTTCCCCAAATTTTCCTGGTAGTCTCAGTATGACCTAAGCTATTAGAAAAACAATCGAAAGTATTGGTTACTATTGGAAGTTTTTGAGATATTGGCCAAAAACTGAAAATAACTTATTTGGCCGCAGAAAATCAAAAAATTATAGTGAAAATTCTAATCCATCAATTTTCCCCAAATTTTCCTCGTAGTTTTAATATGACCTAGGCTATTAGAAAAATAATCGAAAGTAGTGGTTACTAGTGGAAGTTTTTGAGATATTGGCCAAAAACTGAAAATAACTTATATGGCCGCAGAAAATCAAAAAATTATAGTGAAAATTCTAATCCTCAAATTTTCCCCAAATTTTCCTGGTAGTCTCAGTATGACCTAAGCTATTAGAAAAACAACCGAAAGTATTGGTTACTATTGGAAGTTTTTGAGATATTGGCCAAAAACTGAAAATAACTTATTTGGCCGCAGAAAATCAAAAAATTATAGTGAAGATTCTAATCCTCAAATTTTCCCCAAATTTTCCTGGTAGTCTCAGTATGACCTAAGCTATTAGAAAAACAACCGAAAGTATTGGTTACTATTGGAAGTTTTTGAGATAGCAACCAAAAACTGAAAACAACTTATTTGGCCGCAGGAAATCAAAAAATTATAGTGAAAATTCTAATCCATCAATTTTCCCCAAATTTTCCTGGTAGTCTCAGTATGACCTAAGCTATTAGAAAAACAACCGAAAGTATTGGTTACTATTGGAAGTTTTTGAGATATTGGCCAAAAACTGAAAATAACTTATTTGGCCGCAGAAAATCAAAAAATTATAGTGAAGATTCTAATCCTCAAATTTTCCCCAAATTTTCCTGGTAGTCTCAGTATGACCTAAGCTATTAGAAAAACAACCGAAAGTATTGGTTACTATTGGAAGTTTTTGAGATAGCAACCAAAAACTGAAAACAACTTATTTGGCCGCAGAAAATCAAAAAATTATAGTGAAAATTCTAATCCATCAATTTTCCCCAAATTTTCCTGGTAGTCTCAGTATGACCTAAGCTATTAGAAAAACAACCGAAAGTATTGGTTACTATTGGAAGTTTTTGAGATATTGGCCAAAAACTGAAAATAACTTATTTGGCCGCAGAAAATCAAAAAATTATAGTGAAGATTCTAATCCTCAAATTTTCCCCAAATTTTCCTGGTAGTCTCAGTATGACCTAAGCTATTAGAAAAACAACCGAAAGTATTGGTTACTATTGGAAGTTTTTGAGATAGCAACCAAAAACTGAAAACAACTTATTTGGCCGCAGGAAATCAAAAAATTATAGTGAAAATTCTAATCCATCAATTTTCCCCAAATTTTCCTCGTAGTTTTAATATGATCTAAGCTATTAGAAAAACAATCGAAAGTATTGGTTACTAGTGAAAGTTTTTGAGATATCGGCCAAAAACTGAAAATAACTTATTTGGCCGCAGAAAATCAAAAAATTATAGTGAAAATCCTAATCCATCAATTTTCTCCAAATTTTCCTAGTGGTCTCAGTATGACCTAAGCTATTAGAAAAACAATTGAAAGTATTAGTTACCATTGAAAGTTTTTGAGATATTGGCCAAAAACTGATAATAAATTGATACAAAAATTTAAATTTTCAAAAGGATTGTTTATGAAATGGCCTAGTTTAGTCCAGCATGAACAGATCCTAGAATTTGTTCTTAAGTTTTGGACCCCTGATCAATACTTTTGTTCAAATTTCATCGTCATTCTTTTAGTATGGCGGAAAGACGGAATATTGTTAAATTTCATGATTTGATTTAGCGAGTTCCTTTACTTCGGAGATCAATCAATTTGTCATTTTAAGGATCACTTTTAATATTTTATTCCGCTGGAATGTTTTATTTAGTGAAAAAAGAGATACAAAATGTATAATAAATTTCCGCTGGTGATTATATAACAAAATAAATTCTCTTTTGTGATTGTGCTGCCACTTGCGGCGAGTAGCGAAATCTCTTATTTTCCGCTGAAAAATTTCCGCTATCTTATACAGCATTGTCACATTCCTTTTTTTAATTTTTTTTTAATTTTCACTGGTAATTTAACACACAGAAAAAAAAATTATTTTGTAGGCAATGCACTTCTGATTATTAACATTTTATTTATTTTGACTGCACTCATCGATTTTACGTCCGTACCTCACGACGATTTAAATCGAATTGGTACTGCATGATTTGGAAGATATAAACAGAACCCAGCCAATTTGTGCCATAACGTGAACATCTCTTAGCCAGAATTACGAATTAGCATTACGGGAATACAAACTATTCCTCCTCCAACGTCCTTTCACCTGCGCCCATTCTCATTTTACGGTAACACTATACGCTAAATTAAATAAATTGTCACCTTTGGTTATTAAAGTCATATCGACTATTATAGGCAAAGGATACATTAAAGTAAACACCAAATATTTATTCCTTCCTTGTCGTCAATATCGAAATATATAATAACCATCGTTGGATGGATGGTAAGGAAAACAAATTACAAATTAGCAAGAACAACACCACAGCGCAAAGCAACACAAAATATCATTTCCCATAACCATAAGAAGACCGACATCATCATCGAAAAATAAAAAAAAAAAATAAAAAAAATTTCCATCCCATAAATGAAAATTGATATACAGGCTAAGTTTCAAATGGCATAACAAAAAATCTTCTTCTTCTTCTTCGTCATATTCGGCGTATGTATACGCTTTTCTCGTCTCGTTTTATTAACTCAACCAAAATAAGTCTATATAAGTTTGGTCGTTTCGGGCGGGGAAAAAAAAATAAAATGAATTTTGTTTTTGGTATTGAGGATGAAAAAAAGAAAATTCGGATTTTTTATTTGGGTGTGTGTGTGTGTGTTATGGCATTATTAACGTAATTATGTAAATAGACTTTTCATTATTTGGCACAGTATATTTTAATATCAGTTTACAGCCACGTCGTGTACATGATACTGAACCCATGCCAACTAAAAGCTCTTAATAACGTTGTTGCTCGCGCATATCACAGAAAGCAATTACAAGTTGATAAATCGTATCCGTATACATAAATTTCGGGAAACCCAACAAAAATATAGAAAAATCTGTCACAAGTAAATAAACCATAAATACGTTGACATGGTGAGGGTAACAATGTTTATGTTTTTTTACACTTGCTGTTTATGTATATAAGACATAAGGAGATGAACCTTTAAAGACGATGAAGATAGAAAAGCAGAAGGATTTTCCATGAATTTATAAATAAATAACAAAATGATAACAAGTTTATGTTAGATATCGGTTGCCCAGTATCTTGGTCAACAGTTTTTATTGTAAATATTCCTGTTGATGTGTGTCTAGATAGTTTCTTGTACCTAGCTGTATTCTACACGTATAAGTAATTTCAGGTCATTTTCAAAGTATTTTTAGAATTGTTGCAGACATATATATTCTATGTAAGGCCATTAAAACATAATTAAAATTAATTAGAAAATGAAGACACTTTTCACAGAAAGACGAAATGTGAGAGATCTTAGTTTGACGATGTACCGACTATTATTATGTGTCTCGAAGGGGATAGTATAATATGGGTGGTTTCTTCTGTGTGTTTTCAGCTGATACTTGCTTCTACCTTCGGTTGCTTTTGGTTAATATGTCCGGTTCAATTTCATTTGAGTCATTGCGGACTGTGAATGGTACGGTGTGTGTAACATTTCGAGAAGCATGTCAACAGTTACAATTGCTTGAACACGACAATCACTCGCATCAAACGCTAGACGATGAAATAGCTTCTTCGCCTGGAATCAAGTTCGTACACATGTCAGCCTTCGAACCCATACGCCAATTATAAGATACGTACAAAGATGACATCGCAGAAGACATTTTGCATCGCTTTCGAGTCGCGACAGGAAATTTCGAATTGCAAATGAACGATGCCATCTACAATGAAGCGTTAATGGTGATTGAAGATTTGTGTTAGCGTATAAGTCGTAAACAATTGACTAAAATTCATATGCCAGCGCCAAATCGTCAAACTAGCGAGCGTGCTTACGATACGATATCTTTGCAACAACAAGTACAAGAACAGCAAAAGACTGCGTATGATCAACTGATAAAGGCGGTCCATGAAGGAAACGCTTGACTATTTTTCCTTGATGCGCCCGACGGAACTGGGAAAACGTTCCTGATATCATTGATATATTAGCAGCAATATATGCCCAAAGTGGCATTGCGTTAACTCTCGTATCTATCGGAACTGCTGCAACGTTCTTGAAAGGTAGAAGAACGGCACATTCAGCACTGAAGCTTCCGTTAAATCTGCAAATCAACGATATCCGGTTTGCAACATTTCAAAGTAATCAGCTATGGCTAAAGTGGAAATGGACAAATTCCGGTAGATACTTCCAGTGGTTTAATATTGATTCCATCTGAAATTTGCCAATTCACTTCAACGAAAGATGAACTCATCACTAATGTAATACTGTGGGCAAAAAATAGTAAGACTTGGTCATAATTTTAAAATTCTTTATTTATTTCTCCAAATCTATTTCGTCCCCCTCAAAGTACTCCCCCCGGCCTCAATATACTTGTGCCAACGTTTTTACCAATCCTCGAAACAGTTGTTAACGTCAATTTCCGGAATAGCCTCCAATGGTTTTCCCGGAGCGGTCGTTTGAGTTTGCTGAACAGCCAGAAATCACACGGAGCTAAATCAGGTGAATACTGTGGTTGCGGAACGATATGGTTGGAATTTTTGGCGAAAAAATCACGTAAAACCAATGCAGTATGAGAAAGTGCATTATCGTGGTACAAAAACCAACAGTTGTCGACCCATAATTCCGGCCTCTTTTTACGAATGCACCACACCTCGATAATCGAAGAAAACTGTCAACATCACCTTGATTTTTGACTTGCTTTGACGTGGTTTTTTCGGCTTCGGCTCACCATTGGCATGATATTCGGAAGCGATTAGTCGTAAGCATAGATCCAAGACTCATCGACAGGTTTATACGTTTCGTGACATCCTGGTAGTCCGAAAGCATTGTTTCACATACGTCAACGCTGTTTTTCCACAAAATTGAGTGATTTTGGAACCAATCGTGCTTTCACTTTTCTTAGGCCCAAATGATCTTCCAAAATGGTTTTCACTGATCCTTCCGATATTTCAACGATGCCAGTAAGTTCTTACTGAAAATTCTAATCCATCAATTTTCCCCAAATTTTCCTCGTAGTCTCAGTATGATCTAAGCTATTTGAAAAACAATCGAAAGTATCGGTTACAAGTGGAAATTTTCGAGATATCAGCCAAAAACTGAAAATAACTTATATGGCCGCAGAAAATCAAAAAATTATAGTGAAAATTCTAATCCATCAATTTTCCCCAAATTTTCCTCGTAGTCTCAATATGACCTAAGCTATTTGAAAAACAATCGATCGTAACGGTTACTAGTGGAAATTTTTGAGATATCGACCATAAACTGAAAATAACTTATATGGCCGCAGAAATTCAAAAAATTATAGTGAAAATTCTAATCCATCAATTTTCCCCAAATTTTCCTGGAAGTTTCAGTATGAGCTAAGCTATTTGAAAAACAATCGATCGTATCGGTTACTAGTAAAAATTTTTGAGATATCGACCATAAACTGAAAATAACTTATATGGCCGCAGAAATTCAAAAAATTATAGTGAAAATTCTAATCCATCAATTTTCCCCAAATTTTCCTGGAAGTTTCAGTATGAGCTAAGCTATTTGAAAAACAATCGAAAGTATCGGTTTCAAGTGGAAATTTTCGAGATATCGGCCAAAAACTGAAAATAACTTATATGGCCGCAGAAAATCAAAAAATTATAGTGAAAATTCTAATCCATCAATTTTCCCAAAATTTTCCTCGTAGTCTCAGTATGATCTAAGCTATTTGAAAAACAATCGGAAGTATCGGTTTCAAGTGGAAATTTTTGAGATATCGGCCAAAAACTGAAAATAACTTATCTGGCCGCAGAAATTCAAAAAATTATAGTGGAAATTCTAATCCATCAATTTTCGTCAAATTTTCCTCGTAGTCTCAGTACGTTGACCTAAGGTTTTTAGAAAAACAATCGAAAGTATCGGTTACTAGTGGAAATTTTTGAGATATCGGCCAAAAACTGAAAATAACTTATCTGGCCGCAGAAAATCAAAAAATTATAGTGGAAATTCTAATCCATCAATTTTCCTCAAATTTTCCTAGTAGTCTCAGTATGACTTTAACTGTTAGAAAAACTATCGAAAGCATTGGTTACTATTGGAAGTTTTTGAGATATTGGCCAAAAACTGATATTAAATTGATAAAAAAATTAAAATTTTCAAAAGGATTGGTTATGAAATGGCCTAGTTTAGTCCAGCATGAACAGATCTTAGAATTTTGTCCTAAGTTTTGGACCCCGGATCAATACTTTAGTGAAAAAAGAGATACAAAATGCAGAAAAAGTTTCCGCTGGTAATTATATAACAAAATATATTCTCTTTTGTGATTGTGCTGCCACTTGCGGCGAGTAGCAAAATCTCTTATTTTCCGCTGAGAAATGTCCGCTATCTTATACAGCATCAATGGAACCCGACTGATTGTGACGCATTTTTTGACCAATGTGATAGTGGCTAGGATTTTGAATGAGAGAATAATGCCTAATTCCGCGAATTCCCTTGACTTCAACCGATTTGCCGTACAGTTCAAATGCATTCAGTATGCATAAACAAGTCAGAAGGGCAGTCGCTGGAAGTGTGCGGCATAAATCTGGAAATGCCATGCTTTTCATACGGCCAGCTATATGTTGAGTGGCCCCGAGTTGGGAAACTACCCTCGAACGAAGTTCGTCGGGTCAGCTTTTCGTTTAAAAGGATATTGGAGTTCAATTGAATTCGAAAAGTATTTCATTCGATCGATAATTTCCAATAAAAAAAACACATTTCGGGTGAAATCGTGAATGCTCGAAATTAATTCAATCAAAGAATCTACTTTGGCCAAAACGAAGTTTGCCGGATCAGCTAGTTATTCTACAAAATTCAAACATTTAAAACCGCGTTCTTATACGCTTTAACACTTGCTGCATTTCTTGACACACATTGATCCGGATCAGTTCAAATTTTATATGAAAAACCTGATCCAAATTTGTAGATCCAAATTTTGATTTGAAATCTAGTAAGCGCCTTGGCGTTGATTCATGAAACATGCACTGAACCGGATCAGATCAAGCACCAAGATAGTCGTGTTTCTTGAACATAAAAGTATTACATAGTACATTGAAAAATTTGGGTGGTTTCAACCTAAACTACAATGGTACATGTGTGTCTTAAGCTTATTCGCTGTACAAGGAATTCACTTGCCTGAAAATTTAAATAGCATAAATGTCCAATTAAACCCAAAGGTACAAAAGATCTTCTTGAGCTCATTAATTTTTCGAAATTATTGTGAATTGAACAACCAACAAAAACTAATTTACAAAATTGAAAGCTTCAAATACATTTTCATCCCATTATAAAATTATCCACCCATATCATTTAATCTTAAGCTTAATGAAACAAATCCTATTAAAATCCTTACATGTAGAAGTATCCCGTTTATCATTTGTCTGTTTGTGTTACAAATATCCACTCACCATATACGCACATGTCTGTATAAATGACACATAGGATTATATTACAAAAGTTAGGATACTTTTCCATTACATATGAGAAGGGGAGTTAATTAGCTGACCGTAATAATATTTTTATAGAAGAAGGATTCGTCAAACTGATTAAATCGAGCGTAATTAACGAAACGCACCTTTATTTTGCTGCAACCCAATAATGTAACAATAATCCAGATAAATATTTATCATTCGCAAAATAATAAAAATATTTATTGATTTTAATTAAAAATTTAATTTTATTTATCGACTGTAATTCAGTTGAATGAGTTTTAATTATTTTCATGCTGAGCGCTGTAATGCGAGAGAGGCGAACGGAAGATGCGCCGCTGTTGATTTAAATAAAATAAAAATTCATTTTTAATTAGATTTTTTTTTAATTATTTTTGTGTGTCATCTAGATGATGGATTTTAAATTTGTGCACGATTTATCACGGAATCCCAAAATTTGATTATTGATTTGATATTATGAGCATTGCTATATAAAAATTTATCATGTGGCCACCCACCACGAATTTTAATCTAATTTAACAGATTTTTTTTTTTACTTCACAACTACGAAAATTTTCAATTGGTCCACTAAACACTACTGAACCGTCCAAATCACAGTTTTCGATGCAATATATTTTTCCGATATAAATACAAATTGTAATGAGTGAAACACAAGGGAATGGAACAACTTAAGTTTGGCGCAAGTTATTGTGACATTTCTTTCGTTTTTGAAACTGACAGAACTGACCCTTAGGGTTGAATAACATTTTAGTGAGTCCTATCTACCGAGTTCAGTATAAATCCCATCAAGTGATTCGAAAAAAATCCATTGGGCTTCTAGGTGGTCTCCCAATAGGTATTAGATCTAACGTTTCCGTTAAGACTTCAAGATCCAATAACATTTTATTTGCATCTTCTTTCTTGATTAGCACCAAGTATGTTGCGAACTAATTTTGTTACTGACCCCTACGACGACTAACACGCTCAAAACGGATAGGCTACAGCCGGGCTGTACAAGTATCATTGTCGTCGAAGTTTCCAGGCAGCATAAACTCTTGTGTTGAAATTTGTGCAAAAAACCCATCCACTCCTTTACTTCAGCGCAATATAATACTGTGGGAAAAAATAGTAACACTTTGTTCATAACTTTAAAATTCTTTATTCAAATCTATTTCGTCCCCCTCAAAGTAATCCTCCCCCCCCCCCCGGCCTCAATACACTTGTGCCAATCCTCGAAACAGTTGTTAAACTCAATTTCCGGAATAGCCTCCAATGCGCGTAGCGATTCACGTTTAATGTCTTCAATTGACTCAAAACGGTTTCCCCGGAGCAGTCGTTTGAGTTTGCTGAACAGCCAGAAGTCACACGGAGCTAAATCAGGTGAATACGGTGGTTGCGGAACGATATGGGTGGAATTTTTGGCTTTAAAGAAGGTACATTATCGTGGTGCAAAAACCAAGAGTTGTCGACCCATAATTCCGGCCTCTTTTTTACGAATAGCATCGCGCAAACGACGCATAACACTCAAATATTATTCCTTGTTGACAGTTTGGCCGGTCGGAAGGAATTCGGAGTGCACCACACCTCGATAATCGAAGAAAACTGTCAACATCACCTTGATTTTTGACTTGCTTTGACGTGGTTTTTTCGGCTTCGGCTCACCTTTGGCATGATATTCGGCCGATTAATCGTCTGTTTCCGGGTCGTAAGCATAGATCCAAGACTCATCGCCAGTTATAATACGTTTCATGACATCCTGGTAGTCGGAAAGCATTGTTTCACAGCAGTCAACGCGACGCTGTTTTTCCAAAAAATTGAGTGATTTTGGAACCAATCGTTTTCACTGATCCTTCCGATATTTCAACGCTGCCAGTAAGGTCTCTGTTAATCGTAGATTCTAGAGCACCAATTCCTTAATTTTATTAACGTGGTGATCATCAGTTGATGTTGATGGCCGTCCTAGACGTGGTTCGTCGTCAACACGTTCTCGACCCTCTTTGAACAATTTGTACTAATCAAAAACACTTGCTCGCGCCATACAATTATCACCGAAGGCCTTTTGCAACATTCTGAACGTTTCGGCACCACAAAATGTATTCCGCACACAAAATTTAATGGAACTTCTTTGTTGAATAATTTCACTCATTGTAAAAATCGCCGAATGCACTTTTTGTACTTCAGAAAGACAAGCGTATACTAAACACTAATGATTATTTTGATGTGAAATTTGGACTGATAGTCATACCAACATAGAAAAAAAAAATATTTCGACGAATGGTTTTCCGCGCGAAATTTAAATTAAAAAGTCTTACTACTTTTTGCCCACAGTAGTATTCGTGGAAGCATATCTGAGACGACATTATACCTTGCCGCGTTGATGTTCGATAGAAAAGCGAAAATCTTGCAATCCTAGGCTCCATCTAGCCAACCTACCACTCAAATCCCTTTGGGACATTAGCCATTTCAAACTGGCGTGGTCAGTGATCAGAGTAAACTAATATTGCAACCAAGCATTCTAATTCGGTCATGGAATAGTTTTTTTGTGCTTTGATAATCTTTTTAGACATAGGTGTCTCTCATTCGCATCTGATGAAGAAAGAAGCTGATTAGTCAGGTGTGATAAGGACAGGCGCAGAAGTAAGTCTCGCCTTTAATTCTGTCCATCCTAATTTTTCCTTTTTCAGACAGTCCGATATAGGTATTGTCACCCAGCCATTCCTAGTAGTCGTCGTATCTGTTTCGTATTAGTTGGAGCAGCCGGGTTAACGATGGCGTCTATCTTTTCAGGGTCGGGGCGTAGCCCCTTCTCACCTACCAAATATCCTAAATACAGAATTTCTTTCATTACGAAATTATTTTTCTCTATGTTTATCCTTAACCCAGCCGTCTTGGGTGAAGGTGCTTCTTCAATGTGCCACTAATGATTAACAAATCGTCCAGATACACGAAAATTCGATCGTGGAGTTCGTGGGGTATTACCTTGTGCATTAAGCGGCACATTAGTTGGGCTGCATTGCACAGCCCAAACGGCATCACCCTGAACTGATATAATGATCGTCCCAGTACTGTAAAAGCTGTTTTGTCTCAGCAGATTCCGCTTGCGTCCTACAAGTCAAGTGCCGTAATATATTTTGTTTCGTATAGTCGCCCTAAAAGTCCGTCTATGATTGGAAGTGGGTACGCGTCCTTTTCTGTCAAGGAATTGAGTTTGCGCGCATCAAGACACAGCTTGCTTTTTCCACCCGCTTTCCTAACAACCGTTACCGGTGAGCTCCACGAACTTTTGCTATAGTCTCGATGACGCCCAAACTCAACACCCTGTCTATTTCTTTGTAGAATTCGTCCTGTACAGCTGGGGAAACCGAGTAGCACCGTGGTTTAACGGGTTTGCAACCCTTTACCAACTCTATGTCATGCTCGTATAAAGTAGTTTTTCCGAGACTTTCATTAGCTGAGGATGGAAACAGCTCTACACAATACGTTGGAGTTTTTGTCGGTCTTCTATGCTGAGGTTATGCGAGTTGACGTTGATAGGAACGGAAACAGTATTCGGAATTTCATCGATAGAAAAGTCTGGTAATATTTTAAATTTACTCCAAAAATCGACGGGTGTTTGAAGAGACGGAACTATAAAGAATCGAATTTGTCCGTTTTATTACCGAACGTAACTGGAAGCCAAATATATCCCTCGATTTTGATTTGAGGAAATTCGGATTCGAATTGATCGAATTTAAATTTCCGCATGTGGACTAAACTTAGATTAGAGGTTATTTTAAGGTTCTCGGTTTGCTGGATTCCTGCGATTCCAACTATTGGTTTGCTCCGAGATGCGAACCCCTCATATAGCGAAGAACTTTAAACAATTTTGCCAATTGGGTTTTCGCACATTTGACTCCCCCCCCCCCGCATTCAAAACAGAATATGGCCTTCTCACAATCCTCGTAATTATAGCCTAAGTCGCGACAATTCCAGCAGATATAATTGTTGGGTTGAGTAGGTTCGTTCCCAAATTTCATGTTTGGGCCCGGCTTCTGATGCAATGCTTCTATAAACTGTTCTGCTGAATGTTCATATTGATTCTAGTTTTGTAAATTTTGACTAGTTTTCAGTTCTTGTCGGTTGTTAATTTGGAGTTTCTCCATTTGCTGGTCTAGTTCGTCGAAGCGTACTCTCTTTCTCATAGTTTGATCACCGTAATCTAATCGTGCTGATTTGATGGTGATAAGGCATTGTTAGATTTTTCAGGGCGGGATACATATTCTGACACAACCTATACACAATTTGCTGTTCTGAAAACCGCGTTTGCAACCTTGCGTTCAGTTTTTGAATGTTTAGAGAAAAATCGGAAAACGTCTCTCTATTCCCCTGAAATCTTTTAGAAATTTGCTCTTTTATTTCTTCCTCGTAGTTAGTTGTGCTAAAATATATAAGAAGTGAATTTCTCATACTAGTCCATGTTGCTACCATGCAGTACCAATCCACAGCTGTTTTTGTTAAAAAAGATACAAAACCTTAGTTAAATATTCCTTCGGGAATCCGTCATCACTTGCCATCTGTTCAAGTTTGTACACAAAATCATGCATATTAAGTGTGTTCGTTCCGTCGAAGGACAAATTCCATTTTTTGCCGGAACTTATAAAAGTTATCTAATCTAAACTGTGCAGGGTTTTGATTTCTCTGTGTTGGAAGTCTTTTCTTACAGTCATCGTCTGGAGCAATTAGGAAAAGAGGAGGTCTGATGAAATTTGCCGTGTTTTTTTGGAGATACAAATTGGTTATTCCGAGTATTGGTACCGCTGTTTTGAGACCCAGTACGTATGAAGAAATCTGGGACAGTAATCTTTAATTGTTTTGGTTCTAGGCGTGAAACATGCGATAGTTTTATGATATCCAGGTTTAGTTTGAATGGAGAAGGCCGTCCCGTTGAACCTGAGGGACCGGAACAATGAACGGATCTTTCTCTATTGTTGGAAAATTCCAGTAGCGATGGCGAGCGATTTTTGAAAACGAGCTCTATCTGAAGATACGATCGATAAATTACAGCTATCGTCCGCACTTCTAAAGTTTACTGTATTCCACACGAATGAAATTATCTCAAACGTGCGATTTAATATAGGATCAATTCATTTTTTGACGGTGTAGCAACAAATAGAATCTTAGCCAATTGTCTTGTAATTTTTGACCAGGGATATTACATTGTAACATAGCCAAATGACGCTGGGGTGGTAGTGCTACGAAGATTGATACCAAAAAATACTAACGGATTTAAGGCTCATTTAGGGATGATCAGAACATCGATAAGTTTTTGCGTCACTTTTCGAGGTCTGGAAAATCATATCACCTTTCAAAATAGCAGCAACGAATAGCGAAGCCACAATTTTACGCCTACTTATTAATGAGTCCAGATTTACGATTTTACAACCTTCCAATTGTAATGGTAAATTCATATCATTCTGCCACATTCTGATTATTAGGATTATTATACAATCAATTGCTTTTGTATAGGTTATGGTAAAAGTCCGAAATCGGTAAGTGTCCGAAATTTTAATTTTTTAAATTCGTTTACACGATTAAAAATCGGTTGTCCAGAGGTCAGATGGTTACGAAATGTTTGTTGACTTATCCCCCCTACATCCCCGTAGTTTCATTTATTCCCCATCAAAGGGCTAGAATTAGTAAAGCCGTCAGTTCTTACTATTCCAAATTCCAATTTACGCGAATGCCATAAAAAATACTCCGTGGGGTGAAGGTGAACCATTTCGAAAAAATAGGACTCTCTTTTCATAGATTCCGAAGCAATAAAACAGTTTTTTCAAATTTTTATTCGGACATTTACAGATTTGGGGCTTTTGCCGTAACTTATACAAATTCAATTCTATCAATAACGATTTTATTCACCGAATTTCAGATGATCGTTACCCATTCTAAGTTGAGCCGTTCCAGAGAACAGTACAATCTATAGTAATAGACAATGGATTAAGGAAATCCTTTGTAGTTCGACGAACAAAACCTAGTAGGCTATAAACTTTGTCATTATTCCGCCGTTCCACACTTTGATTCTTTCGTCGTGATTCCACGACTTCAAAAAATCAATCGACGTCCACATTTAATTTCTTTGCGCATTTCTTTGCTTATTTCTTTGTTTATGTATGCGCAAAAATTTTGCGCGTAGAATATCTTTCCACCATGAAAATTCGAAGAAACAAACAACTCGAGAAAAATCAACAAAAACAACAAATAAATAAAATGGCCTTGAAATATTGGATCTTAGTAGTAGTGCGAGAATTAGTAGAATCAAAAAAATATTTCTGAAAAAAGAATTAAAAATTTCCCCGCCTCAAAATTAGTTTGTAGGTGTAGGGGAAGGAAATGAGGAAAGAATCACGACGAAAGAATCATAGTGTCGAACGGCTCAATGAGTTAATGGCTGTATTGCATTGAGGAATAAAATAATCGAGGGCAGTTTTAAATTTATCTGCGTTTGTTTATAAATTTTCCATAGTAAAAATAATTATTCATCACAGTAAGCCGATTTATCAGAAGTCGCTAGCTAAGTTTTAGTTGAATTTCGATAAATTAGAAAATTTGAAAATTTTCCAAGTTTTCCAGCCAACTATGACTAACAAATTTCGAAATTTCAAACTTAAGTACTATTCGTAATTGTCCATTTGGAATTTGTTATCAAGATCATTCTGCAGATCAATTCAGTACAGCCAGGAGTAATAGATTTCGATATTTTAAGGTTATCCACATAAAATTCAGCTACAATGTTGGAGCAAAGACGGAATTTCGTTAATGAATATAATGACACGACAGGCCTAAGGTGAGAATCGTCTGGGACACCGGAATGAACTTCTAAAGTTCTAGACGATAGATCATTGATATGTACGACGACAGCCAATCGAGTTCAAGAATGATTTGCCATACCTAACATATTTGTAGTGGTTGATCGACGTCGATCGATCGATTGAATCCATTTGCCAAATGCTAAGGAAGACTGGCCATTAAAGTACAGATAATCCGTTAAAGGTAGCTCGAAATTTTGGAATCGACGATAATATCGATATACCACGATAATTTTTGATGTTATATAGTTTACCCAATTTGGAAATGGAGATGATGATTGACTTCTACATAACGCAGGAGATACTCCATTCTCCCAAAATGCATTGAAAATCCCAGCGGATATGTTACGCCAACATCTGTCTCAAAAATATGCGCCGATCCAATTGAATTGTGATACTATCATAAAATACTAGAGACATGTCGTTAAAAATTAAACTGGCATAATTGCCAAATTATGCAGCATAGCTGTTCTGCCATGACGAGGACCTCATCCCTTACAGATTCATTTGTATAGGGTTTTCCAATAAAAGTGATATGATTCGCAATAATTCAATTGTTGCACTTGCTGTGTGGCACGTAGCCCCGTCTTGTTGGAACCAAATGTTGTAAAGATCAACTTCTTCCAATTTCAACCATTAAAAGTTGGTTATCACCGATCTATACCGATCTGACAGTAACGTTGTTACCAGCTTCATTTCGAAAAAAATACGGACCGATGATTCCACCAGACCAAAAACCACACCAAACTGTCAATTTAGATGAATGTAATGGTTTTTCATGAATAATTTGTGGATTTTCTTCGCACCAGAATTGACGGTTTTGTTTATTTACCGCACCACTCAGATGAAAGTGAGCCTCATCGGAGAAGATGATTTTCTTAAAAAAATCATTATCGTTTTCAAGTTCAAAACTGAATAACTTGTAAACGTTGTTCTTGCGTATATCTCACCATGTTGAAATTGTAAACATTACTGAATACAATGAAACAAAAAATGACAGTTCATGACATATTACAAATGGCCGAAACGTCACTTAAAAATCATATCATTCCTATTGGAAAACCCATTAGAACATGAATGATAATGATTATTAAGGAGAAATCCGAGTTCAAACTCGTGTTTGTTTTTAGTGCGTGAATCTGGTCGCTAGTACATTAATTAGTTCCTTGTTCTATGTTTTCGACATAGAGGACGTAATAATCAAATGGATTACCAACAAGCCATTTCAACCCTCGGTTATTTTACTAGAATCTTTGATTTACTATTCACTAACTTGTAGAAACTGAAAAAAAGTATTCAATGACATATGAGTATCATTGCATTGGAAGAAATTAAATTTCGCAGTACATGATTTAACCAATTTTTGACAAATTTTAAAAGCTGCCACTTCTGCTATGCAGATGTCCACCACATTTTGTATAGCTCTCCCAATTTATGGAAAAGACTTTAAAATGAAGTTTGATTCCGAATAGTCAATCCACTTGGTCTGTAGAGATGCCGTTTTTTCGTAAATGTTATACACTTTTCAAACTATTTGCAAAAACCCATTAATCTCCTATGAAAGCTGCCACTTTTGGTTGACTGATCTCGGCTAAAAATCACTGGGATCTCCCAATTTATGAAAGAAGCTCTTCTGGTAAACCGACTTCAGCCAAAATTCACTGGAATCTCAATTTATGGAAAGCTTAAGTATGAAGTTTCCTCACAATCAAACAGACCATTTGAGATGCGCACTTTCCGCGTAAATTTTGGAAAAGTGATGTCGTAATATGCAAATTTTATTTAGAATCTTTTAATTCGTAGTTGTTTTTCTCGTAAATGCTGTACTTTCCAAATTATTTACAAAAGGCTAAAAACAGCTTCTATGGAAGCTCCCATTTCGAACTACGCTTACTATGAGTTTAAACCTCGAAAATCAGCCTTACTGAAGTCCAGAAATGTGGTTTTATTATCGTTAACAAATTGAGTTTTACCTAATTCTATATTCAGGAGAACCGATTTATGACGTTCAAAATCACGAAACACTCGTAGCTTTCGTTAAAGTAAAGTGAGATTCAAATAAATTGCAGGATACAAAAATTAAATCTAACAAATGACCACGAGAACTAAACATTTGGTTTAGACCGAGAGATGCCATTTTGATAAGGCGCAGTTGTGCAGCATATAATTCGAATGTCGTATCCATGAAATATGTGGCAAATTGAAATCACCGAAAACAAGCATGATTGTTCAATCAAAAACTTCAGCAATTGAAGTGATCAGCAAAATTTACCGCTATCAAAATCATGTAAATTAATTATTACACCACCGTCACGATAATGCTCGCAATTCCTTCTATAAACTATAAAATCGGAACTGAATAATTCAACATTCCAACACTCCAATTCTTTTAGGAACAAAGTTCTGTTTTGGTGCGAAGATCTCTAACGTTTTGATAATAAAAATGTAAGGAAATGTTTTTATTGCTTTGCTTAGGTTGAGTATAGAGTTACAATCGTACGTGTTGAAACACCTAACACAAGTGGCATAACTTTCTCGATGAACTCCCTAATCAATACACCCAACAGCCAAAAATCAGGTTTCAGCAGCTTCTCAAATATGACTCCAATTTTAAAAGAGGCAAAATTGAATTTACTGAAATACCTTTTTTCAAGAATATATGAAGTTATTGCTAAGGTGTTTTACTACAGCATCAGCAGTTGTAGATAAATAAGACCATCCACACATGATCCAATGATGATATTGCATCAGGCCCAGCAGTTTGTGTGATAATATTGCACCTTGTAGTTGTAGGTAGCATCAGGATCAGATGGGCTTATTTTTAAATTGACGAGTGAAGAGGTTTTTCGTTTCACAAGAGGTTTTAAATGATTTAAAATTCTTCGAAGGAAAAAGTGGCAATACACAGATTTGTCACACAAACCATTAATTACAGTTAATTAATTTAACAAAGATAACGCTGGTGCACGATGAAATATCACACTTTTTCTCAACTATCTTCAAAGTTTGAAGATTTAATGACAGTAACTTGAGACAAGTAGTAAATGTCACTGGTAGACAGAGTGTTCAAATTAAAATTAGTTGCACAATACATCACACGATCATACGAGTAATCCACGATTGATGGTTTGGTGACACAATAAAATTATTCAATATCTTGAATCAACTAATAGATGTCACTAGCAGATAGTGTAATGCAATAAAAATACGTTCCACGTTAAACAGAAAAATTATAATCCACACAGCAGATTTCGAGATGGCGTTTACAATGCGTGAATAATGTTTATTTTTGAAGCGGAACTGACAGCTAACAAAAAATATTAAATTATTTTGGTTTTCCAGCAATTGGCACCGTCTTCTGCTATAATACTGTACGTTAAGACTGCTCGTATAATTAAACAAAAATCACAATGATATCTGACATAGTAAATATTATAATGACTGACGCGAATAGCGAAATCGAAATGATAATGTCCTCTATTGGCCATCAATATTTAAATGAAATCCTATTGTTACGATTGAGGAGGGTACAGGTTCATGCATATTTGAGTGAGCGAATGTATTTTGACAAAACCAAACCTGGTAGCATGACCTGTTATTACAAAATATTGATAAATTCGGGCAGCATTTTAAAAAATCCTAACCTTGGAAGAAAACATAACTTTAGTGTTACCGGCATCATTTATTTATTTTTCCTGAAACGGATTTCACTGCTTGGTCCACGCCAGAATTAAATAAAATTGATTCCAATTAAATAAATAATTGTGGAGTTAGCCCAGCAAAGTATTTATTAGAAATTACTTAAAATATAAAAAATAAAATTCATTCCTATCATATTTTCGGTTGAGCCCAAAAATATCTATCAAATCTTATCTAATATATTTACACGGGTTTTCGAGTACCAAGAATCCTGTGGTCTTCCTGTGGAGCCAGCGTTCCGTTTTTTAATTTATTTTTTTGTTCGTACGATTTTATTAAAAATTTGGCGAAGGAGAGTTTTCATTTGCCCACAATTGATTGCGAAGGGTACTAATTACGGGTTCAGAGGGTCACCCGCTGGCGCTCGGTCCCCTTTAACTTTTTTCGGCTCGCAAGATTTTTATAAAAATTCCTGAAGAACCATTTTCGATTACCAAAAACTGATTTTGATGGATTCTTATTTTGGGAAAACTCATTTAGGAGGTCATTCGGTGGGGGCCGGGAAGCTTGACCATTATTTTAACATTTTTTTTGGCTTGGCCGATTTTGATAAAATTTAATGAGACAGGGTTTCCGAATGCAAGGAAACGATTACAAGGAGTTCTGATTTCTGAATAATTAATTTAGGATGTCCCATGTTGCGTGATGTTGCACGATGTTGCATTATGTTGCACCATGTGGTAGGATGTGGTGCTAAAAATAATAAAAAATATTTTGTCATATTGCGATATGTTACGTGATGTTACATCATAATGCTTGCTGTTGCACCTTGCTAAAGGATGTCGTGTGATGTTCCACTATGTTGCGTCACGTAGGCTTAGGGCGTTTTAATATTTTATTTGGGTTGAAAGATTTTGATAAAATTTGGCGGGACATGGTTTTCGAATGAAAGGAAATGATTACAATAGGCCGTCCATATAGGCCATCCTGTTACGCTATGTTGCGTAATATTTCACCATGTTGCAACATGTTTCATCAAATTGCACCATATTGCGTCATGTTGCACTCTGTTGAGTATTTTGCGTCATGAGTACCATATTGCGTGATGTGACACTATGTTCTGCGAGTTTGTACTATATGGCATTATGTTGCTTCGTGCGGCGTCTTGTGATTTTCATTAATTTAATATCTGGCTGGCATCATGTTTTATCATACTGATGAAATGATCAATTTTTATCAAAATTGATGAAGGAAATGCCAGGAATTTAATTTCGGGAATTCATATATGATGTCGTTCGGTGGGGCCCGAAAACCTTTTTCTTTATTTTTATTAGCCGAAAGGCGCTCTATCGATTCGATCTTCTCATCGATTTTGATGAGTTCTAAATTCGGGAAAATTGGGTAGGGTGTTCTCAAATGGAATCGGGTTTTAAGTTAAACATAAGATATGATTCCAAAATGAGTTCCAGATATGATTTTGAAAAATAAGTAAATTGGAGGAAACGAAGAATTTTCTCAAACGAATAGTGTGGACCTCGGTTGGTACTAGAAAATATCCTATTTGATTAAAACAAAACCGCTGATTCTTTAAATTGAGTAGAGCTAAACCGTTGTTACCGTGGCGTATTTTTCATTTTCTTTACAAAGTACCAGTAATTCAAGAAATCACGGGTATTTCCGACATCGAGATTTTTGAAACTTACCATTCACTATACTGTAGACCTCCGAAAAAATGGTTTTCAAGAACATCTCCGTCTGCCTGTATTCTCACTACAGCCAAGGCGGACTAACGGATTTGGATGAAACTTCATACTTAAACATTTTTCGTCAATTGGGAGGTCCCAATACCTATATGAAGTTGGCCTAAAATTCTAGAACAAAAAATTACGAATTTAAAAGCTGGCAACGCTAATGCAAGTGACGTGAAAAAATGAAACTATCGGATAGAAAATATTAAGATACAACCGTTAAAAAATTTTATATATACCAAACCAATAATTATTCTGCCAACGAAAGAAAAAACCGCCATATTTTAATGTCAGCCCAAAAATAAATCTGTCGTGATACTATCATTAAAGAAAATTTCACTGTCAACCCAAAAAAGTAAAATAAAACAAAATATGTAGTTGATTATAGCAATAAATGTTTATGCCGTTTAATGCTCTGATGTATCCTATAATTTAAAAGCTATTCATATTCAGGGGTCATACTAGAATTAGTCCGATACAGAATTATAATCAACTACATATTTTATTTTATTTTACTTTTTTGGGTTGACAGTAATATTTTTTTTAATGATAGTATCACGACAGATTTATTTTTGGGCTGACATTAAAACATGGCGGTTTTTTCTTTCGTTGGCAGAATAATTATTGGTTTGGTGTTTTTTGGGCTGACATCATTAAAATGTCGTGATATACGATTTTTTCGGGCTGACAGTTCATACGTGACAGAAATTATAGTTTTCGTGTTGCCAGCTCGTTTTTTTGGGCTGACATTTGGGCCAACTTCACATACATGGTCCCAATGATATTTTTTCGCAAATCAGTTCACCGGAAATGCATATATCTGCGAAAAAATCGAATAAAAGCAAACGGATCTTAAATTAAAAATTAACATAACTGGTTTAAAACATTTTATAATTCGACCACCCTACAAATGGATTTGGATATGATAAATATTGATAAAACCCATTTGTATAAGAATTAAATTGGCAACAAAATTGAACTAAATTAGCTTTAAATGATGAATAAAATTTTGAGATATGAGCTCATGAGAATCAAATTCCACAAAAAAGTTGGGTATTGGCCACAATATCTACACCCCTCAATTTTTTATTAACTGCTGGTAAAAAAAACTTATTTTGTAATACACCTACGTGAAGCCATCGAGAGGTTTAGATACAGCAAACTAGTTTGTAAGGGAGAACGACTTCATAGTACAGCATAGAAAATGATGGCTAATGAAAAAAGCTCGGTGCTCAAGCTCGAATTCTCATCATTCTTCTCATCACTACTTATTTTTAACTACTTAGTATGCCGTTCTGTCAATAAAACTTTCTGTGGGCTGCAACCTAGTCATGGTTTAACACAGATAAAACTATAAGTTTTTTTAATCGATTTAACTTTTAAACTGCAAGGTTTTTTTTAAAAAAAAATTTGAGTGGTACTTAAAACGGAATAATAAATCTTGAAATTGTTGTTTATATTTTATATTCTCAAGTATGCTCTTAGAAAAGAGAACGGAAGAAATCAGTAAAAATTTTAATCTGTAACACACGAAACATATCACACGTACATAATATTAAGGATAAGCGAATCATGAACCATTTATCATCATTTATGTGATAACAAATTGTAAAGTTTTCCCGTTCAAACATTCAACCAAAGACTGTTAAAACATCAAAGCACTTAAAAAATCCATCATAATTTGTATAACACATACACTATCATAAAATACCATGTACACAGCGAAATATTTATTGTATACATATTACGATTGATGTGCGCTACAGCATAAGTTAACTAATCGTAAAGTTTTATGCTAAATTAAAAAAAAACACGGAAAACGGAAAAGCCAAACACATTTTTCACACGAGGCAAGAGAGCACAGCAAGGGCACAAACATCAAAACAACTTGTATTCTGTAGAAATTTCTATAGTTTCGCGTAAAATGTATGGAGGTAAACGCAAACCTAAAATCATTTTCTAAATGGATATGGATTACATTTATAATGATTGATATAATAATATAAAATGTACATCGTCTGATATAAATATTTCCCACACTGTACACCGTATACCATTTTATGTAAATATATAAACAGGAAAAAAATTCTTGTGAAAGGAAATTTTCTATATCTAAGCGCCAACCATAGCAGATTCGAGGTATATAGAAGAGCAAACGACACATAAAATTATCATTCCTGATATTTGAATATTACAGCAAATTTCCATAATTCATACAACTGTAATAATAACATCATTTTGAATAATTTACCAACACTTAAATGGTTTTTCCGTTTTTCTGTTTTCTTTGTGTATTTCGCTTGCTTTGCCGCCGCATGCACAAGAAAATCAGCAACATCATAACACACTTTCCAGAGAACACAAACAAGTTCTTCCTGCCGTTTCTTTTTTCTATGGGGGGAAAACATTTTCTTTTTTGTGTCGAATGCCATGCATTTTTTCGTTTCATGTTTTATTCAATTTTGTAGAAGAAGATTTTGCCTCAGAAGTATGAAAAACATTCAAAATGAAACGAATATGGAATGTGGGTTATGTGGTTTTTGGAGTGAGAAAAAGGAAACCAAGTTAAATATACGAAGGTAAAGCTTATGATGCCAGCAGACGAAATATGGAAAGGAAAAGCTTAAAAGCTAGGTTATTATTTTTTTTTTTTTTGAAATTTTGTTCGTTAAGCTTCGTTTGGTATATACTCGTATAGGGTTTGGAAAGTTAATTTATTTCATCTGCTTTTATACTTGTAGTATCTATTGCAGTTTTGGAAAATTAATATAAACAGTTGAGCACTACAGGTATAACCCCTATAGAAATAAAATTAGAACAAAGTTTATTGAAATTAAGTTTCAAGATAATTCGTCTTGTTTCGTTTCAAAACGTGTGTTGATACATAAAGACTTGGCGAAGGTTTATTGCGATTTTGGTTCATGTATAGAAATTAGGTAAAATTGTACGATAGCAACCAAGTTAAGTCACTTGATACAAACATGCAAGTTTCATTTTAGATTAGTAGTAAGTAGATATACACAGTGAGTCAAACAAAGCCTCAAATTGCGCTTATTATTTATAGTCGAGGCAATGAAGCACAAAAGTTCGGAATTTTTGCCATACAGACGGATCGGAATGCGGTTTTTTGCATTCGCTTCCAAAAATTATTTGTAAACAATAGGCACATTGTTTACAAATAATTTGTACGTCTGACAAATCGGAAATTGCATTGCTGCAGCCAAAAATGCATTCAAAAAATGCATCTTTTGAGACGCCGTTTGGAAAATGTAAAAACTTTGTAAATAAGAGTCAGAACTGGCTCAAATCGGGTACCCGGGGGTTTTCGAGGTCGCTGATCACTAGGGGGGACTCTCCAGAAAATCATCATCCAGTTTTTTGGGTCGCTGAATTCAAATATGGCATCATCCCCGTGGACGTCATCCCCGAGAATTTTCCTAACAATATCGAGAAAAACAACCCGAAAATTATTGGAGGGGCGTTTTTTGGGGCGCTAAATCAGAATTTCACGTCGAAAACGACCCTCCCACCACCTGGTGCACCGGAACCTACTCCTGAACGTCGTCTCCGAGGGTTTTCCAAACACAATCGAAAAAGACTAACCGAAAATCATCTCATAATTTCACACATTCATTGATGTGTAACTCTCGCCTGGGGCCCTCGAAAAAGTTGATCCAGTCCTGTAAAATTCAAAACGCTGAGTTTGAATAGAGCGGGGAAAATTACGAGAATAATCTCCGGCTAGATCTACGAACTTTGCCAAGCGGTCTTTCACTTTTCTTCCAACGCTCAAAACGCTTCTGTGTAATTACACAAAAAGACTTTCTCCTTTTTCTCCAGAAAACTGTTACCGAAATACATTACCAAAACTCCATAGTCACGAGAACCACGTGTTTATTTTCTAGATTTTTATTTTGTCAGCATTTATGTTGCCACGAGATATATTTATTACAAATAGTTATGTGAGTGATTTTTTTCCGTGCATATCAGTGAGTAACATTGATAATACGGATAAAACGGAGTAGGGTGCTAAATTGGGTGAGTTCCTCATACGTTTGACAATAAACTCTAAATTTGCGTTACTTTATTGGACGTAATTTAACGTTTATAACTTGTGATGCTTTCAGAAGAATTATCTGTAAATAATCTCAATAAGGAGAAGTGTAGACGGGAAATATCCAGTATTCGGGAACAATACTATTTGGCTTTACTACTACAAACATATATCCAAGGACAATAGCTATTGTGTTCAATCAAATAATGACAACAGAACCCGTAAATCCTTAAGTGAAATTTTTAGAATATTATTATAAAATTTAAGTACGCAGTACTGTTTGCGCGTACGGTTAGCTGACGAGCACGCCTTAAATACACGAATGTTGGGGACTTTTAAGATTTTCTGTTCCACATAATCTAGAATCAACAATTCCACACAGTTATTGCAGTATTGACGTCGGTCTCTAAGACATCAGGTTTGGTTGTCATTCATGGGAATGGCATCGATGCCAAGATAAAAGTTCCAGTGCACCAGTTTTTGAAAAGGCAGTTTTCGACGTGAAATTTTGATTCAGCGCCCCAAAAAACGCCCCTCCAATAATTTTCGGGTTGTTTTTCTCGATATTGTCAAGAAAGTTCTCGGAGATAACGTCCAGGTACAAGTTCGGGTGCACCAGGTGTCCGGAGGGTGTTCGCCGATGCCATATTTGAATTCAGCGACCCGAAAACCCTCCGGGCGCCGAGTTTTTCTCGTTCCCCGCGTGATTTTCTGGAGAGTCCCACGGAGATGAGGTTCATCGGCGTTCCTGAGCTCCAAGTGTTCGGGGGGTCAATTTGATCATCATAATAGTGATCGGCGACCTCGAAAAACCCCGAGTACCCGATTTGAGCCAGTTCTGACTCTTATTTACAATTATTTACAAAGTTTTTACATTTTCCAAAAGGCGTCTCAAAAGATGCATTTTTTGAACGCATTTTTGACTGCAGCAATGCAATTTCCGATTTGTCAGAGGTACAAAGTAGGCACATTTTTTACAAATAATTTTTGGAAGCGAATGCAAAAAACCGCATTCCGATCCGTCTTTATGGCAAAAATTCCGAACTTTTAGCCTTTTTAGTGCTTCATTGCCTCGACTATTAGCGGGAAATAAATTAGAGGTTCAGCGTGGGATAGCCCAAAGCCACAGACGCCCCACACTCTGAGATTGCCTCAGCCGGGCAACTAACTGTAATATTCTAACTGCTAAATTCAGATACTATTGACTATTATTATACATAACATGAAGGCGATTATTTTTTGGGATGGAATTCTTTATGTGGTGCTTTACGCCTCCTTGGTTGAATACCTCATATTGAAAATACATTTTCGACTCGTATTTCAGTATTGCAGCAACACAAGAATTGTTAATGGGATACGGTCATATACATTGATTTCTTGATGTTACTTCGATATATTTTGCGATATGTCCTGCCCATAAAATGGTCGTTTTGTATCCTTGCTCAAAAAACATAAAACGCCCCTCATAGCTCAGTAAAATTTTATTAATCAGCAGTTTACTTTACTAATCGTCCGCTTCTTGATTCCTCAATCATTCCGCATGGCTGCGTATCTTCATCCCCTCTGTTATTTTTCGAAACATTCTATCTTTTGTCGACCAGGATCCTCTTGGTTCGCATAAAAGACCTCTACATAACATAACGGTAATACGCGGTGACTTATGTTATTTTGAATTCATCAAAAATTACGAGTTCCTCTTTAATTTTATTTAATTTCATTTTTCATTTACTGTCATCTTGGTAAAATAACTGCAATTGCTATTGAATGGGGTTGAGCCAACCTCACCATTTCTTTAAATTTAATATTAAATTTACTTCCCTAACTAAATACTATTGCCTTAACTAATAACGCTGGCACATTCATAATATCGCGCGTGATATACCAGCCTTCACTTTACCATTACACCATCTATGTAAATGTCCGACTAAACATAGATGGTCTAATGGGAAAGTGGAAGTGGAGTATGCGTCCACGTTTTTTACGGCGGCGCTTCCATTTTTGTCCTGATTTGATCTGTAAAGCTTTAAAGTTTAATTCTTAGGCGATGTTTGTGACGATGACATCATCTAATTCTTGCGTGTGGCCCGCTCGGTAATGATCTATTCGATGAATCGTTAGTCTGAGATGTTCAAGTTGCTGGTGGTAGAGGCCCTATTGGTTTATTTGACAAGCATTGCTTCTTGTGCAATATTCACAAGAGCCTGAGATGTTGTCGCTGCGCGCGCTCGTTTAGGCACGATGGGTTTAGCCTGTGGATGGGTTCTTACGTATACTATTTGACTTTGAGTCGATAACACCATCTTCTCGCAACAGTTGTATGTATTCTGTACTCTTAAGTTGCATTCCATTGTCAGAGTGAACCTCAAATACACAAAATATCTCATTTCTTAATATGTTCACTGTCTGCTGAGAATTGCCTCTAGCCAATGGTTTTAAGATGACAAATTTGGTGAGGTGATCCAATATAATCAATATCATAGTATTACCATGTGTCGACCGTCCACACTGCCGTATATATTCTTTAAAGTGTCTTACCATACAGTGCCAAAAATAATGTCGACGTAATTTTTCGCGGGTCTTGCTGTACCTCCATGAGATGCTAGCGGTTCGTCGTGTTTCTTTTTTCTCACTTCTTGTTGTATCGCAAATGGTACCCAAACCTTCCAAACTGGTATGTCAGTCAATTCTTGATGTGTCTTAGGCTCAAGTCGAATGTAGAGGGCAGGGTATTTGGTTGGTTCCTTTACAATCTTCGAACGTAAATCCAGGTACTCGGCTTCATAATTTTTGTAATTAGTTTCATTACACTGGCTTCCGTTTTGGGAGCTATCCCATTTGCCATTTCAGGCTCGCATGATCTGTTATTAAAGTAAATGCATGCCCTTCAACATAAGGTCGAAACCTTTTTTATAGCAATAAGGGCCACCAAACATTCTAACTCTGTAACTGAGTAATTGCGCTACGCTTTATTTAGCTTTTCACATATTAGTCAATGGTCGTTCGTTTTTGTCGGAGTTTGGTGCTGGCATCGCAGCGGAAAAAAAAATATTTCTCATAGACGGGATTTTCCAATACAGGGACAGATGTTATGCATTTTTTTAATACTTGAAATGCCTCTTCGGCTCGTTTTGTCCAAACGAACTTACTCTTCTTCAGACAGTCTGTAATAGGTACAGCTGTAGATGAAACATTTAAGGTGAATCATCTATACCAGCCCGTCATGCCGGGAGGCGTCGTGCCTGTTTAACATTTTCAGACGATGGTAGATTAACGACAGCTTCGATTTTTTAGGGTCACGACGGAGACCCATTTCGCCCACTAGATAACGCAAATAGCGTATCTCTCTCATCGCAAAGTTGCTTTTCTCAATTTTAATCGTGAATGTAACAATTCAATGTGGCGGTGATGATCAAAAGGTCATCCAAATATACAAATACGCTATCGTGGAGTTCATGAGAATGCGTTACACAGCCCAAACGGCATCACTTTGAATTGGTAGAAAGGCCGCGCTAGTACTGTAAAAGCTGTTTTGTCCCGTGATGATTTCGCCAGCGGAGTCTGCCAGTAGGCGTCTTTCAAGTCCAGTCCGGTTATGTACTTAGTCTTCGTAAGTCTACTCAGTAGTCCGTCTATAATTGGGAGAGGATACGCGTCCTTCTCTGTAACAGTATTCCGTTTCCGACGCGAGTGAACTTTTTACTAAATTTTACTAAGTGTCACATGCTATTCAATTGCATATATTCAGGGGCAAATATTTAATTTCTTTTCAAATATGAAATATATTATAATTTATTTTGCAACATGATTTAAAAATTTAATAAATAATTATTTAATTATTTTAAAAAGGATAATTTATCAAGACGAATTATGTAAATTTATTGATTTAGAATTAAGAATTAATTGACCATAATTTATTTATTAACAAACATGCCTTTGATAAAAAAATAGAAAATCACACAGAATAACCATCCAACCAACCAATAGACAACTGTAATACTGTAACTGTAAAAAATGTCAAGACAATCCCTTCAGGTTTACTACCCCTACGCGCTAAATAACTGAAAATAGCGATTATTTATTAAGTTTCATCGTCAATACATCGAAGAATACTAAAGGTTGTTCCGCCAAATTACCATCGGTCTCACACTATTTTTACGTTAGCTTATTAGTAATACTGTAAGTGTAAACAATTTCCAAACAATCCCTTGAGGTTTACTACCCCTACGCAATAAATAACTGAAAATAGCGATTATTTATTAAGCTTAATCGTCAATACATTGAAGAATACTTAAGGTAGTTCCGCCAAATTACCATCGGTCTCACACTATTTTTACGTTAACTTATTAGTAATACTGTAACTGTAAAAAATATCAAAACAATCCCTTGAGGTTTACTACCCCTACGCTCTAAATAACTGAAAATAGCGATTATTTATTAAGTTTAATCGTCAATTCATTGAAGAATACTAAAGGTAGTTCCGCCAAATTACCATCAGTCTCACACTATTTCTACGTTAGCTTATTAGTAATACTGTAAGTGTAAACAATTTCAAAACAATCCCTTGAGGTTTACTACCCCTACGCTATAAACAACTGAAAATAGCGATTATTTATTAAGTTTCATCGTCAATACATTGAAGAATACTAAAGGTAGTTCCGCCAAATTACCATCAGTCTCACACTATTTCGACGTTAGCTTATTAGTAATACTGTAAGTGTAAAAAATGTCAAAACAATCCCTTGAGGTTTACTACCCCTACGCTATAAATAACTGAAAATAGCGATTATTTATTAAGCTTAATCGTCAATACATTAAAGAATACTTAAGGTAGTTCCGCCAAATTACCATCGGTCTCACACTATTTTTACGTTAGCTTATTAGTAATACTGTAAGTGTAAACTATTTCAAGACAATCCCTTGAGGTTTACTACCCCTACGCTATAAATAACTGAAAATAGCGATTATTTATTAAGCTTAATCGTCAATACATTGAAGAATACTTAAGGTAGTTCCGCCAAATTACCATCGGTCTCACACTATTTCTACGTTAGCTTATTAGTAATACTGTAACTGTAAAAAATATCAAAACAATCCCTTGAGGTTTACTACCCCTACACTCTAAATAACTGAAAATAGCGATTATTTATTAAGTTTAATCGGCGGAACTACGCCTAACTAAGTATTCTTCTATGAATTGACGATTAAACTTAATAAATAATCGCTATTTTCAGTTATTTAGAGTGTAGGGGTAGTAAACCTCAAGGGATTGTTTTGATATTTTTTACAGTTACAGTATTACTAATAAGTTAACGTAGAAATAGTGTGAGACCGATGGTAATTTGGCGGAACTACCTTAAGTATTCTTCGATGTATTGACGATGAAATTTAATAAATAATCGCTATTTTCAGTTATTTAGAGCGTAGGGGTAGTAAACCTCAAGGGATTGTTTTGATATTTTTTACAGTTACAGTATTACTAATAAGTTAACGTAAAAATAGTGTGAGACCGATGGTAATTTGGCGGAACTACCTTTAGTATTCTTCAATGAATTGACGATTAAACTTAATAAATAATCGCTATTTCAGTTATTTAGAGTGTAGGGGTAGTAAACCTCAAGGGATTGTTTTGATATTTTTTACAGTTACAGTATTACTAATAAGCTAACGTAGAAATAGTGTGAGACCGATGGTAATTTGGCGGAACTACCTTAAGTATTCTTCGATGTATTGACGATTAAGCTTAATAAATAATCGCTATTTTCAGTTATTTAGAGCGTAGGGGTAGTAAACCTCAAGGGATTGTCTTGAAATAGTTTACACTTACAGTATTACTAATAAGCTAACGTAGAAATAGTGTGAGACCGATGGTAATTTGGCGGAACAACCTTTAGTATTCTTCAATGTATTGACGATGAAACTTAATAAATAATCGCTATTTTCAGTTATTTATAGCGTAGGGGTAGTAAACCTCAAGGGATTGTTTTGATATTTTTTACACTTACAGTATTACTAATAAGCTAACGTAGAAATAGTGTGAGACCGATGGTAATTTGGCGGAACTACCTTAAGTATTCTTCGATGTATTGACGATGAAATTTAATAAATAATCGCTATTTTCAGTTATTTAGAGTGTAGGGGTAGTAAACCTCAAGGGATTGTTTTGATATTTTTTACAGTTACAGTATTACTAATAAGTTAACGTAAAAATAGTGTGAGACCGATGGTAATTTGGCGGAACTACCTTTAGTATTCTTCAATGTATTGACGATGAAACTTAATAAATAATCGCTATTTTCAGTTATTTAGCGCGTAGGGGTAGTAAACCTCAAGGGATTGTTTTGAAATAGTTTACACTTACAGTATTACTAATAAGTTAACGTAAAAATAGTGTGAGCCCGATGGTAATTTGGCGGAACTACCTTTAGTATTCTTCAATGAATTGACGATTAAGCTTAATAAATAATCGCTATTTTCAGTTATTTAGAGCGTAGGGGTAGTAAACCTCAAGGGATTGTTTTGATATTTTTTACAGTTACAGTATTACTAATAAGTTAACGTAAAAATAGTGTGAGACCGATGGTAATTTGGCGGAACTACCTTTAGTATTCTTCAATGAATTGACGATTAAACTTAATAAATAATCGCTATTTTCAGTTATTTAGAGTGTAGGGGTAGTAAACCTCAAGGGATTGTTTTGATATTTTTTACAGTTACAGTATTACTAATAAGCTAACGTAAAAATAGTGTGAGACCGATGGTAATATGGCGGAACTACCTTTAGTATTCTTCAATGAATTGACGATTAAACTTAATAAATAATCGCTATTTTCAGTTATTTAGAGTGTAGGGGTAGTAAACCTCAAGGGATTGTTTTGATATTTTTTACAGTTACAGTATTACTAATAAGTTAACGTAAAAATAGTGTGAGACCGATGGTAATTTGGCGGAACTACCTTTAGTATTCTTCGATGTATTGACGATGAAACTTAATAAATAATCGCTATTTTCAGTTATTTAGCGCGTAGGGGTAGTAAACCTCAAGGGATTGTTTGGAAATAGTTTACACTTACAGTATTACTAATAAGTTAACGTAAAAATAGTGTGAGCCCGATGGTAATTTGGCGGAACTACCTTTAGTATTCTTCAATGAATTGACGATTAAGCTTAATAAATAATCGCTATTTCAGTTATTTAGAGTGTAGAGGTAGTAAACCTCAAGGGATTGTTTTGATATTTTTTACAGTTACAGTATTACTAATAAGCTAACGTAGAAATAGTGTGAGACCGATGGTAATTTGGCGGAACTACCTTTAGTATTCTTCGATGTATTGACGATTAAGCTTAATAAATAATCGCTATTTTCAGTTATTTAGAGCGTAGGGGTAGTAAACCTCAAGGGATTGTCTTGAAATAGTTTACACTTACAGTATTACTAATAAGCTAACGTAGAAATAGTGTGAGACCGATGGTAATTTGGCGGAACAACCTTTAGTATTCTTCAATGTATTGACGATGAAACTTAATAAATAATCGCTATTTTCAGTTATTTAGAGCGTAGGGGTAGTAAACCTCAAGGGATTGTCTTGAAATAGTTTACACTTACAGTATTACTAATAAGCTAACGTAGAAATAGTGTGAGACCGATGGTAATTTGGCGGAACAACCTTTAGTATTCTTCAATGTATTGACGATGAAACTTAATAAATAATCGCTATTTTCAGTTATTTAGAGCGTAGGGGTAGTAAACCTCAAGGGATTGTCTTGAAATAGTTTACACTTACAGTATTACTAATAAGTTAACGTAAAAATAGTGTGAGACCGATGGTAATTTGGCGGAACTACCTTTAGTATTCTTCGATGTATTGACGATGAAACTTAATAAATAATCGCTATTTTCAGTTATTTAGAGCGTAGGGGTAGTAAACCTCAAGGGACTGTCTTGAAATAGTTTACACTTACAGTATTACTAATAAGTTAACGTAAAAATAGTGTGAGACCGATGGTAATTTGGCGGAACTACCTTTAGTATTCTTCAATGAATTGACGATTAAGCTTAATAAATAATCGCTATTTTCAGTTATTTAGAGCGTAGGGGTAGTAAATCTCAAGGGATTGTCTTGAAATAGTTTACACTTACAGTATTACTAATAAGCTAACGTAAAAATAGTGTGAGACCGATGGTAATTTGGCGGAACTACCTTAAGTATTCTTTAATGTATTGACGATTAAGCTTAATAAATAATCGCTATTTTCAGTTATTTATAGCGTAGGGGTAGTAAACCTCAAGGGATTGTTTTGACATTTTTTACACTTACAGTATTACTAATAAGCTAACGTAAAACTAGTGTGAGACCGATGGTAATTTGGCGGAACTACCTTAAGTATTCTTTAATGTATTGACGATTAAGCTTAATAAATAATCGCTATTTTCAGTTATTTATAGCGTAAGGGTAGTAAACCTCAAGGGATTGTTTTGACATTTTTTACAGTTACAGTATTACTAATAAGTTAACGTAAAAATAGTGTGAGACCGATGGTAATTTGGCGGAACTACCTTTAGTATTCTTCAATGAATTGACGATTAAGCTTAATAAATAATCGCTATTTTCAGTTATTTAGAGCGTAGGGGTAGTAAACCTCAAGGGATTGTCTTGAAATAGTTTACACTTACAGTATTACTAATAAGCTAACGTAAAAATAGTGTGAGACCGATGGTAATTTGGCGGAACTACCTTAAGTATTCTTTAATGTATTGACGATTAAGCTTAATAAATAATCGCTATTTTCAGTTATTTATAGCGTAGGGGTAGTAAACCTCAAGGGATTGTTTTGACATTTTTTACACTTACAGTATTACTAATAAGCTAACGTAAAACTAGTGTGAGACCGATGGTAATTTGGCGGAACTACCTTAAGTATTCTTTAATGTATTGACGATTAAGCTTAATAAATAATCGCTATTTTCAGTTATTTAGCGCGTAGGGGTAGTAAACCTCAAGGGATTGTTTTGAAATAGTTTACACTTACAGTATTACTAATAAGTTAACGTAAAAATAGTGTGAGCCCGATGGTAATTTGGCGGAACTACCTTTAGTATTCTTCAATGAATTGACGATTAAGCTTAATAAATAATCGCTATTTTCAGTTATTTAGAGCGTAGGGGTAGTAAACCTCAAGGGACTGTCTTGAAATAGTTTACACTTACAGTATTACTAATAAGTTAACGTAAAAATAGTGTGAGACCGATGGTAATTTGGCGGAACTACCTTTAGTATTCTTCAATGAATTGACGATTAAGCTTAATAAATAATCGCTATTTTCAGTTATTTAGAGCGTAGGGGTAGTAAACCTCAAGGGATTGTCTTGAAATAGTTTACACTTACAGTATTACTAATAAGCTAACGTAAAAATAGTGTGAGACCGATGGTAATTTGGCGGAACTACCTTAAGTATTCTTTAATGTATTGACGATTAAGCTTAATAAATAATCGCTATTTTCAGTTATTTATAGCGTAGGGGTAGTAAACCTCAAGGGATTGTTTTGACATTTTTTACACTTACAGTATTACTAATAAGCTAACGTAAAACTAGTGTGAGACCGATGGTAATTTGGCGGAACTACCTTAAGTATTCTTCAATGTATTGACGATTAAGCTTAATAAATAATCGCTATTTTCAGTTATTTATAGCGTAGGGGTAGTAAACCTCAAGGGATTGTCTTGAAATAGTTTACACTTACAGTATTACTAATAAGCTAACGTAAAAATAGTGTGAGACCGATGGTAATTTGGCGGAACTACCTTTAGTGTTCTTCAATGTATTGACGATGAAACTTAATAAATAATCGCTATTTTCAGTTATTTAGAGCGTAGGGGTAGTAAACCTCAAGGGATTGTTTTGACATTTTTTACAGTTACAGTATTACTAATAAGTTAACGTAAAAATAGTGTGAGACCGATGGTAATTTGGCGGAACTACCTTTAGTATTCTTCGATGTATTGACGATGAAACTTAATAAATAATCGCTATTTTCAGTTATTTAGCGCGTAGGGGTAGTAAACCTCAAGGGATTGTTTTGAAATAGTTTACACTTACAGTATTACTAATAAGTTAACGTAAAAATAGTGTGAGCCCGATGGTAATTTGGCGGAACTACCTTTAGTATTCTTCAATGAATTGACGATTAAGCTTAATAAATAATCGCTATTTCAGTTATTTAGAGTGTAGAGGTAGTAAACCTCAAGGGATTGTTTTGATATTTTTTACAGTTACAGTATTACTAATAAGCTAACGTAGAAATAGTGTGAGACCGATGGTAATTTGGCGGAACTACCTTAAGTATTCTTCGATGTATTGACGATTAAGCTTAATAAATAATCGCTATTTTCAGTTATTTAGAGCGTAGGGGTAGTAAACCTCAAGGGATTGTCTTGAAATAGTTTACACTTACAGTATTACTAATAAGCTAACGTAGAAATAGTGTGAGACCGATGGTAATTTGGCGGAACAACCTTTAGTATTCTTCAATGTATTGACGATGAAACTTAATAAATAATCGCTATTTTCAGTTATTTAGAGCGTAGGGGTAGTAAACCTCAAGGGATTGTCTTGAAATAGTTTACACTTACAGTATTACTAATAAGTTAACGTAAAAATAGTGTGAGACCGATGGTAATTTGGCGGAACTACCTTTAGTATTCTTCGATGTATTGACGATGAAACTTAATAAATAATCGCTATTTTCAGTTATTTAGAGCGTAGGGGTAGTAAACCTCAAGGGACTGTCTTGAAATAGTTTACACTTACAGTATTACTAATAAGTTAACGTAAAAATAGTGTGAGACCGATGGTAATTTGGCGGAACTACCTTTAGTATTCTTCAATGAATTGACGATTAAGCTTAATAAATAATCGCTATTTTCAGTTATTTAGAGCGTAGGGGTAGTAAACCTCAAGGGATTGTCTTGAAATAGTTTACACTTACAGTATTACTAATAAGCTAACGTAAAAATAGTGTGAGACCGATGGTAATTTGGCGGAACTACCTTAAGTATTCTTTAATGTATTGACGATTAAGCTTAATAAATAATCGCTATTTTCAGTTATTTATAGCGTAGGGGTAGTAAACCTCAAGGGATTGTTTTGACATTTTTTACACTTACAGTATTACTAATAAGCTAACGTAAAACTAGTGTGAGACCGATGGTAATTTGGCGGAACTACCTTAAGTATTCTTTAATGTATTGACGATTAAGCTTAATAAATAATCGCTATTTTCAGTTATTTAGCGCGTAGGGGTAGTAAACCTCAAGGGATTGTTTTGAAATAGTTTACACTTACAGTATTACTAATAAGTTAACGTAAAAATAGTGTGAGCCCGATGGTAATTTGGCGGAACTACCTTTAGTATTCTTCAATGAATTGACGATTAAGCTTAATAAATAATCGCTATTTTCAGTTATTTAGAGCGTAGGGGTAGTAAACCTCAAGGGACTGTCTTGAAATAGTTTACACTTACAGTATTACTAATAAGTTAACGTAAAAATAGTGTGAGACCGATGGTAATTTGGCGGAACTACCTTTAGTATTCTTCAATGAATTGACGATTAAGCTTAATAAATAATCGCTATTTTCAGTTATTTAGAGCGTAGGGGTAGTAAACCTCAAGGGATTGTCTTGAAATAGTTTACACTTACAGTATTACTAATAAGCTAACGTAAAAATAGTGTGAGACCGATGGTAATTTGGCGGAACTACCTTAAGTATTCTTTAATGTATTGACGATTAAGCTTAATAAATAATCGCTATTTTCAGTTATTTATAGCGTAGGGGTAGTAAACCTCAAGGGATTGTCTTGAAATAATTTACAGTTACAGTATTACTAATTTGCTAACATACTGTGTGGCAGATGGTAATTTAGCCTAGCTGTTTGTTCATTTAACACAACTATATGTTTGGTAATAAATAAATTGCGGTCAAACGGTTTTAAATCTAAACTTAAACATTAATATATTATTTTAAATAACTAAATTCTTTACAATAATTAACTACTTATTTAATACATTTGTACATCAAAATAATAAATTAAAATATATTTGATACTATAAAAGATGTAAAATATTTGCGCCTGAATATATGCAAATGAATAGCAAGCGGTATTTAGTAAGATTTAGTAAAAAGTTCAATCCCGTATATAGGGCGATGAAGTTTTTACTAAAATAAAACTAAATGATTTTAGTAAAATTTAGTATAAACTTCAATACCATCGTTTCCGTGCGTCTAAACAGAGTCTAGTATTTCCATTCGATTTCCTAGGCTAAGCATCCGGTCGATTTCCTCGTACACATCTTTTTGAACCGCCGGTGAAATTGGGTAGTATCGCTGGTTGATTGGTTTATGTTAGGCGTGATTATAATTTCATGCTCATTTCTGCAGGAAAAGTGCGGAATGTTTTCCAAACGTAACCGGTAACCAGACAAATCCTTCAATCTTATTTTGAGTACCGTCAGCTGTTTTAATAACAGAGTTTAGTTTGTGGCATTGTATTTTATTTTCCGAGAGAAAATCTAGAGATTCTTTACCACGAACAGTAACACTTGCTCGGACACTAACACTTGCTAATTTTCCGGACATTGGCTGTTTCACAACCAAAATAAAATATGGTAAGAAATTCTTGTGCACAATCCTGATACCTATGTGCCAAGACTTTGCAGTTCCAACACAAGTAATTCGGAGTTCTCCTTTGTATTTCCCTCACGAATTGTAGACTTCTGTAGAATTGCTATCGTTGGCGGTTGGACAGGCTCTTGTGCATGCGTGACGCCATCGTTATAATATCGGAAACTGGAGATTTGTTTGTTGTAGCTCATTGCAAATTTTGTTGATCTGTCGATTCCGAATAGGAGTGGTGCCAAAGTATCGGGGATCGTAACCGGCCTGGTTCCGCATACGTTCATATAGTTGACACAAGACTCGCAACTCTTCCACTGTTCTTATTAAATTCTGAGCTGGCATAGCCACATTTCTCAAATCAGAAAGCATATGACACAGTCGGTAGATAAGCTCCCTTTCTGTTAGCTTTTGTTGTAGATGCGCGTTTAACTTTTGAATGCTTAACGCAAACTCTGATAAAGTTTATTTAGCACTCTGGCACCTGCCGAAGATTTGTTCGCATAGTTCTTCTTCAAGATCGTAGCTACTAAAGTAGGACAACATTGCTCGTTTCATTCGCTGCCATGTGGCATCCGAATTATCTAATTTAAAGATCCAATACCAGTCTTAAGCGCTATTTTTTAGAAAGAGGTGTAATACTTTCGTCGTGCTCGTTATTCATCGTCAGATTGGTTAAGTGCAACATGTTGTCTTGAGGTTTCTGATTTAAGTTTTTTTTTTATTGTTGAAGAATTCTGCTACCGAATTTCTCAACTCTTTCCCTTGGTTGATAAGAACTTGGGATCGCTCGGTAAAGATATTTATAGTGTGATTCCTACTTTCACTCATTTCTATATTATTTAAAGAACCACGGGGACTAGAAGCAAGGTTAGTTATGGTTGGAGCTGTAACAGTTTGGCCCCCCCTTGTGGCAGCACTAAACTATTATTATCCTACCATAGCTTAACAAGAGATTTAAATTTTTTTCTTATGTTACTGTGTGTTACATAAAATATAGACAATAATTAACCTAATATAATATTTAATAATTCAGGGGTTCGAACCGTACTATACTTCAAAACATAAAATGGTTTTCGTTGGATTATTTTAACGACCTATTTCGCCTATTTTAACAGTCAACCGTAACAAAAAAAAATCTGAAAATTTAGCAATTCCGGTGGTGTTTAGGTCAATTGCTCGTGAATCGCCTGAGACTAGATTTAATCGACTATAATCCAAAAAATGTCCGATAAAACTTTTCTCAAGCTGAATATAGTTCAGATAACTCTACTGAAAACATTTTTGAATTTCTTTTGAAAATTAAACCTTTTTGCTTTTTTACTTTGATGTAGAGAGTATTGTCATTGTCGATTTATTTGGCGCATTATTGCGACCGAAAACTTGACGTAATTAAACGTTGTTGGTTTGAATAGTTCTCCATATTCTTAAATCGCGTGGACTGTACGTGACAACTGTCAAAAAATATCACCGTACAACTCGTATTAACAAAATGGTGGCAAATTTAAATCCGGCGCTCTTGCTGAGACACCCTTTAGTAGGTTTCAACTTAGAAGAAGATAGATAGATAGATAGCTACTTCTAAGAGGTTACAACTTTGTACTATATACTTTAAGCGATGCCAATTTTCCTGCGTTGGATTATCCGATGGATAAATACCCGTTAGAGCTTTACGCTTTAGCTTTTTATTTAATAAGTTTAATATAGTCTTAGTTGCATATCCGTTATTCGTTTCTATTTGTAGAAATGTATTAAGCTCTACGTCATAATTTGAATTTGTCAAAGGGATGTTTATTAGTCTATCTATAAGTGAGTGGAAAGCTGACATTTTAATATTATGGGGATGGTTTGAAGAACTAGGGATAATAGCGTCTGTACACGTGGGTTTCCGACAAATGTTGAAGTCTAAAGAAGAATTAATCCTGGTTATTGTTATATCTAGAAAAATCAATGGTGGGATACTGAGTATTTAACCAAGTAAGGAATGAGTTTAACAGTCTATCAGTTTCATTCCATAGACATAGTATGTCATCAACATATCTATACCAAAAGTTTATATGACGAAAATAAGGATTGTTGTTTGATAAAATCATTTGTTCGAAGAAATTCATGAAGATTTCAGCTAACAAAGATGACAGAGGGGAGCCCATGGGTAGACCATCAGCGAATTTGAAATATGTATTATCAAAGCAGAAATAGTTTTGTTTAATACAAGTCTCAACCATCAACTTCAGTTCACGACGTAAGCCCTCATCTACAACATCCCTATCTAAGTAGTTACAAACTATTTGAGATAAAATTTTAATTGGAATTGAAGTGAAAAGACTGACAACGTCAGACGAAACTAGTTTTGAATGTAGTGGGATGACAACGTCTTGAATTTTGATAATCAATTCTACCGAGTTCTTAACCGAGTAAGCCGAAATGAAATTAGTATGATCATTGAAAAAGTTTATGAAACCCTTACATAGCTTGTAGGCCGGAGCATTGCAATACGCGACTATTGGTCTAATCGGGATGCCCTCCTTATGGATTTTTGGTAAACCATAAAGAATCGGAGCAGATCGATTCATGACAGAGTACTTCCAACCAGTTCCGTTAAACAACTTTTGGCATTGGTTGATACACTTACTGACAGAAGTCTTAAAAGATCTAGTTGGATCCCTACCAAGCACTATTGCTTTGCTTTCTGTAATAAAATCAGAAATTTTATTACAGTAATCGATTTTTTCGAGCACAGTAATTGTATTGCCTTTATCCGCTTTACATGCTATCAGGTGATGGTCACGTAGCTTTTTCTTTATCGCACTAATCACTTTGAGGTTAGTATTAGGAGAAGCAAGAACGATAGAAGCAGCAGAAGAAGAGTTAAACGAAACAAGACGAACCACTATTACCTCTACGGTTAAATGGATAAGCCTTATCTCGCAACACATCCAGCTTAGCTTTTTGTTTCACATATTGAATATGTGAAATTTCGGATACCTCTGTACGAAATTTTTTGTCCAGCCAATCAAAAGAGTGCAAACGAATCGCTAACTCAGTGTGAGCCACTTTAAGATGGAGATATAAGTTGTTCCTGGTAGAATACCCTTTACGTAGCTCGTTATTCCTCCAACTACAACGGGCTAGATTGATAGCTCTTCTTCTCTCTAAAGATTTACTATTGCATTTAATATTAGTACAGTTAGGAAGCTAATTTAATTTGTTTTTCACTTACATGAATGGCTTCCTGGCCTCGATTACAGGCGACCCTTTGTTGATGATACAGCCGCCGTCGGCTACCATTGAACTAATCAACCAAAAAGAAAGCAATACCTCTATGAATAGTTTACGGGAAGTTATAAACGCCTTTATCCTCTGCAACAATCAATTGCAATCAATTTAAGATTTAACATCAAATTTAACCCATCAAATTACAGTCTTGTATTTTTCCCCAAAAATAGTTCAAGACTATGTTGCACGGAAAATAAATGAGGTTAAACCTTGACAGGTCTCTTTCAATTAAGATGTTGGGTTTGCAAATTTTCAGCGATCTGATGTGACCATAAGGTGGTGCTGCATTCTTTAAATGGGCAAATGATTAAGCGATATAACTTTCACTGCACTTCATCAGAGGCATTACAACTTTAAGGCTTACATTCGACATATTATGGAATTTAACTCTTTTGTCTGGGTGGGGCTCCTAATCTCTATTGCCATGATCTTCCATAGAATTTAAAAAAAACCGTTCGTATATGACCAACGATAAATACATTACATTCTCCCTCAATTCTTTAGATCACATACTTAATGTGTACATACTCTATCTGTATGTGAATTACATACAGATAGAGTATGAGGGCACGTGATATAGTTGAAGCAATCACAGGACATCGGAAAATTCTCTAGAAATACCAGAAATTAATATGGTTATTATTAATGGTTCTCTATTGGTGTTCATGAGATATCTATAAATTACTCGAAGGACAGCTTCTAAAGATTTATAGATGTCTCAGGAGCCTAGACCCGAAATGAGTGATTTCACAAGTTTTCTACTCAGAAGATTCACACTCGGTCCTTTGTGCTTTCTTCGATATCTGATGCCTAAGTCTTGTATTCAAGGCGTCAGGCAGTTCGAGTACTTATGCTGTGGTTATACACTTGACTGCAAGGCACCGTCTACTTAATGCGTTGGTTCAGCCCTTGATTGATTCTAAGCTCAACGGGCAGTGTAAACGTCTCACAAATCTTCTTTGTAGTTATAAGAAAGTTACTAAAAGTATCTAAACTTATTCATTTTGCCAAGGATGCTGTGTACACATGAGTAGTTTATTAGAATCCCTGCGTTGTAACCATGAGCCCTTCGTGACATTGAGGGCGGAACCTTGTTTGGATTCCAGCCATTTTAATAAAAAAGAAATATGAAGTCCGATTTCTCCTATAAAACTTCTAATTTAAAAAAGGGTTATATCTAGATACTTCTTCTAATCAGGGAAGGATGCCTTTAGAAACGAAATAAATTTGGTTCAAAAGCCGACTCAAGTCAAAGAAAACACGAAATTACTCAATACATCAAAATGGATAGTCGCTATTCTTGTTTATGAATACAGAAGTTAGGCCTAACTTTTGAGTTCAAACAAATAATGACGAGGAAATTTAGAATTTCGAAATTACCGAATTATACCCGGCCGCCGGGTATTTTTAAGTTAGCACTAGATCACTAATGCTTGAATTTCTAGTGACATTCCATAATCATTTAATTTTATAAAATCATACAACTTAAACAATTTTAGATACTCCTGATGAGGACCTAACAAGTCGAAATCGATAGAGTAATTTTTTAAATATTTTGAACAAATTTTTTTAAAAAGTTGTTTGCGAAATAATAAACAAGTGTTATAATGTGTTTATTAAGTGTTAGGACAGAAGGTTTTTACTTCCATTTTTACCTCTACAACTTTTGAATATTAAACCCAGTGTTCCCCTAATTTTGCCGGAAAACTCATGTTTTCTAGTTGGATTGGGTTTAGTAAAAAGTGAAAACAGCTATCCTAAGAGTTGTAACCTCTTAGAAGTATCTTAGGACAGAAGGTTTTTACTTCCATTTTTACCTCTACAACTTTCGAATATTAAACCCAGTGTTCCCCTAATTTTTGCGGAAAACTCATGTTTTCTAGTTGGATTGGGTTTAGTACAAAGTGAAAACACCTATCCTAAGAGTTGTAACCTCTTAGAAGTATCTTAGGACAGAAGGTTTCTACTCCCATTTTTACCTCTTCAACTTTTGAATATTAAACCCAGTGTTCCCCTAATATTTCCGGAAAACTCATGTTTTCTAGTTGGATTGGGTTTAGTACAAAGTGAAAACACCTATCCTAAGAGTTGTAACCTCTTAGAAGTATCTTATGACAGAAGGTTTTTACTTCCATTTTTACCTCTACAACTTTTGAATATTAAACCCAGTGTTGCCCTAATTTTTCCGGAAAACTTATGTTTTCTAGTTGGATTGGGTTTAGTACAAAGTGAAAACACCTATCCTAAGAGTTGTAACCTCTTAGAAGTATCTTAGGACAGAAGGTTTTTACTTCCATTTTTACCTCTACAACTTTTGAATATTAAACCCAGTGTTCTCCTAATTTTTCCTGAAAACTCATGTTTTCTAGTTGGATTGGGTTTAGTACAAAGTGAAAACACCTATCCTAAGAGTTGTAACCTCTTAGAAGTATCTTAGGACAGAAAGTTTTTACTTCCATTTTTGGAAAGTGAAAACACCTATCCTAAGAGTTGTAACCTCTTAGAAGTATCTTAGTACAGAAGGTTTTTACTTCCATTTTTACCTCCACAACTTTTGAATATTAAACCCAGTGTTCCCCTTGTTTTTCCGGAAAACTCATGTTTTCTAGTTGGATTGGGTTTAGTACAAAGTGAAAACACCTATCCTAAGAGTTGTAACCTCTTAGAAGTATTTTAGGACAGAAGGTTTTTACTTCCATTTTTACCTCTACAACTTTTGAATATTAAACCCAGTGTTGCCCTAATTTTGCCGGAAACTCATGTTTTCTAGTTGGATTGGGTTTAGTACAAAGTGAAAACACCTATCCTAAGAGTTGTAACCTCTTAGAAGTATCTTAGGACAGAAGGTTTTTACTTCCATTTTTACCTCTACAACTTTTGAATATTAAACCCAGTGTTCCCCTAATTTTTCCGGAAAACTCATGTTTTCTAGTTGGATTGGGTTTAGTACAAAGTGAAAACACCTATCCTAAGAGTTGTAACCTCTTAGTTGTATCTTAGGAGAGAAGGTTTTTACTTCCATTTGTACCTCTACAACTTTTGAATATTAAACCCAGTGTTGCCCTAATTTTTCCGGAAAACTCATGTTTTCTAGTTGGATTGGGTTTAGTACAAAGTGAAAATACCTATCCTAAGAGTTGTAACCTCTTAGATATATCTTGGGACAGAAGGTTTTTACTTCTATTTTTACCTCTACAACTTTTGAATATTCAACCCAGTGTTCCCCTAATTTTTCCGGAAAACTTATGTTTTCTAGTTGGATTTGGTTTAGTACAAAGTGAAAACATTTATCCTAAGAGTTGTAACCTCTTAGAAGTATCTTATGACAGAAGGTTTTTACTTTCATTTTTACCTCTACAACTTTTGAATATTAAACCCAGTGTTCCCCTAATTTTTCCGGAAAACTCATGTTTTCTAGTTGGGTTGGGTTTAGTACAAAGTCAAAACACCTATCCTAAGAGTTGTAACCTCTTCGAAGTATCTTAGGACAGAAGGTTTTTACTACCATTTTTACCTCTACAACTTTCGAATATTAAACCCAGTGTTCCCCTAATTTTGCCGGAAAACTCATGTTTTCTAGTTGGATTGGGTTTAGTACAAAGTGAAAACACCTATCCTAAGAGTTGTACCCTCTTAGAAGTATCTTAGGACAGAAGGTTTTTACTTCCATTTTAACCTCTACAACTTTTGAATATTAAACCCAGTGTTCCCCTAATTTTGCCGGAAAACTCATGTTTTCTAGTTGGATTGGGTTTAGTACAAAGTGAAAACAACTATCCTAAGAGTTGTAACCTCTTAGAAGTATCTTAGGACAGAAGGTTTTTACTTCCATTTTTACCTCTACAACTTTTGAATATTAAACCCAGTGTTCCCCTAATTTTTCCGGAAAACTCATGTTTTCTAGTTGGATTGGGTTTAGTACAAAGTGAAAACACCTATCCTAAGAGTTGTAACCTCTTAGATATATCTTAGGACAGAAGGTTTTTACTTCCATTTTTACCTCTACAACTTTTGAATATTAAACCCAGTGTTCCCCTAATTTTGCCGGAAAACTCATGTTTTCTAGTTGGATTGGGTTTAGTACAAAGTGAAAACAACTATCCTAAGAGTTGTAACCTCTTAGAAGTATCTTAAGACAGAAGGTTTTTACTTTCATTTTTACCTCTACAACTTTTGAATATTAAACCCAGTGTTCCCCTAATTTTTCCGGAAAACTCATGTTTTCTAGTTGGGTTGGGTTTAGTACAAAGTCAAAACACCTATCCTAAGAGTTGTAACCTCTTAGATATATCTTAGGACAGAAGGTTTTTACTTCCATTTTTACCTCTACAACTTTTGAATATTAAACCCAGTGTTCCCCTAATTTTGCCGGAAAACTCATGTTTTCTAGTTGGATTGGGTTTAGTACAAAGTGAAAACAACTATCCTAAGAGTTGTAACCTCTTAGAAGTATCTTAAGACAGAAGGTTTTTACTTTCATTTTTACCTCTACAACTTTTGAATATTAAACCCAGTGTTCCCCTAATTTTTCCGGAAAACTCATGTTTTCTAGTTGGGTTGGGTTTAGTACAAAGTCAAAACACCTATCCTAAGAGTTGTAACCTCTTCGAAGTATCTTAGGACAGAAGGTTTTTACTACCATTTTTACCTCTACAACTTTCGAATATTAAACCCAGTGTTCCCCCAATTTTGCCGGAAAACTCATGTTTTCTAGTTGGATTGGGTTTAGTACAAAGTGAAAACACCTATCCTAAGAGTTGTAACCTCTTAGAAGTATCTTAGGACAGAAGGTTTTTACTTCCATTTTAACCTCTACAACTTTTGAATATTAAACCCAGTGTTCCCCTAATTTTGCCGGAAAACTCATGTTTTCTAGTTGGATTGGGTTTAGTACAAAGTGAAAACACCTATCCTAAGAGTTGTAACCTCTTAGATATATCTTAGGACAGAAGGTTTTTACTTCCATTTTAACCTCTACAACTTTTGAATATTAAACCCAGTGTTCCCCTAATTTTGCCGGAAAACTCATGTTTTCTAGTTGGATTGGGTTTAGTACAAAGTGAAAACACCTATCCTAAGAGTTGTAACCTCTTAGATATATCTTAGGACAGAAGGTTTTTACTTCCATTTTTACCTCTTCAACTTTTGAATATTAAACCCAGTGTTCCCCTAATTTTGCCGGAAAACTCATGTTTTCTAGTTGGATTGGGTTTAGTACAAAGTGAAAACAACTATCCTAAGAGTTGTAACCTCTTAGAAGTATCTTAAGACAGAAGGTTTTTACTTCCATTTTTACCTCTAAAACTTTTGAATATTAAACCCAGTGTTCCCCTAATTTTTCCGGAAAACTCATGTTTTCTAATTGGATTGGGTTTAGTACAAAGTGAAAACACCTATCCTAAGAGTTGTAACCTCTTAGATATATCTTGGGACAGAAGGTTTTTACTTCCATTTTTACCTCTTCAACTTTTGAATATTAAACCCAGTGTTCCCCTAGTTTTTCCGGAAAACTCATGTTTTCTAGTTGGGTTGGGTTTAGTACAAAGTGAAAACACCTATCCTAAGAGTTGTACCCTCTTAGAAGTATCTTAGGACAGAAGGATTTACTTCCATTTTTACCTCTACAACTTTAAAATATTAAACCCAGTGTTCCCCTAATTTTTCCGGAAAACTCATGTTTTCTAGTTGGATTGGGTTTAGTACAAAGTGAAAACACCTATCCTAAGAGTTGTAACCTCTTAGATATATCTTAGGACAGAAGGTTTTTACTTCCATTTTTACCTCTACAACTTTAAAATATTAAACCCAGTGTTCCCCTAATTTTTCCGGAAAACTCATGTTTTCTAGTTGGATTGGGTTTAGTACAAAGTGAAAACACCTATCCTAAGAGTTGTAACCTCTTAGATGTATCTTAGGACAGAAGGTTTTTACTTCCATTTTTACCTCTACAACTTTAAAATATTAAACCCAGTGTTCCCCTAATTTTTCCGGAAAACTCATGTTTTCTAGTTGGATTGGGTTTAGTACAAAGTGAAAACACCTATCCTAAGAGTTGTAACCTCTTAGATGTATCTTGGGACAGAAGGTTTTTACTTCTATTTTTACCTCTACAACTTTTGAATATTAAACCCAGTGTTCCCCTAATTTTTCCGGAAAACTCATGTTTTCTAGTTGGATTTGGTTTAGTACAAAGTGAAAACACCTATTCCAAGGTTGTTGTTCTTTATGTAAAATATGGTTTCGCCTAAATGTTGATTTTTGGTGTATATTTACTAATACCCAGATTTTTTTACTTAGGATTAGAAATTATGTCATGTCAGAAGTGGTGATTCCTAAAATTGGTCTTTGCTGGTTTCTAAAAATATCAGCTGAAAAAATTATTTTTTGTGATAGTGTTACCTCTAGCGGTGAATAGCAAACCACTCATTTTTCTGCTGTAAATTTCCTGCAATCTGGTACAGCTGTGGCAAAGTCAGTTTCTTGTCATGGTTATAAATGAAAAAATTGTTTTACGAGTACTGTGCTCCTGTTGATTGTCTAAACCGAGATATTCCTAATATCCTTAAATTGAAACTTGCCAGCACTACCTTTATTTCATTTCAAAGTCATAAATACTTAACAGAAGGTGGTATTTATTACATATACCGATCCAAAATAACATTGATTCGAAACAGCCGGCATCGATTCAATTGAACCATCATCATTTCCAAAAACAATTCACATCATAAGCCATATAAAAAATACCGATAAATAAATGTCACATTCCCCATCATAACAGGAGACATAAGGCAAAATGTTAATATAATTTGCTACAACAACCATCCTATACATCTCTCAGCTATATACTTCACAAGACACACGAATACGGTATAAAAACATTTCCCATGGACCACTTTTCTAAAATACACACGAATCCCATTCCCCAATATCGCTCCAATAAATAAATAATATTATTTTGATGATTTTCTAAAAAAAAAAAAAAAAATCTCGAGATATAAACAAGAAAATCAATTTTATATATTTCAACTCAAGATATAGGCCCCTGGCGATTTAAAAACAATAATAAAAATATATTTTTATTTATATTTCGTTTCGGCGTCAAATCTGTATTTTATATATACGAGAGAGTATTATTGGAACAAAGCAGCAGCAGCACAAGAAAATCAAAGATCAGACAATTATTGATTGATAATGGGATTTGGACGACATAATAAAAGAAAATCTACTATTAAAATACTCTGCACAGTAGAAAAATGACCCCGAGCCACCTAAACTTCGACTAAAACGGTTATTAATACGATGATACATGTGGCCAAATGTCATGCAGGCTAAATGCTCTCGGCCAAATGGCACATATCATATCTCGCATGAGTTCATTTGTAATGAAAATCTTTGAACTAGTGAATTCAAGTGGAAAATCATTTGTGTATACGGGGGAAAAGAAAATTGATGAAGAAATTACGTTTGTTTAAAGTTAAGCATGACGTGCACATATTACATCAAAATCACATCTACCTACAAATATGGGGGTGGCGGCTTAAAACTGAAATTTTAATTTGACTCCGCGCGTGATTAAAAACGATACAATAACGACTTTGTAATTTGATTTTCTTTTACATTTTCTTGCTATTCCCGCATCTATTCATGTACGATTACGACTACCTGGGTATAGTTGGTTGTTGTCAATTCAATTCGTTTTAAATTGAATTTACACCTCATTAATAATAATTTCGTTTTGTGTTATGGGATTATTGTGATGCCATCGTTATTCGTAGCGATTAAGAAAAACGGAAAGTGGAAGAATACAAAGTTTGATAAAGGATTTTTAAAGACAAGACGTGCAGTGGTAGATACAAAAACAAAATTAATTTGATATTACAACATTGTTGTAATCTACTTTGTACTTTGGTGTATATTTGTTGTTGTCATTATAATTTGTTTTCTCAACTTTTGTAGGTGTATATCAATTTACGAGCGATTTTCTTGTTATTCGATATCGAAGTTAACGAATTCTTTATGCCTATTACGTGTTTTGGGAATATATTGGTAACGAGGGTTACATAAATTTGAGATGAATACAATATAGTATTCAGGTAGGAGGTCGATGGTAGGGATACAGTGGTTTTATGTTTTTGATACGATGGCCAATATCGGGTGAAATTGATGCCACTTTAGTTCATTTTTTTTTTAATTCTTTACACGAAATTAATAAAACGCTAATACACCAATTGCATTATAATCCCCAACAAGCATTATCATATAATTATTTAGAGCTACAAGTAAAACGTCAACAATATGCCTTCCAACGTACTATGTAATCTCAAGAGTTTAATCCCAACAGCAATCAACATGATTCCGAAACCAATCCGAAATAAAAATATTGTTTACTTTACAATTATTTTGTATTAAACGGATACAATTTTTCATTTAAACATCGTTACAAAACATATTTATTGTAACTCATCCCAAAACACATCCACCACCAAAATACATATACAAGGAATTCCAACGATAACTGCAAAACAAGACGAACAAAAAGCTCTGGAAACTAAAAACAAATCCGCAAATACACAAACAAACAAGATGAATCAAAAGCAACTTCAGCGAAGAAGATACACCTCAGAGACCAGACAAATAGTCGGGAAGACAACAGGAAGTACCAGATTACTCGACAATTAAAATAAATCTTAAAGAAGATGTACACAAGGTCATATTCATTAAATGAGCTAGAGCATGGTTTTGCAGACCTCCAACAAACATATGGAGAAATAACAAGAAACCATGGCTACCGTTTGAGTGAAGCACTCGAGAAGTACAAAAATGGATACAAGACAAAATACGCCCCGAAGCAAATCGAAGATGCATAATTAAAACACCTCAGCTTAACATGGACCAGACGCAAACGGCCACCCACAAAGACACAAACCACAATCCTAATAATCCTCAACCATTTTATAAAGCAACCCCCACATATCAAAGACAAAACCCATTATCTTCAGCAAGACGCTATTTCCCAACAATACATCATTATCCCACACAATCAAGTCAAAACTACAGACAATTCTTTTAAGAAAACAGCCCGCAGCCGAAATACTGCTTACATTGAAAAACAACAACAATGAATGCCGTAGCAAATTAATTAAAAAAAAACCGAAATTATTACAAGCAGAAATGAGCAGCTACAAGGCTCAACTACATCTCCATGTGAAACTGTAACAATACAGGACACTCGACTATTCTAATTAACAGGAACATCCCAAATAGTATCGACTATTCCATCCAGTCACCATCTTTTGATCAGAGGTTTAGGACTGAAATTCCCACCAGAGAAAACTGGTTGAGAGAATCATATCTGAATACTGAAGCTGTTAATTTCTTCACTGACGGTTCAAATATGGATTGGAAGGTTGAGGTGGGTTTCTCTATGAAAAATCAAATGTTACCCTATCTTTTCGTCTCCAGGACTGCTGCAGCGTTTTTCAAGCTAAACTAATCACAAGGGAAGGTTAACTGGTTGAACTGTAATGTAATATCTACCGGGAATAATCCCATTTTTAGGGACAGTCAGGCTTCAATTAAGACGCTCATTAAAAGGTAGATCAGTTCAACATCCAACTGATGTGGCTGATTTCCTCAAGCAGGACGAATGTTGATATACCGCTCGCTCAATGCCAATTATATTGGCTCAAGAGGAAGCTAGAAGAACAACTAACGACAGCCTAATAGTACCTCAAGCGTAATAACTAGGCAGATCTGGAAAAACCAGTATGTCATTATGGTGGTGGGTGCTACAAAGGGAGTCTCCTCACATGGTTAATGTCGTAGTTGCTAAGAAGCTCAAGAGGATTCGATGAGTAGGTGAGGGAGAAAACAATGTGGCACGGCTACGCACTTGATTGTGTATATGCCGATCTTTTAGGACAACCACCCTTGCCTAACATAACCTAACACAAGCGAAGAAAATTCCTGATATTCTCAAGCAAAGAAGTCACCAAAGCATTGGAAACTAGTTAATAGCAGAATAATCGTAGAAAGATTCCTTTGAAAAATATGAAACACACAGATGAATTAACTAAGGATGGCTTCTACGAGCAACTACAATCCACCATCATGGATAAACAACCATATACTGTGTGCGTTGTGGGTAACTGTAGCAGGGAAACTTTTGAATTTGAAAATGAAATTTTGCATACCGATTAAGCTCAATTTGTGCTAATTAGTGCTCACGGGAAAAAATTAGTGCTCCAGGAGCCGAAAAAACGGGAAAAGAAAATTTCAAAGTTCGCCTAAAAGACGAAATAAATAAAATGCGATTTCTAGAAAAAACCAGAAATAATTTAAGCCTAATTATAAAACTTTCTAAAAGCCGCTAAACTGATTAAATTTGTGCTTATCGACGAAAACCGAACAAGCCCCTGAAAGATACTATATTGAAAAACTAAATACAGAGGTATAGCGTTCAATAATATTTGTGATGAACAACAAATTAATCAATAATTAGTCATAAGCAATTCAGATAGTATATTCCTGTCAGGTATATTCATTGCCATCCGAAAAATGTAGAGGCTTAAATTGTGCTAATCCAGAATTGGCCCAATTCGATTGAACAACAACGACCGTTGAATGAACAATTTTCTGACAAAAAGTGTTCTAGAAACCAATAAAGTTGGCACTTATGATTGCATATTCAGAGCAGATCAGATGGCAATTAACACACCTGATAGGAATATGCAATCAGAAGTACCAACTTCATTGGTTTTTAGAACACTTTTTGGCAAAAATTTGTTCATTCAAAGGTCGTTCAATAGAATTGAGCCAATTCTAGATTAGCACAAATTCCACCACTATATTACTCATTTTGTTAGAAAATTGTTCATTCAACGGTTGTTGCTGTTCAATGGATTAGTACAAATTCTGGATTAGCACAAATTTTTTGGATGGCAATGAACATACCTGACCAATACGACCTAACAAAAGAACATTTTATTTCTATTGTTTAATTTGTTGTTCAACACAAATTGAACGCTCTGTATTTTGTTTTTCAATATAGTATCCTTCAGGGGCTAGTTTGGTTTTCCTCGATTTATGAATGAAAATTTATGAAAATCATATTTCTATGATAAGCACAAATTTCATCCGTTTGGCGGCCTTTAGAAAGCTTTAAAATTGGGCTTAAATGATTTCTGGGTTTTTCCAGAAAAGCGAGCTTTATTTATTTCGTCTTTCAGGCGAAATTTGAAATTTTCTTTTTTCGTTTTTTTCGGCTCCTGGACTAGCACTAATTTTTCCTCGTGATTAGTGCTCACGAGGACTACTCTTAGCACAAATTGGGCTTAATCGGTATACAAAGTTTCATATTGAAATTCGAAAGTTTCCCTGCTGCGGTGACCCACACCTCTGTGCGTAATAATATTGGGGAACGACTCATATTAGGAGGCAGTAGATATTGACATAAATGTACACAAAAAAAAACCATTGGCATCACCTGATAGTAGAATAGGGAACCAAATATATCACGTAATGATCAACAAGGAATTTCTCACCTCATTAGAACATGTGACCAGCTATGTAAGAGCTCTAACATCAGTAATAACAGAAGTGTGGAATACCGGTAAGGTACTGCGAAAATTAACGGAAGACTTGAATATAAGGCGATTCGTTCCGTTTTCGCGCTAGATTCGCAGTTGAAGCAGTTGTTCTGTTATCGCCAATTTAATTATGCTCCACTCGTATTCCAGAGAATGGAGTAGTGGTTGACTATCCAGGGTTTCTTATATGCTAGCTTGTATGCTAGCTTCGGCATTCCACTACTACAACGAGGCCAGAAGTGATGGTGGCGCCACTTTTGATCTTAATATCCTTGATGCTAGAAAAATGCGTTTTGGGAACGAAGATATGGTTGATTTGATCGACCATAATTCCATCGTTTGATTTCCACATACTTTTGTGTACGTTGGAGTCACCCATAGAACAATCTTTACATCGTAATGACAAATTTTGTTTAAAACACGAGGTGACCATAGAAAGTGTCTTTATCATGTCCTGATTTTATCTCCGTTGGGCATGTATGCAATCTGTGTACGCAGATCCTGTTGTTTATGGATTTAAAATCAGTTACGAATGAACGTAAATGATTTCTGATCAGAAAGCCAACGCCGAAATCGTGCCTATCGAAATTGTAGCTTTAACGGAGAGAAAGAAATTCGTGGCGACCGTTATCGACGATGTTTTTGTGGATTAACCTGCGTAAGTTCCACGTTCCAAATTTTAAACCGTTGTCCTTATTTCGGGTCCGAGGTAGTTGTTGTAAATTCGAGTTAACGCAGAGACAGCACAGGATGTGGATCCGGCGGTAATCTCTGTCTGCACTCCAACCTGACCACCGGGATATAATAATGGTTAGCTTGTATGTCAATAACCTGAAAAATGTTAAAATCATCTGTAATCAATGAATCAATGATGAGCAATTATTTCGGCAAACTTAATATTTTTCTGAATTAACTGCTTGATTGCTTGATTCAATTAATTTGCATAATTCCACTGCTCCAATAAACAGAAACAGCAAAATATATACTCACTTGCATACAATATTCTTCCGCTAAATTAAAATTCCCCGAATCAATTTAAACATAATCGACACCAAAATAAAATTGGTAAGAGCCACAGCATTTCGTGGAAACATACAAACACCCCTTAACACCAAATAATTTCACTATCAGTACACACATAACGGTACGACAAACGATACACGCAACGATAAAAAATTATGCGCGGTGTTTGATAAGACAACACAACCTGCCACAGTAGACACAATGCCTGCCTATTAAACGTAATCGTATATGGCGTAAATAATCAACATTTTTGTTGTACCAAATTAACATGATAATTTTGTATGTGTATGTGTATGTCAATCTACAAATTTCACGGGAATTACAAGACAAAATTTTGGTAGATCCACAAACTCATTTTTATGTCAATTACACGGTTCCGTGAAATAAAAATATTATATCTCATGCATATGAAAATGTTGTGGCTGCAATCAAAACATTTATTTTTTTTTGTTGGTCTCGTTACCTAAAAACTCGTTGATTCTGTTTACCCAGCAACACCTCATTATATGTATATACGTAATTTCTTCCCTGCTGTACCAAAAGAAGCGTAATATGCAAAACAACTTTTTCATTAATTTTCAATTAAACTTTAATTCTCGCGTTCGATTTTGTTTTGTTTTTATTCAAATCAATTAAATGAAAATTCCAATCAATCCTCCTCGGCTGTGTATATTCGTAATACAAATAGATCCATTTCCATTACCTCATACTATAGCTACAGGTGTCACGTGTATAACGTAAGCTAAACTAGAAAACCAGAAAATGTTTGTGGGACTTCTCTTCGGTTCACTGGAACTTAGAACATCCGGATTTAAACAGTGTTTGGCATTTATAACGGAAAATTAAATATGTTCCACATTTTTCAAATTGGAATTACTCGGATCGTACGTTGATTTACCATAAATATTATAGTCGTATGTTCACATTTAAATTTTCTGCAACTTTTAGAATTATGTATAAAGAACATTAATTTATTTTAAGCTTGTGGAACATATCTTTAATATAAACCTCTAAACAAAATTTAAAAATAATTTGTGGAACTTATGTTTAGACCTGGAATGACGCGTATTTTAAACGTGTTATTAAATCAAAGTGCAGAGTTCTGTAAACTGTGCCACAAAAATCTCACTTAAATGTGGATTCTAATTTTGTTGGTTTTATCCCTCGTGTTGTGGGACCTGTTATACATATTATGTAGAATTATTACGGTTTATTTTGTGCTTTTAATCGAATTGTACCAATTCAAATTAACCTGTTGAGCATATAAATATATGTTTTAAATGTGGAACTTATTCAAGTTTAAACGAATAATACCCGTATGAATCTGACTCATTTATCATTCTAATATGTAGAAATGAGCAACAAACCACGCTTCGATATTCCTATTATAAATACGTACACGTATATCGTGTATTTTATCATTGAGTGTTAGTGAAAGAGGTGGAGGAAAATTCTTTTAAGATTCAGTAAATTTTCATATATTAAAATTCGAATTAGAAAAAGGGAAAATAAAAATATAAGATAATGGGAAATGTGTATAAAGCACAAAAAATATAAATAAATAATATTTTAAATAATGATGGGAAAACTTTTTTTTTGTTAACCAAGGAAAACGACAAAATACACAAAACGATGACGGAAAAATGTTGAAATGAATTTTTTATAGATGAACGTGTAAAAATTTGCATTTTCCTCATTTTTAATGGTCTTAATATTGTTGGTTGTTGTGTGTGTTAATATTTTGTGCTTCTTCTTTCTTTTGTGTGTGTGTGTATTTTGTCTGTATATTCGATGTGTTTTCCTTTGGTTTTGGCATTTGAATGGAGGAGGAAAGCATTTTTATATTAAATTTTCGAATTAAGTCTAAAAATAAATTTTCCATTTTTCTTTATTTTTTAATTTTTTTTTTGTTTACGAAATAAATATTATTATGTGTGAATAGAGATGAGACGAGAATTATTACTACCAAGGCATAACCGTGTACCTTGATTGTGTTGTATAGGATACGTATAGCGCGTTGCGAAATAAATGATGATGAGTTGTTATTTTCTGCAAAGTTATCTTTTTTGGTAATTTGGCGATATTTTTAAATCTTAAATTATACCCTGAAGCAAAATATAAAATATATGTGTCACCAGAAAAGCTCAACTTTCATAATTTTTCATCATAAATACCTATCTATGGACATCTATTAAAATGCTCCACTTTTTGATTCTTTGAGAGGAGTGATATGAAGAGATTTTGTGATATGACACGTTACTCGCTAATGTACGGTGATGCTTCATGTATGTTGAAAAAATTAGAGTAGCTGCGTATTATATTTGATTCTTCGACAGAATTTATTTTGGCAATCAAAAGACCTCATATAGTTTATACATCGGAAGCTTAATATCATTGTTGTGAGTTTTAAGCATAACTCTTACTAGACCGTTCACCCTGGAGCACGTTCTATTGTTAGTGTGGTACTTCTGATGTCAGAACAGTTGAAGACACTAGCGTCAATTTTCTTCTTCTGATAAGGTGGTTCGTTTGGCTCGAATACGTCTAGTCAAAAAATGGATCGAAGTTATTAAGCTTTGTCTCCAATTCTTGAAGAGCTCGCAAACCTGATTATGCTTTCCCTTACATCGATGGGGCAAGGGTAAGACAAAGTGTAATCTAATATATAAAAATAGTGTCTGTAATGATTGTAATAGCCTTTCTCAGGAACCAGACATCACAGGAAGCTGAAATTCACCATAGATTAGGATTTTAGCGGTTTGGGTTTTTGGTTTGGTTTAAATTCGCTAGGTGACGCTGTTGTCAAAATATAACAGTGTCCTTGTTTCTCAGCAACGAAGCATCTTTGGAACTTCTAATTTTAACCATAGGTTTGTTTCGTTGCTATTTGAGTTTTTGTGAAATGTGGACTCGAAAGGTGGCGCTGTATTCAAGATAGTAGGTGGTAATATATGCCGGATATTTTTCTGCGCCGCAAATTCTACTATGCAATTGCAAAAATAAACGAAAACTTTATGAAAAATATAATTTGAAATTCAAATTTCCTTGGCAAAATTGATTGAGTAGCCAGGATTTCGGATTGCAAATTGCTTGCTTGCTAGCCGATCGAGTATCTACTCCTACGATTAAAAATAAAATTTTACAAAAATAATAGAGAACGCGAAAACATTGATCGCAGGACGCTTAAAAGTGCATACATTTTTATTTATTGATTGTGTTACAAACAACACGAAGTGACAGTTAAAGATAATTAGCCGCAATACGCGAAGAAACCAAGCGATTAGACGACTTAGAGAAAATATTAATGCTGATCAACCATTATCAGAATTAAACACAGAGGCAGCGCAACTTACAACGTGAAATTCAACATGAAAATATAACCGAAATTCGAAGAGTTACTACTCGAAGAGCAAATAGAAATGTTCGAGCTACGGCAAGAGCATCGAACGCTCAATACGAGCGGAACAGAAGAGCACATTAGTAATTGCTTCATTTCATCGTATTGCCTTTTATTATGAAGCAGACATCGATTATTACGTCCATCCTAAAATTGTTATCGGTGGAATGGATAAAGAATGCAATTATTTTCATGTATTAAAATTTAAAAATGAAACTCCTGGGATGTGTTGCTTGTCAGGTAAATTTTTTTGGACATTAACCATCCTCTTCTCCCTTTTTATTACGTCAAAAATTCATAAAATATTATCGTAAAATAGTTCAGGTAAAGTTGTGTTACCAATTTTAAATGACATCTTTTGGCGTAAAACAAATTACCAATATTGACTCTCTGAACTTTTAAAATTCAAGGCCAAGTTTATCACCTCATTGGATCAATGTATCCAATGCCAAATGAAAATGCGAAATTTTTGCAAATATATTTTATTGTATCAAATGAACAGCAAGTTCATCGCATAACCGTAATTCGAGGGCGTGAAATCATTAATACAATTCAAAAAATGTTAATGGTAAAAAATTAATACAATTGTTCCAAAAAATTACACCACAATTGAAAAATGATAATTCCATGATCGTTATTAAAGCAGATAAAACACCAACAGGTGGCCACGTCCGTAGATATAATGCACCAACATTTGATGAAGTTGGCTATTGTAATGGTTGGGGAAGCTTTTGAATCCCGTGACATAGTTATTAAGCGTAGAGATAACATCATTCAGAAAATTGAACACGCTCATCGCTCTCACGACGCATTGCAATACCCTTTAATTTTTTGGGAAGGTGATGATGGATATCACATCAACACAAAACAAACAAATGCATCCACTAGCGCAGAACTGACCAAAAACGTTAGTGTCATGAATTATTACGCTTATCGACTAATGATTAGATCTACTGAAGACAATCACATTTTAAAATGTAGATATTTGCACCATCAGTGTGTTGTCGATATGTATGCCAAAATCGAGAGTGAACGTCTACGATACATTCGTTTTAATCAGTTAAAATTACGAAGCGACGAATACATCCACTTGTGTGATGCAATAAATGGAAATGTAAACAGAAGTATTAATGCCAATGACATCGGTAATACTGGTATCATACATTGGCAGTCCGCGTCATATGCAAGAGTACGCACGAGTAACACGCTATGACTTTCGTTCGTCATTACGGAACACCCGATTTATTTATAACATTCACATGCAATCTAAAATGGAACGATATTGTAGAATTATTAAAGCATGGTCATCAATCGCATGATCGACATGACATTATAGCGCGAGTTTTTAAACAAAAGCTAAAATCCTTAATGGATCTCATTACAAAGTATCATGTGTATGGGCAAACGAATTGTTGGATGTATTCGATCGAATAAGGGTAATGCGCTGAAATAATCCTGATGAAATTCCTCATAAACACACGGATCCAGAATTGTTTGAAATTGTTAAGTTAAATATGGTTCATGGTATGATTAATGGTAAATGTTCCAAAAGTTTTCCTAAAGATTTTACGATGCATACGATTACTGGAATTGATGGCTATCCATTATATCGTAGAAGATCCACTGAGAATTCGGGAAAACCATTCACGATACATATTCACAGAAATGAATTTGAAGTTGACATTAGATGGAGTGTGCCTTATTCGCCATTTTTATCAAAAACATTTAACCGTAAAAATCCATAAATATATTTGCAAATATAACAACAACGGAACTGACATAGCGTTTTCAATATTGAGCGACAAGACAATTTAAATGACGAAATTTCGAGATATCAAACTGGAAGACATATAAGCACCAGCGAGGCTATTTGGCTTCTTTTCATTTTCAATGCACGAGAGAGATCCAGCAGTAATTCTTCTAGCAGTACATCTTCAAAATGGACAACGTGTCTATTTTACAGACCAAAATATTGCACAGCGAGCTGCTTCTCCACCAAAAACTACTTTAACAGAATTTTTCGATACAAGTCAACAACAAAATTCATTTACACGTAACTTGGTGTATGTAGGATAAAAAAAAATGGGAACGTCGAAAACGAGGTACACCTGTCGATGGACATCCTGGCATTTTTAAGTCAAATGTTTTAGGCAGAATTTACATCGTTTGGCTTTGATGCGCAGTCATTACCTCATCTCGAAATCAAATACGCCAATTATTCGCCATTATCATATCAATTCGCAGTCCTTCCAACCCAAATGAACTATGGGAAAAATTCAAAAATGCAATGACTGAGGACATATCGCAGTATTCACAACGACAACACAATTGATTTCTCACCAATCATGTTCAATGACGGTTTAATTCGACTTGAGGATATCTGCATGACTATTTCAAATCAAAATCTTCAAACTTTAGAATTGCCATCACCTTCAAGATTAACAAATTATCTAATTAATTATATGATCTTTCACGAGAAAAATCATACAATACGCTTGATTTACTTGAATTTGTTCAAACTAATAAGCCAAAATTGATAGATGAACAAAAAATTATTTACGACAGAATTTTACATGCAGTTCAAGCCCAAACTGGGGGCTCCTTTTTGTGGAACTGGAAAAATTTTCATGATTTCACTTTTATTAGCAGAAATTCGTTCCCAAGGTAACATTGCGTTAGCCGCTGTTTCGTCAGGAATTGCTGCAACTTGATTAGATGGAGGGAGAACAGCGCATTCAGCATTTTAAACTTTAAAAAAAAAATTCAAATTCGAGCTGAGCAACGCCGGGTAATATCGGCCAGAGCTGTATAAATTAGAAAAAAACAGCGGTCTACGAAAAAAATTATTTCTGGTGTATTTTTTAATCTATCGGCCTTCTTCAAGGTCAAGAATCTCGGTCTATGCAATTTTAGAATTTAAAAGTACTGGAAAGGTACCCATTGGGTAATGCGTTTAATTGGCCTACCCCAGAGGGGTATACCTTATATTTAACTACTATGCCAGGCTGGACAGGATCTAGTTGGTATTTTTGCGTTACAAGGATCCCCAGAATCCAACAGCTTTTTTGGTTAGGACGAAAAAGAGTCTTATTGAAAGAGAGTCAATTTTAATATGGGGGAGAAAAACATGCAACTGGCCCTTTATTCATATGCAAGAGCTAGTTTGAAAACTGTTTATATTTGAAGTTTTTTGGATCGCTGAATCAATCTAAACCATGAGATTTGTCGCGCATAGAGAGTGTTGGTCGATTTCTAAATAAATTCTGGCGTTTTGTGCATCACGCATAAGCTACTTACCATCCATAGAATGATAAAAAATGTAACTCAAGATAAACAAACACTCGATCATGCAGATGATGAGGGACGACTTTATGCATTAACCTACACAAGGTTTGAGGCGCATTGCAAAACACAAAGGATATTACTCGGAAATCGTATAGAGTTGCATCCAGAGGAATCTTCCAAAAGGCATCTTTTAAATCCAAATCCTGGTGAAACCTTTATATAAGCTTCATAATTTCTAGTTGCAAAAATTAATTTCCGGGCATCGAGGCACAACCTATGGTTTTACCGTTCGATTACATTCAATTTGAGCATTCGGCCAATTTCGTTGTACATGTCTTGCTGTATGGAAGGAGAAACATGATAATGACGTTGTTTGTCTGGCCGCAGAAAATCAAAAAATTATAGTGAAAGTTCTAATTCACAAATTTTCCCAAATTTTTCTCGTAGTCTTAGTATGACCTAAGCTATTAGAAAAACAACTGAAAGTATTGGTTACTAGTGGAAGTTTTTGAGATATTGGCCAAAAACTGAAAATAACTTATTTGGCCGCAGAAAACCAAAAAATTATAGTGGAAATTCTAATCCACAAATTTTCCCCAAATTTTTCTTGTAGTCTTAGTATGACCTAAGCTATTAGAAAAACAGCCGAAAATATTGGTCACTAGCGGAAGTTTTTGAGATATTGGCCAAAAACTGAAAATAACTGATATGGCCGCAGAAAACCAAAAAATTATAGTGGAAATTCTAATCCACAAATTTTTCCCAAATTTTTCTTGTAGTCTTAGTAAGACCTAAGCTATTAGAAAAACAACCGAAAGTATTGGTCACTAGCGGAAGTTTTTGAGATATTGGCCAAAACCTGAAAATAACTGATATGGCTGGAGAAAACCAAAAAATTATAGGGAAAATTCTAATCCACAAATTTTCCCCAAATGTTTCTTGTAGTCTTAGTATGACTTAAGCTATTAGAAAAACAACCGAAAGTATTGGTCACTAGCGGAAGTTTTTGAGATGTTGGCCAAAAGCTGAAAATATATTGAAATGAATTCAGACCCTTGAAGTTTGTCCAAAAGTTACTTTAAAATCCTTCATCAATACTACTATCCAAATTTCATCGTCATTCTTTAAGAATAGCGGAAAGGCGGAATATTCTTAAATTTTTAGATTTCATTTACCGAGATCCTTTACTTCGGAGATCAATCAATTTGTTATTTTAAGGATCACTTTTAATATTTTATTCCGTTGGGATGTTTTATTTAGTGAAAAAAGAGATACAAAATGAATAAAAAATTTCCGCTGGTAATTATATAACAAAATAATTTCTCTTTTGTGATGGTGCTGCCACTTGCGGCGAGTAGCGTAGTCTCTTATTTTCCGCTATCTTATACAGCATGTAAATGCGGCTGTTATATAGCGAGAGCTAATAAATATCAATGGTGTTTACGACTTCCGAAAATTCGTTAAGCTTGTAGACGGCTTGATTAGAATCTGTCGAGAATGATTGACCACTGTATTCATTGTCAAGGCCCGATTTACCTGGAATTTAGCGCAATAAATACAATGTGATTTAAGCACATCTGGCAATCCATGTCTGTAACAGAAGTCTCGAGTTTAGGGAATACCGCAATCCATATAGGGATGACCTGGATGACAACAAATCCAGCACTTAATTTGATTGGGGTGGTTTTTAGTATATTTGTTGAAACCTCTTAAATCCTAGGAAAATGCATTTATTAAAAATCTCACCCCGTATATATTCGCGAGCAACTCGAATATTTAAAGCTAGATTTAATTAAACTTTAAGTTTGAACATAGCCTAAACGTTATACCTTCATTGACAAGTGCTTTAAGGTTTAAGGGTTATTGGGCGGTTTTTTGAATGAACTAATCTTGCCAATCTAATATATAAAAATCTCGTGTGACGGGGTTTGTGGCCGCACTCCTCTGAAACGGCTCGACCGAAGTATATGAAATTTTTTATGTATATTTGGTAGGTATGAGAATAGGTCGTAAAGTATATTTCATACCGCTATGTGATTAGTGACATTTTTTTTATATTTATATTTTCTCGACAAAAATTTTTTTTTGGTGTAACATCAATAAATATCTAGAACCCCAAATGTTCACCCTCCTACCCCCCCCCCCTTCACATTTAATCGCCGTTCGTATTTCAAACATAACGAAATTATTTATGTTGTTGAATGATAGGTGGCGCTACGCCCGCCTCGTCGAACTTTCATCCACATTTCATTCTGCATTTGTTATGTATCACAACGCAGTGCGTGCAAAATTTTGTACGATTTATTTTAACTTATAAGAAATATACGTGTTTTATGATTGTAAACAGGTTGGTAATTATCAGTATACCGTTTCTCATCAGTAAGTACAACAATTTTGTCTATTTGTGTGTGTGTATTACATTGAACAATGCCAGCGGACGCAAAGGACCCCATTTGGGCCGTCGAACGAATAAAGCAACAAACATGCGAAATAGTTGAACAGAAAGAACAGACGAACAAATCCAACAAGATAACGATTGCGGGCATCTCAATCACAAGAGGCACGAGCTGAACGAAATCAACAACGACAATTGGAACGGAGACAAGCACGCCGTTTCGTAGTTAACACACGCAGAGCAAATGACCGACAACGCCAACATATTCGAGTACGAGCCAGATATTGAATATTCCGCTCATCCGAAAGTGCTGATTGGTGCTATGGACAAAGAATGTCCGCTCAAATTCAAAAATGAGTCAGCCGGGATGTGTTGTGCATCAGGAAAAGTGCAACTACCAGAAATTGATACACCACCAGAACCATTGAACGGCTTGTTCATTGGCACGGATCCAGATTCAAACCTGTTCCTGAAGTTCATGCGCAACAGAAATAGTTCGCAATACTGCGGCAAATGGTCAACGATTCAATTCAACGTTAAAAATCAAAGGCCAAGTGTACCACAAAGTAGGCTCGCTGCCAATGCCAAACGAACTACATACATTTTTACAAATCTACTTCATGGGCGGTAAGGACATCAATCGGGTGGATGCACGTTGCGACTACAATAACCTCAATTCGCCTAATGCCAGGCGCATCATCGGCGAACTGGACGCTCTATTGAATGAGCACAATGAATTATTCAAATTCTTCAAATCACACATGCACGTGCGTAGATTCAATGCGCCTGTTGCTGTGCAATGCGGTGGAAAGATGGAAAATGTACAAAGCGTTTTCCTAAAGATTTTACCAACGACACGATCACAAATGTCGATGGATATCGAATACATCGTCGAAGAAATACTGATAATGGCGAACAATCTTTTACGCAAAATATCAACAACGCAGACATTGACATTGACAATCGTTGGGTGGTACCATATTCGCCTCCGCTCAGCAAAACATGCAATGCTCATGTTTATGTTCAATTCTGCAGTACTGTGAAGAGCATCAAATACATTTGCAAGTATGTGAATAAAAGCTGTGATATGACTGTGTTTCAAAATCAAAATACCGATATGAATGCTCCTCGATCGAATGACAATGCCGAAATAATGCGCTTCCTAATTGGCTGGTACATCCGCTCCAATGAAGCTGACTGGCGTATCTTAGATTTCCAAATTTATGAACGGGCTCAGCAGTTATACATTTAGCCATCCATCTTGAGTTTTCACCAACGAGACAGCAATTGAGCGTGCCATAAATGAATTGTGTAATCGTGCGGATTTTTTCGGTGCCTTTGCACGAACACTACTCTATTCCGAAGTACCACGCTATATCACTTGGAATTAAACAAAAAATGGATGCCCCGCAAGCAAGGCACACAATCAATCGCTTTGGGCCGAGTATATATAGTCAGTCCAAGGTTTGGGTGCTGCCATCAGTGACTGTTGTTGGTTAATGTTACCGGCTTATTGTCATTTCAAGATATACGCAAAGTGAATGGACAACAGTATCCAACATATAAAGATGCATGCCTTGCATTCGGCTTGCTCGAAGACGACAATCACTGGGACGATATGCTTGCAGAAGTGTTGACTAAATGTTTCCCAGGACGAGCAGACACGTTGTGAGATAAGCACAAAGATTCAATGACTGGCGATATATTGCATCGAATTCGTACACGGTGCAACGATCTAATGATTACATTCAGCGACGCTACGTACAATGAAGCATTGATTGCTATCTAGGATCTATTCGGTTTCATTGCCAATTTACCACTGTGCATCAGATTTAATGGGTACCGAAATGAATCGTGAACTGCGGTACGATACTGCAGAAATAGCAGCGATTGTTACTCTCAATGTCCCACTACTGACTCATGAACAAAAAATCAATTACGACCGCATTATGCTGGCAGTTTCGGCGGGACAAGGTGGATTATTATTTTTTGAATGCACCAAGTGAAACTGGCAAAACATTTCTCATCTCAAAATTATCATCTGGGAGGAATGCACTATGGCACACAAACATTCTCTTGAGGCATTGAACAGAACACTCAAAGATATAAAAAAACTATTCGGCTGCAGTCTGTTACTCCTTTCAGGTGATTTCAGACATACACTTCCCGTCATTCCACGTTCAACGTACGCTGATGAGATCAACGCTTTCTTGAAATCATCGCCACTGTGGCGTCCAAATGCTACAGGATCCATCCGCTGACACATTCTCGAACCAATTGTTAGATATCTGCGCTGGAAAAGTTGCTGTCTATGAAAATACTGGATGAATAAAATTGCCCACTATAATTTCTGCTCAATCGTTGATTCGCAAAATGCTCTCATTGACCGCATATTTCCCGATGTACGCACACAATACATAAATCATGCGTGGCTGGTAGAAAGAGCCATTTTGGCAGCAAAAAATGTGGACGTCAACGGTTTAAATTTCAAGATACGGCAGTCGTTACCAGGCGACTTGGTATCATACAAATTGATCGATACAGTTTGCGATGCCAACGAAGCTGTAAATTATCCAACAGAGTTTTGAACTCACTGGATTTGCCAGGCATGCCACCACACCTTCTATGACTGGAAGTTGGATCTCCCGTTATTTTACTTCAGAATTTGAACCCACCACGGCTGTGCAATGGCACGCGATTGATGATTAAAAAATTGATGAAAAACATTATCGAAGCCACCAATTTGAATGGCAAATTCCGAGCCAAAAGTGTTTTGCTGCAACGAATTCCTATGATTCCCACAGACGTGCCGAATATTCGAATTGCTAATCGAAATTAATATTGATTTTCATTTTCCTACTTTAGGATAAAAAATATTTTACTTTTTTCACTTTACATTTAACTTTTAAGAGATCAAACAGTGAATATGTCCGTTACGTTAATGAAATACATCAAAATATTCACTAGAAATAATTTATATGGCAGAACAACGTTTACCGGGTCAGCTAGTATTTTAGATATCTTCATTGCGTTTCTGCATATTGGTGGAACGATTGAAGCATTGTACTGCGGCTGTATAATGCCTCTTCAAGCATTACTCTACACTTTAATCTAGAGGGGGCGAATATTAGGAGAACAGCATTTTGTATCGACGAAAATAAAAAAAATTTCTAAAGCTTTGCTACAGTAAAAGTGATAATTCCAAAAACATTTGAATAACCTAAAACAAGTACGGTGCTAATTATTATTAATAGCCTTAACAATAATTTTTAATTTTCAAGAATCTTCGTATCCAATCGTAAACATTTTGAGAGCTTTTCCAAATTTAATGAATAAAAAGCTTTTAAATGTTTTAGTAAACATTAACAGATTTTAGACAATTATAAGATGCGTATATAAGAACATTACTCCTACACAAATATTATTTATGAAGCTTTTAGTAGACTGCAGGTAAATCCAATTTAAATTTTCAAAGTTCATTGATTCTACATGAGAATATTACGTAAACAATTTTTGTGTACACGAATGTGTCTGCATAAATTGTGTCACACACAACATGAACGTATAGTTGGGTTCAGAATTTATAATTAATTTTTACAAAAACTTTTTGCATCTTAGTACATAAAACTACTTTACATAGAATTTTTTTTTTTTTTTTTTTCAAAAAGCTCCATTCCTTTATTATCACATGGTAATGAATGGGTCAATATAGTACGTGACTACTTTATTAAAACGTGCGGAAATGAGTAACAAGACAAAGACGATAAAAGAAAACAAGAAAAGTACGAACCAAAAATTCCTCCATAATTTAAATGAAAATTCCTATTTTTCCCATCTCGCATCTCTCCGTTTCATCTCATACTTGAATTTATTATTCTATGACTTTTTTTTTTATTGTGCTGGAATTTCATAATGACTATTTTATCTGGGAGTATTGTTGGGAAAATACTTGTAGGTAATAAAATAGAAAAAAAAACAATGGAAAAACAACTAAACTCGGTTATCATGAATTTTCTTTTCACATTACGTTACGTAAGTATTCAGTGTACTACACATGTCCAGTACGTTTTGTTGGTGATTTTTACTCGAGTGTCTAGAGAGAGTAGAAGTAGATATGTACATATGGATGATGCTGATGAGCATCGCTTGAATAAAATATAACGATACAAATTAACATTATTGGAAAAAATAATTAGGATGTGTAATGGAATAGCCATTATTTATGTATATATCTAGGGTGTGTATCTAATGCCATGTAACTAGGTAAAATTATCTCTATATAGACATACTCGTACATATATAGTTAGGATGATTTCGGGTTTTTTCCTATTTTTGCCCTAATTGGTTAGATATATTATCTGTATATATGCGCTTTAATAGGCCGATAAGTACGTACATATATTGAATTTAATTTCGTATGTTATACAAGATATTAGGTATAAGTGAATTAAAATTTAATCTTAAATTTTATTGAGAGTACTTAAATCTGTGGAAAGCTAAAATTGCACAACGTAGTTGTTGAGACACAAACACGATACTTACCATCCGATGTAATGCCACATCTAAGTTGGTTTTGGCATTTAGATCGGGAGGTACGTGGTTAGAATCCGGATAGGACAGGTTCGATGGCACTTAGGGTATGTAGACAACATGTCGAAAATTACTGTTTCTGTTAGCAATGGGAAAAGTTCTATGATTTCTTTGTTAAAGCAACCATTTCAAATTGCAGAGCTTCACACTTGCTCTACATTTGGGAAGCGTTAGCTGTTTAAAGGCGTCAAATTGTTAATGATCGGATGCCCAATACCGGCGACTTCGGAAAGTAAGCGAGACATCGATATCCAGTAACCACAATGCTTTTGTAGTGCGAAGCTTGGCTACTACAGCAGATAAAAGTATAAACCCCTTATCTCTAATAGATCTCACACGCGTAAAATATTAGCGTAAATACGGCAATGAAATGACATCAAAGTTAGCTTTTCTTGAGCGCCAGAATAGTGCACTAAGGATAAAACGCCAGCCATATGTGTTACAATGTAATAAATACCAAGATAAACTTACAAAACAGAAATGAAACACTAACGAGGCAAAAGAAACCTTCTACGTCTACTAATGGTAGAAGTCAAAGAGGAACTTGAGAAGGAAGTCCAACCCAGACTAAATAAAGTATAGATGTAAATAAAAAAGGAGACTGCAAAACGCCATTCTCAAGGGTATATTCTCTACCGCAAGCTAATGAAATACCAAAACAACCACAACAAGCATCCCAAACGGAACCCTTGTCACCACCAATCAATGTGAGCAATGTTACAGATTTTAATATTTTAAAATACTCACTCAATAACGATATCGAAATAACAACGAAGTCTGAAATTAATTACCGTAAAATTAAAAAACTACTTAGCGATATAAAAGAAACTGAACCCAATAACCAAGACAGCACACTATACCATGGAATACCATACTTATCAGATCACAAGTGATCGAGGACCATGGTCATAACATTACCCAACCAACATTATCAACATGTATAAAAAGTAGACCTGTTGCAGGGAGAAAACAATAAGGACATATACGAAATTAAGAACCTGCTATATTGCCAGGTGTCTATTGAACCACCTTAAAAGGTAATAGGTATACCTCAGTGTACAAATTGCCAACAGTTAGGACACACGAACAACTTCTGCAATAGGCAAACAATGTCAAAAGCACCCGGCTAAAGCTATACAGGATTCCAGGTGAATCAGAAAAAGTTAAATGAACTCAACTACCGAGAAAAATAACAATAGTACAGTACAGTAAGCGTCTTTTAGATCCAGGCTGGAATTATATTTGGTGTTTTCCAAACAACTAAGTAATCCGACGATTATCGGGAGAGGATAGGCCTCATTGACGGTCACCGAATTTAATTTTCTAGCATCTAAACATAGTCGGAGCTTCCCATTGCTCTTTGGTACCGTTGTTACCGGTGAGGTCCATGGACTAGAAGATTCTTCGATCACGCCAAGAGACAACATCCTCTCGATTTCTTTATCTAGCTCTTTCTGCAGTATCTCTATCTCATGTTGCAATAAATGGGTGTGTCCTAATCCAAGCCGTTCAAATGATGAGAATTAAGATTTGACTTTATCTAGAATTTTCTGCTGTTCGTTAGTCAAAATGTGTGGTTCCCGCTCCTGTACTTTCTGATCGGTCTGTGTAATTTCGGATATGGAAATTTGTAAATCGAAAGATTCCCAGAAGTCTGTAGCCAGATACAGCTTCTGCGACAAGGACGGAGCTATAAATAACTTTAAGGTCTTGGTCTGATGGTTGAAGAAAACCGAAACATAGGTGTACCCGATGATCTCTTCCGCTGTACCGCCGGCGGTGTGTAATTTGGTTGTTATTGTTTGGCATGGATAACTGATGAGTTAAGGAGTCTAAATATATCGCGGCATGCGTGAAAATATTTAATCCGTCTAATATCATGCCTGTTATCCGTTTGGCAGAATACTGACTGGCAACTTTTGGTCTTCAAGCTGAGTGATTGCCTCTCCGGTATAACTCCGGATTGGTGTTACTCGCAGCTTCCTCGGTCAAGATATGCAACCGAGGAAAATTCGAGATTGTGACTCCGAGTATTCCCCACCCCTGATCTCCCTGAAGTACCCCCTTTTCTCCACATCCGAAACAAAAAACTCGGATTATCCGGTCTCAACAATCTAGGTACGAATGTGAAGGATCACCGCAATTCCAACAGCGGAAACTCCGAGGTTCCGGAACTCCTGTAGGTCCCACCTGCCTAGCCAGTTGTAGTTGAGAACTACTCTGTTGGTACTCTTCTGGTCTTTTAGATGGCGCCTTGAACTTTGGCTGGTCTTGGAATGTCACCCTATGTTTGAAACGATCATTAATTTCGCAGATTTCATCGTAAAATTTTTGTGACTCATCCCGGTCTGTGTACCACCCATTTTCATATCCTTCCTCGGCATTAGCTTCTTCAAATGCCAATTCTTGTACTCGAGGACGATACGAATTAAATCCACAGTGGTGATTCATAGTTAATCTGGGCTACTGGTACGTATTGAGAGGTGTAGGTGTTAACCCAGCCTCGGGATTATGGCCGAGACGTCTCCACATTTCTTCCAGATGTACAACGTCGGGCAAACTCACTCAAATTTGTAAACCTCCGTTCATCCTCCAGAGCCATCTGGTCGCATGTTTCGCCTTAATATAGGGTAGATTGTGTCATCTGCCACTACCTTATTGGTTTGCAGAGCAATCCTGTGGTTTTCCTTCGTCGCCCGTCGTCATCCGTTCTGCTTGATGCAAATCGCATTAACATCTCTTGGCGAAACAACTCCCAAGACATTTCTGGGTTTCGGTCTACTGATGTCCAAAACCAATCTAGAACATTTCCTTCTAGACACAAATCTATCGACCCTACTAGATCATCGAGTGGTATTGATGATCTATTAGCGTGCCACTCCATGTGCCACAGAAACCGTTCTACTGTTAAGGGACTCTTATGCTCTTCGAAACGGACTTCCCACGTGCTGACTTCTCGGAGCAACTTGGCGTCTGTCAGACCGCTTACATTAGCCCAACCGTGTGCAAACTGATGTAGAGAATTCGCGGACGAATGCTTTTCAGATTGCCCCGGTATTTTCCGACCCGTTGGCGGCTCCATAAAGTCCCCATCCTGGTACCTCAACGCCGGTGTTTTTATGGGTGTTTGCTTGTCCCCGAATTTTGTCTAAGCAAAAACCAACCACTGCTCCCGTTCTGCCTCTGTCGTAATTTCCTTACTTTTTAGGTGAGCGACTATGATGATCAATTGCCACAATCGCTTTGATCAACTCGCGGATTTAGCATGGAACGTTGGCGAAATCGCGCTCCGATACACCCGCCCTTGGATATACTCCAGTTGGGTTTCTAAGCGGGGAGGTATCTCCACTTCCGGCTTTTCTGCAACAACACACAGTTACTGGTAGATCTCTAGTAGCTTTTTTAAGCAAATTCTGGCTTCGGTTTGGGGTTGTTTGCGAGCCGCTACATGAGCTTCTTGGGGCTTTAGGCAAACGTATGCCTGTCCCTTCTGTAACCGGTTATCATGCGCGGTTCTTAAGGCATCAGTTAGTGGTTTCTTGTTTTGCCTCCTCCCCTAATCCTCGTATCTCGAACTCAATTAGGAGCTCGTCGGGATCTAAATGATCGATATTCATATTTAGTACACTCAAACATCAAACTTAAAAGAAAATTACTTTGGATCTAAATAGTATAAAACAAAAACACAATCACGGCTTCTTCACTTTCCACTTTCTCGTGGAGCATAAATCTTATCAATTTAGCTCAAAATAAGGTTGGGAAAAGGAATTGAAATTAAATTGAATTTCGATGAACCTGTTCCTTTGTTCCCCACCTTGCAGCAGTTGTCTTAACCTAAAATACAAGATGATGCTTGCTGCTATGGTTAACTTGGGAACAGAAAACATTAATGGTACCCAACAGGCCATGGCACTTCCCGCCCCCGTATCCGCCGTTTGCAGACTTACTTTGACTTCAGGGGAGCTCACCAACGCGGTTGACAAAAACACCACCATGTAAGTCAACTGATTTTGATGAGACCTTTACAAGCCTCTAACAACAGCTGCTGTTGCTGCCTATTGGGGACGATAACACGCCGGTAATCACCAAGGATTTTTGCAGCGTGTGGTATAATGTGTTTAACTTATGTCCGAAACCCTCATCAATATCCGTTCACTGATAGAAAAAAGGATTGGACAGCTAAACACATTATACATCTAACATAGCCATAAGAATTCAACAGAGGACAAATAAAATTGTTGGCAGTTTTGCTTTACGAGCCAGGATACGGAATAATTGATCTGAGAAGGCAGGAAAGGGATATGCCAATTACCCCAGGAATCACATCATTCTCCCTTACTGGTAACGCAATGCAAAACTTTCGATTGTACATGGTATCGAAAACCGTACATGGCTCATCGAGTTGCAGATGCCACCACGAATATCGGTTCATTCCTCGGAGTGCAAATTGGGACAATGCCACAAATGAGCCGATAAAACGGGGATCCAGCACTGGACCTCGACAATACGACACATTTTGTCACATTGTGTGTGTGTGTGTGTAACCCAACAATGCATCTGGTCAGGCATGACCGCGGCCACACTCACACCGAAAAATATTTTCCACTTTTACATATCCAACTAGAGATTACTCAATTTGAAAATTAGTTGTATAGAACGCCACTTGAAACAGTGGGACCTACATAAACATTTTTAATTTTGGAACTGGTGTTGTGTCGCTGTTTGGGCGCCACTTGAAACAGTCTAACCTCAGCGTATTTACACCCCGTGCGGCTTAGGTATCCGCAGCTCTGTCAATTAGGGGTACATTGGTCGTGGGTGATGGAGTGCGCGAGCAATGGCCTAGATTACCACACGTAAAAGAAAAAAAGATGAGACGGCCTAGTCTATGCCGTCAAAACAAGGAATTTAAATTGAGTGGATTGGGCATAGGACCCAAATTTTATCAGTATTGCATCTTATACCAATTTCATGTATATGAATGCAACAACAAACATAAAGAAAAGTGACTAAGTTTTAATGAATTTCTGTGAAGATCATATCTTCAAATTGCTCTAATCAACGTAAAGGTTATTGGGAATGGGTTGATAACGGAATATAATAAAATTCCGTTACACTGCAGCAAAAGCCAAACCAACAATGTGATACTATTAGAGAGGAGGTTTCCTACGACCAGATGACCAAAACCTCAAATGACAATCTAAATCAAGAAAGCAGACAGAAACCTGAAATGACCGGCCAGAAATGTCAAGTTGTGAAAATTTAGGCGTTAAAATTTAGTCTTAAGTACTAAACAAGTACTTGAATTACTCGCTGGATATTTTATTAAAGAGGCTACACCCGTATTAGGTGAGAAAGTTGTACAACAGATCAACTACTTCCTGGCGATTCAAGAATTGATAAAATAAGGGCGTAGGAAAAGACGCATATGACATTGAACCAGAAACATTATTGAGAAAAGAGAATTAAAGAACATAAAGAAGCTTGTACTGAAAATTATTTGAAAGAACTGGATGGATTAGATTACTGGCCAAATGGATTATTTGCCTCCTATGAGGAGCATAAATGGAGAATAGGTGCGACGTACCGATGAAAAAGCAGAACTGTTTGCACAACATCCACCATCATATTTCAACAACACGACATACAATCTAACATCAGAAGTGTGACCCCACTGTGTCAGATATATAAAGTGTAAGCTAGAATCCATATCAGTTAAGTAAAATAGTTAGGAGCTCCCCATCCAGGGGTGGAAACAATTCATACAATTTAGCATTATGACCAAATATAATAAAAATTGATAGGACAACTGAGATATCCCCACTTAACACAACCCATCTTAACACAACCTCAGGTATATGGGATGTTAGTTGGGAATCATGTCAGTTAGAAAAAATTATCAGGAGCCTCCCATTCAGGGGTGGGAACAGTTCAGAGGTTTTTGTATTATGACCAAATATAACAAAAATTCTTAAACCAACTGAGGTATCCCTAGAGAGCTTAACACTACTTCAGGTATATAAGGTGTTAGTTGGAGACCATGTCAGTTTAAAAAATTATTCAGTTGCTCCCCATCCAATAGAGGGGACATTTCCCTGGATGGGGAGCAACTGAATATATTTCTTTAACTGACAAGGCCTCCAACTAACACCCCATATACCTGAGGTTGTGTTAAGGTCTCTAGGGAAATCTCATGTGGTGTAAGAATTTTTGTTATATTTGGTCATAATACAAAAACCTATAAACTGTTCCCACCCCTGGATGGGAGGCTCTTTATATTTTTTTATAACTGACATGGTTCCCAACTAATACCCCATATACCTGAGGTTGTGTTAAGATCTCTGGGGATATCACAGTTGGCCTATCAATTTTTATTATAGTTGGACATAATACTAAATTGTATGAAATTTGTCCACCCCTGGATGGGGAGCTCCTGAATATTTCTTCTAATAACTATGGTCCCCTGGATGATAAGCAACTGAATATATTTTTTAATTGTTTAACTGACATGATCTGCGACTAACACGCCATATACCTGAGGTTGTGTTATGATCTCTAGGGTTATCTCAGTATACCATTTCTAAAATATGATTTCCAACAATAGGAGTTCCCTGGCTTTGGAGCTTGATTTTATTTTTCTAATTTTTGTACACTTGTGTGCAAAAATTTCACACAGTTGCATTTTTTTTCTTCATCCGGAACAAGAAAATGAGTGCCACACCAGAGGTAACTGCTCAAGTGGTTGCACTAACTGATCCGGAGGAGAACCAAAGTGAAGTGGCTCGACAACTAAATTTGAGCCGATTCTCCGTTCGTCGAGTGTAGCAGAGATATGAGATTGATATTGAGAATACGAAATTGATCCCAGACCACCGGCTAGGCCGCCTTCAGTTCGTTCGAGAGCATTTGGATTTTACAGAAGAACAATGGAGAACAGTCCTGTTCTCTGACGGGTGCAGGATGTGTTTACATGGCAACGATGGACGTAGAAGAGTGTACAGAAGATCAGGAGAGCAATTTTCACAATGTTGTATTGAAGAACGTGTCTCGTATGGTGGTGGGTCGTGCACGTTCTAAGGAGGTATGTCACTGGAGGCGAAGACAGGTCTTGTGTTCCTCTCTGGAGCGAATACTGGCCGCCGATCAAGTAAACTGACTTCTCAACGGTACATTGAGGAAATACTCGAGGACTACGTCCGAGCCGACATATGGCTGGTCTAGTGTACCAGTACCTTCAAGAAGTGGATGTTCCTATGATGGAGGGGCCAGCTCGATCCCATTGAACATTTATGAGACAAACTGAAAAAATGAGTTCAAGCCAAAGTTATTGTTCCAACGAGTCTCCAGTAGATGCAATAGGCGATCGCAGATGAACGGGAGGAGTTATTTCAATATGTGGTGAAAACTTTGGTGAAATCAATGAAACATTGAATGGAAGCTGTTATTCGGGCTGGGGAAGAGAATGCATCTTATTAATAAAAATCTTGTTTTTGCTGATTTCTTTGTTTTAATTCGATTTTACCAATAATTTTCATGCTGACAAATTCACAAAAAACGTGTACTTCAGATGTTGACCTCAAAATTCACTTTATTCGCACGGTATAAGTACAAAAAAGTACCACTGGATAGGTGCTGAAACAGACTTTGAATTTGCATTCTAAATAAATAAACAAACATTGGATTTTTGATATTTTTGAATTTTTGCTCAAAATTGATCAATGTGCGTATTTCTTGCACCCAAGTATATTGCCCCACCCAGTTTACCCGAGTATGAATTTAAATTTCTCCGGTTATCTCATTTGATTTCAATAATTCTATTTCTATGATCGTTGCGTTTTAGAAAAGGCTGTGTATACTTATTATTAAACGACATTATTTCGACTGAATGCGGCTTAGCTCTCGATCTGTGGTCGATGTAGAATCGACTTGGAGAGTTGGATTTTGGTTGGTTGTGGACATTGGAGCAACTAGTGAATTCGGGAACGGAGGTTTGCCATTCCTCTGTCCACTCCACCCATTTGATCCTGTTGTTGGCACCTCTCGCACTTTGACTTAAGGACCCCAGGCTCACCGCAACCATAACAAAAATATAAATATTCTGGACCACGCCGATTGCTTGTAAGAAGCTGTTTAGAGCGTGTCAGTTGATTTGTAACATGTTGGTTTGATGAACGATTATGTTGTAGTTCAAATAGCTCTCGCCCAAAGTGGCCCGAGCGTTCTTCAGTATTTCTATTGGGATTTTTGTGCTCGTAGTTTAATTCTGATATAAACCTGCGATTAGTGCACAACATTTGCCGGAAACAAATTCGGCCCTTAACCAAATGCCTTCGTATGCCTCGCATCTACGGACCATGTCTTCAATATTTGTAAATTGTTGATTCACAAGCTTGTCTTGGAGGCCTGCCCTCATGTTCCTGCGCATAATATTTATTATCTGTGCATCGGTTAAAGGATTCTATAAAATTCATGAAATGACTCCCGCGGCTTCTGTTTACGCACTTCGAGCACCCATACCATCTCATCGTCACTACGACGATCTTGAAAACGCCTCCTCAGTGCAGTTTGAAGTTCAGTCCAACTAATATGAGGATTTCTTTCTATCAACGTCCAGTAATAGTTTGCTGCGTTATCTTTCAATAAATAATTAAGGTCAAGAACCGTTTGGAAGGAAGGAATATGGTTATGTTCCGCTAAATTATCTACTTTGAACAGGAATCGTTTAATATTTTCACCAGCCGAAGAACCGTCAAAACGGAAATTCCATTTAGCTGGAGATATATTCCACGAGAAATATTATTTACTTGGCTAGTCGACGGTCTCGTGGATTGAGCAGGAGGCTCAATTCTGTTTGTACCTTGATCTTGAGATGTAGATGGAGTAGTCATATTTTTTTTCGTACAGATTGGTACAGCCGAGGATGATACCGATCTTGGTTGATTTGTTCCATCTTGGATTCAATTGTTCTCTTTCTTGAATATATTTTCCGATTCTGCACTGGTCCCTTCATCAGATAAGTCCTCAGAACCAAGGACTCCAACTTGAACATCTGTAAGTGCTTTTATTGAAACATTTATAGTTGTCGTTTCGTTTAAAGCATTATCAACTATTTCTATTAACTTTACGATTGTTTGTTGCTATTCTTTAACTTCAACTGCCACAGTTTTAGAATAACTTAATGGATGTACGCTTAATTGGACGTGTATTAACCGACTGGATAACTGAGAAATATTTAAATTTATCTGACGACTATCAAGGTTAATGGCATCTTGCAACGCAAGTGCATACCAAATTCAGTCCCGGATAGTTTATCGTTAGTGGACATGGATGCAAATAACTCAGATTTCTAGTAATGACACCCATTTAAACGCTGATTTAAAATCGCAAAACAATGGTTGCTTGACGTTGCTCTAGATCTATTAACATACAAATAATTACCACATTCAAAAATTAGGGTTCATACTCCACTAAATTGAAAAAGCTGATAACACTATTTCGGCTTGTTCCGTTTATCGATCGGCCCCAAGAGTCTGCTAGCTTTAGGTTAAGAACGAGTAGGGCCCAAAATTGTTTAATGGAACAGTTAGATGATTATAAAAAAATGTTATAAAGCTTTCAACCCTGAATTTTATAACAAAAAAATTTCAATTCACTCTTAAACGCTTACACGTATTCATTTAGCCCGATTTAACGATTAATTTAGTTGATAAAGCATTTTTGTCTTTCGTCATGGAATAAAAAAGGCCGTATAACGTAAACTCAATTTGCGAAATCATATTGACATTAAAAAATGTCCCCCAAAAAATAAAATTAATTCAATATCGAAAAAACGTCAAATGCCTCGTCATTATATCTAATACACATATGTATCCCCACAGTGAAATAACTAGAATTTTGGTTCAAAATTTTAACAATGTTTACATTTGGACCAACCCTTGCCGAAAATATGCAGATACGATATAATCCAAACAAACCGTCATATACAGACAAATACACGTACGAGTATGTTACATATCTACAGTGCTGGGAAAAAAAATTGGGCAAACATATTTTATTGCAAATTGGAGTCTTTTTTTGCTAAAATTTCAAAACTTTTGAAAGAAATTGGCTTATTGTTTCATTTTAAATACATGTATGACGTAATTTTATGAAAAAAAAAATTACCTGTAATTTAGGGGCAAAACCCCCAAAAATGCCAAAATATTCAAAATACGTTGATTTTAGTTAAAGTAATGGAATAAATTAAAAACCTGTTTTTTAATTTTTGTTTAGTTTTTTATTAATTTATAGAAGTTCTATCTTTAATATTAATATTTTGTTGGACCGCCAATTGCTTTTATTACAGCGATACACCTCCGATTCATTGAATTTGATAAATTATTCAAAGTCGTAGGAGGTATGGATTCCCAAACCGTCATCAACAAACTTTTTAAAGCTTGAATCGATTCTGGGCGCTTTCTTGCTATTTCTAGCTTCATTATAGACCAAATATTTTCAATGGGAGTTAAGTCTGGATTATACGACAGCTCAACACATCGATACTTCTTTCTTCGAAGGAGTTTTTTACATTTAAATGAAGAGATAAGAAAAAAGGCAAGTTTTTAACAAATTATTTATGTTTATCTGAAAGGCAATTTTTCTATCTACAATTCAAAATCAATAACTCATAACTTTGAAGGTATGGCACGGAGCGTTATCCTGTTGAAAACTAAATTTGCAAGCCTCGCCAAATAGCTTTAACACAGAAGGCTCAAATTCGTTGTGTAGGACCTGCAGATAAACAGCTGCTGTAATACTGAAACTAAGGAAGCACAATCGACCGGTTTCATTTCCAGAAGAGCGTCCCCAGACAATAACTCCTTCATTTTTCGGTGGAAGTCTTAAAAGACATTCTTTGCTAAGCCTCTCGCCCGGTTTTCTTTTTACGAGAATTCTTCCATCTCCAACATGCAGCTTGAATTTTGATTCATCGGAGAAAATCACATCATTCCACATCTCTGGAGTCCAAGAAACATGCTCCTGGTTCCATAGCAAACTTTTTTTTTCACTTGTAATGTGAACTCAGGCTTCTGGACTGGTTTAAGTGCTCTCAAACCAGCTTTAACAAGTCTTTTTCTCACTAAGCTGGCTGACTTTTGTTTTCCCTTTGCTCGCTCAACATCCCGTCTTATGTTCGATGAAGTTTTAAAACGGTTCCGACGACATTGTAATATTATGAAACGAACTTCCACTGGCGTTGTCTTTCTGGGCCTTCCAGAGCCTTTCTTTTTAGCCTTTACTACCCATCTCTCGCATTTTTTTAATATTCCACGCGATAGTACTTTTAAGAATGTTTAATCTTTCTGCTATTTTACGCGTGGTTAAATTTGCTTTTACACTGCTCACTAGCTTTCCCATTTTTTTAAACTAAAATTGAACTTTATTCTTTATTTGACTAGGATCACTTACAGAATTACTTAATCTTACAAAATATGCACTAATTATACTCAAAAAAAAAATTACAGGCAATAAAACATTTGCATCCCAATGACGGCCAAGAACGGTAGGCGTAAAATAAAATAATTGCTTGACCAATTTGTTTGTACATCAGTTGCGGGGTTGTACCGGTGTAATAAAAACAAATGGCGGTCCAACAAAATATTAATATTAAAGATAGAACTTCTATAAATTAATAAAAAACTAAACAAAAATTAAAAAACAGGTGCTTAATTTATTCCATTACTTTAACTAAAATCAACGTATTTTGAATATTTTGGCATTTTTCGGGGTTTTGCCCCTAAATTACAGGTAAATTTTTTTTTTTTCAAAAAATTACGTCATACATGTATTTAAAATGAAACAATAAGCCAATTTCTTTCAAAAGTTTTGAAATTTTAGCAAAAAAAGACTCCAATTTGCCATAAAATATGTTTGCCCAATTTTTTTTCCCAGCACTGTATATGTCTATAGGTATACCCGGTGTACGACATGAAATTGGCATAACCGCTTGTATTTCACAAAAAAATTATTAAAGCTAATAAGCCTTAAATGAGATAATTTTTTTCAGAAAATTAAATTTTTCCAGCAAACTAACAAAACTTCGTACATGTCATACAGTACACAGACGTTGCTACTCGCTTGCTGTTTGTGCGTTCTTTCGGGGCAAAATATCTTTTTGATCCAATTTTCATCGTCATATACATATTTACATATACATACGTAAACACAAATATGTACAAGACACATACAATGAATACGACATACAGTTAATTTGCTTTCGTAAATATTTAAATTTTTCCAGTTCTTTAGATAATTCCTTATCATGTCATTCTTGTAAGGGTAAATCTACTCGTACAAACAAAAGTTTTCCCTTTAGTTACTCGCGCGTATTCATATTAAAGGAAGATAACATTTCTGAAGAGTTGTCTGTTTTAATTGCAAAGCATAAGTTTTGTGTTTTTGACATTATTTTTTTGGAGCATTCTATAAAAGATGCTGTAGCGGTAAAGATGCATCTTGGATGGGTGACATATTTATGTTAGAGATAGCAAAGCGCTTAGATAAGATCAAAATTATTCAACTTTGCGGTTATTTATTAAAGTATTTCAAATTTTGAAACAATCTTAATGAATTTGTTAATCTCTTTTTCTTGTTGGATACACACAGAAACTATAAAATAAGATTTGTTATTGTACAGGGTGCTTGAACGTATTTTGTTCAGTTTACATATTTTGTATATCACAGAGAAAAAATACGTTAACAGCACTTCAGCGTGTTTTACCCTGCAGATCTGGGAGCTGGTAGGCTATTTAATGAACTGATCTCTCAATAATCCGAAGGAACCTCAATTTGAGGTGGTCAAATCTTCGTCGGGTCCCATAACTAACTAACCAATCGCAAACAAAACAAAGCAACAAAGTATCCAACCATACTCAAGCGCTTCACAATAATCAGGGAAACCCAGTATCACCAGTTATCAGTCATAAAATGACCAGCCGTAATAAAGGGGTGTTTTGAGAGGTTCACAATTTTAAATTAAAATAGAACAGAGAAAAACATTTTGAATATTCGTGAAACCAGTTAGCTTTATTGGATAGATAATTTTATGCCATTAATTCTTGAATATGATTTCGGCCATGTCCAATTATCGATCACTCTTCGCAGCCATTGCGGCCGTATTTTGCTAATAACTCGTCGAATGTTGTGTTCCAAGTGTTCAATCGTCTCTGGTTTATCGGCGTAGAGAAAATTAAATCGAATCGAATTTAACAAATCCCCAAAGAAAATAATCTAAAGCAGTTAGATCATACGATCTCGGTGACCAATTAATAGGACCATTACGTGAAATTAGTCCTTCATGCACCGTGCTGTCGGAACCACATATCAGCAAGTATTATTCCAGTCAATTGAGGTACAAAAAAGTTAGAAATCATGTCTCTATATCGTTCACCGTTGACAGTAACTTTGCCCATCATCGTTTTTGAAGAACAAATGATTCCGCCGGCCCATAAAGCGCACCAAACAGTGATTTTCTCTGGCGTGTGGATTATCTTCACTCCAAATCCGACAATTCTGTTTATTAACGTACCCATTCAACCAAAAGTGAGCTCCATCGCTGAACAATATTTTGTTTGGAAAATCAACATCAATATCAATATCAACGACGTCGAATGATTGATTTGGGTCTTCTTCTCTATCCAAATTCAACAATTTGCAAGCGTTGCTCTGGCGTGAGTCTGTAGTTACGAGGTTACCGGATTGTACGTCGGGATGGTTATTTTGTCTCGCGACACAATGGAGCCCCTTGTGCTGTTCGTATCCACGAGTATCATACTATATTGAGGTTACTTTATGCTTTATTTTTCGACTACTGTCACGCTCCGATGTCGGGAATTGTTATTAACGGCGGGTGGGTCCGGTTATATCTACAGTGTGAATGACATGAAGAATTATGTGAACCGGGCGGGTCGCCTGTTATCGTGCCCTGTGCGCGTAGTAGCTTGTTTTTCTAGCCCCTTTGTATTGTCCGGTTCGAAAGTTACCCGTTTTTTTATTTGTTTGGTTACTTTTTTTGAGTAATGTCGTTGGCTGGGATGTTGAATCTGGTCTAGGATGTCGAAGGTTGTGGTTAACTTCAATGGCCGTTCTTTCTTTAAAGTGTTGACAGTTGCGCTCTGTGGTATCTGTATCTTCGTTTTCGATGAAAGATGGTGTGAAGTACTTCTCAGTACGACGTACTACCCGGTATGGTCCTTCGTACGGAGGTTGCAAGGCCTTGCACACCGCGTCTGCGCGAACTAAGATGTGTGAGCACGTCTTAAGATCTTTGAAGATGAAGATTGCTGATTTTTTATATCTCTTGCTGGCGGAGTTGGCTGGAACGGACCTGAAAAAATTTTTGATTTGCGCGATAACTTCGTTCTGTGACGAAAATGATGACGGTTGCAACTGTCCTGGTAAATGCAGCTGTTTTCCGTAAAGGAGTTTGGTTGAGGAAGCTTCGAAATCGTGTCGAAATGTTGTCCTCAAGCCTAGTAGCACTAGTGGTAAAGATTTACTCCATTGTAGATTGTTGATGCACATTATTGCTGCTTTCAAACTACGGTGCCATCGCTCGACCATTCCATTATAGGCCGGTTTATAGGAAGTAGTTCGTTTGTGTTGGAAGCCGATTAGGATGGTAATCCAAAGCGACTTATCCATGTTTTTAGCAGAGCGTCTGCAACTCTTTCGGCTCTAATGTCCATAATTGGAATCTCTGGCCATCACGTGAATCGATCTATGATCGTCAAACAATATCGTTGTTATATGGAAACGCAAATTTGATGCGGCGAACAATTGAATGGATTAGTTTTTGGAATGTTTGAGCCGCATTCCGTACCCCGAAAGTCATGCGAGGGAACTTAAAGAAACCGAATGAAGTGCATATAGCCGTTTTTCGATATCAACCTCATCTATCGGGATCTGATGGTCCGCACGAGGTCAATTTTTGAAAAGATCTTGCAGCCGTGTAACTGATGGCTCAAATCTGTGACGAATTGTATTGGATATCGATCGAGCTTCGTTTTCTGAATTAAACCGCGATAGTTTCCGCATAATATCAAATCGCCATCTTTTTTCTTTGTGATGTGGATAGGACTCGCCCAATTGCTCTTTGATGGTCGACATATGCCTTGCTTTACCCAGAGGTCGATTTCTTTTTTGCCGATTTGCATCTTCTCTTAATACGGAAAGAACGCAGAACATGGTTGTCCCTCTGTTTCGATTTTCTGTGTGACGTTGTACTTCACTGTGTTGAGGGTTGGCGTCTCTAGCACGGTCTGTCTGAAATTTTGCAGTAGATTGCATATCTGTGGATTCCATCCATTATTGTTGTCAGTTGATATGACGCCAAAAAGACTGATGTTCCATTTGTTGACACGGACGTCAGTGTATCGATCAATTTTTTGTTTTTAATGTCAACTAATAACCCGTAATTTAACAGAAAATCGACTCCGATGATACATTTGTCTACGCTGGCGATCGTGAATTTCCAAGTGAATGGATGTCATAGTCCTAAATTTAAGGTTAAGTTTTTTGTGCCGAGTGTTTCGGTTGTCGTTGAACTAGTCGCGAATAATTTTAGGTCGGATTTTACGTAATTCTCGCGAACATTTGGTATTATGGCCGATAATTCGGCTCCTGTATCGATCAGGAACTGTTGTTTTGTGATTAACTCGAGTACGACTAAACGACAATTTGAGTGGTTTCTGTCACTGGTCGCGAAAAGTGACGAGCCTATTGGTTTTCCGAGTTTCGGCCTTGCGGGGTCGCCGGTCTCCATTAGCTGCCGATTGATGTACATCTCGCGAATTTCTTTCGTTGCAGAACCAATTATCGAAGCGTTTTGTTAAAGCGTCAAAGCTCGCATTGACAATGAATGTTCGTTGTCACTTGCCGTAGATTTAATTGGATTAGAGATGACGTGGCGATTTTTTCCACATCACAACCTTCCATGCAGAAGAGTACTTCCTCGACGTAGTGTTAATGAGAGTACCTGCATCTCGCGGAGTAGCTGCGACGGTTTTTTGTCGTCTAATTGCAGTCCGGAAAGTAAACCATTTAATTTGCTTCTGGCTGAGTCACATAATCTTTCGATTATTGCTGTTTTAACGAAGTATATTTATCGGTTGCGTGACGTTTTAACACCACATCGCGCACACACTTTATTGTTTCCGCATCCATGGCAGCTACTAAATGCCCGTATTTTGTTTAATCGTCTGATACTCCACTCAACTCGAACTGGGCCTCCAATCGTTTAAACCAAATCTCGGGGTCGTCCCGATTAAACGGGGAATATTTCACTGACACTTTGTAAACGTTTGTTGTTTGATGATTGTCTAGCGATCTTCATTAGTATCATTCATTCTGCTTGAATTTCCTGTGCACACGAAAATCGTAAATTTTCCGATAACGGCGCGTTAATAGTAGTTGCTGTTCGACGAATTTCTGCTCGTTACTCGTTTTGTACTGATTGCAGCCTTTTTTCGTATGCTGCTAATTCGCCCGATCCCTCGAATGATGATTTTACAATTCGGTTCTATCGTCGTGGTCACCAAATTGTAGTTATGGGGTTACCGGATTGCAGATCGGGATGGTAATTTGTCCCGCGACACGATGGAGCCCCTTAACCACAATATTCACAAAACGGCGGATTGTGCTGTTCGTATCCACGTGTATCATACTATATTAAGGTTATTTTTCGTACATCTTGAGAGCCAGGCTTTATGACCAAAGTCCCAAGTTGTTTCTGTTTTCTTCGTACGTCTTGCGGTCGAAGACTAATGACCAAAGTCCTACGTTGGTTACCTATGTCTTTGAGACCAGGCCTAAAAGCCAAAATCCATCAACATTAGTTTCTGTGTTTTTAAGAGCGCCGGACTCTTTAGGTTCGTTTACGTGCAGAAAGTGTCAGGTATCCGGATACACCGTTAGAGACTAAGCTTTTTTATACTGAACCCTCAGCCTGGCCGGTTATCAGCAAGGTACGGTTAGCACCTTATACCAGGTCTATGCGCGCCGTGTTTTAGCCTAACACACCACAAATACCATAGTGAGCTAGTTGCCTAGTGGTCACCGCGTGCACGTACCACGAACATCCGCTAGTATTCCGCGGCAGTAAGATATGGAGCCGAGACAAGTGCCAACTTGATTCTCTCAACATCTTCCCGTTAAGACCATAAAGTGGGGGAAACTATATTGGATACCATAGTGGCAATGATAAACGGTTATTACAGAGTGGTGTAATATTAACCAGATCAGCCACATTTCTAATATAACGTACAAGCGTTATATCCTCTCATATTTCGATACCATATAATCGGCAAAAGTGGGGAAAATGATCTTTGGTAATTCTAATGACATAGGCCTGAATAAAAACACAATTGCAATGATGAAGAGCATCCATGATGGTTTGACATTACATTTTCTGAAATGACGCCGCCAATTTCTCCATTCTCTCAAGTCTTCTTTCTTGGGGATCGTTCATATTCCAACATTTCCTCCATTTTCATATTTTACCGGATTCCATACTTCTGTTATTACTGGTGATAGAGCTCTTGCAGTCGGTACATTGTTCGTTCCAGGCTTTTAATTCGTCATTTTAGCAATGACACTGCTAATTTCCAGCTCTATTGGTGGATTGGTGTTGATAGTTTCGTTATTCGCGCTAGTTGTTAATTCAAATATTTGCGTATTGTTCACTACTCTTAAATTTTGCTTTAAGATTGAACCAGATGCTTCCCGTATTAGTGGTATATTGGTAAATTTTCTAGTTGCCCTGGATTGTCGGCGTTCTTCAATTTTCTTCCAAGTATTACCACTGATCCAGGGTTTGTGTCTGTATTGTAGATATCTGAGGGTTTTTGTAGATGCTTCGATATAGGCTTCTTCGATTGGTTTCCACTATTGCATTACACTAATGGCTGCTTCATTGGTTTAGGGAGTGTTTGGTTTTAGCTTGAGCGCTTCACATTTAGCAGGTTTGTGACGCAATGGTTGAATCGTTCTCCATTATTTTTATGCACAGATTGGATCTAGGACTTTATCCCCCATAATAATACCCCCTCAGTCAATACCCCCCGCCTCGCCTATTACCCGGTACATTGATCATTTGGAAACCAGTTTGAGATTTTCGGGGAAAAAGAGAAACAATGACTTCGGCGATGGCTAAAAGTAAACAGATCTGTGGCCACGATTTATACAGCCATGGAGCCAGGACAAATTATTTTATGTATAAAAAGTTTTAAGCCCGATTTTGTCTCAATAATGTCTAATTGAGCTTTCTTAATTTTAAAATGCTCAAGCGGTTTCACGGCAATTTATTGAAAAATAATTCACGGAAAACCTACAATAATTTACAGAAAAATAGAATTCCCTGAAAAAACAATTCACTGGAAACGACAATTCACCGAAATCGACAATTTACCGAAAATATTTTCGCATATTGTTAAAGCGACTAATTTAGCATAATGACAAGAGATCGTATTGAACAACCGAAATTTAAAATTCTGAAAGTTAAGAAATTTATTAAATTTTGTGAAATATTCAAACAAAAAAATTCTGAAAAAATTCGAAATTTAAAATTCTCTTTAAATTAGCTAATCTAACGCAATTGGCAAGTGTCGAAATCCAAATAAAAAGCTCCTCGGTTAAGTGGGCGGACGGGGCGAGCAGCAACCCTAAGGAACAGCATAACTTGTGTAGGTTGACAATAATTCTCGTTTTTGGTGAACTGTTCTGTGACTTTTTCAGGGAATTGTCGTTTTCGACTAAATCAAAAATTTACCAAAATCGAAAGCTCACCAAAAATTTGTTAAATGAGTAGTTACTCGGTGTTTGTATTTTATATCATAGTTTTGTTCAAATTTAGTTCAGTCTCGAGATCCGCTTGAGTGCCAACAGTCCCAATTTCAGGACAATCCGATTCTGGAAGATGCCCGATTTGAATGACACTAAAAAATTTCTCAACCGAATATGATGAATCTGAGTATGCAGAATGGAAATAGGATTTTAAAATGATTTTTGGAACCAGTTTAGAAATACGGCCAAATGAGATGCAACTGGCTCGTTTCTTAAGAGTATTCTTTACTAAAATAATGGAACGTTATGCAGTTCATTTTTTCCTCTTCACGAAATTTTCTCGTAATATTTTGTTATTAGCCGTCAAACTTGGAGAACTTGTGCAAGCTAGATCCGAATATACAACAACAATGGACTCAAATCTTTTCCGCAATAACATTTAATCCATAATCTTAATTTTATTTTCTATGAAAAATTAAACAAACACAAAAAAAATTTATGAAAACTAACTTGAAGAATTGCCAATAGAGGGCCAGAAATTGTTTAGTATGCAAATACAAAGTTTTCTTGAAAATTAATTTTTAGGTTAGGTTCGATAAAGTAATCCGTCGATAAAGAATTATGTTTACAGAGGATTGTCCGTTTTTAATTGATCATATTGTGTGGTGTTTCTTGTAGTTGAGCCGCTACAAACTGATGTATATTTGAATTTCCAAATTTTTGCGAATTTCTAAGATTTATTGCCGCGATTTATGGCGTTTTGAGGCCTGCCAAAATTCACAAAAATCGAATATAAATAGTAAATGGCCAGACCCAAGATAGTGTAGAGGTTTTGAGGTTACTGATTTTGGGCTAATTCTTGAGTTTTACATGAATTTTCCCCCATGATCCATATCTGTACAAATTTCCTTACTATTTCGACAAGTAATTCCACAAGCAAACCATATTCCTGAATCATTCGGAATATTTTTTTACAATCTTTAAATTTTTTATGTATCTCCCTTTAATTATTTTAGATTTTGTTATATTTAATTTATCACCGACAGAGAAGTTTAATAAACATTTGATTGGTTGATCGTGAATATGTCTAAATAAATAATTTGTAAAGTTTAGGCAATTAGCGCCCGTTATTACCCCTTTATCAATACCCCTCCGGGTTTGCCATTTCGGATGGCAAAAGACACATTTTTATATTGCAGAATCCTGCCAGGTTTAGTCTCAGTTCCAGGAATTCACTTCATTTCTTGCTCGATCCTTATTAGAATGACTTAAAGAGGTTTGCGTGTCTGATCCCTCATTTTCTGTAGCTGCTTGGCAACCCCACATTCTCGGTAGCTGGCTGGATGCTGCCCATTACAATTTATACATTTTGCTGGTTCTTAGCCTTGGCATTTTTTACATTGTACTTTTCTTGTACTACTTCAAACTGCTATCAAACGTTAGCATGAACAGGGGAAGTCCTCTTTTTAAAACGGATTCTAGTCGGTTCTCTCCGCTACGTATCTCTTTTTTAATAATGTTCATGGTATCTAGGATTGTAAATACTTTATTTGCTAGGTCCTTCATTATTGAATTACTTTCACGGGTTGGATGTAGGCCTCTTGCAATGACCTTCATGGGAAGGTCGTTTTTATTTTTGTACGTGTACCACTGATATTTCTGAATAGTTGGTTACTCCTACTATAAAAATCGGTGGAGGGGCTTTTACCTTTGGCTGTGCTTCATTTCGTTTTCAGCTGGTTGCCGTTCGGGTGATTTTTCGACCTCTGATGCGTACTCAACTCGTCTTTTTTTATTTCTCCTGTGTTGTTTAGCGTTTTTCTTCTTCGTCCGTTGAGTATTCAGTTTTTTGCGACTTGTCTCTTTTAGGTTGTACTTCGTTGTCTGGCACTTCGTTGTTTATGCTTTTGTTTTCCGTTTTTGAACTTGTTTTATTTGTTTTCAGACAGATTAACTCGCGTTGAAGATTGGAGATTAGAAGCTCCATGTCTTCAATTTTTTGTTTTTAGATTTTCTTTTTCTAGATTAGAATATCCATCATTTGCATTACTACCGACGTTGAAGATATCGGTTACAGAACTGCTTCTGCTACTTTTGGCATACGTGTGGCTTAGCCAATTTGAAAAATGTGTTGGATTCACCATTCGCTTTATTGATTCACTAATACGAAGGGATTGGCTATCGAAACCGTTCGTGTTACAATATATTGCCCAGGGTGAGTCCGTGTCCGAGAATACTTCGTGGAGGCTATCAATCATTTGCACCCCATGCTGGAAAATGATAAAAAAATGAAATAGTGTCCCATTATATTCTAGAGAATCGAGAAACAAACTTCGATAAACTATCGAAAATGTGGTGTTATAACTTGTCACCCCTGGACTGTAAGGTGGATGGGATATGATTAATTGAACCCGCCATCCTGCTAGAATAGACCTCGTCATTTGTCGCTGATAGCATTTTTCAATTTATGCGAAAGCCCCGCATAATGAGCCCCTATATTATTTCGATTTTATCAGCAACCCAAAAAATTGTTGCCACTACCTTATCCACAGATGGTCGGACGTTAAATTTGTCGGTGGTGCAATTCCCTGTGCTATCCTAGCCATGGGATGTTCCGACTCTGGATAAAGTGATGAATCCACGATTCGCCACCGGAGACCAGCAGGTTTATACATTTAAAGGATTCGTCTTCTCTCATTTCTAAAGTTACCTTAGAAGTTTGCACTCTATGTTTTTTTTGTTCCATAGTCAACATTTGGTAAACCCATTTTGCACTTACTTTTGACATCTTAAGTTATTGTATAAAATAGTGCTAATACAGCCAATAAATATATTCAATATCACACTTAATTTTGAAATGATGGTTCCGTCTGCGGAACCGTGTGTCATCAAAATATTAGTCGGGGAACTTGCAATGTGTTCCACGTACCATATTTGAATGGTTACGATACGTTGTGTAAACGATAAATCATAATCAATTTATCCATAAACAAATTTGAACGCCCAATATTAAATAATCCGTCACACGCGCTTGAAGCGAATTCGATTAATGTCCATTTCAATTATCATTTTCAAATTCATCCGAAGATGAATCAAAAACAAAAATATTTCCAATTTTTATTTTATTGTATCCCATCATAACTCTGGGAATTTAATGTTATTGCGGCTCATATCTTCCACCACCTTCCCTACAAAAACTTCCACCTACGCACTGTAAATATACCATATATCTGTTCGAGTCAAATCAATAAAAAATATGAAATATACTCGTATAAACTCGTACATATATATACGGAATGAGGCGTTGGGGCCTCACACCTCAATTGAAAAATTTTATAAATTTTAATTAAAAATAACACAACAGTTTCGCAATAAAATCCTATAAATAATAAAATATACAGCAACAATGAAATGTCCGGAATAAAAATCGACAATTTTAGCAGTCCCCAATGGAATTTCCTGATAAAAACAATTCACTTATTAAATTAGAATTTCCTCCTTCGTCTCCAATGTGCTGGTGTACAGAAAACACCTTAACTCTTATTTATCGTAAATACCTGCCAATATATACAGAATTTTCCTTCCTACATTTAAATAATGTTCAGTAAATTTTCAATCAAATTACTTTTTCTATTTTATTTTCAATTTTCTATTCAATCCATTGAGACATATTGATTTTATGATGCAAAAAGGAAAATTTACATAATTAACACTTTTTTATGAGCTTTTCTTGCATAGGATTGGTACTTAGAATAAATCCCTATTCGGGGTGATTTGGAATATATTGATTGGATTTTCGCGCTGGTTGAATATATTAAGCGAATTTTATGTATATTTATCGAAATTTACATTTCGCAGATTGACATCTTGATTGGGCAAACAATTCAATTACATTTTTCAAGACTAGATATATTGATTGATGTTTGATTTAAGATATTTTAGTAGGGCTGCCTGGCAATGATCAAAATAAAGGCGTGTAGCAACCACAAATTACACAAATTACATCAAATTCGATTAAATTGTATCAAATAACAAATCATATCACATCATATCAAATCATATCATATCGTACCAAATTATATCAAATCATATCACATCATATCACATCATATCACATCATTTCAAATCATTTCGAATCATTTCAAATCATATCAAATCATAACAAATCATATCACATCATATCACCGCATATCAAATCTTATTAAATCATTCAAATTATATCAAATCATGTCAAATCTAATCAAATCATACCAAATCGTATCAAATCATATCAAATCATATCAAATCATATCAAATAATATCAAATCATATCAAATCATACCAAAACGTATCAAATCATATAAAATCATATTAAATCATATCAAATCACATCAAATCATATCAAATAATGTCAAATCATATCAAATCATATCAAATCATGTCAAATCTAATCAAATCATTCCAAATCGTATCAAATCATATCATATCAAATCAAATCATATCAAATCATGTCAAATCATATCAAATCATATCAAATCATTTCAAATCAATATCAAATCATATCAAATCATATCAAATAATTTGAAATGAAATAAATTAAACTAAATCATATAAAGACATATCAAATTAAATCAAATCATACCAAATCATATCAAATAATATCAAATCATATCATCTCATATAAATTATATCAAACAATATCAAATCATATCAAATCAAATCATATTATATCAAATCGTATCAAATCACATCAAATCATCAAATCATATCATGTCAAATCAATTCACATCAAATCATATCAAATCATATCAAATCATATCAAATCATATCAAATCATATCAAATCATATCAAACCATATCAAATCACAAAATCATATCAAATCAAATCAAATCATATCACATCATATCAAATCATATCAAATCATATCAAATCATTTCAAATCAATATTAAATCATATTAAATCATATCAAATCATATCAAATCATATCATATCATATCATATCAAATCACATCAAATCATATCAAATTAGATCCAATCATATAAAATCACAAAATCATATCAAATCATATCAAATCATATCACATCATATCAAACCATATCAAACCACAAAATCATATCAAATCATTTTAAATCATATCAAATCATACCAAATCATATCAAGTCATATCAAATCATATTAAATCATATCAAATCATATCAAATCAATTCAAATCAATATCAAATCGAATTAAATCATATCAAATCATATCAAATCATATCAAATCATATCAAATCATATCAAATCATATCAAATCATATCAAATCATATCAAATCATATCAAATCATATCAAATCATATCAAATCATATCAAATCATATCAAATCATATCAAATCATATCATATCATATCACATCAAATCATATCAAATTATCTCAAATCATATAAAATCACAAAATCATATCAAATCACAAAATCATATCAAATCATTTCGAATCATTTCAAATCATATCAAATCATGTCAAATCATATCAAATCATATCAAATAATATCAAATCATATCAAATCATATCAAATCATATCATATCATATCATATCAAATCACATCATATCATATCAAATTATATAAAATCATATAAAATCACTAAATCATATCAAATCAAATCAAATCATATCAAGTCATATCACATCATATCAAATCATATCAAATCATTTAAAATTAAAACAAATCATACCAAATCGTATCAAATAATATTAAATCATAACATCTCATATCAAATTATATCAAATCATATCAAATCATATCAAATAATATCCAATCATATCAAATCATATCAAATCAAATCAAATTATATCAAATCGTATCACATAATATCATATCATGTCAAATCATATCAAATCACAAAATCATATCAAATCAAATCACGTCATTTCAAATCATATCAAATCACAAAATCATATCAAATAATTTCACAAAATATCAAATCATATCAAATCATGTAAAATCATATCAAGTCATATCAAATAATGTCAAATCATATCAAATCATATCAAATCATTTCAAATCAATATCAAATCATTATATCAAATCATATCAAATCACAAAATCATATCAAATCATACCAAATCATTCAAATCATACCAAATCATATCAAATCACACCAAATCATGTCAAATCATATCAAATCATACCAAATAATGTCAATTCATATCAAATCGTAATAAATCATATCAAATCATATCAAATCATATCAAATCATATCAAATCATATCAAATCATGTCAAATCATATCAAATCATATCAAATCATATCAAATCATATCAAATCATGTCAAATCATATCAAATCATGTCAAATCATATCAAATCATATCAAATAATGTCAAATCATATCAAATCATATCAAATCTTATCATATCATATCATATCAAATCACATCAAATCATATCAAATTATCACAAATCATTTAAAATCACAAAATCATATCATATCATATCAAATCATATCACATCATATCAAATCATATTAAATAACAAAATCATAACAAATCATTTCAAATCACATCAAATCATACCAAATCATATCAAATCATGTAAAATTATATCAAATCATACCAAATCATATCAAATCATATCAAATCGTATCAAATCATATCAAATCATATCAAATCATATCAAACCATATCATATCATATCAAACCATACCAAATCATATCAAATCATATCAATCACAAAATCATATCAAATCATATCACATCATATTAAATCATATCGAATCACAAAATCATATCAAATCGTTCAAATTCGTATCAATTCACACCAAATCATATCAAATCATATCAAATCGGGTCAAATCATATCAAATCATGTCAAACCATATCAAATCATATCAAATAATGTCAAATCATATCAAATCACTTCAAATCATATCAAATCATATCACATCATACCACATCATATCAAATCGCAAAATCATATCAAATCATTTCAAATCATATCAAATCATATCAAATCATATCAAATCATTTCAAATCGTATCAAATCATATCAAATCATATCAAACCATATCATATCATATCAAACCATACCAAATCATATCAAATCATATCACTCACAAAATCATATCAAATCATATCAAATCATATCACATCATATCAAATCATATCGAATCACAAAATCATATCAAATCGTTCAAATTCATATCAATTCACACCAAATCATATCAAATCATTTCAAATCGGGTCAAATCATATCAAATAATATAAAATCATATCATCTCATATAAATTATATCAAACAATATCAAATCATATCAAATCAAATCAAATTATATCAAATCGTATCAAATCACATCAAATCATCAAATCATATCATGTCATATCAATTCACATCAAATCATATCAAATCATATCAAATTATATCAAATCATATCAAATCACAAAATCATATCAAATTATATCAAATCATATCACATCATATGAAATCATATCAAATCACAAAATCATATCAAATCATTTCAAATCGAGTCAAATCATATCAAATAATGTCAAATCAAATCAAATCATATCAAATTATATCAAATCATATCATATCATATCATATCAACTCACATCAAATCATATCAAATCATATCAAATCATATCAAATCATATCACATCAGATCCAATCAAATAAAATCACAAAATCATATCAAATCATATCAAATCATATCAAATCATTTCTAATCAATATTAAATCATATCAAATCATATCAAATAATATCATATCATATCAAATCATATCAAATCATATCAAATCATATAAAATCATATCAAATCATATCAAATCATATCACATCATATCAAACCATATCAAATCATGTCAAATCATATCAAATCATATCAAATCATATCAAATCATATCAAATCATGTCATATCAAACCATATCAAATCATATCACATCATATCAAATCATATCAAATCAAAAAATCATATCAAATCATTTCAAATCATATCAATTCACAACAAATCATATCAAATCATATCAAATCGGGTCAAATCATATCAAATCACATCAAATCATATCAAATTATATCAAATCATATCAAATTACAAAATCATATCAAATCATATCAAATCATACCAAATCATATCATATCATGTCAAATCATATCAAATCATATCAATTCATATCGAATCATATCAAATCATATCAAATTATATCAAATCATGTCAAATCATATCAAATCATATCAAATAATGTCAAATAATATCAAATCATATCAAATCATTTCAAATCAATATCAAATCGTATCAAATCGTATCAAATCATATGAAATCATTTGAAATGAAGTAAATTAAACCAAATCATACCAAATCATATCAAATAATATAAAATCCTATCAAATCATATCATCTCATATCAAATTATATCAAATCATATCAAATCATATCAAATAATATCAAATCATATCAATTCATAACAAATCATATCAAATCAAATCAAATTATATCAAAACGTATCCAATCATATCAGGTCATACCAAATAATATCATACATCAAATCATATCAAATCACAAAATCATATCAAATCATGTCAAAACATATCACATCATATCAAATCATTTCAAATTATATCAAATCATACCAAATCATATCAAACATGTCAAATCCTATCAATTGACAGAAAATCGACCATGCAGTGTTAAACTGGCATCGGTCGAACCATATCTTTATGCAAAGACATTTTGTGAAATGAATATATGTCGATTAACCGTGAAACTGTTGGGCGCAATGAGACTCTTTCGTACTGATAAATCCCTGCATCTAGCATGAAATCGTTATTTTGAAACTTGAAGTAGTTGGTCGGCAACTTTAGTATAAGAATCGATGGTTCAAAATTAAATATTGCTAATGGACGCGGTTTTGTCAGTTCCTTTGCATTAAAAATTCTTACCATTACACATTTCTGAACGAGTACCACCCTTAAACCACGTGAACGAGATTAAACGAGCATTACCAGTTACTTCCAATTACGGTCTGAAGCACCAATGAGTTTCGAAGTCCGACAGTAGCACAACGAAGTAACAGTGGTGTTCGATGGGAAGTTAGAAGATACAAAGATAGAAATTATCGCAAGCACTAAATTTTATCTTGCATCAAATTCCAAAATATTACAAGGCGGTAAATCAGTTTCAAGGGACATAACGGAGAAATAGAAAGTCGTAGGGATCAGGTGGAGCCATAAAAAATTATTCATGTTCTTTAGTCAATCGTCCTGAAAAATCAGCAAAAACACATCTAAAAATTCACTCCGAAGCTAGTCGGATTATTGATCCTCTAGGGGTTTGGCTCCATTCGTATTTTGTATCAAAATCATGTTCCAACGTGTGTATCTTTTAAACATCGATTGAGATCAGGACATTCTACGAGACCTCCAGACCATTTTCTGTATCTATACAGCACAACCAAACGTTCGAATCACCGATTTCAAAGGAATTAATCCGATATCATTAGTCTCCGCAAAAACCAAGGTTGCGCCTGTCAGGTCACTCACATTACTTTGGTTTGAGCTGTGTAGTATTACTTACCAAATTAATTATTCCAGTCACTTCTACACTTGATCTTACACGGTTGTCCTTCATCCTTCTCAATCTAAAGCCCCTCAGTTCCGACATCCTAAAATACCAAGTTCTTGTTCGCCTTCGTGACGCCAGAACAGTTGGGGTCTTCTTTGCAACGTATACCGGCTGGTTGTTGGCGGAATGCTTTATTTATTAATATAGAACCATTCAACGTGGACCAGCGATTAAACTTGATTGAATTTGATGAATCCGATGAAACAGCTGCCTCCGAGAAGTTGATTTATCTCCAGTTCCGAGATTTGTCGTTGGATTGATCCTGGGTTTTGATAAGAATTCGGTTTATGTGCAGTTCACTTCCTAACCAAGGTTATCTACTCGGCCAAAGATAATGGGCGTGTTTTATAAGCAACCGAAGGAGTCAAATCTAGGCACAATTATCTTAGCAAAAGTTGGCTGATTGGGGATTGGTTCCAACTGGATTACGGAGTCAAACGTTACGATAGATCGGACCAAACTGGGTAGCAATGGATGACGACTACTCACCAACATTTGGGCGATCGTTCTCGCTCACATACACCGCCAAGCGAAATCTAACTATAGGCATGGACGCGGTGTATTGTCATTTCTGGGAGGTCTCAAAGATTTAAAACGAGCTTCAACTTCAAGGGAGCAAAAAATTAGTTAAGGCAACACAAAACAATCATGCAAGTTTTTTTATCCCAGTATATCACTGTCAGCCCAGGATTTTTATCATTCCAGTATTTCCATCGCAGTAGAACACTATCATTACGGAACCAGAAGTCAGTTTTTTCATTTAGGGATGGCGATCTTCGACTACACACTAATCGATTTCGATGGTGAATTGGTTTATAGGGTACTCCGCAGAGTTCGGGTTCCTATTATAAAAATATTTTCGCATTAACGAGTTTGATAATAATCCTTAAAATTGTTTGTTTGAGTCTAGGATTTTGGAAACGGATTTAACGATGATGCGGTGGTCCCCAATCGCTGTGATTCCAGTTTAAGGTTAGAATGTCATTAATGGTGGTTATAGTGCCAGGAATAGATTGCAATGAAGCCTAACTTAGACAAAATCCGTTTAGTTTGCCCTCAAATAGAGGAGACGGCACAAGAAGAGATTGAATAGTAAGTTGCTAAGAAAATTCAATGAAACCGGTGAGCCCCGAGTTTCTATCTTAATATTTTTTCGGCTCAAATTGCTGTTTTCTCGAAGTTTCGTTTAGGTTGTTTTTCGATGTTGGCGTTGGGATCTATTTATAAAAACTTTTTGTGGCTGGCGCCATTTTAATAAAAATTGTTGAGAAGAAGAAATCTAATATAAATTCTGCACGTGTCTCTAAAATTAAGTGAAAATCACTTCAAACAGTGGAATCCGTAAACTGTCCATTTTGAACAGGACTCACCTGCTGGTGAAGGTTTTACGACATTTTTTGATGTGCTTGAGCATAGTCGTGAATTCCCAAAAAAAAAAATTTCATTGAAATTGCATAAACCAGTCACCATAACCTTATTTCACAAATTTGCTTCTTTGTGACCAAATTATGGTTTAAACAGTATTTCACGCCTACACCCAAATTTAATCAGTGCGATTTCCCTCAAGATGGTTGCGCGAGAACTAAGCTTTTATATAACAGCTTGACATTATTCTCCCCACCGGATTCGAGACGAAATAAAAATTCGGCATATCATATATTCACACACACACATAAGCACACAAGTTTATACGTATTTGTCACCACATCACCATATTACTGTTTAAATCACGGTTAATTCCCCTATCCCAAAAAACATCCAACTTCTACAATAAATCCCAACTCGCATCTAAATCCGCCTTCATAATACGACAACCAGCAAAAGGAAATGTTTAAAATTTTAATAAGTTAAGACAATTATTATAAATTGTTAATAAGAATTTCATTTATAACTCACATGTGTAGCTACTTCTTACATACACACACATGTAACAATTATCTGTCATAAATGAGAAGGGTTCCATCTCTTATCATACTCATGTTTGTTTGTTTTTTTTTTTTTGGATGAATCCCTATTTTACAAAACGACGAACAAGGAAAACCTAGTGATTAGAAAGATAATTAGATTTATTTTTTGTACTCAACGTGTAGCAGCCAAAATTATTTATATTGCAAGAAATTGGGGTACACGAGAAGTAGAAATAATTAATTTATCTAGATAATATTAAGGATATAAACAGGATATGGATTTTGTATGCACAGGTAGTGCCAAATTATAACCGAAGAGATTTACTTAAGATATTGTGACATTTTGATGGTCAGAGCGTAAATTGGAATAGTTGTTTTAGTTCGTCAATCATCAAATTTACTACGAGCCTTCAAATCAAATTTCTTCGAAATGAAGAATGGCTCTCAAAAATCGATACCCGATTTATCGAATGGCAGAACAGCGAGATTCCCTATTTTTTTGTTCTTGTTTCTTTAGCCGAACCTTGAAATGAACCACATATTAACATCTCAAAATTTTCAAGATATTATGACTATTTTAAAGCATAAGCCAGGTGTTCAATGGTAAAAACAGTCCTATCATAAGAGAAATCACGAATACCTGAAATTTATAAAGCTCCACAAAACACGGGTTACATGGATATTGAAAGCCGTATCTAAAAAAACATTTTCTAACCTTTAAAATATTTTAAGAATTTAGTTCATTTTACTGACTCATTTTAATTATTTATATTGTTTTCAAAAAATATTTGATGGTCAGAAGAAGAATTTGATAAAATGTTGAGTCTAATGAAGCACCTATCAAGATCAGGGTTTAAAGTATAAGTAGTTGCTATGATGGCTATGTTGATTTCACAATTGAAATTATTATTTATTCGGAATTTTGTATATGGTTCAACAGCTAGAAATTTGTTTAACTGATTTCTGAAACTGGTACAAACAATTCGTAGAATCTTTATCAAACTCTCCCAACTAATTTAGGGGTGACTGGTAATTGCAATATTAAATAACAAATCAAGTTAAGCCAGTAAATAATATAAAATTCATAAGTCATTAACAGTGCAAAACTCATAAAAAAATGAATTACGGGTTAACCCCAATTTTGTTGAGTTTAAAAATTTTCCCTTATTCGAGTTGTTCTTATTAAAGGAGAATCTTTATCGTTGAATACCTGATTTTACTTTAAAATAGTTATAGAGAATCGAATTTCTAAACAAATCTAAAATTTGACCAAACCCGATCAAAACCCTGTCGCATGAACTAAGTTCAATAAGTTTAAAATAAACCATTTTCACAAAGTGAGATAACTGAAGAAACTGATCGCTCCGGTATCGTTAATTAATTTTGAAATATTTGTGTAAAACTCATAGTTTTCACGAAATGTTCATCTAAGCATCGGCCCGAGGGCCCCCCAAACCAAATAATAAACAGGAGGAAAATTCAATGGCCTACAAATAGCTTTAAGCTATATAATTTGGCAAGACATTTAATACGAAGGGTATCGTGACCTGAGGTTATTTTTAAGGGTAACCTGGAACTTTGCTCCTTTCCTAGTAAATTGACTAAAGTAAAGTAATATTTACGCCTAAGCCGCGAAAAATCTCTCATTAAAATCACAAAAAGCTAAGAGAAATCGATAGAAACTATTCTCCAATCCCGTATTTGCCACTATTGAGAAATCCCTTGGATATAAATGCTCTATGGAAATCTTTTTGAATAAATCGGGGCTATTTCTGAACCTGAAAGGTTGCCGTTTTCGAGTGGTTGCTTATAAGAAATCTTGTTATTATCGTCGTCGGTAAATATCCTTGCACTCTGAAACCGCACAAGCCAACGCGTTCAGCATTACTTCCCATTGCACCTATAGCTGATTCCACGTTAGACTGAGTTGGGGCCCTTTTTAGGAAGCATGAACGTCCTAAAATCGATTCCCATCTTTAAATGGTATCAACTTGATCTTCACAGATAAAATGGAGTACGTGTGTATTATTTTGGGCAGCAATTTAACATAACCGTAATATAGAAAGAGCAAAGAAAGCCAGGGCCTTACTATTGAATTCGACGGGTATCGTTTTCCAATAGTAGACTCTTTTTTTTCTATGCTTACTATAGGCGAACGATAACCGTTGAGAATTACCGTTGAATTCAATAGCGGGGCCCTGCGGTATTGATCAGTACTCCTGTAAAAATGCCAATCATAAAGCTAACCTCAATATCAATGTTGACTTGTAATAACATGGAACACCAATTCTCAGCAATGTGCCCAATGAAGACTCAAAACTTCCAACTATTTTGCCCGTCACCACTATTTGAGGAAAGGTTTGGGTTCAAAGTTGGAAGGTCCGTCTCCCTAACTATTACAGCGTATTCCCAGTTCCGTATTTGTAGCTAAATTAATTGTGATTGGAGAATAATGCAATATCTGAAAAGGATATTTTAATTTTTCTGGAATTTCAGACCTCGCCCATCTCACAAAGCAGAATAATTGTTGAAATGTCTTGTTACTTGAAAGTTGCTGCTTTAGGAGGACGACGTAAAATTATTGAATGATTCAAGTAATAACTAGGAAGATCTGGCGAAGGCGGTCATATCAGCGCGGCCGTAGGTGGTGTTCTAGGTGACAGCCTCATTGGTATACACGCAAATGAACTTGGTGTGTTCTTACGTTATTACTGTACTTGTACTAGTAAAGTAAAGAAATTCATTTATTTTGCCGGTCTAGTGGTAATAAAATTTCTGAGTGCTCCCATTCTAAACGGCCTAGGCCTTCGCAGGATGGCCGTCACTCCTATTTTACACTTCTAGCTCTCAGTTTTAATTAGTAAGAGAAAAAAACTATTCTAAACGGTTCATATTGTGTCCAGGTCTTTAGAATATTCATCATGTTCTAACCCAACCTAACCGAGGAGATAATTAGCAGATCACATCAAAGTAAGAATTTTTGATTTCAAAGTAATAACTTTTTGAAAAGAGTTTGTACTCGTGAAAAATATCATTAACATAGAACCCAAGGAATATGACGTTTACAAGGTTGATGTGCCCTACGTCACTGTGGTATTCACCGTGGTTCACTGGAATGGTCGCGTCACAGTATTAATTGTTATTTGTTATTTGGCCACAGTATAAATTAATTATTTTTTGAACGACTGGTCCGCCAATTCGAATTTCATTTAATAAGTTTCCACTTGCAAAGTTTGCCAACTGCACGAATGATACAAACTATCCAAGCCTCACTGTCATAGAGGAAACTTGGTTGTTAGAGTAGGCCGTGTTAGAAAAATTGGTGAACAGGTCAGTAATTATTTGGGATCTGTAACGCGCTCGCCAGCCAATTTCTGAAAATGTAAATGATTCAATAAAAAGCCTAGGATTCGCTTAGAGGTTGTTCTCTCCACCGCACATTACATAACATACCAGTGTTCTTACGCACAAACTAAATTAAGGCAAATTATTTGCCACTAGTTGCGCATATATGTGTAAATAGCGTAGTGGGTCCGAAATCACGAATTAATTATGTGGAGTGCCACCCAAGAATCACTCCACTCCGACGTCGGAGCGAAATATTCACTAAACGGTTACGTTCACAATATACCGATTCATGAAATTCATGAAATGAAAACCTTTCCATCTAAATCTCTTAACTCGTAAGTATTCAATCCCAGTTTCCTCGCCACGACATATTTGACAAAAATAAGACCGAGCTTCGAGCAATAATTTTATATGAGCTTCGATTGTTTAAAATTCCTTTTTAAGATCAAGTCACGCACCTCAAAATTTCTAATACTTGACCTGACGTCATATCTAAGTAATTATTTTTAATTAACATACCCAGATTGCAACACACGAACTTTGAAAAAAAATCGATGATAACCAATAAATGTTGATTTTTCCGTTTCCATCTTGACAACGGACGCATATAATCTACCGCTACCATTTACCAAGGGCGCGTCTGTATTTTTGCCGCTCCCATAGGCACTCGAGGCGTGTAATTTCGATTTTGTTTACCTGACGTGCCTCACACTCATTAACGTAACCTCTACGCCTTTAGACATGCGAGGCTAATAATAACTTTTCTCAATTCTTCACAAAATGGTGAGCCGCTATGGGATCTTCATGGCAGCACTTAATCACTCCAGTTTTAACTTGTACACACAGCGTGTCAGGAACACCGTCCAACTTACTTTTAAGATGTATCAATTCGAACATGAATTGTAGGAGTTTCATGGCCCATCTAGTCGCACGCTGGGTCATTTAGATTATTCAACCACATAAGGGATGACTCTAAATGTCACCTTATCAATAGGGTTTAAAGGTTTTTTATTGGCAGGACTACCGCTAGACATTCCCTTTCCGTTGCAAGATAGTTGCGTTGAGTGGAGAATAGCTTTCGGCTCATAAAAGCTATGACCTTATCATCATCCTCCTCGTATGGGTGCTGACACCAATCTTAGCTCAGTTTAGTTTCTTGCTCCCATTAAATCCCCCCAGTAAATCAGTAATTGTAATACACTTTCTCGATAAGCATATTTTGCAGCCTCTCTCTCTTCCCGTAGTTTCTACCGCAGAATTCTCATTTTCCGTCGGGACACTTTTGGTGGAATTACACCACGAAAATACAATAGTGATAATACAACAACCCACGAACTTATTCGCTAATGCTTAAATTACAAATCACCACTTGATAATTTGAACTTCAAACGTTTGCAACTGTAAGACTTGATATTACCAGACGTTATAAAAATTTAACAATAAATACAACATCGATAATCGTTAAACAACTTCCCGGTAGCTTAAATTACAACTGTCAACACCGCCCCAAATTGATAAACATTATTTTAACTTCTTTTCAACATGCGGTATTTTGTTCTAGAACAATCCAGACTTCATAACAACAACTAAGCCAATCTTTGTCGGGCTCCACGTTGGGCGCCAAATGTAACGCGCTCAATGTAGATGATTCAAAGAAACAACTAGAATTCCGGCTGGTTGCTAAGTGCTTAACACTTTATTTGTATTCGCAATTCCGCTGTTATTGACTGTATTCGTTTACCCGTTGTTCTCTCCGAAGTGTTAGGCAGCCGCAGCTACACCCAAAGAAAAGTGAGAGCACAAACAAAATTAAGGTAAGTTATTTGTCACTAGTTGCGCGGTAGGTATAAGCGGTGTAGTGGGTCCCCCTTCAGGGCCCCCCCCCCTTCGAGCCTTCTGTGAGGAAACCATCTAGTTGTCAAATTATTTACGGAACATGTATATATAAGGAAAAAGTTTCAAAAGAATGACTTACCAACTGTGGTTACGCTCCTTGAAACCAATACTCGATCACATCGGTAATACACTCGCTGCACTCGTTAGAGCACAACTATTCTCATCACCTCCTCGCACACACGGTATTATAGCACTATGTTCTTCTTGCGCACTTGAAAATCTTGATAAAATTACTCGACCTTAAGGGCGCCTCGACCCGCTACTCTGTCCGTCGTACGAACTATTTTACATCCAGGTACACCCCGTCTCGTAGCGTAATACTATGCGTAACCTTATGCTGTGCTGTATGGTCCAACAAAACGTCGACGCCTTAAATCGTCTGATTGATATTCAAATTCCACGAATCAACTAAAACGTACCATTTGGATCACACCACGAGACGAACTGTCAAGCCAATCAAACGACAATCAAATCAAAAAAAAAATTACGGTAGTTCTCCTCTTCATAAATATACACTTCTCTTTCCACGTGCTTATATTTTTTTGCTTTAATATTTTTTCCATTTGCATCTCATTTTTTCCTCTACTTGCATTTCGTTTTTCTCTTATTCCATTTCCCCTTCGCATTGTGGGAAACAAATTACTGCTCATACGAAACTTTACAACAGCTTAAAAGCAACAAGGTGGGAATCTTTGGTATTGAAAATATTAGGGTTGGAATCTCGGACACACAGAAATATTAATTGGATTGGAAAATAAAGGTCCTTGCATAACCTCTCTCAACCGAGAATTTCGCAGACTTTGCGAAATTAAAATTAGTGGGTCTATTTTTTAACTTAGTCCGAGCAGACAGTGTGCCGCCAATAAATAATTTGTGTTTTGTTTACTCAGCCTGAGTAATTTTACTCTGTCCAGTGCGTTTTTAATTGTGAACTGTGCTTACAAGGTGCATACTCATGTATTACTCTGGAATGGTTTTGCTCAACACAAATAGACCCACTATATGTTAGACAAATGACTCTGACTTGTGCATACGAAAATGTGATTGAAATTGGTGGATTATATTTATAAGTCACCGGTAAATGTGATTAAATTTGTTTGACCTATTCAACTAGAGGGAATGGCAAGTGCACAAATATAACATGTCGGGAATGGCACAAAACCAACTTAGCTCGATGAAAAAATCATGCATGCAGAATAAAGGGTCTTTCAATAAGGACGCTCAAGATTTGTATGTAAATAAAACATGTTGTATGTGAGATATCCACTCAATTTTACTGTTATTTGAAGGAATATAATATGGCAATAAGTTTGAAATATAACGCAGTTCAAATGGTGACACGTATTAGGAAGGTCCATTTTTCGATGACTTTGTTGCATAAATTTGTCAGAATTTGCTGAATGGCGTTCTTTATGTTTACTTCTTAGGATTTAGAGCTATCCTAAAGGCTAAAGAAAGAAGTCCTAAAATCCGCACCAAACATCATGTACCTCGTAATGATTAATATCACTCCAAATCCGACTTTTTGGTTGTTCACATATCCTTTCATTCAAAAATGGGCCTCGTTGCTAAAGATGATTTTTAAGCAAAATTTGGAACAACTTCCAATTACTCCAGAGCCCAAAATCAGCGCACACACGGCGTGGTCTATGGTCGTTTCAGTGACGTATGGGTGTTGCCAGATTATTTATTGAACTGGTTCACCCGAATTTGGCCACCGAACGTCGAATAGTCGACGCAGTAGAACGGTTGTGTCGAGGACAAAAGTCACGTAGTGTGTGGAACGAACGGATCACTGGTTTTATAACAAAAATTTGATGATTTGCACACTTTGTTTAACGCTATAACCTTCGATGGTGATTTGCCACACGCTACTGTACAAATCACAACAAATTTGACAGATTTTACTTTAACAATATTTGCCGATTAATTTTGAGATATTAATTTTCTTAGAATCAAAATTTCTAAGAAATGTCCGTTCTTCACAGGAATGTATTTTTAGGTAAGCGAGCTCCATTAGAATTTTAATCGAGTTGACACAAGTAGAGTGCATATACGGGTCTACTAAAACATTATAGTGGCAGTTTGCCGATCGGTGATAATTTTGAGATATTAATTTTTCTTCGAATACAAATTTCTAAGAATTTCCGTTTTTCACAGGAATGTCATTTTAGGTATGCGAGCTCTAATAGAATTTTAATCGAGTTGGCATAAGTATAGTACACAGCAAGTTTGCCGATCGCTGGAGATTTTGAGATACTAATTTTCTTAGAATCTAAATTTCTAAGAATTTCCGTTCATCACAGGAATGTCTTTTTAGGTATGCGAACTCCATTACAATTTTAATCGAGATGACACGGGTGGAGTTTCCATATAATTCTACTAAAACATTATAGTGGCAAGTTTGCCGATCGGTGAAAATTTTGAGATATTAATTTTCTTAGAATCAAAATTTCTAAGAATTTCCGTTCTTCACAGGAATCTCATTTTATGTATGCAAGCTCCATTACAATTTTAATCGAGTTGGCACAGGTGGAGTTTACATATAATTCTACTAAAACATTATAGTGGCAAGTTTGCCAATCGGTGAAAATTTTGAGATATTAATTTTGTTAGAATCAAAATTTCTACGAAATTCCGTTCTTCGCAGGAATGCCATTGTAGATATGCGAGCTCCATTACAATTTTAATCGAGATGACACAAGTAGAGTGCATATGCGGGTCTACTAATATATTATAGTGGCAGTTTGCCGATCGGTGAAAATTTTGAAATATTAATTTTCTTAGAATCAAAATTTCTAAGAAATTCCGTTCTACACAGGAATGTCTTTTAGGTAAGCGAACCCCATTACAATTTTAGTCGAGTTGGCACAAGAAGAGTGCATATACGGGCCTACTAAAACATTATAGTGGCAAGTTTGCCGATCAGTGAAAATTTTGAGATACTAATTGTTCCTCGAATAAAAATGTCTAAGAATTTCCGTTCATCACAGGAATGCCATTTTAGGTATGCGAGCTCCAATAGAATTTTAATCGAGTTGGCACAAGTAGAGTACACGGAAAGTTTGTCGATCGGTGAAAACTTTGAGATATTCATTTTCTTAGAATCAATAAGGAATTTCCGTTCATCGCAGGAATGTCATTTTAGGTATGCGAGCTCCATTAGAATTTTAATCGAGATGACACGGGTGGAGTTTACATATAATTCTACTAAAACATTATAGTGGCAAGTTTGCCGATCGGTGAAAATTTTGAGATATTAATTTTGTTAGAATCAAAATTTCTAAGAAATTCCGTTCTTCGCAGGAATGTCATTTTAGGTATGCGAGCTCTAATAGAATTTTAATCGAGTTGGCATAAGTATAGTACACAGCAAGTTTGCCGATCGCTGGAGATTTTGAGATACTAATTTTCTTAGAATCAAAATTTCTAAGAATTTCCGTTCATCACAGGAATGTCTTTTTAGGTATGCGAACTCCATTACAATTTTAATCGAGTTGGCACAAGAAGAGTGCATATACGGGCCTACTAAAACATTATAGTGGCAAGTTTGCCGATCAGTGAAAATTTTGAGATACTAATTTTTCCTCGAATAAAAATGTCTAAGAATTTCCGTTCATCACAGGAATGTCATTTTAGGTATGCGAGCTCCAATAGAATTTTAATCGAGTTGGCACAAGTAGAGTACACGGAAAGTTTGTCGATCGGTGAAAACTTTGAGATATTCATTTTCTTAGAATCAATAAGGAATTTCCGTTCATCGCAGGAATGTCATTTTAGGTATGCGAGCTCCATTAGAATTTTAATCGAGATGACACGGGTGGAGTTTACATATAATTCTACTAAAACATTATAGTGGCAAGTTTGCCGATCGGTGAAAATTTTGAGATATTAATTTTGTTAGAATCAAAATTTCTAAGAAATTCCGTTCTTCGCAGGAATGTCATTTTAGGTATGCGAGCTCTAATAGAATTTTAATCGAGTTGGCATAAGTATAGTACACAGCAAGTTTGCCGATCGCTGGAGATTTTGAGATACTAATTTTCTTAGAATCAAAATTTCTAAGAATTTCCGTTCATCACAGGAATGTCTTTTTAGGTATGCGAACTCCATTACAATTTTAATCGAGTTGGCACAAGAAGAGTGCATATACGGGCCTACTAAAACATTATAGTGGCAAGTTTGCCGATCAGTGAAAATTTTGAGATACTAATTTTTCCTCGAATAAAAATGTCTAAGAATTTCCGTTCATCACAGGAATGTCATTTTAGGTATGCGAGCTCCAATAGAATTTTAATCGAGTTGGCACAAGTAGAGTACACGGAAAGTTTGTCGATCGGTGAAAACTTTGAGATATTAATTTTCTTAGAATCAATAAGGAATTTCCGTTCTTCGCAGGAATGTCATTTTAGGTATGCGAGCTCCATTAGAATTTTAATCGAGATGACACGGGTGGAGTTTACATATAATTCTACTAAAACATTATAGTGGCAAGTTTGCCGATCGGTGAAAATTTTGAGATATTAATTTTGTTAGAATCAAAATTTCTAAGAAATTCCGTTCTTCGCAAGAATATCATTTTAGGTATGCGAGCTCTAATAGAATTTTAATCGAGTTGGCATAAGTATAGTACACAGCAAGTTTGCCGATCGGTGAAAATTTTGAAATACTAATTTTCTTAGAATCAAAATTTCTAAGAATTTCCGTTCATCACAGGAATGTCTTTTTAGGTATGCGAACTCCATTACAATTTTAATCGAGTTGGCACAAGAAGAGTGCATATACGGGCCTACTAAAACATTATAGTGGCAAGTTTGCCGATCAGTGAAAATTTTGAGATACTAATTTTTCCTCGAATCAAAATGTCTAAGAATTTCCGTTCATCACAGGAATGTCATTTTAGGTATGCGAGCTCCAATAGAATTTTAATCGAGTTGGCACAAGTAGAGTACACGGAAAGTTTGTCGATCGGTGAAAACTTTGAGATATTAATTTTCTTAGAATCAATAAGGAATTTCCGTTCTTCGCAGGAATGTCATTTTAGGTATGCGAGCTCCATTAGAATTTTAATCGAGATGACACAAGTAGAGTGCATATACGGGTCTACTAATATATTATAGTGGCAGTTTGCCGATCGGTGAAAATTTTGAAATATTAATTTTCTTAGAATCAAAATTTCTAAGAATTTCCGTTCTACACAGGCATGTCATTTTAGGTATGCGAGCTCCACTAGAATTTTAATCGAGTTGACACAAGTCAAGTGTAGATTTGGGTCTACTAAAATATTATGGTGGCAAGTATGCCGATCGGTGAAAATTTTGAGATATTAATTTTCTTAGAATCAAAATTTATAAGAATTTCCGTTCTTCACAGGAATGTCTTTTTAGGTATGCGAACTCCATTAGAATTTTAATCTAGTTGGCACAAGTAGAGTACACGGCAAGTTTGCCGTTCGATGAAAACTTTGAGATATTCGTTTTCTTAGAATTAAAATTTCTAAGAATTTCCGTTCTTCACAGGAATGTCATTTTAAGTATGCGAGCTCCATTAGAATTTTAATCGAGTTGGCACAAGTAGAGTGTACATATGGGTCTACTATGGGTACATATGGGTCTACTAAAATATGGCAAATTTGTCGATCGGTGAAAACTTTGAGATATTAATTTTCTTAGAATCAAAATTTCTAAGAATTTCCGTTTTTCAATAGAATTTTAATCGAGTTGGTACAAGTAGAGTACACGGCAAGTTTGCCGTTCGATGAAAATTTTGAGATATTAATTTTCTTAGAATCAAAATTTCTAAGAATTTCCGTTCTTCACAGGAATGTCATTTTAGGTATGCGAGCTCCATTAGAATTTTAATCGAGTTGGCACAAGTAGAGTGTACATATGGGTCTACTAAAATATTATAGTGGCAAGTTTTTCGATCGGTGAAAACTTTGAGATATTAATTTTCTTAGAATCAATATTTTTAAGAATTTCCGTTCTTCGCAGTAATGTCATTTAAGATATGCGAGCTCCATTAGAATTTTAATCGAGTTGGCACAATTAGAGTACACAGCAAGTTTGCCGATCGGAGAAAATTTTGAGATATTAATTTTCTTAGAATCCAAATTGCTAAGAATTCCGTTCTTCACAGGAATGTCATTTTAGGTATGCGAGCTCCAATAGAATTTTAATCGAGTTGGCACAAGAAGAGTACACGGCAAGTTTGCCGTTCGATGAAAACTTTGAGATATTCGTTTTCTTAGAATTAAAATTTCTAAGAATTTCCGTTCTTCACAGGAATGTCATTTTAAGTATGCGAGCTCCATTAGAATTTTAATCGAGTTGGCACAAGTAGAGTGTACATATGGGTCTACTATGGGTACATATGGGTCTACTAAAATATGGCAAATTTGTCGATCGGTGAAAACTTTGAGATATTAATTTTCTTAGAATCAAAATTTCTAAGAATTTCCGTTTTTCAATAGAATTTTAATCGAGTTGGTACAAGTAGAGTACACGGCAAGTTTGCCGTTCGATGAAAATTTTGAGATATTAATTTTCTTAGAATCAAAATTTCTAAGAATTTCCGTTCTTCACAGGAATGTCATTTTAGGTATGCGAGCTCCATTAGAATTTTAATCGAGTTGGCACAAGTAGAGTGTACATATGGGTCTACTAAAATATTATAGTGGCAAGTTTTTCGATCGGTGAAAACTTTGAGATATTAATTTTCTTAGAATCAAAATTTCTAAGAATTTCCGTTTTTCACAGGAATGTCTTTTTAGGTGTGCGAGCTCCAATAGAATTTTAATCGAGTTGGTACTAGTAGAGTACACGGCAAGTTTGCAGATCGGTGAAAATGTTGAGATATTAATTTTCTTAGAATCAAAATTTCTAAGAAATTCCGTTCTTCACAAGAATGTAATTTTAGGTATGCGAGCTCCATTAGAATTTTAAACTCTACTGAAATATTGTAGTGGAAAGTTTTCTGACCAGTTAAAATTTTGAAATATGTAATTTTTAAAATCAAGATTTCTTGAAAATGCCGGGTTTCACAATAATGTCATTTTAAGTATGCAAGATCCATCAGAATTTTAATTTGGCTCGCACTAGTTCAGAAATTTAAATTATTTAGTATATCTGAAACTATCTTTCTTTGGTTTTGAGTACTTAGTAGGAATAAATTGCATAAGAACTTAACGATTATTGTTTTCCGATGATTAATACTCTTATTTGATCCTATTTTCAATTTGGTTTTTGATAAAATCTGTGAACCATGTTTATTTACATCTAGCGTAACATAATTTCTTCCCAGTTTTGCGGTTAATAGAATAATGTATTTTAATCAAATTGATCCTAATATAAACATTATGAAATGAAATGATTTGTAAACCTAACAATTTTGGAAAATCGCCTAAATGTTCGCAAATTACTAATACATCTTTACATTATGTTTTATTTTGAGTTATAGCAAAGAATTTCTAATCTGAAATGACATAATTTCATACTAGTGCACACAGAGCCATCTATCATTCGACATTTATAACCGTCATAATTCTACTATAAGATTGTTACACTATAAGCAAGTGAAATCGAAATAGAAAATACAGATTCCTTTTGGGCAATCATTTGAGCTCATGATCAGCTGCATTCTATTTATCGTGATAAACTGAAAACAAACCATCTTGATACTTAGGTTGTAGTTTGCTACGTTAAAACGAAGACAGCAAATGTAATTTAGCCACTACCTGTAAACTAGGTTTCAATTATAAAATATGTTGAGTGTTGTTTGTTGATGATTATATACGATGATTATCTAAAAGGATTTAATGTTAATTGGTTTGAGGAGTTAAGCGAATTTATTAACCCCACATACACAGACATACACACATAACCGACTTAATCAAATTTGATAAAATGCGAGAAAGTTTGTATTACGACAACGAAAAGCTCTCTAAACCGCACTCATCATAAAATATTAAATTTATTGCTCGTTTTCCGCGGCAATTATGAATTTGAGTACTTTTTGATTAGTTCTTAAAAGATATTTTATATAACAGTTTATTAAGTACCATTAAATTAGTATTTAACCAAACAAGGAACGAGAAAAAAAAAAGTTGAAAAAGTTTTTCTTGTTATCACACAAAACTTTTCAAATTGAAATTATATATAAGAGTTGTGTAATAATAAATTTTCTTTTTATGATAAGACCAACAACAAATAGAAAAAGAAATTTTATTGTTTTTACTTCTCGTCCATTGTATTCGGTTTAAATTGGGTCTGAGCTTTCTGTATTTGCTTGTAACAAACACACAAAGGATGCCGAACCGTTACCAATATATTCCAAGAAAATAGAAATCCTTGTGTATGTACGATTTAGGTTTTCGTTAGGGGGAGGGGACCAAAATAAATAAAAAAATTATTAAATTTTCCGTAAATTGATTTTATATTTGGTCTTAAATTACGTTCGATTTCAATTCAACTTAAACAAAAAAGAAAACAGAAAAAGGATTGTAAGGTATCGCAAGACACATAAGCAAGCAGCAACAAAACTATGAAATTGTTTGAAATATTAAACTGTTGGATTGTTGGATTGCAAAGTACGTATCAAATGCCTGGGGACTGAAAAATTGAATGGTAGAATTGAAAATATGAAAATTGCCTTATCTCATGATTGGTATCATTCAATGATCCTAATTTATATCTTAACAAGGGTTAAATAGCGCGAAAAGATCAAAGAGGCTAAAAATTATTTTTACGTGGAACACTAAAGCCTCACGAAATATCAGAACTCAGCACTTTGAAATATGTTGTATTTGGATGGCTAAGAAAATATTTTTAATTATTTTAATTTAATTAACGCCCACTAGCAGAAAGCTTTAATATTATTTTATCTGTATGATTCTTTTGTTGTGTTACTCTGTTATTAGTGCGTGCTGCTCGAATGGAGTTTAAGGTAAAAAAAATTCATCAAGATGTCAATTTTGTGGGATGTTCGAATGAGTATATGCGTTATTTAGAGTTGGCCGACGTTTTGTGTTTTATTGTAGAGTGCCCACCGATAGGTGGTGACACCGATCGTCGAGAAGACGTCAGGTGTCATCTCCAACATGGCCGAGTGCCCTAATGTATTTTGATACTATACTTTGTGACCAGTTACTTGAACACATCGTTCCCACAAACCATTTCGAATGTGGTATGCTTTCCTGCCGTGGTATGAAGTAGTTTTCCTAGCGATGACTATCGAGTAGTACAAGTCATTGCGAGGCATCGCGATTTCTGCATTGATTTTATTTATCATTCGTCAATGTTAGTATAGGCCCCACTCATTCTTTGGCGTGGCCATTGACTTTGATCTTCCCGTAGCCAAACAGGATCTGTAAACTGACCTTTGACTTTGATGCCAGTATTCAGGTTTTGACAGATCTATCAGCTTTTTCAGCGATCGATAAATGTGGTATCAAACATCTTAAACGCCTGCGACAATATCGTTCGTTTGGATGGTACATGGATAAGTGTTTTAACTAAATTGCAGTTCGCTAAATTCGATTGGTATCACATTGAGAAGCTGTTGGCTCCACCATCTCGTAACATTTCCACGATTGGTCTCTGAACCGTAAGTGACTGTGCACAAATTATAATCTCGAACTGGCTTATCTGGAGAAGGTCGTCATACGATCTGCTGATAATTTCTGTGTTCGGGCGTCATTAAGATCTGCCGATACAAAAATAAATTTATTATACACCTGGATAAGGTTGACTCGCTTTCTAAATCAATCCCGTCTAATCTGAAACATGATTTATTATCCACCAGAATAGGGTTAACATGCCCCTACAGGGCTCAAGGACAAACATTTGACCCAATACCTGGTGGCAGTCTTGTGTAATAAATTATTAAAGTTGGGAAACTCGCCATTTATATTCCACATCTGAAACCCAATGGTCTGAAGCCATTTATAATATACATACCGTTCTTTTAAATCCTGGTTTAAATTGGTCCAGTTGTGTCCCTGTTAAGGGCAGTTGTATACCACGTATCTTTTAGGTCATGCCTCGTGGTTTTGAAAGAGTAATTCATATTCGTAGATTTCTTCGCCCCATTATGCTCCTTCAATATTGGATATGTGGCATCCATTTGAGTTGGAATGAAAATCACACTGCCAAAATCGGTTTTGATGGTGTTTGGCTTGCCCTGTGTTTTTTAATCAATGACGAAATCATCGTAAACGTCAGCTCTCAATAAAATATCAATAGAAGCAGACGATTCGAATATTGGGTGACGCAGGACTAACTGACTCCATTTGTGATGAACTCAAATCGATTACACATTTTATTGGTTCTCGCTTGATTTGACGTTCCGGAACCTCCATTATAATTTTCAACCATGCTTCAATTTCTATTCGATATCACGGTGTTGGTTCACTTCTTCTGCATGTGATACAGCGTGTGACTTTATAAGTATACATACGGTAGGTGTGCTACGAGAAATTTTAGTTTTTATCGAGTGCCGGCTTATGTGCGCTGGATTATTTGTTCTTAGATGGTTTCTTGAGTATTATGATCGATTTGTGGTTGATGTAAATACAAATTTTTGGGTTGTATGATTAAAGTATTCAGGCTATGGCGCTTGGTAGAAGTTGTCATTGCAGCATGAGATTCGTTCTGAGTGATAATCTGTTTCCACCTTTGCTTGTGACTTGCAATGTGTTGTTTGTATAGAACCTAACACATGAACGGTAGGCTTGGATGATAGATGGAGGTAACGCTAGGAAGATACAGGTTTTCAATCAGTGAAATATTGAGCTTCTTAGATTGAAGTGTGTCAATGAAACTTTAATTAGTCAGATTATGCCCGGAAAAAGTTACAAAGGCGGACAGAGCAGCAATATTAATACTGTACGATTTATACTTAAGATTTATATATTTTTGAGCGCCAAATCAATAAATAATTTTTCTGCTTTCAGTGCTGCTCTTACACTGTTCATCTGTTCAGCAACTCTAGAAGAAGACGCTCTTTTCGACGGATCGATACAGATTGAAAACGCAATTCGTTTTCTACAATATTTTAGAGTCAACAGTATTCTCTTATATATTCGCTGAGGCGATTCCATTCCTATAATTGCAGACATTTATGGGGAAAAATTGTATGGGACCACCTAGACCCAGGAGGCCGAGCTCTTCAAAAATATTACGAAGACCAGCTCATTGAATGAACCTTATACGAAAAGTCCTCTTGATCCAGGGGACGGACCCCTCAGCTTCAAGCATATCACTAATTAAATATAACTCTTTTCTTATATTCATTCCCGTGAACCCATTTAAAAAAGTTGAATTTTAGGAAAAAAATTACCGAACCCCGTAGACCCCGGGGTCCAACCCCATCCAAAATATCGTAAGGTTGGTTCCAGACATGCAACTTTATGTAAGAAAAATTCGTGAAAAAATTTCATGACGGTCGGTTGAACGGCTGAAACTGCTTTTCGGAACAAACACACATTTTTGGGAAAAATTGTATGAGAGCACCTAGACCCAGGAAGCCGACCCAATCAAAAATATTATGCAAACCTGCCCATTTTGATAAAAAAATACCTTTGCAAAATTACAATTCGATTGGGTAAATGGTGTGGAAACTTATAAGAAGGGTCCTCTTGATCAAGTGGACAAACCTTTCCTAAGCTCAAAATCCTTCCTACAAAATATTGGTGCTTATTACTATCCGGGGCCGCTAGACCTCGGGATCCAGTCAGGGACTGGGGCATACAACAACTTACCACATTTCCATCATTTCTGGTCGTATTTCGACAATAACGCGTGGAATGTTGGCTTCCAAGTGTACAATAGTCCTGGCTTAACAGCATAGACAAGTGACTTCACATACTACAAAGAAAATACTCTAGCGGTTTTAACAGGCCCATTTCTCGATATTAATCGTTCATCAAATATTTCTTTCAGTAAATTAATTATATCACGCGCTATATGGCACCATCCAAGTGAAGCAATATTGGCGTTGGCTCCTTCTCCGAATAGGTGGCTCGAACGATCGTTTTAATTCCTGCTCAGTTGAATCTTGTAAGCTTGTAAATCAAAATCCTTACGCAAATACCTCCATAAAGATATTGGACCGAGTCCCACTTGTTGGTCCCAATGACGGATCGATTCATTTGGATTATCTTCAATACTATGGATTACAGCTGCCACCGCCTGCTCAGCGCGCGCCATATGGGGTCTTACGGGATGAACCATTATGTTGGAACCATTATGGTGAACAGCTTGCAAACGTTGCTCTGGCGTGAGTCTATATTCATTATGAAATGGCAAACCAAACTAACTAAAAATGAACTGACAGCTGTCAAATCGGCTGTCCCTGCAAAAAATTTTGCCAGTTATATACCTTACATATGTATATCTATCACTGTACAGCACAATACAAAACATTATCTACATTGTCTACGCCATTTTTTCAATTATCTACATACATTGTCTACACATGTAGAATATTAATAAACTACAATACGGCACTACATTGATTGGGGATTTTTCCTTCTATTCCTCGCATCGAAATACGAGGGCCGCGAAAAAATTCCTCGTGTTTTGAGGCGATCCAAGAATGGACTTCTTCGTTAGCAGTGAATTTCTGCTCGGCGGGTGGGGTAGGACATTCCTTTGAAGCGCCTCCAAAGTTTCCTTGATGACTCTTGCAACATGTGGTCGAGCGTGAAAGAACACTTTGTTATGTCTTTTGGCATATTGTGGGCGTTTGAGCTTCAAGGAGAGAGTAGGTCATAATAGATCACTTCGAACTGATCCTACCAGATACACAGCATTAGCTTCTTACATGAATATTTGGTTTGACGGTTGAAGTTGATAACCTTCTGATTTTCTGTGTTTTCGGTTGTCATAGTGGATCCACTTTTTGTCTCTCGTCACAATTTCCCTGTGTTTACACCATACCCATGGTCTTGAGACGATTCCAAATCGCTTGTTGAGTCACTCCCAAAGTTTCAGCACGCTTCTCTTGATTTTGGTATGGATCATGGTCAAATAACGCCTCCAACTCAGCGCCTTCAAATATTACTGCCCTTCACGTTCTTTGTCACTTTGTCATCAGCTGCAAATTTCTTCAAATTAAAACCAAAAAAAAAGCAGCGCTTCCCACAAATTGTGTTTTGTTGGCACAAGGTTGACATGGTTACATCACAAAAAATGTGTCGTTTACACTTCAGCGAAATGACACATACTGAGAGGGAGATGACCACGATCAATATGCACTATGTGTAGCGATCAGAACCGCGCTATTGGTGTATGACCTTGATGTCGATGTAAAAGCCAACTGGAAACTAGAATACGTTCACTAGAATAAAGAAATTTTAACTAAAATTTATTTGTATTCATAGACTTTAAAATAACAATATGCGAAGTGTTTTTAAAATGAAAACAATTTGAATTTAAGTGGGTTGGAAATTCCAATGTAGATGCCAAAGTAGCTACTGTATATAAATTCTCATATGAATTCAATCACACCATATTGCTGTTATATACGCGTATCCACATGAGAACGAAGTCGTTATCTATAGCACATTTCAAACAAAAGGTTATAAAACAGGACATCACAAAACAGTACATAGTACGGAACAGGACCGATTAAAAAAGTCATGAAAAAACAGCAAATAGTGCAATAATGGGTTATTAGTGTAGAGGTCTGGCTTCAACTCAAGTAATTATAAAATAATTGTGTTTGAAGATTGAGTTTAAGGCTGTATGGTACTGAGAAAAACAAATTTGATTTTTAGTATCGATATTTAAATGCCCCTAAATGTATGTTTCTGGTTTGTTTCTTTAATAAGTTTGAGTACCATAATTTCATATAATTTGCTTACTAAACTTTACTTATATTGATTATATATGTAAAATTAACTAATATGTTATTATTTTTCATTATTGCTGATCTAAACATTGCATATTTTAATAAATTAATAACTACTTATCTTGGACACACTTTTTATTTCGTAATTTGCCATCTATTGGCAGTAAATTTTCCAAAAAACGTCATTGCGGCGTAAAACAAATAAACTTGTCGTTGACGTAATTTTTACGTCTTGACGTCTTCTTTAACAGCAGCAATTGGTTATACTTGGTCAGCGATATCTTGATAGCAGAAATAGGCCAATTGTGTGTCAATACTTTCGTTTACCTCGCGGATCGTGATTAATTTGGTTTTAATTTAGGACCCAATCATTACACACTAAAATTGTTGTTTCCTCTAAAATAAATAACAGTCCTGAATGCGGCAATACGAGTTATGACTTATATCGGTGCTTTCGGTGCGAATTTTTTGCCCATCGAACTCACCAATTCAGCAAGAATAAACGTATTCAAGAAATATCTGCTTCATTGTTTTTTGCCTATGACTCGGAATTGTTTGCCATATATTTTCAACAAGAATGGTAATATTTGGTAAACCCCCCATGACATAAGCAATTTTGAGCGGATCAAGATAAAATGTGTGCTAATTAGCCACCTATTTCAAAGCTGGCCGTGGTTTAATAAAATTACTAGTACGAGTTATAAATCGATTATATGATTTGATCGAGTGAAACCGACTTCTGAGCAGTGCAACCAATCACTGCGTTAAAAAAAATCTTTCATTCTTTATCAAACGGTAATTTTTAGTGCGAGTGTTTATTGGCATTCCAACTTCGTTACCATAGATTCCACTCTCGTTTCCAGATGAATAATACTCGTATTTTCGAAAAATCCGGATTATAGATGATTAAACGTAAAGAATTATTAATTCATTCATTCATTTTAAATTATATTCCAAGTGCCGAAAATACAAAATATAAAGTAGAGTAAGTGCGAAAGTTTTAAAAATTTACACTCTTAAATTATTTTCATTTAGCTTTAATAAAATTTCGATAGATGTCAGTAGGCTATAATTTTGTTTAGTTTTAGAGATTGTTCAAAATGAAAACAGATGGCTTTTAATTTTGATCGTGATGGGAAATTTAAACTTTAAAATTTCCATACCGAATGGGTCAATTACACTGAGCCACAATATGCGTCGCTTTGTTTTGCCTTTTTTCGATTTACGTTCTTAACAGAAAAAATACCAAAAATTACCCAAAGACCCTAAAAATACCCAAACTTATTTCAAGCAATGGGATACAAGGAAGACTAGTTTAAACTTTTTGGAGTGATCGTAAGTGGTTAAAACGAAGGGCTTATTTGAATAACGTGACAGTAAAGGGGAAAATAGATACTGACGTTGTCCACAAATTTGGCAACATAGCTAGAAAGTGTGGTAAGCCTAGTTGTAATTTTAAGACGGATGAAAATAAAAAAAAACTAATTTCCTCCGTCATCCGTACTCATCGCAGTTCGTCGTTTATTTATAAAATGCAAAAATAATAATTTAACTTTCTTGATTGACATAGGGGCTGACATGTCTGTCATCATTCAAAAATCTTATTGAACACCAACATCTTGCCCATCAAAACTTATGGATCAAATCTTCTATTATTAAACTTGTGACTTCGAACTTATAATATTTATAATATCGAGGGTTTATATGGATCATTGCTTACGGGATTTCCTGAACTTACTCAAGAACCAATATATGACATGCCCGTGAAGCATAATGTTCTGTCACAGAATTGTGACAGAAGGTCCACTTCCATTTTGCAAACCGATGATTACAGACGTTTAAATGCAGTAACTATACCAGATAGGTATCCGCTAAATTCCAGTAGCAGAAGAAGATCAATTCAAAACTGCGATAACAACTCCGTTCGGAATGTTTTATTTCTGCCGCATGACTTTTGGTTTCAGAAACGCAGATCAAACATTTCAACGTTTCATTGATGACGTAACTAAGGATTTAGACTTTCTGTTTGCGTATGTCGATGATATACTTGTTGCAAGCAAAACACCTGAAGAGTATGTCGAACACTTACGCATACTTTTCAAGTGATTATCTGAGTAAGGAATCAACATCTAAATGCGAGTTGGGTGTGACAAATCTAAATTTTTTAAGTCACGAGATCACCAGTAATGGAATTAAACCATCGAATGATCGAATTATTATGATTAAAGAATTCAAATACGTTGATTGTGGGTATGGTTAATTATTATCATCGATTCTTACCACACTTGGCCGATAAAAAATGCACTCGCAAACTGCACGTTACTAGCGCACCCAAAAGAAAACACCGTATATTGCATTAGAACTGATGCTTCTAAGACGGCATGTGGTGGTGTGTTAGAACAATTAAATGAAAATAAAGTGCAACGTTTAGCATTCTTTTCAAAAAAAAATTCACCTTTTCACCATTTCAAAGATTCGATATATCTAATGGTAACATCTACATACAGGATTCTACCGCTCAAACCTCTCCGCAGGGTCCTCAATTCGAATGAAATCTATTTCAAGAATTGACGAAAATATTGTGAATTCATAAAATCAGAACGACCCGTATCATCCGCAATCTAGTGGGATTATTGAGCGGTTTCATTGCAATCTAAAAGAAATCCTAATCGCTCGCGGCAACACAGTTAATTGAAGTGAAGAACTTCCGCTTGTTATTGGGAGTTCGGACAGCATTTAAGGAAGATTTAAGTTATTCCGCAGCTGAGTTGGTCTACGGACAAACACTCAGAGTACCCGGAGATGATTTCGCTCCTTCAAGTTTAAATCCGCAATTAGCGGATGGTCCTTACCAAGTGACCAAACAATTACGAAAACACTTTGTAATCGAAATCAAAGAAAAAATATATCGATTTCGATCGACCCTTTAAAACCCGCACGCATATGGTGTAGAGGCCGATGAACCACCAAATACCTCACAAAAATATTCCAAAAAGATTACTTTCAAATAGTAACACATTGTTACAAAACCTAAATCGTCTCAACTCAACAATCAAAAGAAACCCAGTTATAATTTTCTGATTTCCAATTTGAATTTGCGTTTAGACCATTCGCATTTTTCTTGATAGGGGAGTGATGTGGATGCCAAAACCGTGTTTTGGCAATCCCACATTTCCCAATTCAAGAATTAACCCACACGCGTTTACCTCCTATGCATTTATGCGTCGCTTGTGTGTTGCCGTCTATTGCATTAGAACTGATGCTTCTAACACGGCATGTGGTGGTGTGTTAGAACAATTAAGCGAAAATAAAGTGCAACCTTTAGCATTCTTTTCAAAAAAAAAAAAATTCACCTGCAGAACGAAAATATTCCACTTTTGATCGTGAATTATTAGCACTCTTTGTAGGAATAAAGAAATTTAGGCATTTTCTCGAAGGGCGTGAAGTAGGGATTTATACTGATCATAAACTTTTAGTGACTGCAATTAATTCTAAAACGGAACGAAGTCCGAGACAAACTCGTCATTTGGGATTTATTGCCCAGTTCACAACGGATATATGTCACGTGAGTGGCCCAAAAAACGAAGTGGATCATGCCTTCTCGTGACCTGATGATATCTCAGTTTGAACTTTCATTCGTTGTGACATCGAGAAATTAATTCAATTACAGGAACAAAATCCAGAACTAAAAAGATACTTAGACGGTTCGAAATCACTCAATAAAAGATTGAAACTCAAACAAGTCGCACCGGATAATAATTCGAGATCAATATGGAGCGAAACATCAACCAGTTCACATTTTTGACGGTGTTCACAACATAACACACCCAGGTATTAGAGCTACACGAAAAAAGATAGCATCGAAATATTTTTGGCCATCAATGAACAAGGATATTTCCTATTGGGCAAAAACTTGCATTGATTGTCAAAGAGCCAAAATTGCAAGGCATACTCGATCGGAATTTCAAAGATTCGATCTACCATCGGGACGGTTTGACAAAATGTACATCGATTTAGTAGGTCCGTTGGCACCATCGATCGCTTCACTAGGTAGACTGAAGCTATTCCTCTTCAGGATTCTACCGCTCAAACCGTGGCGAAAGTTTTATTATCTGACATATTATCATTGCTAGAGTTGGCATTCCACTAGAACGTACTAGTGATCAGGGTCCTCAATTCGAATCAAAGGATTATTGAGCAATTCCATCGCAATCTAAAATAAATCCTAATCGCTCGCGGCAACACAGTTAATTGGAATGAAGAACTTCCGCTTATGAAAATTTAGAGTACCCGGAGATTTTTTCGCTCCTTCAAGTTTAAATCCGCAATTAGAACCGACATCATACGTCGAGCAAATACGAAAATATATGCAAAATCTAATTCCAGCGGATACGCTTTCCCCATGGCTCTTACAATGTGATCAAACGAAAACACCTTGTAATCGAAATCAACGGAAAAAATAATTCGATTTCGATCGACCATTTAAAACCCTCATATGGTGAACAACCAAATACCTCACAAAAATATTCCAAAAAGAATACTTTCAAATAGTAACACAATCGGGTCAAAACCAAAATTGTCTCAATTCAACAAACAAACAAACCCAGTTATAATTTTCTGATTTCCAATTTGAATTTGCGTTTAGGCCATTAGCATTTTTCTTGAAAGGGGAGTGATGTGGATGTCAAAACCGTGTTTTGTTGGCACTCCAACAACCACATCACTCCCCTATCAAGAAAAAAATGGCCTAAACGCAAATTCAAATTGGAAATCAGAAAACCACGTAAATTACACACGAGTTTATTTAATAATTAAAATGGCATCGATTTTTCTATCGCTAACCCCGATCTGAATATATAAGGTTATTTGCAATATGTGTTATATTCAACTGCAAAACTATATTGAACACATAAACGATCTGTATGTACAGAGCAATAAATAACTAAAACTAAAAGTAATAAATCATCATAAACACATCTCGAAATATTTCAAATCAATCTGTCAAATTAGATCAGATATAGCTTTCTCTTCCCCATCAATTTGTTATGCTATCAATTTTCCATCCCCATTTCCACCCACCCAATGTCACGATTTATATAGCAAAGGGAGCATAGAGCACGATTAACGCAAGAAGCATTTACTCGTCGATGGCTTCATAGTTTCTGTATTTTTATATCGTGTGACTGATATTTATGTAATGGGCTAGCACAGTAGCATCGATTAAATTTTTATGTATGTTACATGCCATCATCTATCAATATGTGCCAGAAGCTATTATACCAAACATTGATTTACGCACCATTCCCAAATTTATTTGTTTTTGTTTCTTTTTCTTCACAGAAATCTCACCAAATAAACTTCATTCGTTGCTGCTGGACAATGAAAAAATCAAAATGAATTGGGTCATTGATTGGTCACGCAAGGAGGTGCTTTTTAATATTCAAAATGTTTTTACGAAAAATTACAATTGGTTCTATTTTGGATTTTCGTCACGGGGCAATTTTGAACGCTCAGATTTGTGTTTATTTCAAATTGATAATTTATTTATAACGGAACAGGTAAGATGTTTTTTATAAAGATTTATTGGTATACGATATACAGATTGATTTATGGCTACTCGTATATCATATAGGGTTCACTGTGGGGTAAGAGATTTGCAACATCTTTCGTATTGTTGGCGACGAAAAAGTATATAAATGTCGTAAAACTGATAACATTCGATTAGCATAGTATGACAGAAATACGTCATAAATCCAATTATAGGAGTTTTTGTGGTATAATGAAACAAATTGTTTTAGCGTATATTCAACAACTGGCAACATTATCGTACTGGCAAACTGCCAAACTAATTTATGATTCATTGCGCGATTTATTCAACAGGTAACATTGGTAAATGGTAAATATTATTATTGTTTGTTGTTATTCTTAGTCCTTATACCACATTTATTTGGTACGTTTAGACTCCAGTGCTACAGATTGGCAAACGTACACATAAAAAATGATAGCTCGGTGCAAAATTCCTTTTACATTTGATAAATAGTTAATTTAAGTGGTTTTGGGTTTTCATTAGGTTAAAATAGTTTTATAGTGGTGTAAGAACAATTTTATAATATTTAAAAGGTGGAGGACGCAAATATATAGTGTTTTAAGTGGATTATTGTTTGGTGGCAACAACAACAAGTGTTTGTTTATATTTAAGCGGCGTGATTTTAGGCTGTAAGTAAAGTCAGGTGTGGGCAAAAGGGGCGCTTCGAAAGAAGGTGCAACGTAGAGTCACATAAGAAAGGTGCAACGACCCAACTATTCAATCTGTGGAAACCTCCAAAGTAGCAAAATTCAAATTAACAAGATAACAAACGGGTCGAGTTACTAAGAAGCATCAACGCAACTCTGAAACAGGAAAAACTTCTACTTGCGTAGAAGCACTCCTATTTCTAAGAATTACCGTCATCTGATAAGTACCCCATGCGGCGTCGCTTCCCGCAGCTCAAGCCGGTAGGGGATAACGGTGTGGGTTTTGGGGTACTCAGATTTCGGCCTAGATTACCGCATATGTGAATAAAGACGGTAAGGTGAGACGGCCTGTATTATGCCGTCAAACTAGGAATAAACAAAAAAAAAGGAGGTCAGGAAATGACCAAATTAGTGAAATTCATGCCCCCTTTTAGGCATGTCCACTGTGGTTGTTTTAATAAAAAAAATATTTAGGGTAACATAATTACCCTAAATTGGACATCAAGTCAGAAAAAAAATAAAAAAAATATTTATATTAACAAAATTTTGGCTTAAAGCCTTAGCCTTAAAGGTTAGTACGTGATTTTTATTGGTAAAGCGTTACAAGCAGAAGGAAACCCGCGTGCTAACGCACTTGCGCGATTTCCGCCCCTAATGGAGCAGCTGGTAGACCCTTTACCAATTGGGCCCGTTAGTTAGTAGGCTGATTATTAAGCATACTTACCAATATTAATCTGGGTCTTTCTCCCTTATCGAACAAACAAAAAAAAGGAAAAAAGGTATTATTTTAACTCGATAAAAACAATTAGATTATTTATTAATAAAAAAAAAACAATTCTGTATTGCAACTTAATTATTAATTATAAAAAAAATAATTCTGTATTACAACTTAATTACCACGGCTTAAGCTCTGTGAGTAATTAAGTTGTGTGTCTTCTTTCCAAAACTTAACTCCCCATTGCAAAAATAATGCGCGGTATTTATACACACTAAACTGGCTGACAGAGAAGGGAGGGGGAAAATTTAGTTATGGGAATATACTTCTCTCTCAACCAATTCATGTAATTTTTCCGAAATTAGCAAAATTTTAGTACAAACACCGCACATTAAAAACAACGGGACATGAATTTAAATTTCATGCACTTGTGGGAATTATATTTATGTGCCACGAAAAATGCAACGTTTTAAAATGTCTACATAGGTCATTTAATTAACTCTATGTAGAACGTTTGCTTTTTCGTGTGCACGACACAAAGATATGGATACATCATCCAATTACAAATTTAATATTTACGTCCATTCCATTTACCTTGAGAGACGTAAACTTGCAACTGGATAACGTAAACAAGGAATAATTTTATGTTTGTCGTATTGCATCTTATACCAATTTCATGTACATGAATGCAACAACAAACATAAAGAAAAGTAGATAATTCCAGCATGACTAAGTGTTTAATGAATTTCTGTGAAGATGATATCTTCAAAGTCATGGTGAAATTACCTTGATAAAAGATTAAGTGGAATTGGGTGTTTTGATGTGGTAACGGAATAAAGTTCCGTTACAGCGTGGGGAAACCCAAACCCTGAGATGAAAGGAGATCTCATGCCCCATGTGAAAAGGATGGTGGACTGAGCTAGTTAAGTCTTGGTAGTCCAACGTGGGGAACCCCCACACCCTGAGATGGTTTCCTACTCTACCGACTGAGCTAGCCGCGCACTAAATACTAATTATCATTATTATTCGCTAAATTAATATACTATTATAATACTAAGCTTAATCTTAATACTCACAAGTTTCCTTCTCCCCTTTTTTTTTTTATTTTTTTTTTTTTTTTAGGTACACGGGAAACTCGTGGCTAACTAAATTATTATGTACTTGCTAACCTAATACTAGCTAACCTACATCTTATAATTAACTATCCTACCTCTTATACTTAATTATCACCTATACCAGATTTCCTACGAGGGGGTCGGGCTGGTTTCCTTCTGGTCTCTGGATGTGGTACTGCCCCAAGGTTTACGAGCTGGTCCCTTTGTCGTTCTCGGAGTCTGCACCCCAGAAATAGGATTACCAAAACTACTAACAGAGCCGCGGATGTAACAGTATAATTTCCTAGATGATGCAGGTTGATTTGCGACCACGGCTCGTCCTTCTTCCGGTCGGTGATAGTTTGCTAGAGCTCTGAATTGGGGATCAATGAACTTCCTCTCCCTTGGTCAACGAGATTCGGACTACTCTGGTTTCCAAAAGCTTATAAACGTGTACCCAGTAGTTTTGCGTACTGGGTACTTGTACGCTGCTAAGGATGTGTCTGTTTATTTCCCATAGTTGGGTTGCCAATGGGTGGAAACAAACGCGTGCTTGCTCGGCCGCGGTGAACATCTGACAAAATGTCAATCAGATCCCCCTGAGTATCCTTGAACATATATTCCGTTGCTGATACGTGCAAATATTATGCATGCCGCGCTTTTGTCTGGATTTAACTTTGCAATAACTGGTAGTGTTTTGCAATCAGTGCCTGTTCTATACACTCACTGCTGGTGAGTTCTAGGATATGCGTTTGTTGCTGCAACCAGGCCTGAGCTTTCAACGTTCCTGCATTCAACTGCTCAATCTGATCACTGTACCTTTGAGCATCTCGTTGATTCAATACTCCCAACTAATCGCCGAAAACGTTGCCAATGAAGTCCAAAGGAGATCGCCGCACTCTGCCCAACTGTACCCTGAGGTATGATATTGGCTCTAACAGTGCCTCACAGTGCCTAATATGACTGATGGCGTTTGGGTTAGCCCGACACGTTTCTTGGAGATGGTTGTGTGTTTGTTTTTAAATATGTCTACTCTTCCCAATAGATAGTAAAATTGCAGAAAAGCACCATCTTCCAATCCCTCGTACACACGGCCGCCCTTCCCATTTCCGCGAAAGAAATTCTCGGCTCTGTTTTAAACTCTTCGAAGTGCAGACTCTGAATCTTTGCTCTCCATAATCGCCTACCACCGGCCATACTACCACCCACAGGTTGATCTTTCCCAATCTTTCGTTCATAGATGGCGTCACCTCAACTCTCTTTTGTTCTACTTTCTATCCCTAAGTTGAGCCAACCTCATCTTTAACCTAAACTCTAAGTTAGGTTATATCTATTTATATACAATTTGTGTAAAATATTTGACTTAGCTACTACTCTAACTATCATGAGAGGAGGACGCCAAATCAATTTTACTTTCACAGAAGAACAACTGTAGTAGCTAAATTGAGTCAGCCTCATTCTCTCATTTACCTCAATTCTCTTAAACTAACACCGGTATCCTCTAACCGCGCGGGGAATACCGATCTTCACAGCACCGTTACATCACCTCCTTACATTTGTTATGGTTTGTAGGTGATGTAATGGTGGTGTGGGACAGCGCCCTATGCTATCGGGGTGCTTCGCACGCTTCCTCCCCTAAGCCTTCAATCTCGAAGTGTTCGATTTTCATAGTTATAAGTTATGTAAAAAAAAAAAAAAATAGTAAATGCATAAATAGAAAAAAAAACAACCACAGCTTCCTCACCTACTCGTGAATCAAAAATCTCATTAACTTAAGTCAAAATAAGGATGGGAAAAGGAATTGAATTTAAATTGAATTTTGATGAACCCGTTCCTTGTTCCTCATCTTGCAGCAATATTCTTAACCTAACATACAAGGTGATCCTTGCTGCTATGATGAACAGGGAAAACAGATGCATTAATGTACCCAATAGGCCATGGCAAACTTCTTGCCCCCGTATTCGCAGTTGACAATCTTACTCTGACTTCAGAGGAGCTCACCTACATGGGTGACAAAAACGTTACCATGTAAGTCAACTGATGTTGAATGAGACCTTTGCAGGCCTCTAACAGCAGCTGCTATTGCTGTCTATTGGGGATGATAACACGCCGGTTATCACCAAGGATTTCAACAGTGTGTGGTATAATTGTGTTTAGCTTATGTCCAAATGCTTATGTTTTATGGGAAAACAAACAGCTAAACCCACATACTGCTGACGCAATAGACATGTTGAATAAAACCCTATATATAGTAGAACAAAATATTTAGTCGTTGAATTTTTATTGTTAATTAAATACCAGAGAGTTTGTAAAATTATAAATTGTTGTGAATAAACGTAATTGTTATAATTTTTGTGAATAAAGAAATAAAAAAGTTATTAAAGTAAAAATCACTCAGAGGAAATTAATTCCTGAGTCGAAAAAAATAAGTTTGTTCTATCCTTCGTGATATAACTGGCGCAGTTGCGGCGGATAATTTCTATTATCTGGACTCGCTTCCATGAGAACTGCAAGGAAAAAATCTAATAAGTAATTTTAGAATTAAACTAAAGGTGTGACTGTGTTTTCGTAGTGCGAAAAAATCCAAGGTATATCAAAAATACTGATTATCTCTCTCTGGTATAAGTTAACAAATTGAAAATCTAAAAAATCCCGGAATAAACTTTAAAAACCCCTGTAAACAACATATAGTTAGCTATAGTTTTAATTTGATAAAAGTGTAAAATAATTCAACTAAAGTGAATTTTAGAAATAGAAACAGGTTTATGGAAATTCTAACAAAAGATAGACAAAATGCCCTTAGATAACGTATAGATCTAGAAAAGGTTAAATTCGACCATATGAACAAAATGCTCAATCAATTAAAAATTCCTGACGCCGTCAAAGACCTGCCTCAATACTCCGGATCAAAAAACGGTTTATACAACTTCATTCAAAATGTCGAGGAAATTATTTCAGTATGTGAAGAGTCATGTAAACTGAACACAAATTATACCAAAATAATACTCAGGGCCATAAGAAATAAAATTGTGGGTGACGCCAATGATGCCCTAGAATTGTATAATTGCGATAATTCCTGGACAGAAATAAATGACAATCTCATTAGTTATTACGCTGACAAACGAGATGAAACTAGTCTGATCCGGGACTTAAACAAAATTACCCAAGGCGGTGATTCAATCGAAAGATACTTCTCACGAATTTCCGACATTCTGAATTCCTTAAATAATTGGGCAAAATTAAATACACCAGTGGATGGTTACCGAGACGTACTACTTACCATTCCATGGGTCTGGCCGTATTTCTCGCCGGACTCGGAGCCTCGTTAGGATCAATGGTAAGAGCCATGCAACCCTTTAGCATACAGACAGCAAGAATTTATTGTTTGAAAGAACAAAATACCAGCTACCTAAAAATGAAACCATTAGAACACCCGAAACAATATCCAACAACACAATTATCAACCATTCTAAAGAAATTCCCATACCCAACATTAGACAGAAACAAACAATTCACCTTTAACCAACAACATTTTCAGTCCAAACCACCGTTCCAACAAAGATCACCACCTTGATTTAGATCGCAGGAACTGTTCAACGTGGACTATAATCCTTACGATAATTGTTCTCAACTTCAATCAACTTCTCACTCTGATACACAACCCACATTCCACTCAGGACTAAATGAGCAATGTCCAGTTCAAGATATTGTACAAACCAATTACTATCGATCGTTAGACACGGAAATTGAAGACGAGGTTTTTCACCCAGAAGCCTCAGTCAACCAATCGGATACCTAACCGTAAACATTCAGGTTATAGACTACCGTTTATTGAAATCAAAACCCAGAAGAAAAAATTAAAACTATTGATTGACACTGGCTCCACCAAATCATTTTTAATCCAATTTTAGTTAAATAAAAATCGATTATATCCATACAACCAACCATAATTGAAACCTTGTTCAATACTCATTCCATTGATAAAGCAGTTATTATAGATGGATTCGAGGAGTTCAAAACAAAGCAGCCATTGGAATTTTTATTGTTTAAATTCCACGACTACTTCGACGGCCTCTTCGGATTAGAACTGATGCAACAGCTGAAAATCCAAATCGATCTTGCGAAATCACATCTAATATTACCCAAAGTAACAATCCACCTTTTATTTAAATTAAATTACATGTCCCAACAGTATAAAATTTTACCCCGAAGCAAACTCATCGCCAGTGTTCCCGTTAATATAGAAAACGGAGAAATATACCTCAAACCAATAATCCTCCACGGAAATCAGATAATACCCGAAGGTGTCTACCAAAGTACCAACCATTACGCCCAAGTAGAGGTTGTAAATTATAGCAATCAAGAACATACGTTCATAATAGAACATCCGATCGAAGGTGAAAGATTCGAAAATTATCATGCAGAAACTAATGATGAGAAAATTTACGAACGCCCACCCACAATCGAAACTATCTCAAATCTCATTAGGACGAGTCACCTTAACAGCGAAGAAAGGAAAGCCATAGAAAAACTATGCTTGCAGTACGAAGGTATATTTCAAAAGAACGCACAACAGCTCACCTTCACTAATCAAATCAAACATGAGATTAACTTGGTGGACGAAAAGCCAATATTCATAAAAAAGCTACCGCTTGGAGCTACCGCTTGGAATTATTAGACCAAGATATTCTCCCTGGAGCTCACCGATTTGGATAGTTCCAAAGAAATCGGATGCTAGCGGTAAAGTTAAATGGCGTCTAGTAATAGACTACCGCAAGCTTAATGAGTAAAGCATAACTGATCGATACCTGCTACCTAATATAGCTGATATATTATACAAACTCGGTAAGTGTATGTATTTCACTACCTTGGATTTAGCATAAGAATTTCACCAGATCGAAGTTAACCCAAAGGACATACCGAAGACAGCCTTTTCAGTTGATTTTGGCCACTACGAATACGTTCGTATGCCATTCGGACTGAAGAACGCACCAAGTGCATTCCAGAGAGTAATGCACTTGGGGAATTACAAGGAAAACCCTGTTTATGCTACATGGAAAGTCTAAATAAAATGTTCCACAAAATGGACAATTGGACAAATTATAATTCCTGCATAAGGAAATAGCTTTTTTGGGCCATAATGTCACACCTCAGGGAGTCAAACCGAACCCCGCTAAAATAGAAGCAATAAAAATGTTTCCCCTGCCGAAGACGGAGAAACAAATAAAAAGCTTTCTTGGTCTCATGGGTTACTACAGAAAATTCATTCTTAATTTTTCACATATAACCAAACCCTTAACTAATTTCCTAAGGAAAGATAAGTAGATCACCTTAGACGAAGAATATATCAAGTGCTTCGAACAATGCCAAACATTACTATGTAATGAACCTATCCTCATATATCCCGATTTTAATAAACCGTTCATTGTGACAACGGACGCCAGCAATGTGGCTCTGGGCGCTGTGCTTTCACAAGGGAACATCGGAAAGGATTTACCGATATGCTATGCATCTCGGACTCTCTCTAAAAGCGAACAAAATTACTCCACTATAGAGGAAGGAGTTGTTAGCGATAGTCTGGGCAACAAAGTATTTTAGGCCATATTTATTTGGGAACAAGTTCACTATAATAACGGACCATAAATCGTTAACCTGGCTGTTCTCATTAAAGGAACCAAACAGCAAATTAGTGAGGTGGAGACTAAAATTGGTGGAATTCGATTATACAATACAGTATAAAAAAGGAATACTCAACTCGAATGCTGATGCTCTCTCCCGCATAGTACCTACGCATAGTACCTAAATAAATACTTCCGATTCTAACCCATCCGACGAATCCGATCGATCTACCATCTTATCAACACCAGAAGCTCTAATTCCCATCACTAAAAGTTCGATTAATACGTTCGATCAACAATTAGTTCTACATTTGTCAAATACTCTCAAGGAGGCTAATGTAAAAGAAGAAATATTATTTGATAAAAAGAAAAGGGTAACACTTCAAATACCTAGGAAAAGAGGGATCAAAACACTTATCACCGAAACACTCAGAAAACTTTCAGGCCTAAATAAAAAAACAAATCTGTATATTCACTTCAAATGAATGCTTTGAGTACGTGCTTCAAGCGTATCTATCAATGATAGGAAACAAACCTCGGAGAACCAACCCAAAAGCTACCATATTTAGATATATGACAATCTTAACTGATTTAACTTCTTTTGAAGATCAAGAAAAACAAATCGAGTACATTTTACAAATGAAGTGGACTGTCTCGAACAGCATAAGAGTGATTACGAACTATTGTGCAATCAAATTCATTCATTATCGTTAGACAAAAAGAAAAACCTAATTAACAAATTAAATAAAACCAAACAGGTCATCCCTACGTTACAAGAAAATAAACCGGAATATATAAAAATAGGTAGAAGAACTAAGATAGAACCAACCCATAGAAGGCAGAAAATACTTCAAGACAACGGAATTACCGTATACGCCAACCGAGGAACAGCTCGCATCTTTAATGGATATATACCAAGTTACTTCACATAATTAGTTAGAGCCATACTAAAATCTAATAGACCAAATTAGTACTCAATTAAACCAACTATCCACTTTAGTATGCGCCAATAAAGTCTACTAATAATTTTAAATGACAAGAAAATAATCAGCCAATATAAATTACACAAACTGTGACAAACATTTTTAGAAATCAAACCAACACGAACCAAAAGGGGACTCATCAATGGACTAGGCTCTTTCATTAAGGATATTACCGGAAATCTAGATACCCATGACCTATTAGATATTCAGAACTCATTTGATGACGTACACAAAAACCAAGAAACACTCAACCACGCTACGAATACCGCTACTATAGTGCTCTTGTACGACCATCATTTTTACAAGCTGAACCACGTAATTGAATGCGAGCTACACAATCATCTAGAAGATTTATTAGAAATAATACAATCATCAAAGTACAAAATAATTTCGAGACATTTATTAAATGTGCAAGAATGTAGGTACATTGAACGAATAATGGAAAACAATAACATCCGCTTCCCAAATATGAACGCGATTCTCAATTTGGTCACTATAAAAGGATATTTTAACAAAACCAATATAGTATTTAGAGCATAGAGATACCCCAATTCACACCAGAAGAACAACCAAAATATAATAAAACAATTTACCCCTTTAATCCTAACGACATCAATAATATCAAAAGAGATATTTCAATTTGTTAAAAAACCATGTAAAAATATTTACAATCAGTATTTTTGTGAAAAACCCGAAATCAAACCCATTTGAAAATCATGCGAAGCAGCCATTATAATGCAAAGACCTGCAAATTGTTCCTTTCAACTCGTTTCACCTACACTCGAACAAATTGATTACTTAAGCTACGGACAACTGTACGTTCAACCATTGGAACCCTTAAAATACAACTCAACGTGCAGACAACAATCAATATACATCAGCACTCAAACACTCATAAAGTTTAAAAATTGTTCAATCACTATCAGGGACGCGAATGTTTCGTCATTCTCTACAATAGAGAAAACAGAACGAGAAGTCCACAACATTCACATTCCATTTAACGAAATAAACATTATAACCATCAAACCCGAAATTTCATTGGAGAAACTTCACATATCTTCCATAGCCGACCTGCAAAAAATGGAACTACTACACAACAACCACATGCTCCATAGTTCAACAGGGCATGCATCAATCTTTTTTATAATATCAATAATGATCTGTTTTATAACCCACAGACTTTCTAAAAGGTACAAACGAGCAGCTAAAGTTAAAACCGTTACTGTCCCACTCAACAGGACATGCACTACTCTAAGAGGGCAGGAATCTGGAGGAGGTGGAAACCTCCAAACTAGCAAAATTCAAATTAACAAGATAACAAACGTGTCGAGTTACTAAGAAGCATAAACGCAACTCATGGGAAAACAAACAGCTAAACCCACATACTGCTGACGCAACAGACATGTTGAATAAAACCCTAATATAATTACCATTGCACGGAAAATTTTCATTAAAGTATTCTTCACAAAACGACTTAAAATTTTTTTCTGATTCTTCATTGATTTTGTAAAAATTTACAATAATATTTAATTTAAATTAAATATTATATTATATTGTATGTTCTTTACCAAAACATAATTTGTAACCAGCGCCAAAGCGGATATTTGGTGAGCTAAAGTGCTAGTATTAAAATCGTTGCTTTTCCAAGACCTTTCAACTAAATGTAACGGCTTCCAACTTCCACTTATTTTGTGACAGTTTTCTTGACCTTTGTAATAATATGAGATACGTACTCGTATATGAGTATATTCTATACCAAACGAATAATTTACCACAGCGCCAATTTGTGAAATCCATTGCTTCTAAAAAATTTTCTTTGACCGAAATCTTAATACAATATGCTACATGATTATATCACAATAAGAAAAAATGTATCTGTAATCAGCGTCACAATGGTAATTTGGTGTAGTATGCTTCAGCTAGCTAAATTTGTAACATTCATCAAGACCTTTTCATCGACATGTCAATGTCACCCTTTTATATTATATAATAAATCAATAATTAGCTACTAGCGTCAAAACGTTCGATTTGTCAACTAAAGCGCTAATAACAAAATTGTTGCTTTTTCAAGACCTTTCAAATTATATGTTACATGATTAAATGGGGACGAGAAAAATTGTAACTGCTTTTAGCGCTACAACGGTAGTTTTGAACAGTATGGTGTTTCTGAAGCAATTACGGGTTTCATCAAGACCTTCTCAATGATGTATATATGACTTAATGATATATTATATGATAATTTAATAATTAGCTACCAGTGCCAAAACGGTTGATTTCCGAACTAAAACCCTGATTACAAAATTACTGCTTTTTCCAATACTATTGAAATTATGTGACACATGACTATATGGGAATAAAAAATGTTGTAACTGTTTCCAGCGCCACATTGGTAGTTTTAATAACCAAGTTGTTTAGGAAAATTGACGGAATTCTTCAAGACATTTTCAACGACAAATATTATTCTATTGTAAACGAAAAACTTGCTACCACTACCAAAACCGTGGATTTTTGAAATAGTTATTTCGAAATTGTTGTCCGATCCAAGGCTTTTCAAACTATATCAACACGAGTACATGGGAAAATGTAAAGCAACATCTTGGTATTGGGTGGTATTTTGCGTGATTTCCTATGGAAGGTACCCAACCGAAGGTATTAATACCAAAAGCTTTTCAATTCTTCGAATCAAAAATAAAAGAAGATTGGCGAAAAAAAAACTCGAAACACATAAGTCGCTATTGAGATATCATCGGTATAAACATCCATTCAACCATCCCTTTTGATGGACGTTCAAACTTTTTGCAATGCAATGCAAAATTTACGAGCTATAAATATCTTACGAGCCACGTCCTAAAATGTTCGAACTCAAGCGAAAATACACGTGATTTAAACACGAATCAATCCGAAGACGTTGTAACTGATTTAGTTTTAGATAACACAGACTTATATTTATCAGATGGTTGCACTTCGTCTTCAAATCATGAAAATAAATTTGTTGGGTTAGATGAAGATCCTGTTCGTAATAATTACGACGATCTTAGAAATAAAAAACAAAATGTTGGGTCAAAACTAAATTTATCAATATCGAGCGTTATAGAATTTTTATCGACTATTGGTGTTGCCGATACAAATATAACAATAATTTGCAAACAATTATTTAATGCGTTTGAAGAAGTTTTTTCTGAGTTGAAAGACATACTTAGTATTCCTGAAAATCAAGCTAGATTAGAAATTTTACTAAATTTGGAAAGAAAAATTATTACTTTTCTGGAAACATCATCATCCAAATATCAACGAAATAAACAAATAATGCAAGAAGTGGGCTATGTTGAACCAAGAGAAATTCCTTTAGATTTTAGATCGGAAAAAAAATTTAATACAAAGACCCAAAGGGATGAACTGGTTCAAGTACAATGCACTTTTCAATACATTTCAATTGTTAAAACAATTCAAAGTATATTTGAAAATAAATCGTTCTTTGATGCATACTGTAACGAAAATCACAATTGCACAAATGATTTTAAATCATATTGTTGCGGCACAAATTTTAAAAAACACGATTTTTTTCAGAAAAATAAAAACGCATTACAAATTCAAATATTTTATGACGACTTTGAGGTTGTAAATCAATTAGGAAGTAAAGTTAGTATTCATAAAATTGGTGGAATGTATTTCAGTCTACGTAACTTAAATACTGTATTTAATTCAAAATTGGAACACATTCACTTGGTTTCGCTGTTTTACGTAGGCGATATAAAAAGGAACATAGAAAATATAAATAAAATTTTAGAATTCGTGCGGGATGATATACAAACACTTGAAAATGTTGGAGTTCATGTAAATGATAAAACGATAAAAGGTACACTAGTTAGTGTCGTTTATGATAATCTAGGCGGTAACACTTTGCTTGGTTTCCCACAATCATTTAATACCGACAAGTGCTGTAGATTCTGCTTTTGTACAAAAAACGACTTGAAAGTTAACGTTGCTGAAATACCAAATAGTTTAAGAACATTTGAGTCTCAGTTAAAATTATTCGAAAGTAGTAATGAACATAAAGCTGGTATGAAATTTAACAGTATTTTGAATAAGCTTTCATACTATAATATCGTTGACAATGGAACAGTTGATATAATGCATGACGTCTTAGAAGGAGCTGTTCCATTTGTTTTAAAGTTTTTTTTTGGTCAGATAATTAAGAAAAAAATTTGCAATATTGTTCAAATTTCTAATAGAGTATCAGGGTTTAATTATGGATTTTTAGATAAAAAAAACAAACCTTCATCAATTAGAATCAAAAAAACTTCAATATCGCTCGGTCTCTCAGCTTCTCAGAACTGGTGTTTAATTGCATATTTGCCTTTCATTTTCACTGATCATTTGGATCAGTTAAAAGATATTTGGCCGGCTGTTAATTCTCTTCTCAAAATTATGAGAATAATATTTTCACCAATAATTTCTAAAAATGATCATCAAAATTTAAAAAATTATATTAGCTCCCACCTCAGCATACTGAAATCTTTCAATCTAAATTTGTTGCCGAAACATCATTTTATTGATTGATTGATTGATTGATTTTGAATGTACGACCAAGTTCTTAGGCTTGAGTTCCCGGATGACGCCGGGTCCACCGTACACCCTTTTTTACACATAACAAAACCGAAGGATTGGATAGGTTAGTTAAGTGGGACAGAATCGGCCCGGTTACAGACACCTAGGTATAGCCGATAGTTAGTAACACAAAGACAACACAATTCTAATCTACTAGATGAAGGATAAAGGCTTAATAGGTTAATGGATAACGATGGTATTGGTCTTCAACAATTGCTTCTTTAAAACGGCAACCTAAGAAAAAAATATTATTATTTCACATGCATCTGGAATTTTTCTGAAATTTAATTCTATTAATACTTTTCGGCTTCCTAACCAAAATTGGTTGACTCGACCCGTTACAGACACCTATGTAAAGTCGTTAGTAATAAAATGACAACACAATTCTAAACTACACAATCAGCAATTACAATGAAGCATTAATTCACAAGCATCTGTAAATTTCCTGAAATTTAATTCTAAATTCATATTTTCCGGCTTCCTAAATAATTGAAACATTTATTAATTTAATCATTCTGCAACTCCGCCACTTACAGTAGAATTTCCTGAAACCAAAGTTATTTGAACTATATTCAAAATAACTCTAAAATTCATTAGTATTTAACCGTTGAATTGGGCGAACACGAAATAGCAAAAAAAAAAAAAAACAGATTAACTAGATTAACTACCGGATTGCAGTCAAATATCCCTTAAAATATCCTAAATAATTTAGAATTCGCAAAAATTTCGTATGTTTACTAAAATTTTTATAAAACTGATGAATTTTTCCCGACGCCCATCCTTTTTCACAAGGAAACAAATACTTTTATCACTACTTTTGCACTAGTTCTGGAATTTCTTCTACGTTTGCTGGGGATATATCACATACAATTAATCTCAGACATGACACATGCGACTCGTCTATGACTTGTCACCTCGTATTAGACTTGTCATAAACGATTCATCTCAGACTGGTAACAAACGTAAATTAGTAATTAGTGTGTCGTCAATGGCTTTCCTGCTCTGTTGCCGAAACATCATTTTATGACCCATTATCCATCTATAATTGAAAAGATGGGTCCTTTAATTCATTTGTGGACGATGAGATATGAAAGCTACCATCGTAATTTTGCGAAAAGTGCTCATTATCTAAATAATTATAAAAATATTGTAAAAACTTTATCACATAGGCATCAGCAAAAAATGTACTATAAATGGAAGGACCTAGATATGTCTGATCTATTTTCTTTTGGCAAAAGACAATTAAAACACATAAATCGTTACGAGAATAAAGATTTACTTAAAGAAAAATTTAATTTTACCAATGATGTATCAATTATTAAAATAACTTCATTTTCTTTCGGAGGTTTTACATATAGATATGGCCTGTTTATTACACTTCCAAATATCGAAAAAGGTACTCCAGATTTTTATAAAATTATTGACATAGTTTCTGTGAACAATAAATTATATTTTATTTGTCTAAGATATGTAACCGAAAAATTCGATGAAAAGTATTGTAATTATGAAATAATCGAAACGAGTGGCAAAATATTAATTGGTTTTGAGACAATTCAAAATAAACAATCATTCCATAAAATTGATGTAATTTTCAATAAAATTGTATATTAAGCTGATATTGTATTTGACTTAATTTTCATCTTTTATTTTTGGTTTTGTTTGCTCCGCTATTATTTCTATGAAATTTCGATCCTCAATAGGAATGTTGCAATAGAGATGTGCTAGAGAAATAATAACAGAAACGAAGAATAAACCATTAGAAGATGAAGACTAAGTCGTTGATTTAGTTTTACACCCATATTAACAATGAACATTTTTAATTGTCAAGATTTCAATCAAGCAGCACGAAATAAGTTAAAATAAAAAAATTAAATAAAATTAAAAATTGTATATTTTATGGAAAATAAAAATGAATTAATGATAAAGAATTTGAATTATAAACTTTGTTTCAGTAAATAATAAAAGATCCCACAATCAAAAAAAATTCTCCTTGGAAAAAATTAGAACTGGCTAGTTTATAAACAAGAGTTACAGTTTATATTCTTAAAATTAAAACCCCTACAGAATTAAATGTAAACTATGACTACTATTTTTAAAACTTTTTAAAACTATCAGGGACTATTAAAAAAACTATAAAAGTTTCAAATCACATCTATTGAGTTTAATTTTTAGATAATATTTGGATAAAATTAAAACGTATATGTTTTGCTTATCAACTAAACATCTCTTAACTATAGTCTATTTTAAATAATATTAAAACCGATCGTTTCCAAGCTTAAAACTTTAATGGCATAATTAAAAACTTTTCCAAATAGATATTAAACTAATAAGTTTTTTTTTTAATACGAAGTTTATTTATAAAACCTCTAAATTTTCTATTCAAACTTAGAGTTCTGGAATTAACAACATATTTGTTTTATTTTAAAACATCAAATTTAAATATTCAAACTTTTACGAATTTTTGGAATATTTCCGTTTAGTTTTGTAAACTTTCAAAAGTTTGAAATGGGTTAAACTTTAGCTACTGCTAAAGTTAACCCAGTTTCATAGATTTGCCACTCTCTGTTTAGTACCCCACGCGGCATTGATTCCCGCAGCTCAGTCGGGTAGAGGGATCGGTGTGGGTTTTAGGGGTACTGCAGATTGTGGCCTAGATTACCGCATTAAATAAAGATACAAAAAAAAAATTGGGGGAAAGTAGGAATTGGGGTATCGGACGCCGAAGGAGTGGGTTAGCCTACCAGCCCATCGCGTGGGCAAAACTGACCGCGGTTGTATAGGTAAAATGTTTATTTAAACATTTTACCCTAATCTAACTAAACTAAAAAAAACTATCTGGCCCATAGGCCCTAATGAGTTGGTGTTAATAAGGGGGGGGGTTGATAGTGGTATGCTATCTAGGCCTGTGAAAAGAAAAGAGCCGCTTTGCGTCAACAATTTCTTTGTCACAGGCTGTCGGTAACAACCCACTATCGTTATTTAATTTGTTAATAACGCCTCCAGACCTCGAACTTACCTCACGTATCCAAGTTAAAAATCCAATTATAAATCAAAAAAAAAATTTCATGCAACAACACAAAAAAACAACAAAAACGGTCTATTTATTTAACAACACTTTATTTTATCCAAACACGCAAAAAAAAAAAAATCTAATTTTATACAACCACGAAAACTTCTTGCAAAAAAAAAAAAACTAAAAAAAATTAATTGACCACACGTTGGTCTGTCTAAACACTGACTGCCCCAAGCAAGAAAAAATATCGTACCTATTTTTGAGTTTCATAGGAAATTTTCTGCGATCTCATCACAAAAATTCCTATGAACATTGTACAGCAACGTGACATCGATTTTGCTGAGTCGATCCACGCGCAAGTATTTTTTTTTTCTTGAATCCATCCGTTGAGGAAGTACGAACAACAACAACCACAATGCTTTTCAATATTTGCATTGGTCATTGTCATTCACCTAATAAATAGATCAAGTACATTTATTATGTACATAGTCAACGTAATCAAATTACGTTGATGTACATATCTGCGTTTAATTAACTGTGGCACATATGAAAAATTCTAAAGTGAATGAATCATATGATACCACTATAAATAAAGGCAAAGAAGAAATGTAGAAGGCTGGCATGACGTTTGCTTGAATGGAATGTAGTTGAAGATATTATCTTCGAGGTCATGCCGATGAGGAAATAGATTTTGTTGGGATGGGTTGATAACGGAATTAGGTTTAATTCCGTTACAAGTTTTTATTTCAAACTGAAATTGTTTACAGCCTATATGCAGCCAGAAAAGTTTTAAAATTAGAATAAATTTTTTACCGTATATAGTAGAACAAAATATTTAGTCGTTGAATTTTTATTGTTAATTAAATATCAGAGAGTTTGTAAAATTATAAATTTTTGTGAATAAAGAAATAAAAAATTTATTAAAGTAAAAATCACTCAGGAAATTAATTCCTGAGTCGAAAAAATAAGTTTGTTTTATCCTTCGTGATATAAACTCCTTAAAAGGGGCGATGTTTGAAAGTCCAAATAGATTCGCACCGTTGAGGATGTTGGGCAATAATACCAACCCTCCAAAAGGAAAAAGATCGAAGAAACGCGAACAAAGAGATTAGGATTCGGTGGCGGTGCAGATATAATGGATTGCATGGAGTGAAAGAAAAATATCTAATAATCAAGCACGAGGAGAAGGGACAAAACCTGTCAAATTTTTCACCTTTTGGAATACTAAAAGGCGCTAGATATGATAACCAAAGGTATCATTAAAACGCAACGCTCGAGAGCTGGACAACTGCTGGTTCTGACAAAAAAATCAGGCAGCGACGGATGCATTACTGAAGGCCACATCTCTGGGGCAATTGGCCAAAATTAAAGTGACGGAGCACCCCATATTAAACAGTTCCAAAGGTATCATTTTCGGCCACGACCTAAACAGTTTAACTGAGGAGGAAATCAAAGAAGGGCTTAAGGACCAAGGCGTCATATAAAATAAAGTATATAAAATAAAGTAATGGGTAGGAAACAAATTAACGGACACAGCAGCAATTATCCTGACTTTTAATTCACAAGTATTACCGGAATATGTGAGGGCAGGCTTTATACAACTAAGCATTCAGTTGTAGATTCCAAATCCGTTGAAGTGCACCGAATGCCACAAATTTGGTCACACCAAAAAGAGATGCACAAGTAATCCTAAATGACCTAAGTAATCCTAAGAGGCACACACCAGCAACAGTTAGGAATGTCGAGTATATAAACGAGAAGTAGAAATAGTGAAAATTAAAACTGTAGATAGATTAACATTTCCCGAGGCGAAAGCCAACTATTTTCGATTATATGCAAACATCACACCAGCTAACCAGACAACATATGCAGATACACTAAAAACCGCCTTTAACCCACCAAACACACCACAAAAGCCGCAAAACAAAGAAAACCAACAACAAGAAAGATTACAACAACAACCGCAATCAAATCAACAAAGAACTTGTAATACAGCAATGGACATAAAGACAACCAAAAAAAAATGAAGCATGGCTAGCAATGAGACATTCTAATTTAACTCCAAATGGATTAACACTATTTGGAAATAACCATGTAAGTGTGCTTGATGATGAATGAGGGAAGGAGGAGAGAGATTGAGTGGTAGAGCGAATGCTGAGATCCAATGAATGCATGAAAATACCAATGGCGATATGTTGCGGAACTATTCGGGTGTTTCGGGTGAAAAGGTACAACTATCTGCCCAGACCAAGGGCTGATCGCTTCGGTGGGGTGGCGATATTGGCACGTGCCAATATCAGGCTGGTCCTTTGTGGCATACCGCGTTTCGAACACATTGAAGTTTATTACAGACAGATTAACTATTGAGTTTTCTTTTAATTCCTCCAGATGTACGCCATTAAGAATGTTGTTTGGTGTGGGTACATCAAGATCCAACTGTAATTCCTCAAGAAGAAAATCTGGACCCCTCCGCCATAAGTTAATGTAAGCGAGAGCCAATGGAGTTGTTCCACCTGACCCTATGTCTGCAGAAATCCTATTTGCCACAAACGTTTTAAATCGGTTTGGCTCCCCTCTAATCCAGCATAATGTAATAGTTGAGTCAGTCCAGGCTTAAGTCTTGATGGCATTGAGTTTCAGGGCACATTGAGTATGGCTTATGAGTTTCGCTAGTAGCAAGGCTGCGTTAAGCTCCAGACGTGGGATTGATAATTTAGTCTTGATAGGAGCGACTCGTGTTTTTGCTGTGAGTATAGGTGTGTTGTAATGTGGTCCATATTGTCAGTTGTTCGACAGCATACCACCGCCGCATATGCAAACTCGGATGCGTCGGAAAATCCATGCAGCTCAATTGATGATTCTGTTGTTGTGTCAATCCACCGTTTTTCCTTGTAGTTCATCCATCTAGCGTTGAGTATCGCTGACAATCATCCTATTAATTTGGATGAATTCGACAACAATGATCGCTCGGTTTGTTGACCATGTGATGACTGTGACCAGTTGCAATCTTGAGACATCGAACTCAATTGCATCTGTAGAGGGATGATACACGAGTTTGGTTTGTAGGATGCTTTTATTATGTAATTCGCCTGGGATATGCCCCAAAATTGCCCCCAATCAAACCACCTTCCCCCGTGAGTTCCCTTAATTCTTTTATAGTTGAAAATGCTTCTTCTAGAGTACCACTTCCAGTTAGAATGTCGTCAACGTAAAAATCCGGCGACAGGACTTTGGATGTTGTTGGATAAGTGCAGCTGCTACCATCTTATGCCAGTTGCAACAAGGCTCGTATTGCTAGGAAAGTGACTGCCACTAGGTAGCCATAGGTAGGTACCCATAGGTTTAGACGGGATGGTCTCTCCACAATATTCTCCGGTAATCTCGATCTGTCTGTACATTTTTTCGATATCTGCAGTCAGTACGAATTTATGCCGTCGCCATCGGAGCAAGATGTCCGCAAGATCCTGCAGCAAGTGGTGGTCTTCGCTGACGCATTGAACACAACTCGGAGTTTGGTTGTTGTACCGCCTTCCTTGAGCACACCATGATGTGGTATGTATAATACCTTTGAATCACATTGATTTCTTCAGGCTCCCCTCGGACTAACTCCATGTGCTTTAGATCCAGGTACTCCAGCATGAACTGATGATACCTCTGCTTGAATGATGCATCCTTCGTAAATTTGCTCTCGAGCTGTAGCAATCTGACTACGGCCATTTTTCTTGACTCGCCTAAGTTGTCCTGGCTTGATTTGGAACCCTCACCGTGTACCTTCCATCTGGATTGCGCCCCAGATTTTCTTCAGGAAGAATTTTTCAATTTTTATCTCCTCCTCGGTAAGATTTCTTTCTTCGGGAAGATTTTCATTCTCAATGAACAATTGAAATTGTTCTTGGATGTCCTTTGTTGTCACCATAGAGGTTGTTATTTGACGCTCATTGTTCCCCAGATTGCCAATTATGACCCATCCAAATTCAATGTTTTGAGCCATGGGCTCATAATGGTTGCACTTTATGATGTTGTCGGTTATTATTAACGGACAGTAATCCACTCCAATCACCAAGTCGATTGGTTGCGTACGATTGTAGTGGGAATCGGCTAATTGTATTCCTTCCAGATGCTTCCACTTACTTTTGTCAATGTTGGTTTCGGGAAGCTATTGAGCGAGCTTGTCGAATACAAAAGCATCGACAAGCATAAAAAAAGCTCCAAAAATTATTGGGCTTAGAGCTTGATGTTGCTGAAGTGTCTGTAAACACCAGCCTTGTCCCCGCCTACCGAGCAATATTCTCGTTGGTTTTTCTTTTGTTTGCATTCAATACATAGATGAGCGGCCTTTGATGATATTAAGGTGGATTGGGACCCTGAGTCTATCAAGGCCCTTAAAGTAGCGGCTTGTCCATTGCTTGTAGTTGCTTTGATTAATGCGGTGGGTAATAACACAGGTCCTTATTGATTGGTCAGAAGAGTTTGACTTATACATACTCTTGCTCGAAGACGCTGCGTTGGTGCAATACAGAAGTGTATAATGGTGTTCATTGCACACCATACGCATGTTGTAGATTTACACTGGCCTCTTTAATGTATGGTGCGAGGCAATGTACGCAAAGGTTTCAGTCCCTTACTAGAATGGCTCTGTCTAACGTTGGCATTTTCCGGAATTGGTGGAATAAATGGTGCTACGTTAGGTGTTCGCGTTGCGCTTGATTTTGTGCTGCCCATTGCTTCTAGTGACTGGAACCTTCTCTCCATGAAATCGAAATATTCTGATACTTTTGGTATTTCCCTTGGATTAGATACCGTTGACTCGTAGAGCCTGGCAGATTCTGGGTCCATTTTTTTAATCAGGATGAATGTTACAAATGACTCAAATGGTGAGCTCAAATTGAGCCGCTCTATGTTGTGTAACATTTCCTTCGCAGAGTCGGATTTCCTAACGCCCCGCATTTCCTTCCTAGTTGCAACTTGTATCGTTAGAAGTGATAACAATGAATTGAAATATTTGGCAGCCAACAGACGTGGGTTGTTGTATCCCGACTGTAGCAGGCAGGTTCCAAGCCATTTCATAATTTTCACCTGTTGTTGTTAGGTGGCTGATAAGTTGCACTGCACTTTTCTGTAAGTGCGACTTAAGATATGACATTTTTATTGTATCCGAAATGTTGTTGTTTCGGTGAAGGAGTCCAGTAAATATGACGTTTGTCGTAAATTTAGCACGTCCGATGTCGGTTATTTGATTTTTGGACATCCTGTTGTTGTCGATGTTTCTCTCTGGAGCTGTTGTAACCTGATAATCGATGCTAATGAAGTTTATCCAAACTAATCCAAAAATACAACAACAACACACTTATTGTAATAGTATTGGTGAAAGTAAACATTCAGGCGAATTTATATTAAGTAATCTAGAGGAGATGTGATTTTTTAATTGGCCTTAAATATATTCGAAAGTCATTCTAAGTATTTTCTAAGCATTTAGCATGAACTTCAGTGATACTGGTGGACTACTGAAATAAACAGAAGTGTCCCAAGCAAGTATTATGGTTTTATAATGGGTCTGACAGGGTGTTCCATGAAATTTAAAAATGTTATTATTTTAATGGGCCTTAGGCACATCATTGGACTTAGGTAAACTCAGGTTAATTGTCAGACCCATTAGAAAATCGTAATACTTGCTTGGGATACTCCTTTTTATTTCAGTAGTCCACCAGTATTTCTGAAGTTTGTGCTAAATGCTTAGAAAATACTTAGAATGCCTTTGGAATGTACCTAAGGCCCATTAAAATAATTACATGTTTAAAACTCATGGAACACCCTGTCAGACCCATTAGAAAATCGTAATACTTGCTTGGGATACTCCTTTTTATTTCAGTAGTCCACCAGTATTACTGAAGTTTGTGCTAAATGCTTAGAAAATACTTAGAATGCCTTTGGAATGTACCTAAGGCCCATTAAAATAATTACATTTTTAAAACTCATGGGACACCCTGTCAGACCCATTAGAAAATCATATAACTTGCTTGGGACACTCCTTCTTGTTTCAGTAGTCCACCAGTATCACTGAAGTTCATGCTAAATGCTTAGAAAATACTTAGAATGACTTTGGAATGTACCTAAGGCCCATTAAAATAATAACATTTTTAAATCTCATGAAACAGCCTGTCAGGCCCATTAGAAAATCGTAATACTTGCTTGGGACACTCCTTTTTGTTTCAGTAGTCCACCAGTATTTCTGAAGTTTGTGCTAAATGCTTAGAAAATACTTAGAATGCCTTTGGAATGTATTTAAGGCCAATTAAAAAATCACATCTCCTCTGGATTACTTAATATAAATTCGCCTGAATGTTTACTTTCACCAATACTATTACAATAAGTGTGTTGTTGTTGTATTTTTTGGATTAGTTTGGATAAACTTCACGAGCATGATAATCGTCACTTCCACCTTGGCCTGCAAGGTGCCGTGGAAGTCCTTTTTAAAGTACGAGTTTTCTCGTTCATCTTCGTCGCGTTCGACCATGATTTCTGTGTGTAGCTGGTCAAATTACATCCATGTGTTTTTGCAACTGGTTGGTCTTTAGCTGCAAATATTTTTTTGAGCACTCTGCGGTATCTAACGAGTACTCAATAGAAGCGATATTTTTGAATAACTGACGCATTAAGATACCTTGTTTCTTAAATAATTTATTGTTGGCATCTCCGTCTTCCGTTGACTCCCGACCCTTGGGAGGTATAGCTGAATGTTGTTACTCACGTGATTTTGAGTTTTGACGAGTGGTGATGCTAGTGACCGGTCCCTTATTCAACCGTTGACGCATATCCTCTAGGAATAGGTCGTAGCACTCCACCAGTTGTCTTCTCAAACCCCAATACGAATAATTCCAGCGGCGGGGTTGCTGCTCTAATTTGGTCGTCTATTGCCACATAAGCTTTGTATAGCAACTTTACGTGCTGTATGCGACCTTCTAAATACGTTTTGGTTTTACGTATATCGTCATCTTTGTAGTAATTCTTCCATATCTCTCTTGTTGTTTTGCCGAAAGAATTTTCTGTGTGGATGTCAATTACTTCTACATACTTGATTATGTACGCCGGTTTGAATATACAACTTCAATTTGAGTCGTCGGTAAATCTCCTCTATAAAAATGGTTTAATCGTTTAGAATTTGTTAAGCACACAGTTTTTTGAAAATGTATGTCATACCCAAATTCGTGTCTAATAAGAAAACTGTATACAAGTGCTCTTGCAATCCATGCTTTATCAAAAATATCCATATTAAGAACTAGATTATGATAAGAACACAATAACAAAAGCTTTTGCGGGGACGATAATCCATAACAAATAAAATTGGAAATATTTTATCAACAATCTTGGCAAGCTCTAGTATCGTAAAGAACCATTTCTTAAAAAAGCTTTAAAATGGAAAAATCGATTTAATATACTTTGTATCGTAGCAACTTCTACTCCCAACAATGTTTTCATATAAATATATTTAAAAAAAAAAATCGTAAGATGTTATCTGCAAATTGCAAAAGTTGTCTGCTTGTATTACACAAACACAATTTTTCACAAAAAATTTCAAATCATCTTATTTTCATGCATCCGTACATCGTATTTATGTACTCGTAATAGGACTTATACACCAGCGATAATGGAAAATACTTAATGGTGGATGAACAACAAGATTGTGAATTGATACGACAAGATGGTAATTCGATTGCATTCAAACGAAAATTTGATACCTGTGATAATGACGATTTACAGATGCATGTAAGTATCAGCTATACACCGGTTGCAACAAACCCTTATTATTTAATAACGAATTAAAATATATTTTATGTATTTTTTTATTTTTGGTACACAGGAAGGTACCATGTACATATTATGGGGACGTGGATCCGAGATACTCGACTTTGAAAACCATAATAGCATACCAGTGCCTGAGATACCGAAAAAAGACCATGGTGTAAGATTTTTACAACTGCTGCGAGCTGATTTGATCACAATACCGGAAAAGTGAGTACTCATGTTTTAATAAAGCAATCCAATATAATATTTATTTGCTGGGTGTGGATACATCATCAACCATATATCAGGCATGATTGATATATACGCTCACTCATCAATCAAATTGTTGACTTTGATTTTTATGGGATTTGGATGGGAATGTATACAGATATTTTGTGCTGTGCTTAAATGGAAAATTAATGAACCTGACACATTTATTTTTCATATAACATACAACCTACATATGTGTTATACACTTCGTGTTTTGGTATGTATGGGTGCAGGTGACTGATTAGCTGAGTCTGAGTAGAATGATTGATTTGTTGTTAAATAAATTTGTTAACACGTCGGTAGAAATGTAAGGTAATGTTAAATTTATTTCTTATACAACATAATCAACGCAGGATATGTGTTGAAAATCTAACACCACTAATAATCACCAATCTAACACTTCATCAAGAAGTATAAGCATAATTGGGCCGATCATGATGTATTTTAATTCGCGATTTGTACTCGTCACTATCCGTTTTGGATCTGAAATATAGAAATTGTTGCAACAGCAGTCAAAAGCCTTGTACTCGCGATTGAAACCTAAGCAAGATTTCCGATTGCGGCCGGGCCCATCGGCACAGTCTTTATAACACGATGGAGGGTTAGGATAGTTAGGTGTGGGTAACTGCAGCAGGGAAACTTTCGAATTTCAAAATGAAACTTTGCATACCGATTAAGTCCAGTTTGGACTTAGGAGTAAGATGTGGAAAAAATTAGTGCTAGACCAGGAGCCGGAAAAACGGGGAAAGAACATTTCAAATTTCGCCTGAAAGACGAAACAAATAAAACCCGATTTCTAGAAAGAACCAGAAATAGTTTAAGCCTAATTTTAAAATTTTCTAAAGGCGGCTAAACTGATGAAATTTGTGCCTTTCAGAGAAATATTAGTTTTATAAATTTGCATTCATAAATTGAGGAAAAACAAACTTGCCCCTAAAAGATACTATATTAAACAAACAAAATACAGAGGTAAACCGTTCAATAATGTTTGTGTTGAACAACAAATTGAACAATAGAAATAAAATGTTCTGAAATCCAAGTCATAAGCAATTCAGATAGCATATTCCTGTCAGGTATGTTCATTCGTTGATTTTTAGAACATTTTTTTTTAGAAAATTGTTCATTCAACGGTTGATGTTGTTCAATGGAATTGTTCAAATTCTGGATTAGCACAAATTTAGTTAGTATATTTTTCGGATGACAATGAACATACCTGATAAGAGTATTCTATTTGATTTGCTTATTCTTGGATTTTAGAACATTTTATTTCTATTGTTCAATTTGTTGTTCAACTATAATATTATTGAACGGTATACCTCTGTGTTTTGTTTGTTTAATATAGTATCTTTTAGGGGCTAGTTTGTTTTCCTCCAAGGAATGGTAAATTGTGGTCGTAATTCCAGACACTTTTCTTTAACAAGAAAATCAGAAACTTCTTTTGAATGCTTTCAATTCTTTTAATGTGTACAGCATAGTATGGATTCCAGACCGGTACAGCGTATTCCAGTTGAGATCGAACGTAAGCGAAATAGAGTGAACATAGGAAATCAAAACATGGCATTAACTCTCGCAATACAATTTTCAATATGCCTATTGTAAACTGGTATTTTCGACAAATGTAACACCTAGATCGATGATCTCATTAACTCTTTGCACTACTTCGTTGTTGACTTTGTATGAAGTAATTAGCGAATTTCTCTTACGATGGAAAGACATGATCTTGCATTTCTTAATATTTAAGTAAAGCGAGTTTCGATCACACCACTCACTTAATCTATTCATGTCTTCTTGAAGTTTCCATTAACAGTTCGAAAAACTTTCACGTCATCAGCAAATGTGAGCACGTTTGAGTTTTTAATTATCTCGGTTATTTGATCTATAAAAACAATAAATATCCACGGCCCGATGTGAGATCCTTGGGGAACACCAGATGTAACTTTAATAACGTTTGATTTCTCATTTCCCATTATTACAAATTGTCGCCGGTTGGATAGATAAGACTTGAACCAATTTATGTAATCTAGTGAAAACCCAAATTCGAATAAACTCCGGAGTGCTTTTTGATAGCAGATGGAATCAAATGATTTACTGAAATCCATCTCGTTTGCCCGATTTAAAAATTGGTGTAATTTTTGAAATTTTTCATTTTTCGGGAAACACCCCGATGCTCAAGGAGTGGTTGAATAGGTAACATAATGGAATTGCTACTCCTTCAGAATAGAAGAGGGTATATTGTCAAGGCCACAATCGTCTCCAAATCCCTTTAGAGCCGATAAAATGTTATCCTCATATATAACAGGATGAGTTATTGTTACTTTGGTATTGCTAGGTTGTTCGCACAATCCTCTAGTAACGCTTGGTTTATAGACTGACAGAGTTTGAGGAGCTGGTATTGTTATATGTCCTATTTGCAGGGTATCCGTCAATTGCGCGTTTATTCCTAAAGTATTTCCAAAATTGTTTTGAATTTATTTTGATTTTTCGGTGAATTTGATCGAGATACGACCTGTATTTTGATTTGAAGTAAATTTCAAATTCGTTCTATGTTGTAGAAACATTATTTTGTCGGCTTCTAACCCGCTTTTCAACATTTTGGCATACGCTTTCGACTTCCGATTTTTTAAGTTAACTGGTCTATCATCGAACCACTGAGGCTAAGAATTTTGTGGCTTACAGCACATAGGTACATAAAGTTCGAAGCCTTGCTGCATAATGTCATTAAATTTATCAACATTTTCGTTTATATCACCGGAATTGAAAGTTGTTTGCTAGTTGATGGATTCTAAGCAACTTTGTAGCCCCGCACGATTTGTTTTTTTGAAGTTGTATTTGATTGGTTGTAGGAGTTCCGAACTCGCCATTAAATTAGTTGAGTCAAATACAATATCTAAAGACTTGTGATTGATATCGTTAATTACAAAAGGTAACACGGATTCTGAAATTTTGAAAGTGTCAATGTCGTTGCTGAAGACAAGATCCAGTAATCTATCACGATTATTAGTAATTGTGTTTAACTAGTTCAAATTATAACCAAGCAGATTGTTTGGAAAAATACAATTTAGTTCCGGGTCCAGATTCCATATTATATTTGGAAGGTTAAAATCACCAAGCACAACAACTAAATCTGACGGGTTTGGTGTATTGATGAAGTTATTCAATCCATCGATGCAAGTTGCGTAATGATCACTATTTGATTGAGGTTGTATATACGCGGCGTAAATGAATAGATTGGTTTTTTTAATTTTGATTTTGACACCAATTTGTTCGACTCTCGATGGGGCTAAAGTTACTGGAGCATTCGAGAGTTTAGAATGTACTGCTATCAGTACGCCACCACCCGATTTCTTTGAACTAGTTTCGAGAGACCGATCGCATCTGTAGACAACGTAATCATCGCCAAAAAATTCACTGCTCATTATGCCGGGTTTTAATGAAGTTTCACAAATTACATAGATTAGGTAGTTTGATTTTAAAACGAAGTTACAAAACTTAGATGCTTTTGATGCCATTTTGCTGACGTTTTGATTACCACTGCCGCTACTTTAAGGGCCTTGATAGACTCGGGGTCCCAATCCACCTTAATATCATCAAAAGCCGCTCATCTATTGAATGCAAACAAAAGAAAAACCATCGTGAATATTGCTAGCATGGGCGGGAACAAGGCTGGCGTTTGCAGACACTTCAGCAACATCAAGCTCTAAGCCCAATATTTTTTGGAGATTTTTTTATGCTTATTGTTGATGCTTTGGTATTCGACAAGCTCACTCAACAGCTTCCCGAAACCAACATTGAAAAAAGGAAATGGAAGCATCTGGAAGGAATACAATTAGCCGATTCCCACTACCGGGTGACTCACGAAGTGTTACCAACTTCAGACTGTCATTGCTGTCAAACCAGTGATGACAGAGCGCTCAAATTTACCCTAATGACAGTTCATTCCATTGTTTACAAGCGTACGAAAGCATTTTAGTGGTAAATATTCAGAAAAAAAGTTGTCCGCAATGGAATTCAAGCATAATAGTGTGATTGCTCTAGATTTGACTGGAAAACCTCAGCCGCAGATTAAAACATCTGCATGTGAATAAAATGTTTGTGTATCGTACCATAAATTGTTATAACGATAATGGCAGCATTGCAAAACGCCATGGTGGTGGACCGAAACGCACTGCAACATCGCCGAATATCATTGGGAAGGTGAAGGCCAAATTGGCTCGGAATCCGCGCCGTAGCGGCAGAAAAATGGCTCGTGAGGCGAACATTTCGCTCGAACGGATGCAGCACATATTGAAAGATCATCTTGGACTAAAGACCTTGAAATTCCATAAAACGCATGGTCTCACCGATGCTCAAAAAAAAGTTAGAGTGGAAAAAGCAAAGGAGTTGTTACGCTTGCACGAAAGTGGCGATTTGCCGAATTTGGTTTTCTCCGATGAGTCACCGTTCGTTATTGAGCAATATGTGAACAAACAAAACGACCGGATTTGCTTGCCCGGTCATTCTACTAAAAATTTGGAACAACGGATTGCCACTCGAAACCAAGCGCCGCCAATGGTGATGGTTTGGGCCACCGTAACGGCCGAAAGCCGTTCACCGCTCGTTTTTATGGACCGTGGCATCTAGATAAATGCTCAGGTTTATCGGGATCATATGTTGGAGGGAGTGTTGAAGCCTTGGGCACAAAAACATTTCGGCCGCAGAGCCTGGACATTTCAACAGAACTCGGCGCCGAGTCATAAAGCGCGCGTCAATCAAGATTGGCTGAGAAACAACGTTCCGCTGTTCATTTCCACTGCCCAATGGCCACTAAATTGGGATGCAAATCCGCTAGATTTCTCGGTTTGGAGTATTTTGAAGAGCAAGGTTGAGACAAAAAATGCCAAAGTGTCGATTATCTCAAGCAACCCTTCGCCGGGAATGGGCCAAAATACTGCAAAGCCACTTTTGTGCTGCATGCAAAAGCTTTGTCGGCCGTTTGAAGGCCATAATCGCATCTAAGGGTGGCCAATGCCAATTGCTAATGCAATTCGAAAATTTTAATATTTGGGAACGTTTTTCACTTTGATTCAATAAAATTCATCAAAAAATAAAAATTCTGGGGCGTTTTGTTTTGGTAACACTTCGTGTCAGCCACCCTGTACATGGTGAGTTTTTTAACACACCGCCAGGACTCCATCTCGGAAACTGTGCAAGAAAAGGGAAACTTACTAACCCGGGAGAACCAATACCCCCGCGTGCACTCCTCGACCAAGCAGCAAAAAATAAACAAATAAACATTTCCCACTCATACAAAACCTGTCGCAAACAAAGATATGAGCAAAAATTGATTTGCATTACAGCAAAACAACCTTCTCTAAGTTCCAATATTGCCTCGCTGCAACGAGAAACAAAAATAAATAAAATCAATTCTTCGTTGACCATGCGGTGTTTAATCGGGATCAGGTTCAATTCCCACTCACATCCCTGAAACCATACACTCCACAAAACCCCGCATGAATAAAAACATTATTCATTAAAGTTCCTAATCAAAAAGTATAAACATCAGTACTGACTCCAATCAAAAGAACCCCAACCCTTTGGAGGAGCAACAGTGACGCTAAGTTGAAAGTTGGGTGATGGGTGATGGGTGAGACATTTATGCAGAGAAAATGGCTCATTTACAAAATTAACAACATTTTTTATGAGATTAGTGACATCTAGGTTTAAGTAGTAGCATTACAGGTAGTTTTGTGATAGTTTTATGTGATTGTAGATTATAGTAGCCTAGAACAAACCCTTCGAGAATATTACTTCTGAATAAATCCTGGCGAGTCTAGAATGTTCGATCGGTATATAAATACGAGTGCAACGAATATAATGAGTGAGCGATTTGGAAGATTCGGTACGCGAAAGATTAGAAGCGAAAGTGAACACAAATACGACTAAGATTATTTGTTGTGGTATGTTCTAGTGTTCGAAAATTTTGGGAAAATTACTTTGGGGATTTTCGGGAATATTCAAGTGGTGTATGTATTACGATGATATGATAATATACCAGTATAGATGTGGAAGACAAGATTATGATAGGCCGTAATAAATAAACCAGATATAGTCAAGACAGGAATCAAAACGACATCACTGAAATTAAGCATGAATTGATATATAGTAGATGATGATTGAACACGATCCCCATGAGTTTCAAAAATACAATTTGCTTTGAGCGGATAATTAAAAAACGGGTGACTAAAATAATCTCAGCGAGAATATATCCGAAGTTGATAAGGTGCGAGACATTTTGAAAGGATATCGAATTATTTTACCGTAAATATGTTAAAATAGGAATGACGGGTCGATCGGAAATAAAAACTGTTCTCAATGATTCTACGCTAGCGCATTACCGACTCTATCGTTTGTCTGATTCCCTAGTCTGATCCCTTAGTTTTCTGCGTCCCCATATTTGAGTTCAATTATTATTGGTGTCTTAATGACAACACCGCTGAGGAACATTTTCCAATGCGTTTAATCGGCGATTTACTGCGAAGACTATAACATCCAAAAATATTTCACTGGTATGGTCTTAGCCCCGGCTATTACCAAATTAAGGTCAACGAAATATGAATTTTTTATCTGTTTCTGTGGCACATGTTGGTTGCTCGCTTTCGATTCTTTTACTCCCTGTTGTGTGAGATATTAAGACGATAAGGAATATTATGAAGAAATTTGCATTTGATTTAACCAAACTACCAAAGTTAAACCGTAATGGCTTTAATAAAAGTTTCTTGAGCAGCTTTAATTCACTTTTTATATAGACACTATGGACAATAATATCACATCACCCATGGAAACGACAACCTTAGTACCATGCTGTATAAGATAGCGGAAATTTCTCAGCGGAAAATAATAATTTCGCTACTCGCCGCAAGTGGCAGCACAATCACAAAAGAGAATTTATTTTGTTATATAATTACCAGCGGACATTTTTTATCTCTTTTTTCACTAAATAAAACATCCCAGCGGAATAAAATATTAAAAGTGATCCTTAAAATGACAAATTGATTGATCTCCGAAGTAAAGGAACTCGGTAAATGAAATCTTGAAATTTAACAATATTCCGTCTTTCCGCCATTCTAAAAGAATGACGATGAAATTTGGATAAAAGTATTGATCAGGGGTCCAAAACTTAGGAAAAAATTCTAGGATCTGTTCATGCTGGACTAAACTAGGCCATTTCATAACCAATCCTTTTGAAAATTTAAATTTTTTTATCAATTTATTATCAGTTTTTGGCCAATATCTCAAAAACTTCCACTAGTAACCAATACTTTCGATTGTTTTTCTAATAGCTTAGGTCATACTGAGACTACGAGGAAAATTTGGGGAAAATTGATGGATTAGAATTTTCATTATAATTTTTTGATTTTCTGGTAAAAGAATTGGTTACTAGTGGAAGTTTTTGAGATATTGGCCAACAACTGAAAAAACTTAAATGGCCGCAGAAAATCAAAAAATTATAGTGAAAATTCTAATCCATCAATTTCCCCCAAATTTTCCTCGTTGTCTCAGTATGACCTCAATTCTCTTTTGTGATCGAGCTGCCACTCGCGGCGAGTAGCGAAATCTCTTATTTTCCGCTGAGAATTTCCGCTATCTTATACAGCATCTTAGTACCTATCTCTTATGGTCAGATGAATAATTCAAAACTTTGTGAATGTAACTCTGTAATATTGCTAAATGGGCATGAATGCTGTTGCATTTACTCTCTAGACAGTTTACAAAGATATTCATTCTTCGTCCTACCGAACAAATTATTCCATTTAAATGTATTATCATAATATTTTTCATCTTCCAGAGACTTCGAAAATTTCATCATAAAACTCGAAAATGTAACGATCCCCTCCAAGGACACAACCTATTGGTGTAAAATACAAAAACTAGACGAAGTATTCCAGCACAAACATCACATCGTACAATTTGCGCCGATTATCGATAACACCCAGTACGTACATCACATGGAAATATTTCATTGTGACACCGGCGCCAATGTTGAAATTCCACTATACAACGGAGACTGTGATACTCTGCCGGCGGAGGCAAAAGTATGCTCAAAAGTGATATCACTTTGGGCAATGGGAGCGACCGCATTTACATATCCACCCGAAGCTGGCCTTCCAATAGGTGGTCACGATTATAACCCGTATATTCGATTAGAAGTGCATTTTAATAATCCAGATGTGGATTCGGGTGTGATCGATTCGTCCGGTATTAAAATTCGAACGGTGCGTAAGTTACGGAAATACGATGCTGGTATTGTGGAACTTGGTTTAGAGTATACGGATAAAATGGCAATTCCACCGGGACAGCAAGGTTTTCCACTAAGCGGATACTGTATCGCGGAATGTACAAAAACGGTAAGAACGCAATACTAAAATTCCTTTTCTGGTATACATTAATTATTAATATTTATTTTTAGGCCCTCCCCGAAAAAGGTATCGTCGTCTTTGGATCCCAACTGCATACACATTTGCGTGGCACACGCATTATAACCAGACATGTCCGCGGCGAAACGGAATTGCCCGAACTAAATCGTGATGATTTCTATTCGCATCACTTTCAAGAGATTCGACAACTACGGCGAAAACCTGTTGTTCTACCCGGAGATGCGCTCGTCACAACATGCTACTACAATACAATTGGTTATGTAAATGCAACGCTGGGCGGATTTTCAATCAAGGACGAAATGTGTGTGAACTACATACAATATTATCCGGCTACAGAATTGGAATTGTGTAAAAGTGCGGTTTCAGAAAATACGCTCGACGAATTTTTCATATATGAGAACAAGTAAGTAATGTCAGCGTTGAAAAATACTAATTCATGGTATTAAGGTATACTCAGTCTTCTGAAACCCAAGATCTAGAGTTGATTGAAATAATTTAAATCAAACTTGTTCAGTTTATCACTGCGGCCGATACCTTAACTAAAAATTATTTTTATTTCTTCCCAACCAACAGAAATACGGGCGACGCACGTTCAGAAAACTACAAAACATTAGAATGGGATCAACGTTTAGTCAGCCAATTGTACACGATGTATATTGATGAACCGCTTAGTATGCAGTGCAATCGATCGGACGGCAATCGTTTTCCAGGTTTCAATTGGGAAGATGCTCCAATAACGATGTTACCAATATTACCACCAACCAATCAGCGAGCATGTAGAACAAGGGCCAGCTACCGGCCACCGTTGGAGCAAGGAAACTGTGATTTAATCGGCGAATGTATTTATTAAGCGGACTTATGATTTAATTTTCTATGCGAATTTTGTAAAATAATTTTCTCTTATATATACGATAAGTAATCTTAAGGAATAGACATACGCACTGTACTTTACAACATCAACGACATTGATCATTTCATCAGCCAAATATCATTAGCAAATATATATTTATTCATTATCAACGTTATATCGTTAACAACAAAAATTATATTGTTACAAATAAATATTTTCAAAATATAAAAATTTGTTTAATTAAAAGGAGCCTAAAATTGCACGCTCGAAGATGTAGCACCAAATGCCTCGCTTTACCTATATAGAGATAGGAGAGAATACACCATGTAGCACGGCTGTTTATCTGGATATCAAGCGATGCATGGTTTCTACTGTTCCAAACTCCTAACGGAAATTAATAAAATTCTTAACTGTCCACGTCCTTAACCGCTGTCACTTGATACCTGCCACAATAATCAGATACACAACCGGAAATACTCATTTTGGTCCTGAAAACACGTATTTGAAGCTGGCCCGAAAACCATCCAGAAAAAGGCCTTTTAATAGAATTATTTCCGTTCCCGCTTAATTAAAAAAAAAGGATTCCAGCCGGAATACAAAATAACCGTAGATATCACGGATGTGACATTTGCTAAAGGGTCAAACAAATTAATTGGAAACTTGATAATTAATTAATTAGGAACTTAGGAATTCGATCTCCGACTGCTTTAGATTCAAGGTAAACCAAGTATTATCAGAAACTGAACTTGCAAAAGGAGAACTAGCATTGCAAGTAGCAAGACGATTTGAACCATTAGAATGGTTGTCGCAAATTACCATCACAGCCAAACTTAATTTACAAGAACTTTGGACCACAGAAATAAAATGGGACGACAAGGTTCCTAACGATATTACAGCAAAGTGGGTGAAGCTGCAAAGTTCGGTTCTCTCGAAGTACAGCTTGAAACCCTATCAATTCACCACGTTCGATAGAAACCGTATCTTCAGTCAAACAAAGGTTATGTTTACACGGGTTCTTTGATGCGTCATAAAGAGCATATGCGGCTGTCATATACAGCCGAATTGAATTGTCAGATAAAACAATTGTCACATGGCTATGGCCAAAACGAGGGTAGCACCTACCCAAATTAAGTAAACGTTTACGTTACCACTTCAAGTGCAAGCGGCTAATATTTATGCATGAACAGAGTCTACCATTGCTTTGGCTTGGTTACAAAAACCAGCGACAAAATGGAAAACGTTCGTCTCTAACCGGATATCCGAAATTCAAACACCACCGAAACCATGGAAAAGTTGAATACAATTATTGATCTAAAACGGACCACAACTATTCTTGACGTTCTCAATGAGGAGGCTGCATCTGAGAATGCCATAATCAACCTCATTGACCGCAAAAATCAGATTATTTATCGTATCTAAGATCAGTAAAAATCCAGCGTGTTCTAGTGGAATTCGAGCAATAGAACTCAGGACAACATTAACCATATAATCGCAAGAGTCGTTCATCGTGTTTAAGGGATCAACAATCAATTAAGAAGAAGAGGAAGATTCAAAAATTTGGATCTCCCTCTCCTAATTATTAATTGGACACATGTGTCCACACTACATGGCACCAATGCATTAACATTAGCATTTCTCCGGAAAAATTTCGGGATAATAAGGGGAACACAAGAAGTACGGAAAATCATATTCAAAAATGCATTGTCAGTTTCCGATTTCAAAGTATAAACGTACAGAACGATTTAACCGGTCCATTTAAGATACGAATCTCAAAAGGCAGAAGAAATAAGACCTACAAGGGATACATTGCGGTCTTTTAATGCCTTTCAGCAAATATTGTCCACATATGCAGTGGTAACGGTACGAACTTCATTAAGAGGCACACAAACTTATAATCCAAAACCAACGACACTGGGAGAAGAGTATCCAGGATCATTTTTCAATGCAAAGCATTACATGGTACTTTATACCTCCCGGCGCTTCACGTTTCAGAGGATGGGAGGCGCTCGAAAATCACTGAAACACCACCTGTGTCGAGTCGTTGTAAGTCAAACAGTTACGTATGCAGAAATATCCACAACGCTATGCATGATCGAGGCATGTTTCAATGCAAGTCCTCTGTGTCCTCTATCCAACGATAAAGATAATAAAATGAACTTCGGGACATTTTTTCTAACTTCAGGACATTTTTTAACTAGTAATGCTTTACTGGCTCCTCCAAAAAATGATTTGTTAGATAAAATCCCAGGTATATTGACCAGATGGGAGGTATAGTAAATCAAATGCACCAACAGTTCTTGAAAAAATGACACCACGAATATCACAGCTTCAACACCGAAGCAAGTGGAAGATTAGACACTCAAACGTAACGATGGATGACTTAGTGCTGATAAAAGAAGATAACTTACCAAGGTTGACCCGGGTAAAGAGAATCTTGTAAGATCAGCCACGATTTCCACTATCAAATGAGAAATTAAACGTAGTAGAAAATTGTGTAATCTGCCAGCCTTAGAAGATGAAAGTGAGAGGCCATGAACTGAAGAAGAAAGCAAGCAAACTTTACGAAGCAGTTCAGGCTGCGTTCGAAAGGCCGCAATAGCATTTGTTTAAACTCACCCCACCAAGTTGCAGATGTATGAGTTAGAAGACACAGCTTACCGCATACTGGAATTTTTCAAGACATCTTGGTCCAACAACTCCAATTACAGTTTGACAATATCAAAGAAGACAACAAGCTACTTGGAACCAAATCGAAGAGACATCGCATTCGAGGAGTTGGAGACCCAATTTGGACACTTCTAAGTGACACATTTGGCATCTTATCTGAACGAGAAGTTAAAAATTACGAACAACATTTTAATTTAATCGAGCAGAATGAGAAACATCTCCTACAGTTGGCAAAGGATCAGACATCCATTATAGATAACATCATACGTTTATTTAAGCAAAATAATAATTGCACCATAACCCATCTGAACAAACTAGAAGAACATCAGCAGCAAATGGATTTGGAATTGAAGCATCTTCAGGAATACAATGCAAAGATGAATCAGAAGGATATTATCATAATTGACATTCTTCAGCTGATGTTAATATTGAAATATATGCAAGACACACCGCAAGCCTTGCCTCGATCTTCCTTGCCGCACACAGCATGTTCAGCATAACGTGAACATGCTGCGTGTGGCAATGAAGTGGATGTGGCACTTGCAACAGCAAAGCCATAGCCATACTATTAGAAAAAGGTGGAGATAAGGGTCAATTACTAATTATTAAATCCCTGGGCGAGCTGTAGCTATGAGGAAGGGGGGGGGGAGAGGTTCACAGGTGCCGGATAGTGGACGGCCTTCATGTAGCTAGATTAGCAACGGTGGTAGTGGTCAATCTAATACTGGTAAATGGAGAGCAAATTATTTGCAATATACTTGGTGTAAATCACCATGTTGCTAATGACAAAATCGTCAACCAATTTACAAATTGAAAGCCTGATATTTAAATTTTCTTCAAAATAAAATTAAATCGCAATAAAGAGAATCGGACTTGCACGAAGTTGGTTTTTACTTAAAATGCCGGTAATGGTAAGGATTCTTGCATATTTGATCTCGGAATTCAATATATGTTGCTTCTTCGAATTCTTTAGATGTTTTAAAATTTCGGCCACTAACGAAGAATATATACTGTGAAGTTCATGAAGAGGGCTACGATTTCAAAATCATTCATCTGGAGCTTTAAACTCCACTCCATCGCGCTAAACAAAACCGTAACACCGTAATTTTCCTCCGCTTTAGTTAGTTTTTTTGGTACAACACATATCCGACATAATGACGTTCTATCAGGACTGCGGTGTAGTCATCAACAAGACTTACAGTTTCTCAAAGGCTGATTGATCAGCTTCCGTCCACTGAAAATCGGTCCCTTTTCAACAAGTTCGTTATGGAGGTAACATCAGCATAATTAGGGATAAAACGCTGATACCAGCCCGGCATTAGTAATAGTCTTCTGGTCTGTTTTACGGATAAAGAAGAGTGAAATTGGCGAATTGCAGATACCTTGTCCGGGTCAGACTTAATTTCATCCTCGCTAGCACTAGCAGTATTTAAACGGCTTAGTAATAACCAACAATTAATGAGAGAGTATAGGCATCCTTTTTAGACAGCTTTCAATTTCAGGGAGACCAGACAGAGTTTTAGTTTATTTGGCTTACGAATCAGCACGGTCGAAGAACGCCATGAAGTATTACTCTCTTCTAACTTCCAAATCGAGCATGCGATGTAGCTGTGCATACAGAAGATCCTGTACAGCCAGCCGATGATATCGAGTAATGTCTTTGTTTGATGGGAAAGGAACTTTCCACGTTCATTTGGTGTCCGAAAATAGGGTATGTTGGTTTTCAGTTCGCGATAGGATTAGACGCCAGAAGCGGTTCGTTTAATATTTCCATATATTTATCTAACGTCTACTTACTTCTGTGCCACAAATTTATTAGCTTATCAACTTCATTGTCATGGTGAAACATTTCTTTCAAATGGAAAGTGAGTTCTCTTCAATAAAAATGTAAATTACAAAACGTCGCCGATGAGGAATAGCACAGAGAGAAAAGACAACATCATCACTGCGTCAAGCAACCATTGCAACAGTTAGTACAAATTTGGGTGACCGCTTAGAAACGCAAAGTAGAATACGTAAGCACGGGATGAAATTAAATCACATATCTCCCGGAGTGCTAGGTATGCCTCATCCCAACAGATCTGGGAGCTAGCTGGCTAGGGATTCAAAGGAAACATCAATCATAAATCTAAATACAAAAACTGATTATGTAATCTCAGAAATGAGGCGTTCAAATCCCCTTCTATGGGATATACCCGACTGAGTGTATATAATTTAAACACATTTCACTGCCAGTTCACTGTCTTGATCTTGGTAATATGGAAAAAAGACGAAGGTTACGATATTCAACAAAAATGCAAACGATGATATGTACGAGTATACGTAAGTGGTCTGGAGTGTTGCCGCTGCTTAATAAATAGGATTTCCGTTTGACTATTAGTAACAGGACAGGATCTGAATGAATACCGTCTAAAATTTCCTCTGGCTTTTTCAAAACCTGTTAGCCCAGTTTAAGATAAAAAATTTCTGTGGATCGAAACTTAATTTTGGTCGTTGAGGTCCACTTAGAACTCAAAGGTACTCGTATATCATGGCAGAATTGCTCGCATTTGCTCGCATTTCCAAAGCCATTCTACAGCTTCTAGGAGTTGGGGATAATTAGAAGTGAGTCAATATTATTTTTGTCGCAATTGGGGCATTCACATTTTCATCGGCTGCTAGGTAGATAAAGTTCAGATGATTTTCCGGGCGTTATGGTTGTTAGCTGGTACGCCTTTTTTATAACTTCGGCTGGATTCACCCTTTATAACATTTTCTGATATCGTTAGTCATCAAAATGCACTTCTATATGACTGTACATTTATTTTATATCAGCTGCTGAAATACACACGTTCCATTTGGGGTTTATCGTAGGATTAATGTGTGATTGATATATTGAATCCTAGCCAGGTCCAAGGGCTGGTGGAAGGAGCATACTGCATGATATTTTAACCCTTCCATTTTATGCGGTTCCTGTGCGGTCATCCAAATTTTTACTAACTAAAGCAGCGGTTGCTTAACGTTGATGTTGAAATTGTGGTTGATCTCGCTCTACCACGCTTTGGAGTTGGATGTGGTAGTTTAGTTTCAAAAACCTTACCTTGAAATCATAAATAATCGTGTAAGGATTTATCATCCCTATCTATAAGCATACGGGATGATCGTTTTTCTTTTCCAGTATGAAATAAATACTGTTCTCGTGCGGTTACCCAAATTTGTACTAATTAATCTCACTAGAGATGCGATGCTTGACATGGATGGTGATGTTACTGTCGTTTTAGCCCGCTCCACCACTACCCTCCACCCCCCCCCCCTATCCCTTCACCTCCGCCAGTTTTTCGTCAGCCATGAACTTCTCCGCAATATGACAATTTTATTCCATTAGCCATAATTCGTATGATCCTATATAAGGCTAATTATTCCTTTTAACTTGCAAACTTATTTGTGACTGTTACCTCGCATCTCCTATTTATCTTCCTTCTGGCTTCTTTAGTTATAAATTAAGCCTGCAATCCAGAATCTATTAGAACTCGTACAAGCTCTTCCTACCTCTTTCCTGTTGCCATTTTAACCATGGCTGTGCCGAACAGAGTTCCAGTTAAGTGGCCTTGTTTATTTCTTATAGGTGTGTTGTCATTGTACATTGTTTGTGTGCAGCAAAGTAAGCATCGTATCCCTTTTGAGTAGTAAATGTGATGTTGTTCGAAGCACATCTAACAGAGATTATTTTCTGGTACAGTTGTGAAAGATTATAGCCTTGCTTACACATTATGCCGATCTTCTTAGTTTGAGTGTGAAGTGTCTTGACTCTGGGTGGTTGATGGATGGCTGCCTCAAGATTACGTTTGGTTTTAGGTCGCGGTGCAATTTTTTATTACTTGTATACATTCAGATTATAAGTCGTACAATGACTTCAATGCTGCTGCTGATTCCTAAGTACCATTTGTTTTGATATCGATTTATCATCTGTTGCCTCAAGGTGACTTATGAGTCTACCTTCAATCTATAAAGGGATACGATGCTCGTACCAGTTTCGTTGTTTTGTTAGTGTAGTAATTGTTTCTCGTCGTTCTGTTCTGAGATGACTACTGCTGGGCCCACTTCTACCGTTACCTTTTGTTTGCATTTTAAAATTCTCGGAACCGTTTTCTGTTTTTCCCCCAAATTATGCCACCTTGCAAACTGCAAGACCGTCTTAACAAAATACCGGTCAGCGAGAGAAATGTCGGTCGAACGCTACTGGGCTTCCAGACCAAACCTTCAAAACTACCAAAATAAAGTTTTACTCTTATTAAGGAGAAAACCTCATGTCCCAAGCTTAACTACTATCATTAAGCAGAATTGAATTGCTTCCATTTCTAAAAGTCGTAAGTCGTGATCGTAATGCTTACACAATTAGGTCCTATACGGCACGATTTATCGTAGAAGCAACCACGCAATGTCAAGATATCAGGTATACTTTGTATAAAAAATTTACACTGTGGACTTACTTTGTTTCGAAGACGTTCTGGCGGGCGAATGGGAAACTTCCATTTATATAGTGAAGAAACAGATACCTGAGTTAACTATAAATGGCACACCAATGAATTGAAATATCAATGAGCATTCGTCGAAAAGCACTTCGCCTTAAACTAATTAGAATTTCGATTAACAGGACGAAGCAGACCCTGCAGCAGTGCAGTTGTTCGCATAACAACTTGTCTAGCATGCCAATTTAGTCGCCAGCAAAGCAACCGTCGTCCAAATTTTTCAAATTTATTTTTTGTTTAAATCCATCTAAAATGAAGCCAAATAATGAGAGCAAAAAAAAGAATCTACAGTACGATGAGTGGTTGCAGCAAAAACTGTATTAAATCCGGATTTCAAAAATGGTAAATTCGCTCTAAAAACATTTTTCTATATACATCCACAGTGCTAAGCAAAAGGCTGAGAAGTTGTTGCAGCAACAGAAAGCGGCCGAATTGGATCAGATAAAACGACTAACTGACGAAAAGCGTCGAAAGGAGCGGGAAATCCGTTATCAAGATTGGTATGAACGAAAATCGCATGTCAAAAAGACAAATGAAGGGATAACCAACGAATTGAAAGGTTTGAAAAAATTCTACAGTACTGACTTAGTCAGCCCAGAATCCAATTTTAATGCATGGCTGAAGAAAAAATCTAGCGAGCAAAAAGGTAAGAATCTTATTTATTTATGTTCACTACGGCTGCACTAAAAAACTTTATTCGTTTACAAAATATTTCGGTAGCCAATGAGCACAAAAAATTACTCGAGCGGAAATTAAAGGAAGACCAGCGAGAATCAAGGAAACGGGCCGCGCAAGAAGCGTACGAAAAATGGCTCCAACTAAAAAAGTAACGATTGTAAACTTTTAATAAATTGCTTGTGTAATTTCTATTTCAATCATTACAGTTTGGAACTTAAACACCAAAAATTAGTGGAAAAGAAGCAGCTCGTGGTAGACGAAGAAATGAAAATTAGTCATCGCGGTTACCAGTCAACCCGAAGTGAAATAACGTATTCCGCCATGGAGAAATTTAAAAATAAACGTGCATGGGCCGATAAGACTGCCAGTACCGCATTTATAATGACCAGGCCGTTAATGGAATATGAAGAAGAAAACGAACAGGAACAGGAAAACAGCTGTAACACTTATCGGAAATCGCCTAAGCTGCTCAATTCCTTCCGAAAAAACAAAAAGAGTATAGCGATTATCAATAAAAGTAAGAATACATTTTTAGGCAACCCCACGACCGTAATCATTTTCAATTCTATTTACCTTATTTTAGATTACCAAAAACATGGACTGTACCATCCGCCAAAAAAACGATTTTCCAACATTGCAAGAAAATATAAATCTCCACCACTATCCGCTTAATACATTCAAAAAGCTTGTTTCCATCCGTTTTTCGTTTTATGTAAATTTTTTTATTTATTTATAATTTTTTTTTATACATTATATTTAGATAATAAATTAACATTGAATACAAATCGATCCGTCAGCATTTGCTAGTTTATGTAAAGCCCATTTTAATAAATAGTATCAGACACTGCGCTTTTCCAATTAACCCAAGTTGCAGTAAATTACAAGACGCTAGCTAGTACCATCTATCTTTTTATCGTTCGACGACTGATAAAACTCAACAAAGCAAATACGAGTCAAACAAACTTTTACTAATGTTCAACTAGGAACTGAAAGAGTACTACCTTGTTGAACCTTGGCACATGCACACAATTCGCCCTCTGTCTTCTTTACAAATACCCTACAACATACTGTCTTACATATATCGGGATACTATCACTCGAACTCGTACGATACAATGATTTGTGTAATTCACATTTTGGTGCAGTTATCTCGAGTGTGGGATGGAATACATCTTGAATCACATACGAATCCAATAATGATAATAAATACTAGTCGATAATTTGTGTATTCAAAACGTCTTACCTTACTGAAGCATTTAGAAAATTAAACCTAAACGATTTTCATTCAAATTTTTTTATGTTTATTAGGATAAATTAAAACTAGAATCTTAAAGCTATAAACAGTTTAAATTACCGAACATACGGATGAATTTGATTCCCTGACTTGATATTAGTTTTGATAGATGAGGGTGCTTTACCCATTTGTCCACCGGGCGACGGACTCACCGAACCCATCGGAACTGGAGGCCGAATCGATGGCGGTACCATCATTCCGCCTTGACCGGCTGGCCCACCAACCGCTAAATTCACCTTTAAATTTTTACCCATACCAACAGCGGCCACAAGTGCATGTGTATCAGTCATACTACTTGTTTGTTGTACACCAGCCCGCGAAGACGATTCAACTTCCCATTCTTCACGTGCCTTCACCACCATATCGTAAACGTGCGATACGATTTTTGTATACTGTGCGATTAATTTTTCTTGTATACCACAAGCGGCCGCCTTTTGTTCGTGCTGCAGTATTCGCTGTTCGGCGGCTGGTTCAGGTTTGGTTCGCAAATAATCTGGAACTAAATCGTGCCCGAAGACGGGAATTCGACCTTCTGTCAGCTGCCACAAGGCCTCATCTCGTTCGGGGGACAACATTAACGGAAGCACAGTCAAATTACGCAGAGGTGGTCCCATTTCATGTGCTAGGATTTTTGTTAAACCGGTCAACTAATAAAATACAGAAACAAAGAAAAATCAATTCATACAAATCACCAAATAATCAAAGGAACTTACATGGCTCGAGATTAGGGCGAAATTATCCAAAAATGTTGGCCAATGGATTAGCTCGTACTCATTCTCTAATTTATGGATCATAGCGCCTATTGAATGTTTCAGATCATTTAAACGATTTATTATTGCCTCAAGCAAGGCTTCTAATTGTTTTTCTTCTCGCTGCATTATATTTTTATTAAATAATACACGAAACGCTAACAAATTGCAAAAAACCGTGTGCAGTCTCAAATTTTAAGTGTCAGACGAAACGATATGTCAAAATTTGTTTATTCGTCTATAGGCGACATCTTTATTGGAACTTGAAAATCTATTTTTTGTTTGCTCAATAAAAGCAACCTTTTATTCCAAGGTGCAAACCTTTAAATTGAGCAATATTTTGAGTTACCGATTCACTGCATTGCCGTCATACAGTCGACGAGGGTAGATAATTTTTGAAATAAAAATTTGTTGGTTAAATTAAATTTGGTCAAAGAAAAATGATTGAAAATTTTGAGAGCAAAAGTGCCAGGTTATTGGCTTTAAATAATGAAACCAAATGTTCCAATAAACCACTGATCTAAGTAATCTAAGGAAACCAGTATTCGTAAAATTAATCACTATAAAATTCGTTACGGCCCGACAAAGTTTACCGCTAGCTAGGTGCCCTCCGATCAACTCTAGCAGTCACTAAAAATTTATATTGCTAATCATGGATTTAAAATACACGACATCACCGAGATACTGAATTCGTTCCTCCGTGCACCGTGGTGGTCGTTGAACTGTTGCTCCATTTTCGTATTACAATCGTCACACAGTTTTTCGAGAAGCTTAATCAAAACCAACTTGCTCTATACATCATGTCCAATAATTGGGTAACCAACTACAGTACGACAGCCCATTAGAAATTATCGCAAGATTTGTCTATATTTCCTTCCTCCTTCAACTTAACGAGTCCTTAACGTACATCCTCCGAAAGCAGTCAAACTTGATGTTCGAATTTTTCCAGTGAAACGTTCCTTTCTAAATGCATTACAGGTGACCAAGTAAGAGAACCATCTTGCGTAATTGACGTGAATGTGGGACCAACAGATACTTCTTTTTTGGATCCAAGAACTGCCAACAATGGCTAGTGGTCAGTACATAGGTCAAACTTTCGGCCGTAAATAAAACGATGGGATTTCTTAAGTGTTCAAGCATAATTTTCCTCCGTTTGCTAAATGACGATGCTGCATACTCCCCTAATAGTCTCCCATTCCGTAACTGAATCATAATGCGAAAATCGGTTGGCAGGACACTTTTCACTTTTTCGAAAGCTTCCTTACGAGCAGCAGTCGCTTTTGTTTTGACGTCTTTGAACAAAAATTCTTCCAAAGGCTCTCGCAGTAATTCAATTTTCTCAAATTTTAAAATATCGTTCGCATCTCATTAGCATGGTGTGGCCTAAGTAGCAAATCGACTTTTGACATAAAGATCCGTTAGACCAATTTCGCTAGCGTCGAGTTTGCACCATAAACTGTACAATTCCAATTTTAGGAAAGCACCATGCGAACTTCGCAAAGATGTTAATCGATGTCGGACGTCGATACTGATTAGGTTTAAGTGCAGCGTTAAGGCCCGTCGAATAATCAAGAGTCATACAAGTTCCTCCGGTTTTCAAAAAGACAGCAACAACAGGCACGGCTGAGTTTTGATATTCAATTGGCTAATCTACCCCTAAAAACTGGATTATCTGCAACTCGTTCTGAATTGCTTGTGTGCCCGCATGCGGTACAGACCGCTGACGACGGAAAACCAACTGTACCCCTGGGTCTAATTTAAGAGAAACCTTCAATCTGGTACATAAGCCCAGAACATCATCAGTGAATACAGAGGGAAAATTCGCCTAGACTTCCTTGTCAGCGACAGCTTTCCTGTTGCTTACTGTTGCACGTTGGTTTCGCACTGCAAATAAATGTACGTTGATAATCTTCAATAGTTACACTCAATCGCTGGCAAGAATATTCAAGGCGCAGTTTGCAACGTAGATCTATCTATCGGTCTCGCGATCTCACAAAAATTCAGTTTAGTTGGAAAACTGCCAATTATACCGAGATATTTACCAGTTGCGCTGTTCGCCTATTATTCGGGCGGACTCAAAACTGGCATCCCTATAATACCTACCAGCTTGTTCTTAAGATGATCGTCCAATCTGAACCCGTATCGAGTTGCAGTGTTATTCCGTGGTTATTGATGTCGGAATATTGCGTGTTGATCTTAACTGAATCGCCAAAAATTGGTTTTCGCTTTTCATTTCGTTTGGCGTTAACGCGAGCCGTTGACTGGCAATATCCGCACTTGTGCTTGTGTATCTTATATTCTTGCCATTTTTGGTGCTTAAATGAGCAGTTTCGATGGAAATGGAGTTTGCAGCACATTCAACATGAGAATTTCAATCCGTGCGGAATTTGATCCGAGCTTTTGTCTTGCATGTTTTGGTTCCATTCTGAGTACTCCCGGGTTTCTAGTACTTCTTTGGCCGCATCTAGACTATAATTACCATGCTTTTAAGATGTTGTTCACTCGCTCACCAATATTAATCAGCTTCCGCAAGTTTGTTTTTTGTCGCACGCCTACCCCTCTTTCCTTGTACTTCGCAACTAACTTTGGCAGTAGCTTCCCCAAATTGATGGCGTGATGAGATTTGTCGAGACCTTGCTCAAAGAGCAGGACTTTTAAATTTTCTGCAGAGCATTTTGTGTATCAAATTTTTCACGCATCGAATTGAGGCGGGCGGCATCCGCTTTGTAATTTTTATTTTCTGAGAATATCGATTCTTTCGCCAGTAAATGCATTCTCTTTGCCAGCAATTGTCAGAGTTAGTGTTTTTGCAACAACATCATATAAGAAATTGTCCCAAATCCTTGACGGGCGAATATCCTGGCGCCAAGTTTTCATTTGCAAAACGCTCCAACACTGGCTTCATTTCACCTTTTCTCTGAGATTCCAATTGCATTTGTTGCAATTCGCAAGACATTATTTTTTACCTAACTGCATTTGTGGCAGTAAGCTCTAAATTAGCTCATCCATTTTTACTAATATGTACCTGAAATTGTTTTAAGGTTATGTGCCTTATACGGATCGCGGGTTATTTTTGTAACTTGTCTGACTTTTTTTTAAATACGCAAGCTGGTATATCCTCGCTGCCACCGTGGTAAGACTACTATAGGAACACAAAATATTTTTCAAGTTCACAAAGTTCACAATCCGGGAATTGGATAGAGAGATGCAGTTCTTTTCCATCCTTATTAGAAGTAGACAACCTGCCATCAGCAAGACACAAGATTTCAAGTCGATAGGAATCAATTTTGACCCAAGTTTTATAAAGTCAGGCTGTTCCTCATAGACTATTGATTTCTAGTGATAGTGATACTGATATTGATTGTGATTGTGACTGTGTTTGTGCATTGTGAATTGTGATTGTGCATTGTGCATTGTGAATTGTGATTGTGACTGTAATTGTGTTCTGAATGTGGTGTAAACCTCTCAGAATTCAGACGGCCCTAGATTTGGTGGTGATTGATATATGCTACTCCATAGCTTTTGGGGCAAGATTTGAAAAAGAATCACATTTTAAGTAAGCCATCTCAATGGATCGTAGATCTTAGATGCTGTATCAAATTCCAAATAGTGTCTAAATTTTATTGGAAGAGTCGGTCCCGTTAGTTTAGGAATGTCTTGGACATTTCTATTGAGATTGGAGACCTTATAGAAGTTACCATAGTTTGAATCGTGTCACTATTCCTGATCGATGTCTAATACCACACCTTCAAGATTTTTCTTATCAATTTGAAGGATGTTCAGATTTTTCCACATTGGATCTTGTCCAAGCTTATCATCAATGTATTAGCTTCACATGAAATTAAATTTCATCGTCTTATTGTTAAGGCAAAAGACGTTTTACCTGAAAGAGCGGAAGTACATATTTTACCGATATCCATCACATCTCGGGCATTAACAATGATTTTACTGCCAAATAAAGTGCACAAGCAGTTCCATGTGTTACCATATTTAATTTTAAATGTCTCTAAAGCTAGCAGAACCCATCCAGCAGAACATTACAAGATACTCCATTAAAAAATGTTGGGCTCCACTCGTTGTTAACCAAGCATGAATTTATTTAATTCCGATCTAGCAGAACTAACTAACTCTTGACCAAGTTTCGAGTTCAATGTATTTAATGGAGCTTTTTATTAGGACATAGTGAGCCTACAATTATTTGTATTTGTATACGGCAGATCAATTGACTTTTGTCGTGCGTTCTAGTTTCGGTTTTGGTCTGATTTTCGATGTGGAAGCTGCTAGCTTTAAACTAAATGACCTAAAGGGTCAAGAACGAGTGAAATGGAAAAGCCTAAAGTTTTTTCTAAAAAAAATGGACCAACAAATATTTAATAGGGCATTTAATTAGCCGTCCATTTGTTTTTAATACTTTTTCTGAAACTAGCACAATCCATCGTTTTAGTTGAAAGGTATGGAGCCCAAAATCGTTTAATATTATTACTATTATTAACTAAAACTGCCGGCATCTTCAAGACTTACTGAAATTTGCCAGATTATTCTGAATATTTGGTTAAATTTGGATACGTGTCGTATGGTTTCATTACTGCATGACGTGGAAGTAGTATTTTCCTTATTCGCCCAAAGGACGCGAGTGGTAATAACGTTATGTGTCCAATTACCAAGTATAGTGAGTTATGAGCGGATTCAATTGGTGGGATCGGGAAAATTTTCGAGCGGCCTGAAAATTTCATTTTACAAAACCCTGTATTTTTAGGAAATCCCATAAATCAAAATTCAGAATTCGGTAAGAAATATCAGATTCTCAAAAAACAGCATTCTCTGTGAACCACAGAAAATATGGATTCACCAGACTTCCATTTGGGCTCAAGAATGGACAATCAATATTCCAACGAACTCTTGATGATATTCTACGTTATCACATAGGTAAAGTTTGCTATGTTTGCTGACATTATTATCTTTGGAATAAGTGAGAACATTTGGACAATCTATAAATAATATTTGAGTCCCATGCTCGCTAACATGAAAATTTAATTAGACAAGTACGAATTTTTCCAAGATCATGTGAAATTTTTAAAATTTATAATATCTACGGATGGAATAGAGACAAACCCAAAAACGGTAAAAGCCATAGCTAATTTCCCCATACCTAAAACAGTTAAGGAACTAAGATCATTTCTAATGATCAGCAAAACTTGCAAAACCCCTGGCATCGGGACATGTGTCCAAATCTCTCTCAAAAACAAAAATCATCAACCTAAAGGATAACGAAGTCATGGCCTTTAACAAAATTAAGAACTCTGTCATTTCTAACCACGTCATGTGAACATATCCAGATTTTCATAAAGTGTTTGAATTGACTACCGAAGCCTCAAACTTTGCCCTAGGTGCCATATTATCTCAACAGAAGAAACCTATAATAAATATTCCTATCTAGAATTCTAAACAAAACCGAAGAAAACTACGCAAAGCAATAACTCAAAAATAAAGCGTTGGAAGGCCATACTGGAGGAATACAACTAACTACGAGTTAAAGTATAAACCAGGAAGAGCAAACGTAGTTGCGGACGCCTTATCCAGAACACCGATATTATCAGAAATAAACGTAAGATCAGAGATTCAGCATAGTAACAACAACTCTTCGCACGATCTAATCCCCACGGTTGACGTCTCAGTCAAACGTTATTTAAATCCTAGTACGATAAACGGACTAAACACAATAGAACCTTTAATGGGGAAAATACAAGAAATATACCCACTACATGCTCGTAATTACAAATTATGGTTCGCAAGGAAATTAGTACAAGATGTTGCTAATCAACAAGAACATGATTTTGGAAATTTGGGTCAAATTCCAACTGCTCCGGAGCCCAATCAGTGAACACACAGCGTTATATATGGTCGTTTACGATATTATATGGTTGCAAACCTAAGTCTGGGGAGCGAAGTCCTAGGAGTGGCTGAAGCGAGCGTCTGTCTTGTATCAAGCGGTTTGCTGTATAAATGTGTTCAAGGTAAGATTCTCACCAGTACGTGACTCACACACTTAACAAGCGTATTGAACGGCAGGCCAACAACCTCTCATAAAAGCAATTAAGTTATGCACCTATGCAAGCCTCGGATTACCTTATCGGATTCATCACAAACTCGACCTAAATTGTACACGGACAAGACCTGAAGATCAGCAGAACATTTCGAACTAAGCAAAGAATTACACATTAAACATGCTGGCACTGCAAGGGCTTAGATGGTCTGGGAGTGAGATCAATGACACCACCAATGGTTACACTCTTCATTACAGCGGCCATCAGAATGAAGTAGAATTTAGAGTTGGCTTCCTTATCCATGGGCGCGTGAAGCATCATATCATCGACTTCCGCCCTACCAACATGCGGATATGCATGGCCAGACTTCGCACTAAGAAATTTAACATCACGATCGTTAATGTACTCGTACATGCACCCACCGAAGATAAATCAGATGACATCAAAGATTTTTTCTTTGTCGAGCTGAAGGAAGTCATCAATAAAATCGTTAAAATCATTGTGGGCGACTTTAATGCAAAAACCGGTAGCAGTGAAGAAAATACATCGCACATCGGTCCTAACAGCTTGCACGTAACTAGTGACAACAACGGCCAATGCGTCACCGACCTGGCAATAATGTACAACTTAGTTATATCAACTAAGTTTTTCCCACATGAGAACCACAATGAGTCTTGGTGTCAAAGAGATACTCCTGCTTGTCATATTCAAATATAAATGCAAATTGTAAACTACGTGACGATGGACTGTCGATGCTTTAAAAGCGCCACTGCAGAGTTACTAATCAGCTGTCACTAACTATTTAGACCGGCACAATAATAACGAAGAAGCTCCTCCTAACATCCAGGAGTAGCGGCACGCTACAAAGTCAGCCGTAACCGTAAGACCTCCGAGGTCCCACACTGATTGGTTTAATGATTTTTAACCTGGTCGTCGAAAATAAACGAAAGCTTCGTAAAAACTGGTTGGCTCGCAACACTAGAAGCACTCAAGCAGAATATCCCCGCAATAGGAAAGCCACGACTAAATACCTCCGACAAAAGAAGCGCGATCATTCATCGAAACCATCAGCTTCCAAGCGGAACTAGTAAACTCAAGAGACTATTTTGCCAATGCCAGGAAGACACTGAAGACTTCTACCCAAGAAGTACAGCAATCAAAGACGGGAATGGAGAGCTCAGAACAAACGTGGCTGATGTTCTTTCAGTATGGCAAACCTATACTTTCAAAATCTGCTAAATCGGAATGACGATGTAACCGCCATTAGGCCAAAACTCCTTCAGGTGAAGGTCTTTGTCGAATATCCCACAGTTGCGGAAGTACACGCAGCTATTAGTAGATTGAAAATTTGAAAGGCACTCGGTCTCGATGGAATCCCCGTAGAATGTATTAAGCTCGGAGGCGCTACTCTCGCACCAAATCAATACGATCTCATCGTTTCTATTTAGGACCAAGAACAGCTGCCAGAGAATTGGAAAGTCTTAAATGTTGAAACTGTCGTGGTATACTCGTAGCTCTATTGAACACTGCTTACAAAGTGTTGGCTTATGTTGTACTTGCCAGACTCATCCCTTTCGCCGAAAACATTATTCTCGACTGACCAGTGTTTTACCTTGAGGATGATCTTGGAAAAATGTTGGGATTACAACATAACCATACATCATTTATATATATAGACTTCCGAACTGCCAGAACCTTTGGGCCGGGCTCATATGCCTAGGAATTCCAGGCACACCAGTTTCTCTGTGTAAATTAACAACGTGTAAGTCTGTATGTAGAATCGTAATTGAAGGAACTGTATCAGACTCCTTTGAGATAGCATCTGGTGTTCGACAGGGAGATATACACTCGCGCCTGTGCTGTTCAATTTGGCGCTTAAGTACGTAGTGAGGAAAAGCCACATTGAAACTTCGCACAGCATATTTAATTAATCAGGCCAAATTCTTGGATATGCAGATGATATCATGCTTCATGGCCGAAGACCTAGCGATATCAAAGACAGTTTCATACCACTCGATCGCTGCTTAAGAATACTTGGTTTGGAGGTGAACAGTAGTAAAACCAAATGTTTAGCTAGCCCCAGGAACATCTCCATGACAAATCTCGGAATTGGCGACATTAATTTTAATAGCTTCGAAAATTTTAAATATCTCGGGTCAGTTATAACTTCTTTGAATGATATGCAACGAGTTTTATATGCCCAATCAAAATTATTGCGATCAAAATATCTATCGCAGTCGTATAAGCTCGCACTTTATAAGACCTGTGCTGGAAGCGAGAGCTGAACCATGACCTCTAACGATTCTAGATTGTTATCTACCTTCGAAAGGAAGGTCATTCGTTCAATCTTTGATCCAATTAAAGTTGCGATCAACGAATATCGTATAGCGGTATCATCAGATTCATCAAATCCAATCGAGTTAGATGGCCCGGCCGCATTACAAGCTCCTCACAACAACGGATGATCAATAGTGTTTCACCAACAATCAGCCGGAGTGCGTCGTAGAGGAAGACCTCGACTGTATTGTTGTAACGACGTCGAACAAGACCTACGCATATTAGGCTGTCAAAACTGGAGGACGAGAGCGGTGGATCGAGGCGGACGGTGAAAGCTAGAGATAAAAGCCCCAAGTCCCGACACAAAATTCGCCAAATTGAAGTTACTGCCTCGGATTTTTCCCGCACACTCTAACGCACAGCAGCGACGTTTTCAGCAGCCGTTGAATTTCGGTAACGTACGGGTGTTACGATGGGTTGAATCGAATTTGAACACCAGACATCGAATAGTCGACTCGGTAAGACGGTTGTGCCGAAATAAAATTTGATGATACACACGTCATTCAACGCTATAACCTTTTGTGGTGACTTGACATACACTACTAAAAGATTCACAACATATTATTGCTAGCGTCCCTTTATAACAACAAACAAAATGTTTATGGAGAATCGCCGAATCCATTGCACCGCCTCAAACAACGTTTCACAGAAAATCATAATACCAAAATAAAAATCGAGTGATTCAATTACTTCAGGGGGCCTATTATGAAACTTTTACGATTTCGGATTTGTTTCATAATAAGCCCCCTGGCGAATATGTGAAAACCATAATTCTGGTTACCGAGCGTAGTAGTACATGAGCATGACGTGAAGGTAGACTGAAACGAGTTCTCTACCCAAACCTACCGGCCTCGTTTGTTGGTATCTCTGTCCGTTATGTCAATATTTCCAAATATTTTGCTTACCGCACCACACGATATTGTATTCAACTAAAAACAGTGCAGATATTTAAATTTTTCAAACAGAATTTTTAATAATCATAACAAAAAAAATAAATAATTTTTTTTTTTTACAAATAATAATAATAATTTAATTAAAATAAAAACTAAATTCAACTAAATTATTATGTGTATGTATGTATTTATGTATGGTAGTTTTGTATAATATAAATTTAATTCGTCTCTCCGTAATTTTAACAATTCCGTAAATTTTATCTTCTAAACAAAATCCAAACAAAGATGCAAATCGTATAAAAAACTAAACCAAGAAATGTATTTAAGAAAATGTTTAATAAATTAATTTTCTGCTTACGGCTGTGATTATAACTAAGTTGATTATTAATAGCAGTAGTAGTAGTAGTAGTAGTTGTAATAGAATTATCAATGATTTTTTTTAAATTTATACTTTGCTTATTATTATTAGTAATTTTATTTAAATCTTGATCATTTTGACTTAACATAATATTATAATTACTATTATGATTATTGATTGTGAATAAACTATTATTATTATTTTTATTAATATCTCGCGTTTCGTCATCATCACCATTGAATTTAATAATGCGGTTAAAATAATAAAAATAGTTTTTTATTGAACGGTGTTGCCGAGTAGTTGAATTAAATTTATTTATTGGTAAGTTTTTTTGGCTAGTCCTATAAATAAAAATGTGATTTAAAAAAAAAAAAAAAGAAACAACATAAATAAACATAAATAATAATAACGATTTTAAAAATATAATAATAATTAAATAAATAATTTTTGTTGTGTATATTTGCAAATTAAATAAATAAATAAATAATAATAGAAAATTATAACAAACGCAATAAAAAAAAAATTGTATTTAATTTTTATTTTATACAACAACCAAATAGTGTCCGGACATTTTAAAACCCCGATCCCACCAAAAATATGGAAGTACCTGTAAAATTTATAAATATTTAACTATACATACCTATACCGTCCATCAAAAAATACAATTAAAATCGGCCAAATCTGTTGGCTGAATTGATTGCTAACAAAATTTCTAAATATCGATCGGTGGTGAATTTTCGGATGCATAAAAATTGAAAATATTTTTTACGTTCACAGCCGTATTCTATCTAAAGGGACGTTAAATTTAAATCACAGATAATTTGTCTGGTTCAAATTAGTGGATATTTTATCAATCCAGAAATAGATAGGTCGTGCAGCAGGGGGCCTATTATGAAATATTCGAAATCGTTTTTTTTCTTGATAATGTCGACTAATGCGATAAGATAACGTCGAATATCACAATTATGATTTTTAAAATTATTTTTAATGAACTTTAATAATATCGTAAAAGCGCGATCGAAAATTTTAGGCCCCAACAACTCTTTGTTTATGTTAACTTCCTAACTATGATGTGTTGAGGAAGCATTGAAAAACTGTGATAGTAATTCGTGGCAAGAAGCTATAGAAGAAAAATACAAAGCAATAATGACAAATGAAACCTGGATTCTGTGCAACGTACTGGATTCTGTGCAACGTACTGAGTGACGGAAAGTCGATCAAATCGAATGAGTGTTTAAAATCAAATTGTAAACAGATCCTTCGATTTAATAAAAAAAAATGAGTTATTTTAAGCATGAAGTTCTGAATTATACCTGCTCAATACACTATGAATGTTGAACAAATGGATGTAGAATTTACGTCAACGGGCGCAGAATAAAACTTGATGGTATAGTTGTTGTCGCATTATCTCTCTTACGGTTAAAATCCCAAATTTTTATTTTTACACTTAAAAATCGGTTATACATAGTCTGATCCCAGAGAATCCTTGGTTAACCTTCTCCACTAAATCCCCGTAGTTTAATTTATTCCCCATCAGAGGGTAAACGACATGATGGGTTCAGTTAGCTGCTGCTAGCACATGAGAGTTAGTAAAACCGTTCTTCTTTACTATTCCAAATGACTTTGAACTGATATCATAAAAAGTATATCGTTGGGTAAAGGATGAATTATGTCGGGAATACTTGACTCCCATTTCATAGACTTCTGAGCAATAACACAGTTTTTCCAATTTTAGTTCGGAAATTTGCCGAATTCGGGCTTTCTCCGTAACATATACTATATATGCATATGTGATAAGAAAACTGATTTAATATCGGAAGATTGCTTCAAAAAGTTTCAAAAATAATTTATACTAGAAATAGAAACAACTACACTGATTGTTAATTTATAGTTTGACACAAATGACTGCCAATTGTTAATATTACAATATTTGTGAAATACTTTCCCTGCTATTGACTATTCGAGATATCGCGTTATATTTCTTTCGTGGCGGAAATTAGATTTTAGATAATTGGCAATTTCTGTAAAATTGGTTAACGGTAACAATGTAAGAGCGTGTTTCAATTGGTTAAAATACCGCATGAAAAGTTAAATAGTTAAGAATTCATTCGTGGTAAATTGTTTAACATTTTATCTGTTTCTATAGCTTAAATTTTTGGACAATTATACGGTCAGCCAAATGTTTCGCATATAATCTGCTTTGAAGCAGATCAAAAGTAGTAAAGTTTAATATTTTTATGAATTTTAACTTTATAAATTTGTATGGGGTTTATAGCAATTGAAACACAACAATATGAAAATAAATACTCATTTTAATGGACGGACGGACGAGTTTTATTTTTAGAACTAAAAATCTGCTTTCAACAGAATTTTAGAAAACTCAATAGTTTTTTAAAAAATCCAAATTACTCGATTATTACCGAAGTAAAAAATTTGATAATTAGGTCACATGTCTAAAATATCCCGAAATCAAAATGCACCTTGCGGGATTTTAAACCCGAATATCAAAAGCCCGCATTTGATTTTTTTATGAATTCGAGCGCTTTTGATAATCTTTTTCTCAGTAGGTTGTCAGTAAAATGTACTAAATGCATAAAATAGTTGTTTGTTCCAAATCAAGCTGGATTAGCATTCTTCCTACATAAGTGGTTAAGAAATTTCGAAGTTTCATTCAATAAGAAGAAGAAATAGCATAGTTTTTTAAGCAATGCCAAATTCCTTGGCATTGGCATCAAATGCGTTCAAAATTCATGTTAGAATACCAATCTATACCGATATATCAAATGCAACCATTATTGGTTAAAAAAATAGCTAAGTTCCATCCAAAATGGCCAAAATTAATGCAAAAATATTAATCCAGCTCTACAACTTAAATTTGCCCATGATTGGTTAGGAAATGCATGACTAAATTCCGGAACTTCATTCACGATTCAAGTTAGAGACCAAATTCAATTCTTCATACCAAATTTGACAATTATTAGTTAAGGAATGGCCAAGTTCCATTAAGCATGGCCACATTCGAAAAATTCTTGTTAAAATGTAAATCGCATCCCATAATTTGACCAAGATCAATCAAGAAATGGACGAGTTCTTAATAGAAAATGTAGATAGAAAAATATTTTAAAACGTCTTTAAAAAAAACAGTCTTTAAAAATTTTGGAGGGATTTTTAAGATTACAGCATAATCGGGATTTCGAAAAACGGGATTTTGAAAAGCGGGATTTTGAAAAACGGGATTTTGATAATTCGAGATTTTGTAATTCGGGCTTTCGTACCGATTACATAATATCGGGAGTTTGAACCTCCACTTCGAAAAACCATCGATTGGCGTAATTTTTCGGATTACAAGATAAAATAGGTTTCTCTACCCTATTGAGATTTTGTATGGTCCAACTTATTGTTTGGGACGTTCATATTTTCACCATGGAAATAGACTTTTAAACCAAAGCCCTATTCTTTAACAAGCCACGAAAACGAGAGTACTGGACTTCTATATAATTTTAACAAGCATCCAGGAGGTTTTTTATGGAAAATAATCTATTATGAAATTTTTCGAAAGCGTCGAATCGAAAATTTACGACACCTCTGAAGGTGTCGAATATCGTTGTCAATACAAAAAATATTTATAAAATTATACATAAAATATTAAAAATTGGTTTAAATAATTTTAATTATTAAAATTTAATTAGTTTATTATAAAAAAATTTCGTAATAAAATTTTATTAAGGTTTTTATATTTTCGATACAATCGAAAAATTCATAATAGGTATTTTCGACGTTGTCAGATTAGTCGACGTTGTCGAAAAAAAACGCGGTCGAAATTTTCATAATAGACCCCCAGTTCTGTCGTTTTCGTATCGTAATTCAGAAATTGTATTGAATATAGTTTTTGACTTTTACTTAAAGTTAAAAAATTTAGATGTCGAGAAAGTCGTCCTATTACATCGTCTACATCATTTCTCGCACACGAAAAATTAGGATTTTAACACTACGATGGCTCAGGTGGTTATTATTACAATACTGTGATGTTTTAGATTAAAGTTATTTAAAATTAAATCATAATAGGGGTCACTTGACTTGTTGTTTGCTCGTAACATATGTAATGTTCAGATCGTGTGAATTTTGTTCTTTACATTTTATGTGATGATGCAATAAACGTCGATATGCATTGGATAAGCTTTTTATTTGGTTTATTATTTGTTCTAGGTGCTCAACACAATTGCCAATAGAATAGACCCAGCGAAAGCCTGGGAGTTTCAAAAAATGCGAACCAATCAAATAAAACCACAAGAAGAATGAATAAAGATATTGAGCAAGCTGTAATTGATTTAACACGAGATTGTTAAAGGCAAATCCACCAAGCAATCTTAAGATAGTGTGATAAAGGAAGGTCTAATTTATTAGGCTCCCACGTGGTGGAACTTGTGTGATTTTCGAACAAGCTGAACAGTTTAAAAATATTATATATTTTGCCTGACAGTCGTGTTATAAAGCTATTAAAATTTTTATTAGCAATCATTTCAAATCCAACCCTTGTTTTAAAATGTCCGGAAACTAGTACTTGATATAGACATTTAGTCGACGTCATTTTCATTTTTAAAAATATAATATATAAAATATGTTAAATTTACATAATTGTTTTTAAATATCTACTATAATTTTTGTTTTATTGTATTAAATATAATATATTATGTATATCTTCTTTAATAGGTTCATGATCTTTTTTATTTTGTTTTGAAATATAGCTATATTTATAATAATATTTGTTCTCTAAAAAATACATTTAAAATAAAATAAAATTTAAAAAAACAACGAAAAAAATCTCTAGATGTATGATGTATAAATAAATAATTTTCGAAAAAATATTTGATTTTTTTTATTGCAGATTTTCTGTTTTTTTCCTTTTTTATTTTTTTTTTGTTGTTTGGTTCATTAAAATTTAATTAAGAGAATATTTTCTTCTTTTAATATTTTTAATTAATTTATAATAAATTTACTTATTTTCTTACGAGCGCTCGTAGAAAAGTAGGTAGGCACTGGATGAAACTAAATTATAATCGGATGAATCGCTGACTCTGAAAAAATAAATAAAAAACAAATAACTATTAAATAAGTCACCTTCAATTAATATTTTCATTACTAAGACGGAAAATTAGCAACAAATGACGAATATAGAGACACAAAACTCCTTAAACCTAGTGGTACAATTCTGGTGTTCCTTGAGAATACGGGGGGAGAGCTGGGAAAAATATTTACTAATATTATAATTTTTTCTGTTTACTAAGGCATTGGTGTAATTTTCCTCTGGTTCAGAAAATAAATTTTATTCGATTGTAACGATTTAATTTTAAGGAAAAAGTCCAAAATTCCTTATTTAAAAATCCCGTAATTTTAACAATGAATAGATATTACGCCAATTAGATCATGTTTTCCGAGAGGCAACACGAATTGACGATTGTAATACTAAACCTATACCGCTAGCTATCACCATCATCTCTGGGTCTATTCTGGCTTACCTGGGAATAGAGAATGGGGGAAAAATATTTGCACAGCATTCCCGTCTGAATTGTATTTTTCTGGTCTACCGATTGGAATTAGTTTGGTGTAAATATTTTCAGGAAAACACAGATAACGAACGAACCCCTTAAATAGGAACTATTTTTTCCATTACCCAATTAAAAGTGATAAATCATTATTAAACATTTTCTGATAAGACTATTTATTGGAGTGACATCTAGTAAGATCACTAAATAAGTTAAGTTTTTATGTTTCTCCGAAAATCTCACCAGAATGCGGGAGTTTACAGAAAAATTATACAGTGCGACATGATCTATTGATCTTATTTTTTCGGAAGCATGCATTTGCACAAATCAACATCCCTGTGGCACTATTCTAGTAGTTCTCCGGGAGTAGGGAATTTACATACCGTATATGCGGTCTTACTTTGGGAAATATTATTCCTAATCGCATAGGAATGAAATTTGTGTTCAAAGTAAGAGCCAAGCGATTTTTGTTTACTTTTATCGGTTGGTACAAAAATTTAATAGAAGCAAACAAAGCATGCAATGTATTTTTTGAAAAATATAAAATACGTTTTTGACGTAAATATTTCTTAATTGTGAATTTCAGGTATCGCTGAAGTCCTTTGATTTATTATTTAGTTTATTTCATTTGGTTGCTTGTCCAAGAAATGTAAAAAACTCGGATATTTACATTCTTGACAAATTAAAAATTGACATTTCTTGTCAAGATGCCAACTCATAAAATTATAATTTTAGAAAAAGTTGCTCTAGTGATGAATAGAAAAACTTTACGTAGAATAATTTTATTCCTATTCCTACAAAAACTTGGAATAAAACATATGGCATTGTTGTTGTTGTAAAATTGACAAAGTAAGACACTTATAATTTCTATTTGAATAATTTTTTTCTAGCATCCTAAGATAAAATGTTAATGGTAATTTTTTTTAAAACATAAGATTGGGAATAATTTTTCCTATCAATTTCGCTATTGAAAAATTATTCCCAATTTACAAATATTTACATCCAACTTTTGTTCTCAGTAGGCCAGAAAAAACTAATTTATAGATAAAAACTATGCAAATTCTTCCTCCAATTTTCTATTTTCAGTAAATTACCCAAATAGGGTGGGTTACTCTTGGGCAAACCACCTCTCTACTTGATGAGCTATTTATGAGCTCTCCAAATCCACAAACTAAAAATTTTGAGATCGTTAAGCAGAAATTTAAATAAATGTAGCCAGGAGGGTTGAATCAACATTCACTGAGTCCCCTCAATAAACTGTGCATTTTGAATAATTTAATTTAATTTGAATGAGAGTATTGAAGAGAGAGTAAAACCAACGCCATCTTTACTACTGGCCTATTAGCTAAAACGATAACATAACACTATGTCGACGGTTATCAGTCTCTCTATGTTCATTTTCATCGTAATTTGCTTTAGTCGTAGATTTTACTTTTCTCTTCTGAGTAGTTATTTGTGTTGTTGTATTAAAAACAATAGTAAAAGAATACATAGTCGTCCACATAAAGTTACGTCATTAGCAAAAAATAAAGGTTATCACTGGCCAGTAGTAAAGATGACTTTGGTAAAACAACCAACTAAAACATTTTATTTGGTAAACTAACTTTCGAAACAAATTTTGAACCAGAGATGCAATTCACAAAAAAAAAATGGATAACTATCTAATGTGATTGTTAGGATAAATATCAGCTAACTTAATTTCAAAGTTCGTTTTATGAGTGCAGGAAATCCGTGCAGTTTGATTTTTGAGCTGCCACTCCTTAGCACGAATGCCACCCCCAATATCTCAAGAACAAACAACAAATTTGTAGATGTTTCCACCATACCGTCTCCTAACCAGGTAACCATTCCTGCCATTAATTTTTAATTTAATTCAACAAGGTAACCATTTCTCATTTAATTTCAAAACATTGTACTTTTTAACTCGACCGGTTTCGTAAAAAAAACGTTCGTATTTTTTTACTCGACTATATAGTAAAAGAAAACTTTATGAATGAAGGAAACAATAACAACACAACACTTGTTTTCAATATTGTGTAACAAGGAAAGACAGATAATCCAAAATATATCGTGGTCTCGTATTGAGGTAACATGCATACAACCAGTACCCAATTTTATATTTTCATTAGCCTAATACTATTTTAACACAAAAAAATTATCATTCTTACATACTTATTCTATGATACAACTATGAATGTCGAACGAAGATAACAATAAAACCGAGCATGGCAATAAGATGGATACGCATGAACAACCCGTCAACTACGAAGTTCATGCCGCCGGTTATTTACGGTTACAGCCCATATGTCTAAATAGCGTGATGGGTTGGTTCCAGATAGCTCAGCTCCATTTTGAGTTTCAATGCGAAACTTCGGCGGTGGACAACTTGCTTACGAATAGGCCAACAGAAAACCCGAACTCGAAGGTTATCGAATTTTATTGAAACGGGTTAGCACTCTCAGCAGAGAGATAGCTAGAGGCGCTGCTTAGCGGTCAGAATATTGGCGACCGTCGCACGCTCAGAAGCGTTACGGCGTATACAAAGTATTGCAGAAGATAATTTAACAGAACGAATTATACGATCGTTGTGGATCCGAACCGCCAAAATGGCAATGTTGGCGAACGACGAAACTGTACCCATCAGCTGGCAAAAACGACTGACAAAATTCATTATCAAAAAAGTAAAGGGAATTGATCATTTAAAAACCCCGCTTAAAGGGATTGTAAATTTTTTGTCGCTAAGTTGGCACAACTGTCATCTTAACGAAATTTGATCCCGACCTGTCATTTAGTTTGTTTACAAGTGAAGATAGAAAAGAGACAGAGAAAAATCAGCCGGAGCCATATCAGGGGAAAACGGTGGTTGTTGATGAATTTGTCGAGTGTTTGGCGAGAAATTCGTTCACAATGATAGCCTTGTGAGATGATGCGTTGTTGTGGTGCAAAATCGAAACGAATTTGCTCTCTCAAACGCCACATAACGCCCCGATAATATTTTTTATTTATCGTCTGACCCTTCGGCAAGAATTCCGGGTGCACCACACCGCGATAATCAAAGAAAACAGTCAACATTACCTTGCCTTTTGATCGACTTTAACGTGGTTTTTTCAGTTTCGACTCAGTTGGTAGGCGCCATTCTGAAGCTTGTTGACTGGTTTGCATGTCAAACTCGTAAACCCATGTCTCATCACCAGTTATAATTGAGCTGGTTGCGACGCGATTGAGTTTTTGAAGGTTTGAACCTAAATGACGATTTTTCATCACCATTTCCTTCACTTTATTGATGTTAACTTCAGTTGAAGACGTTGGTGGCTGGCCAGTGTGAGGCAAATCGTCCAACACATCTCGATCGCTTTTGAATGCCCTGAACCACTCATTTGCACGTGTTTTTGATAAATTCAATTCACTGTAAGCCTTCCATTTGCAATATTATATTAGAGACAAATCCTTTGTTCGATATTTTTGTTCATTATAAAAATCGCAAAACACACTTGAGATATGAGACTGAAAAAAACTGAAAAAATAGAGCACTTTAAACAAACTAAATGACAGATCTGTTGTGCCAACTTAGCGGCAAAAAATTTTACAAACTCTTTAAGCGGGCGTTTTAAATGACCGATTCCCGTTATTTTTTGACAGAATGTATACGAGATACTGACGCCTACAACAACAAGTTACAAATTGGGTTTCAATAAATCATATCGACCCCCACTCACACACAACGCCAAACATCATATTTCGGATAAGAGCCAACCTTCTACAAGTCGTGCTAGTACGGTAGAAGAACGAACAGCACCAATCGCGTTCAAGATCGAGCACACGACCGTCTGTCGATCAGCACACAGCATATATGTTGGTATCAAGAAAAATACAAGGAAAACCCGCGAAAATGCCGCAAACCTTGTAATTATCGCTCCAAGGACAACATCAGTGATAAACAAAAAAAACGAATAAGTCACTCGGTCGCTTCGACGGCAACAGCGACCTTAAATGACAGCCGCCTTTTTCTATATGACAGAACAAACCACCTGACTTTTCTCATTGACACAGGAGCTGACATTTCGGTACACCGTGGCCGACGTTCTTCAACGTCAATTTTATTAAATTGAAATCACACAATTTAATTTTATGGGTCGCCAATGACGCGACAATAAATACCTATGGAACTAAATTGCTCCAGGTAGATCTCAGACTTAAACGTCCGCCCGTTCACAAACGCTTTCGTTCTAGCAGATGTGAATCATCGGATCATTGGTGCCGATTTTCTAAGTTAATTCGGCTTACTTGTTGATCTTAAACGAAAACTCCTGGTTTAAGAAAACGAATACAAAATCATCAATGTTTGACTCCTACTGTATGACTGTCGGTCTTAGAATCGAAGGTCAAAAATTTTTAAGATTCATGGTCGAAGTGATTAAGATTTAAGCAAATTTAAAATATCAACCTTAATTTTCCTAGTCACGAAATAACCGCAAAGGGAATACAAATCTTCTGGAAAGGTCATTGTATGAAAAATCCACAAAATATCACAGTTCGCCAGATTCAACGTGTTATTAGAATACCCAATTATTTTTATCGGTTCTTACCACACTTAGAAAATCACATTTCTCCTCTGTATCTCTGATGACCTCTAAAACAAAGAATAAAATGTGTCATCCTTGTGCCTCCAGAATGTCAAATTGCTCTAAAAACAAATAAAAATTCTTTGGTAAATTGCACGTTATTTTAACACCCCAAAGAAAACATTGAATATAAACTCATAGAATTATATTCTAATGTGGTATAAGGTGGTGAGCTATTAGCATTTTTATAGCAACCAAAAAGCTTCGACATTTCCTCCTAGAAGGTAATGTTGTGTTTACATATATCAAAAAACTTAGGAAATAGATAATTTCCAGAAAGAACAAAGTTCCAGATAAACTCGTTACTTCTAGTACATCGCATAATTTACAAATGATATTCATCATACAAGTGGATCACAGACCGTAGTGGTCGATCTTGAGCGGCCCACTGATATTTCCAGATTGTCGTTGAAATATTCCCAGGAATGCAAAACCAATTAAACTTTTCTCGTTTAATTTGCGTTGGGACGTTTACAAGCTGCAATTGATGGTTTAGTAGGAAACAACACTATGATTTCAACACATTTCTCACAATAAATATGATTTTAGAAAAAAAATGCCTTGTGTAAATACTCCCACGACATAAAATTGTTTAATCTTATTCTTAAACATGTTAAGGGTAAGCTTTTCTTTCTTAAATTTTCCAAATATCATTAATATTTTACTTACACATTGTCATTGAACTCGTGCCATTTCTTGAGAATGGGATGCTTACAAACTGCTACATAATGACCTCCAGCAGTTGACCCTAAAAATTAAATATAAAAAAGAGTATTAATCACCTTAACGGTCACGAACGGTATCAAAAATAAATCTTACCCATATGATTTGAAATGCCATACAACGTGTATTTAGACGAGGAAGTATTTGATGATGAAGCGTACGGGCTCATCTCTAATTCGCGTTCGCCTGTTGGAAACTCTACAATTGTGGTCAATTTACTCCAGCGCGTTTCAGAGAAACGCTTCAAATCTAGAAATTGATCAATTCAAGATATAAATGGTATAATAAGACCTTAAATTGCATTTAGGAATAACTTACGAATAACTAAATATTTAGGAAATCGTTGAATAGTAAATGTCTTAGTAGATTTACGCCTGGTTTTACATTTTGAACACGTTGGCATCTCATCACCGTCTAAAACCTCTTCTTTTATAAATAAATCTAAACAACTTTCTAATTTACACCGTGTTGTAGATGAAGGCAATGGCAAACTATAAATACAATGTTTATTCAAGGATTAGTAAAATTATGGTGTAATAGAATGATTTGCTTACCTTAGATCCCAAAATGGATCGAAGGTGACACTTGTATTCCCGCATACCGTACATTTTAAACTACTCTTCAATTGTCCCACAAATAAATCTTTAACCAATGAATTTTCAACGCGAGAATACCATTCCCATGTAAGATCCGCTTTTTTCGTGTCACTGAAATGATTACGACAATTATAAAATATAATTAAATGTAGGTAGCATACAATTCAACGACAATACCTTAAATTATCATCAATTTCCAATTTCTCACCCTTAGTACCCGTATTAAGTGCACAATGCAACGTGTCCAAAAAGAAACGTAAAAATTCTTGTGCATCCTGTTGGGCACTACCACTGTACATTCGATATTTACTTGAAATTGCCGATTTTAATTCCATTGGTGTCACACTCCTGCTACCTGACCACATATCCTTGATTAGTTTAACAAATTCGGATAATATGCGCTGATCTTTGGTTGTGGTTTTCGGTGCATATTGATTTCGTAGAAATTTTGTTAATTCGTTCGTGTGACTTAGACACTGTAGTACAGAATTCATAAAACATGTATTGCCTATATTTCGGAGCCCACATAAGCCTAAAGTATAAAAATTATAGTAATCATAATATGGCATTATTTAGTAATTACAACACAACATTTAATTTTTTTTTTAATTTTTTTAAATGATTAAACGAACAAAAAAATAAAAAATAATAATAAAAAAACAGAAAAACTATGTGATATTTCAATCGTAACCTGGAAAATTTAATGACATTTATAACCGAAACATTTCAAAATTTGTTGTTTTTGATGGAATATGATGGACAAAGAATGCGATGGGTTCTCGGATTTAAAAAATTCGGATTCAAACATTTGGAAATGTTCCTGCCATCTATTGCCGAGGATTCCGTAGATTTCGATAACAACGTACGAATTCCATTAAAGGAGCAAACACACCAAGCAGCAGCACGGGCAGTAAATTTTAATATTGGTTTATTCGCAAGTGTAATGATTCAAAAACTTAGTTTATGTGGAAATATAAACATTTCCAATAAAACAAATTAAATATTTTGTAATTTTATCAGAAAAATTAAATCGGCATCAATAGCTTTCACTCCCAGCAGCATCAATTTACTGGTCTTTGCTGCTACTGATAACCTCAAGTGCAGGACTATACACAGCCGTTGGTGTGGATTGTTTGGAACATGCTGCGCTGCTCTCGGTGTGTTTCATCCTTGAAGCTTCACAAACTCGGTAGATTAGAGAAATATTTAAGTATTGGGCTACAAGAGGGACCAATTTGACTCTAACCGATTCTTGTACGAATAAAAATTACAAAATTGGGAAAATCTGCTAGAGATGATATTGTTGATCAAATTTGTCCTATAATGCAGAGTAGAATAGTCAAATTCAATATTTTCTACTTGTGGCCAATGATACATTAATTCATTAGATTGCTACTTAGCTGAATTCGTTACAAATTTTGAATCAAATATTTTTAAAGGTAAAAAGAATAATAATTTCAATAATTTCGGAATTTCAGAACAGCTTTAGCACCGATAGTTGAAACGAACCCGTAAAATGTTAAAGTTCCCATGGATTTCCCTTAAGCCCGACGTTTAGTTGTTTCTCACATGCCACAAGCCAAATAATTAATACTCAAAGCTTTGAACAAATTGTATCCATCAGAATGGCGACGTTAATCAGTTTTCAGGGCTTGTAATGATTTATCAATCGAAAATATAAGGAGTGGAGTAACATGCAACTTAATATCTGTGATACTTACAGGCCTAGAACTTAATTTCACGTAAAATATTCATACGATTTTACCAAAGTGAAATTAGAAATGAAAAAAATCCACTTCTGTTTTTAATTTGTAGTACTCAGTTCCCCTGCAAAAAAGCCAAATGTGTTCAATACACCAAAGATGGAGCACATAAACTCTCCAAATTATTTTAATGTGAAAATAATGTTTCGGCACATTATTATGACGTGAAACCAAATTTTAAATGCATCTATGGATGCATGTCTACAAAATTTATACGTGAAAAATAAAAATTCTCCAAATACAATTTCATTTCAATTAACGCGAAAATAAATAGAATTTTAGAGACCGCGGTAAAAATTCGTATTGATTTCGCTTTCTCCGTGAAAATGTTCTTTTTTAAACAACCATGGTGTCAAAAACTTTCCAATTATTTTTCATCTGAAATAATGCTCAAAACATTATTTCACGATGAAATTTCGATGTTTCATTTATTTTATTGCGATTTGAAATTTTAACGAATCATCAGGTCAGAATGAAATACTACATTAAATTGTCAGAATATAAATTTTACATTGGAATGCCAAATGAGCTTTTAATTTCACTAGAAAATATTTTTCAACACACAAAATTTCACTGATGTTTTGAACATTATTTCACGATTAAAAATAATTGGAGACTTTTTGGCGCCATCTATTGATTGACAAAAAATAACATATATTACAAATTTTTCACCAATAAATACGAAGTTCGAGTGAAATGTAAGTTTAACGTGGTCTCTAATCCTTTTGAAATTCTCTCGTGAAATATCCGTGAAAAGTTGTGAAAAATATTTTGTACAGAAACTGAAAAACTGATTTGGCTTTTTATTTCTTTTTTTTATAATGTAATTGTGAAATGTTTGCAAGCTTAGGTTGTTTTACAGCACGAGTCTTCATCATATTTTCTATGACATATTTCTGTAGCTTTTAGTGAGACCTCATTGTGGTGGATATGACCATGTTTTGAACATTATTTCACGATTAAAAATAATTGTAAACTTTTGGCGTCATCTATTGACTGGCAAAAAAATCATATTACTCACAAGTTTTTCACGGGTCCACTTTAGCGAAATCAGAATGATTTACTTGAACTGCATACTAAGTTTAAACCAAATTTGGATCAAGTTTTCCATATAAAATTTGAACGGACTCGGATCAATGGGTTCGATAAAATGCAACATTTCCATTGACTGAAGGAGATTACAGGTACGCTTGTTATCGAGGTTTTGTAACTCTGGTCGTCAAGGCTGTCTCCAGGAATATGTAATATTACTCCTCTGTAGACGTCAGATAACGATTAGATTTACTGAGGTCCTTACGAACCGTGCCACTGTTCTGTCTACTAGAATCATGTCCTTGGAACAGTTTCTAAGATTGGCTGTGATTAACTGGGAACCTTATCTAATGGTTAAAGTTTAGAGTGCCACAACTACCATGTTGGACGTTGATTGTTTCCGGAATTTCTCTTGCTTATTAAAAGATAATTAATAAGAGTCTGATAGAAGCGTGATAATGAAAATCCGATTAGAAAAAGACAAGTAGTTAAAAAAGGAAACAGTACGTGAGTGATCGTATCCCGATGCTTATCAAAGCATGACGCTATAAAATAAAGTTTTAGGTTAGGAAGCAAGAGAGTGCCCAATCCCAGTTCATAGAATGTGAAAGTTATAAGAAAACAAAAACTGGCCGAAAAACTTGCAAAATTTAGTGTAACTAATAAAGTAGCATAAGTTCGCATTCATGCGGTTTAAGTTAAACTATTTCAAATAAATCTGGAGCTTATGCACAACTCCGAACTACAGGGGTCCCAGAAGGCCACCCTGCTCCAACAAATCCGCTCCACAGATCACTCAGATGGAAAAGAAAAATTCAATGAAATACTTAAATATCGTATATCAGGTGACACGTGCATATCACGTAGAATCCAGAAACTTGCTGGAATAATACTCAATTCCTTAGAACACCACAAACAACAAAACTGTCTTTTCACTAAAACGGAGGTCAGAGAAATCGCTTCGATAAAGGGAAGTAGCACCTCTTTGACGACTAAGTGGACTTCTTTCTTACTCAAATATCGTAGTATCACCACTTTCGTAAAACACTTAGAATGTGTCATATTATGAGTCTAAGAAGATCTGATAGAGTTCGCCTCAATGAGGTACATTTGGATTCAAGTGAACAACTTTATACAACCAGTTTTAATCAACTGCTGCTTTTAATAGACTGGTTTGTACATGGCTTTCCTGACCCCGAAACGAAAAATTAGGATGATTTTGAATGAAATTACGGATCGCACTTAAGGCAAACCACATTCTACCAGAGATGTTTGAAAGGAATGAACGAAGAAAGTTGTGAGCGTAAGGTTTTGGTTTTTAATTGGAATCGAATGAGTATAGGATTTCCAAGATTATTGTATACCCCTCGCTCGGTATGCAGTGCGCACAGTGTTAAATTGATTTTTAAATCGCACACAGGGTCTATTTTTTAATTGAACCCAAGCAAGCAAGCTTACTCCGGGTATTGTACACCGAGCAAAGGTTATACAGTGTTAAATGATCCGGCATACATATTAATAAATTATGTTTTATTTCGCACACTTTTCGTTTAGTGACATTTATTTCAGAGTAAAATCCGGAGAATCGAGTAAGCACAGTTCACAAATAAAACCACAATGTGCAGAGTAGAATTACTCAGGTTAAATAAAAAGGACGGACAATATTTTGACAGCGACATTAAAAAATAGGATTAGTGAGACTAATAATCATTTCAGAGTAGCAATTGATGGACTTGGTATGCAACAAAAATTAATAGAGGAAGCAGAGTAAAGTTATTCTTGCGGAATAAAAAATCACACATCAGCAACACTTTTGAACTTATGACAAGATAACACTGAGGCGACGATATACAAATTCTTTAACTTGTATATCATTCAAATTTTATAGTTTTATATCTATAATTTCCTTGAGTCCGTTTAGATCAAACGTGTTTTACTGCTTCACTCGAACAGACGCATTGTAACATTTAAGCATTTGTGAGTAAATTTCGGTGTAAGTTGCTAAACAATTTTTCAGGATTTTTAAAATAGGTATTCAGTAGCTGATCAAGAATTAAAATGGCTAGAAAAAATATTTTAAATACGACAGAAAGGGAAAAATCGATGTCTACCACTTCAAGGGCTTTCGGTGACAGTTCTGATACCGCGAGTTTAAAGAAAAATTCATAGACTAGCGTCCAATTCAACCTTTCCTACCAACAAAAGCAGAACGGCAGCTGAGCTTAATGCCAGTAAATCAAGAGTTCGTAGAGCAATTTTAAGTGCTTCATTTTTAAAATTAAAAAAATTAAAAAAAAACACCTCTAAAGCCTGTACGCAAGTAACAAAGATTGGAATTCGCCAAGCAACAAATGACTTGGGATGTACGTCCGCAAATAATGAATAATAATTGGGAAAAAGTGGTTTATTCGAACGAAAAAATTTAACTTAGATGAACCAACTAATCTGGTAATTCCTCGGGAATAGGGAACTGGGGGAAGAATTTATCCCCCCAGTTCTCTATTCCCGGAGAATTACCAGAATTTTCATGACATTCGTAAAGAAGAACATTTTTTGACTCACTATCATGCCAGAAAAGGAGGAGTAATGGTATGAGGTGAAATTTCATATTGGGGCGCTATTAAATTGAATTTTGTTTAATAAATCCAATAGAAACACTGGAAATCCAAATAAGAATAGATAGAAATAAGAAATTCAGGAGCTATTTGAGTCTCTTCAGTGGATTTTCCAACAGGATAATACGGCCGTACATAATGCCCGTGCTCTAAGCCGTGGATTGCGAGTTAAAAAGTTGAGTTATTTATTACCATGGCCACCTTATTCCCCTGGTTTACATATAATCGAAAACGTTTGGGGCTGGCTCACTCACTCGGTAAAGTTTATGAAGAGGACAAAAAATACAAATCCAATGAAGAGCTGATTGCAGGAATTGAAGCTGCCTGGACAGAGATTTCGTTGGACTACTTAAAATCGTTACATGATTCTCTCAAGGACAGGATTTTTGAAGTAATTTTAAAGAATGAAGGTAGTACACATTACTAAAAATAGCTAGAAAGATTAAAGAATTTTTTACTGAACTGAACCGAAAAAATAACATTACATTTGAACTTATCTTAAAAGAAAATTGAAAGGCAAGTTAATTTGCTTTCTCAGAATAATTATCGATTATGGATTTATTAGGTTGGGATTTCTTTCTCTTCTCAATAAAAACATGTTCTTGGTTCCGCGAGAAATTATAATAATATTAACAAAAAGTAAAATGCAAGAAGGTCTAATCAAGTGCACCGGAGTGTACTTCAGCTTTATATTTCTCAAAAGTCGTATTTTTGAATCTCATGGAACACACTTTCAGATTCATTAGAAAATCATGTTACTGCCTAAGTACACGAGATTATCAATTCAACAATATAACTGAAGTTGATGATAAATGACTGGAAAATACATAGAACGCTTTTGGGTTGTGCTTAAGGCCCAACCATATTTTTTAATCTCAACCAACATTGTAATTCTTGGAAAATTTTAATATTTGAGACTCGTAGATAGATTTTGCAAAATAAATTCGCCTGAATCTTTATTTTTTACCATCACGTATTAATAAAATAAGTTGGCAATCATAGACTTCTACATATTGTTATTGAAAGTGAACCAATAAACTATTTTGGTAACTGAATTATAACCTTCAATTCTTTATTAGATGACTGAACGCGTTGTTGTGGTTTTTGGATTAGTTTCGATAAATTTCATTAGCAACTGATAAAAAAGCGAAGATTAATTGGCGTCCGAAAAATTACCGTAAATTAGATTTTTGAATACATTCTATTGCAACAATATAGGCGTATAAACGGGATTGTAATTCGGACAGAAAGTAAAGCGGATCTGTTCAAGATGGTAACATTTAAGGTAGCGACCAATTTGGTTTGTTATATTGAGAACTGAGCACCTGTACTATTTATATCTGCCGTAAAATTTAATTAGTATTAAGTGATCAGTGCAGCGTTACACATTTTATCCGCTGACAATTTCTCAGCAGTGAAAAATTTATTTACAAAATGACCTGCTTCGGTTAGATATTTAAGTGTCACGTGCTACACATTTCCCTGTGGATAAAATTAATAAACTCGTCACTCAGTGCGAATTTATACATTTTTTCGCAGCAAAATTTGCAGCACGTGACACTCAAATTTCCAATCGAAGCAGAGTATTTTGTAAACAAATTTCCTCTCCGAAATAATTCAATAGTGTTCTGCTGACAATTGCAACACAATGTATTTAATATAAAACCGAATACAAAAGAATCGGTTATTGTTACAAACCGGATAAAATTATGAACAAAAATGAAGAGAACTCTAGATTCGATATACACTACACCGATACACAATACTTAATATAATTGAGATATGTAATTTCCGCACTTCACCTTACATGTCACTACACCGATATTATTCACACGTTAACCTGATTATAAATTTAACAGATAATAAATACAATAAGTAATTACACCAAACAATCATTAACAATAAAACATTTAGTTTCTAAACTCGATTTTAAAATAAAATAACGTCTCGCTGCTGTGAATTGATACAATGCCAAAATAATGAGTAAATCCAAGTTACAATTGAAAATATAAACAATAAATAATTTTTTAAAACTTACCATCAGCGGTTTCGGTTGAAGTTCCCCGATCATATGAGTCCGCAAGAGACGACGATGAAGTAAAAGCCGATTTTGATAATGCAAAAGTGTCCGAATCGGATAGTGTGCGACTTGCAAGCGATGGACGTTCTCGTTCCCAATATTTCGAAGTCCTTTCCGATGATGGGGGAAGGGCAGTTCGTGAGGAGGCATTGCGATACTAAAAATTATAATAACAGCAGTTTTTTTTATGTTAATAAATTAATGTAATCTAAAAGATACTTGAGAAATAATAATAAACCAACTAAGTTCATTATTTTAAAAAAGCAAATAATAATAAAACGCGATTAAAGCACACACAAATTTTAGTAGATATTAATCACTTAAAAATCATCATCATCATCACCAACCAACCAACAACAATTTCATTCGGCCAAAAAAAAGTATTAGAAAATTATTTTACACTAGATTTTCGAATTAGATTACTAATTCTAAAAATATTCTTTAAAATGTAATCCATATAAGCTCCTGTTATTTATGAATTAAACAATTAATAGCATTTTTATAATGTTTATGTTGATTTATAACTGTTCACATGTAATCGCCTTTGATTTAACAAGTGTGGTGGGCTTTACGCACGAAAGCCGTTGAACAAGTGCGTGAGATAAGAAATTAGAAAAAAAATGATTGATGCCAATAATCGATTAATCGAAATAAAATATACGTAAGCCGAAGTATGTTATGCACGATCAAGTAATATTCGCAACTACTGACCGATTGTCAACGTCAAATAATAGTTTTAACAATTCAACAAAATAGATAAAAAGCGACTAATATACATAATTTACCCTAAATCTGTGATGTAAGCCAACCCATTAATAGGCAGAGGACTAGCATTTCCTTATGCGTTTATTTCAATCTGTATTTAGTAAAAAAAAATTAGTGAAACTTAGCATATGCTTTTAATAGACAAACGAATAGATCGTGAATTTAATCCTTTTTTGAAACGGTGCCGTATTACAAGACCACAATAAATCTGCGTGAGAGACACACACTTTAACGAACATCCGAAATTTACCCTTTATTATGATTGTCATTTCGATATCGACTAAATCATAAAATTTCATCATCGTAATTTCAATGGCGATAATAAATTTGGTTCGTGAAAGATGTTATTGATCCATATCCTCAAAATATTAATGCCAAATTTTGCTGCAATTTTGTTGGACAGTACCACGGAGTCGATTGTCGATGATATCGACTCGATTACCGTAATAGGGATGAATACCTCAAATAAAAAGGAATATCGAACGCCTCTTCTACATCTCCGTAAAGTTTCTTCGCAAAATAAAACTTAATAAAACTGATGCTCAAGATCAATTTGAAGTATATCCAACATGCAGCGGAAAAATGTAAGGAAATCATCAGCTGTTTTCAATCACAATACAAAAATGAAATTAATTTATCAATTAAACAATAGACACTACGAATGTGGTATAGTACACCCCAGATAGCAGCCATAATACTAATGATAATACGCCCTTTTCAGGTTAGTACGCTTTTCGAGGAGAGCATTCAAATACAATCGAAAAATAGAACAGAATTATAGTCGTTATGTGACTGGTCAAATGCGGCACAATCAAATTATGTCATATAAATTGGACGAATCCAAAAAGTATTAAATATCGAGTGTATACACGTAATTCCCTCCTTTCAATCAAGCAATCATGTTTTTGAAGGACATTCAGCTTGGAAGATTTCTAGTGACATTTGCTTAAAGCGAAAACATTAATTATGTTCATCTCATTGAAAATGGCGTTTAGTTTACAAAAATAGAATTTGGGAGAACTTTTATTCTTTAATTTTTGTTATAGAAAAGTGCAGCGGAAACAAATAATTTCCAAAGTTGGTCGACGTAAGAGACAAATACCGACGAGGTTTTATTTCAGACTAAAAAACCATTGGCGTATACATGCAACGAGATTGGTTGAGAGGCTGGGAAATTGGCTGTCACACGAATTGAAAGAACGGGACAACGAACGTCGGAAATCCGAAGGGGGATTTTGCTTCGGATCGTCATCGGAGATGAAAAGTCCATTATGAGAATCCAGAAAATTCTTCATAGTGGAAGCCCTTGACACATGCTGATTTACGCTATGTACGATTTTGTGAAGGAGGGCCGTCGACGCCAAGACTGAATATTCATGGTTTGCAGATGGTACTGTGTATAAGGTGAGATCAAATAGGTGTCATCTATTTTGATCTGCTGAAATAAGGCGCAACCAATACTGGACAAGTTTATCGATGACAATTCATGGTCTCAAAATAAACTCTAGGCAATAGGCTCGATAAATTTTACCCCATCCAACCGAATTGACCAGACTCTAACTGAACAGCATTTCCGTTCTTATGAAGACATTAGGAAAACGATCAATCATTGAATTACCTCTAGATCAATCATTGAATTACTTTACTTAAGATTGTATCTTCCGTTGTGACATACTTTGAACAAACGATTGTCTCGTTTCCTGCACAAACAAATATTTTTTGAGTATACAGACACATGCAAATGAAATTCAAGCTTTTAGATAAAGAAGAATATTCATAATCCTATCAAGAAAATTCCTAAAATCATCCAAAAACAAGATAATAAAATACCTCCACCATCTTCATTAGTAATAATAGGCTAAAAATGATGATTTAATATACAAATTCAATCAATACTAAGTTAACGAAAATAACTGGGCATTGAATAGTGCAACTCTTTTATTATTATTTTCTTCTATTTTGCTGTTTTGAAATTTATTTCAAATTGTTTCTGGAAACAAAAATTGTTTCATTTCGAGGTATACAACTTTAAGGGGGCAACACCTTTTTCAGGGACAGCTAATTTAACAGCGACAGTTGAGTTTTGGTTAGTTTGGTTTGCCATTTCATAATGAAAAAATTCACGCCAGAACAACATTTGCAAATTATACAAATTTACTTTGAAAATAAGGGCTCAGTTTACTTTCATTTTCTTCAGTGTTGAAGCTCATTTTTGGTTGAATGGCTAAGTCAACAAGCCGAATTGCCGGCATTTGGAGTATATAATCCATGATCATCGGACCATATGTGTTACAAAATGATTCTAGTGACAACGTTACAGTCAACGGAGACCGGTATAGAGACATGATTACTAATTTTTTATGCCTCTATTGGATGGTATTGACATCAGAGATATGTGGTTCAAAAAAGACGAGGCTACATGCCATACAGAGCGTGATACAATTAATTTACTGAAAGAAACATTTGATGAACGATTAATATCGATAAATGGACCTGTCAACTGGCCACCGCCTTCATGTGATTTAAAAACGCTGGACTATTTTCTTTGGAGGTATGGGAAGTACTTGTCTACGCTGATAAGCCAGAGACTATTGAAAACTTGGAAGCCAACATTCGACAAGTCATGGCTATTACAATTATTTTTCTGTTTCATTTCAATTCTGAGTTCTATACCTCGAAATGAAACACCCTTTATATACCATCCTTGAATTTCGTATTAAGAGTCGGCCCAATATCAAACTAACCCTGGAAAATGAAGGAGCCGTTCAGGAAAATGATAAAAATGCTCTATGAATCAGGTCGGCATTGGCTACATTCTTCAGACGAAGTACAGAAATTCATATGAAGTTATTGAGAATTATTACCAAATCAAGTACATCCTAAAGTGTAAAACTGATTCATCGACCATGACGTCTTTAGAAGAAAAACATAACTTGGTAGTGCTGTTGAAAAATGTTGAGCAATTAAAAACGAACTGCAAAAAAATGCATGCGGCATACAGGATAAAACCTTATCCTGCCGCTTATTTACCTTGGATAACATACAACCGAAATGAAAAACAATACTAAAGGGAACAACTGTGCTAGGGAAATTAAGGAGATTCTACCATAAAAAGGAAGAGTGAGATGGATATGGAAGCATACTAGAGCCCGACAAGATAAAACTAAGTTGAACAATCTTTCTCGGCAACTAAGAGAAATGAGAAACTTGATCTACGAATTTGGTTTGAGTTTGTTTCCGTAACTTTGATTTAGAGTCATAGGCTTCTACTAAGCTGGATCATCTATTAGGAGCTTTTGGTTTTAGTTCTCCGATGTCTTACGGAAGTACGACGTATGTAAACGAATTCAAAAGTATTTTCAAACATTTAGCGTATGCTAAAAAATTTTCTAAACTAAATCACTACCGGTAGAATATTGCCCTCTAAAATTGTTCGATTTAGAAATAGTTATCGAATACAATTTTGCCGTTAAACTTCCATTTATTTGTGTTTTGATAGAAAATATCTAACCCAAATTTGACCATTTGTGAATTAATTTTACCGGTCAGATTTCATGATCTCACCCCTGGGCGCCCTACTTTCCTTTTCCACTGCTGATTTCATTTTAACGACATTCTTGTTATGCCATTAGGTTTCTTCCTCGGTGTGCGTTCTATCCATCTCGACTTTTGTTTCTTAATTTCACGCTTAATTTCTATTAGTTTTGTTTATCGCAGAAGTTCCGTCAAAGACGTTTGTTTACAAATACCTGTATTGTTCTTGCTTATTGTAGTCTTATGCGTGTTCTGTTCAACGGTACTGATTTTAGCTATGTATTTCTTGACAAGACGGCTATATTACAGATTTTATGGAGCATATTGAATCCATTTCTAGGTTTGGTGATAATAGTACGAAAGTTAATATTCGACAGATTACAATTTTCAAATTGAATTTTAATTCAGAAATTCAATCTACTAATATCGAAACTGCAAAGGTAAGGTATTTATATGCAAAACGGCATTAAAATACTATTAAGGTTCAAAAATTATTTGAGATAAACACCTTTCACACATTGCCTAACAGGGCACACCTTCTATACCCAAACGAACAACTTGAAAAAGGAAAATAACTTCACTTGGTAAAGGAGGATTTAAGACAGATATTCTAAAATTCCTTAGGGCTATATTGTTGTAGCCTTGTTTTAGAAATTTGTTCGGAATGAGATTTTGAATTCTGGGATTGCACATAAGTATTTCGTAGAGTTTGTTATTGCCATAACCAGTTGCCCTAAATTTCTATAAGCGAGATACAAAAGATTGAATACTTGCGGACTAGCACTGAACAAAGGACAAGAGGTCTCCCATTTTCAGCTTTCGACATGGCTTATTCTCGAAATAGTAATCTTTTACATCTGCTATTTTAAAATAGCATTACAAAACCCAAAATAAAAGCCCAACAAACGAAACCTCGGAATTTCACAAATTAATTAAGACATTTAATTTTAATTTTAACGAGTTAACAAACACGATCTCTTAACACACCTACCCTTAACTAGAAATCAAGTTTGGAAATTTTTGGATCTAGTTGTACTTTATTTTGACTGATGGAATTTAGTTTTTACCGCAGAGTTTACCGCCATTGCTTGTTGTAGATCAAACTAAAAACTTTTGTAATGGGTTGTACTTTTATGGCTGATCAACTTCAATACTTCGATGGGTTGATTTGGTATTTTAAACCATTAGGTTGAAATTTGAGAATTTGTATTTTTTGGGATTGAATATCGAATAATCTTTTTTCGGGAAATATGTTTTTGGATTATTATTTTCGGGATTTGTTCGGTATAAGATGTTGAATTCTGGGGGATAGAACTTTAGTTTTTGATAGTCGGTTATTAGATCACCATTCACATATACATTTTTATACCCAAGGCACAAAACATTTACTATCTACTTATGGAACTGACACTGAAAACAAAGGATCGGAGGTCTCCATTAGTAAATATTTATAACCGACAAGTAGTATCCTAAAATCCATCATTTCAGTCGGCAAATAGTAAGTCCCGAAAGCGAAAATAAAATTCCTACAAACAAAATATGTAATACAGACCCATACATTTACAAAACGTTAATTTAGAAATGAACAACTTTAGTTGAAAAATCTCTGCCTTAAGGTCGGTGTCTCGTTATTTTTAAAGAAATGGCGAGCAAACCATAATTTGATGAAGATTCATCCAAACTAAAATCGACAAATTTTCCCTATAAAAATCGCAAACAAAAACAAAATCGATTTCAACAACTTTGTGGGAAGCAAAGCCCCATTCCGGAAAAAATAGCTACCACTTTCCACGACAATTTCGTAATTTAACATTTTTTTTGTACATATACGGGTTTCTTAATTCACAATTTAAAATTAAACAGATCTAACCATAAAACATTTACCGAATATATCACAAATTCCATTTACACGACCTAACACACAATACAACCTATACAGAGACATTAATTGCTCACCAGTTAAAAATCAAATTCCATTAAACAAAATTATTCATTAAAACAAAATTATATCATCAATAATTAAATTATAAGAAAAAAAAATATTAAATTACAAATTAATTATCTAGGACATGTAAGATTATTAAAAACACAATGAACTTTAAAAATTAATTCTACAGAGCTTTACGAAGAAAAGTGAAATGAGAAAAAAAAATTTCGGTTATACTCTAATAAATTTTTCGATCCAACATTTAAGCGTTGTTGTTGTAGTATGATGATTAACAATTAATTAAAATTTAATTTATAAACGTATAAATGAAATCAAATTGATTAAATTTTTCACACGAAAATCTCACACATTCACACACACACACACACACACACAATAAATGGCAAAGCAAAAAAAAAAATAATTCATATAAAAAAAATAATTTCTCAATTACAACTTACACTATCACTATTATCAAAATCGGTTTCTATTAGTTTAGTAGTCGTGCTTGTTTTGTCATCACTCGTGATGGTGCTAGGATTTGTGTCGGATTGCAAACTTAGGTTTGACACACTTCTTGTGCTGTTCGTCATCAACCCTGTGGTAATCGTCGGTGTCGTAGTAGGCCCATTTCCATTCATTAATGGTGTTGTCGTTGTATTTATCGATGAAGTAGTTGCGGTCGGATCCCATGTACTATTATTACTACTACTATTACTATTTCCGTTACTACTATCGATACCGCTATCGGCCGACGACGAATTTTGCTGTATATCATCCGAATTTTTTGTATTCGTTTGCGGCGGCGACGCCGTTGATGATGATGATGATGATGATGTATTTGTTAATTTATCGGTATCGTAGTTGGTCGAATCATTAATTTTTAACATTTTTGTAGCTGGTGTCGTTGGAAGTAAACGTATTGTACCAATAGATGTAAGCGCGTCACGATTTAAGCGCTCATTGCTACTCGTCTCGTCCGTATCGATAAATTTTATGTCATCACCAATTTGATCGCCACCATTACTACTCGTTTTCGGTATAAATTTTATACGATTATTTAAAACTTTGTTGGTCACAGCCTCTAACTCGGACACACTATTGTGCCGATCGGCAACACCATTCGCCATCATTTCGTTGCTCAGTGAATTTTGTTTGATAAGCAGAGAATTTTTAGAATGGATTAGAGGCTTAACGGGTAGCGTTATTTTACTAATGCCATTTTTTGTATGATAACCATTCTGATTGCTACTACCAGTAGTATTATTATTCACACTATTACTATTATTGTTTATATTATTATTATTATTTAAATTATTGCTGATTGATTTTGTACTTGACGATAATAATTTATGACTATTATTGTTAATTTCACTAGATTTCGATTTTAATTGACTTCGGACAAAATCAATCTCATTTTTTAACATATCCTTACTACTATTACTGCTGCTACTATTATTACTATAAGATGATTTATATGTCGTATGCATCCCAATATCATTTTTCAATCCACCAAAATTATTACTACTACCAATACTACTACTATTACTAATACTAATAAAATCATTTGATGTGGACGTCGTTGTCGTGGTCATTGTCGAACCGGACGATCCCTTCATATTATATAAATTCTTTGTACGGGCACTTGATAATAAACTATTATGAATAAATTGATTGTTATTTATAGGATTCATCGCAGTAGTATAGACTCCGACATCGGACGATGCAAATTTTGTCGGTTTATTACTAAAACTGTCAATTATAAAAGAGGTAGCAGCATTAGTTGTAGCAATGCATGCATCTGTTGTATTTTGTTGTTGTTTATTATTATTAATATTATTATTAAGGCCAAAATATGCAGAATTGGGATTAGTAACACTACTTGTAGTTTTATTATTATATTGTATAATGTTATTATTATTAATATTATTACTATTGTTATTATTAGTATTTAGATGAGTTGGTATGGAAGGGGGTGACGATGTTAGGGCACACAATTTTACCTTGCTTAAACTTGATGTGGTTCCACCGGTGCTATTACTATTATTGTATGAATCGGATTTTGTCGGAGTTTTTTCTTTGGTTAATTTTTGGGTCTCGGATAACGAACGCGACCGTGCTAGCTCACACTTTGGTATATAAGACGATGGACTATATTTTTCGTATAAATCTGCGGCTGTTGTTGCTAAGCGTAATGATGATGATGGCGTATTTCCTGATACGGTTAAATCTCGTGTTCTACTGTCACCGCGTGGAAAACGTGATGTGGATCCGGATGGTGGTAATTCTTTATCAGCACTTGTTCTTAGATATTTATTAGTTAATCCACTATATTTATTGTTTGCTGTTGCACTTGATGAAGAGTTACCTAAACTTGAACGATTTATTGAGAAATAATTTGATCGGCCTCCATAAGATGATGTAAAATCAGTAGTGTAGTTGCCGGTGCCCCGTTCTTTTGTTGTGGTTGTAGTTGATGAGTATGTTGAACGGTATGTACCACTAGTGGGTGGTAAATATGTGCTTCCTGTTGTTGTGGAATATCTTCGTGGCGAAATTACAGGCATATTACTTTAATCAGTTTGGTTTAATTTTGTTTCACACTTGTTAATATCCGCTTTATTCTTCCTGAAAAAAACAAAAAACAAAAATTGGTTAGACTACTGATTTCAATCAATCCCTATTGAATATTTAATATCTGAACGCCATTTTTTAATAGAACTTTATGACGTAAAGCACACTACTTTGGGGGCTATTCGGATCAAATAAAAATGATATGTTGTGTGTGGTTTTACTTTTTAGGAAAATCGATAGACCCAGAAACCTGGGTAGGGCTAGTTTTTATTGATAAAATATTTATAACCACCATATAATAATTATCCTTTGGTATAAACTAAGACAATTAGAATAATACCCTCAAAATTGATAACAAAAATAATATTAACTAGACCAAAAAAATGTATCCAGCCTTTTTATCTAGAGGTTTATGATTGTCTTGACGGCCTTCAGCGAGTATTGGAGTTGGTTCAGACGGTATTCCTGCTTCATTTTTAAAAAATCTGTATCTAGCCCTAAATTTAGTGCTACGCAGCTATTAGATCTATATCATCTATACCTAAGTTATTCGAGCTTTTAATATGCAACTAATTCAGAACAGTGGTCTGAACCTTATTGAATTTACCAGTTACTAAATAGGGTTCATGAAATTGAAAAACACAAACGAGTTAATGTAATATACACCGGCTTTGCAAAAGCCTTCGATAAAATAAAGGACCCCAATAGACAAATAACATTTATTTCAGTTATGTTTGAGCAAAGACAATTTTAAACGTAGATTGAGGCACTTTTATACCACAAGATTCAATTATTATTATTTTAATGCTAATCAGGACTCATTTCTTCTATAATTTGTTAATCTCAAGTGAAATTTGAAGATGGTATTTCAATGGAGAAAATATAAATATATATTTTTTGTTGCCAAAATCATCTTACCGATTTTACTTCCATCTATTTTGGAACAGAGGAAACAATAAATAGTAAAGAAAACAAAAAGTAAACATGTTTGTCTTACATATCGACAATTGCGAAACACAATTTTAATTTTGAATTACCTACTGCCTACACAGCTCATATGTGTCGCCGGCGAAGGTGACTATAATACTGTTTTAGGTATATGAAGACAACTGATAGATAAAGAACTCTTAAAGCTTCATTATCTTGCTCAACCCAACGGTATCTCTCTTTTATGTAAGATTCCAATATTGAACTATACTGTTCAGGAAGGATTAATTTTACTTAGGGTGAGAGCTCCATGGCATGCTTTGTTAAAAGCTCGCGCTACATCTAAGAATTATTATTTTTTTCTTTTATTGCCTTTTCAACCACTTACTTATTCTATGTACCTGAGTTGTTTCTGTCAATTATTCGTTTACACAATTTTAAAAGTATTTTGTCAAATAGTTTAGCCATTATTCGTTAAAAGAAACTAGGTCTGTATTATGTTTCTAAGTGAGGAGGTTTCCCTAGTTTGGGAATAATAATGGCTTCAGCCATTTTTCATTTTTTCGACACCAAAATATTTTATTATCGCCTTCTTTTGGAGTTTCATTAGGATTTCTCTGGTTATTAAATCGATATCTAGTGCTTTATTCGATTTGATATTGTTCTTGATTTCGCTAACTATTTCACATTTTAACATTTTCAAGGTGTTCAGCAAATCTTTCGGGGATTTCTTTGTTATTCGTTGTCTTTGTCTCATCCACTTTCCTGGCAAGATAAAGTAACACTGCTGATCAATTCTGAACCAGATAACATTTATCAACTTACTCAAGTAGAAGTTAATTGTCTCATTTTTAATTTCTGTATTTCTATCGATGTTGGTTTGATGTGACTTTTCTCAATTTTCTCTTATCTCTCGAGAAAATTTTTATTTCTTTTAGGCTTTAGTTTAGATTTTTTTAGTGGTTCTATATACACTTTCCTGCCGAAATTAGGTATTCCATGAATTTTATTGATATCTTCTTCGTAGTTGAAAGGTAGAATAAACATGTTTAGTTGTCTCTTAGTTGATCTAGTAAATTTAGTTAAGTACTTGGTTTACTGTGACGCCATTTCATAATAACTCATCCTTAATGCTTTCTGTCTACATGTAATAAGTCGAGGATGTCCGCGCTTTTTTACCACTAGGTGGTGTTGTTGCCTATATATATCGGCTATCGCCCACCCTATGATCTCAAATGTGCATGTGCTTAAAAGGTGACATTTCAGCTTACATTTTTTGTGGAGATAGTTTTCTAATTTGTTGCTTGTGAAAATGAGTGAAATATCTGAAGAAATACGCTATGTGATGGTTTTTACTATAAAAAAAGGTATAAACACTGCAAAAACATGTCGAAAAATTTGTGAAGTGTACGTTGAAAATGTTGTGAGTGAACGAAGGACCCAGGAGTGGTTTACTCGATTCCGTTCCGGAAATTAGGACGTGAAAGATGCACCTCGTTCTGGTCGGCCAGTCACTGAAAAAGTCGATAAAATTTTGCAACTGGTGGAGCAAGACCGGCACGCAAGCCGTCAAGAAATAGCGGAGGCACTAAACATCAACCACAAGACAGTTTGGAATCATTTGAAAAGAGCAGGCTACAAAAAGAAGCTCGGAGTTTGGGTGCCACATGAATTAACGCAAAAAAATTTGATAGACTGAATTACCATCAGTGAAACTGTGCACAACTCGACCGTTTGAACGAAGCAATCCAGAATAGGCTACTAGAATAGGCCAACAGGAAGGGCGTAGTGTTCTAACACGACAATACGCGGCCACGCACATCTTTAATGACTCGGGGCAAATTGACGGAACTTGGTTAGGAAGTTTTGATGAATCCACCGTATAGCCCGGACCTTACACCGTCTGACTACCATTTGTTTCGGTCTCTGCAAAACTCTCTTGATTGTAAAAAATTCGCCGACCGAAGCTCCGCTGAAAATCACTTGACCAAGTTTTTCGACGATACACCACAGAAGTTGTACACCGATGGAATTATGAAGCCATAACTGTGATAGATCTTTCTTGTTTATTCTCATTCGTTTATCTTAATTTTGTTGTTATCCATTAATCTGCTGGTAAATGACTCTTCTGAAATACTCTGTTTGATTATATCATAGAAATCGTGATATTGTTTGATCGTCGATAACATTCGACGGTGCTGGCGGTTTTTTATCACTTGTCGCGGTGTGGGTTTATTTATTTGTTGTTTCGATTGTTTCTTTGGAGAAAGATTATTATTCAACTTTTTCTTCATTTATAACACGAATCTACTTTGCTTCTGTTGCCAAGTTATCAGTGTGATATTCGCACTTTGCTTTGTCATTAGTTTCCTACCTATTAAACCAATTTATTTTTATTTAATATTTTTTGCATTTTAAACAAACGCTTATCCGGTAAAAGGAAATTTTCAAAAGATAACGCTAATTCCCAAAAATGCCCGTCCCGTTTCCATTCAATTCAAATGAAGTAAATAAACGAACATATTAACAAATGTTTCTTAGCAAACTTGAAGCGATACTTGCCACATGATTAAGTCAACGAAACCCTGGCCCAAATTCAATGTGCTTAGTATATGGGGTTCACACTCAAAATATAATCTTAAACAAATTAACGTTTTTTTTATAAAAATCGTGATCCGACTAATTACTCTTTACCTTGAACTGATCGCTTTCATTCTCAAAGTGAAGGTCTTACGGATTGGTTCAGAATCCGAGAAGGATCAAAATGCAATAACATTGTTGTTCCGAGGAGTTATTCGTTATCAAATCGTTATTCAATAAAATAAATTCATATTAATTTCTTCAAAAGTCATACTGCTTATAACATAATCGAGGACATTCGCTGAATTGATTCAACTGCGAGTGCGTTAACTTCAGTATAAACAGTTACTCTTACTTAGCGGCGGTAATTTTCTTTGTCGTTGTTGGTGGCAAAGAATCACAAACAGAACCAAAATTGATCTCATTCAAGTTTATTTCAAATTCTTCGTCACCAATGAGTTACAAATGCTCAAGCCGAATACAACTGCTGTATTTCGTTACATATGGAGGGAGATTGAGCTGAAGAAACCAGTAATTACAGCAAAATCGTTTTCGATTCTTCCTTTAATGTAAAGGCATTTTTCAAGGTAGTTGAGTGCACTTATGTTTGAAAAAATTTAATTGTGTACAGCATATCCAGTTCAAACTTTTTTGAATCGTCAGTATTATATATTTTTATTAGCACTTATGTTTTTTATTTCACAACACATGTTTTGTAGGCCTAATTGATCCAATTCGGACACAAGAAAGTTTATCAATATGTCCCGATAACGGTCTCCACTAACTTACAGCATTGTTTCTAGAATCCTCAAAAACACTTTACGAGAGTATAATAGTCTTTGGTATAATATTTCAGGGTTTTCATTGCCTCAATCCAACAATACGGCACCCCATCACAAACAGCTCGCCATACGATGCAAATTTCGCGAGGAATTTTTCCCGCTCGAATAATGTCAAAAGTGGTGATATCGACTGGTCCCGAACTTCTTTTAATGACAGTTTAAACGATTAAATTTAAATTATAACACGTGTTTGACTGGAGTGATTTCTTAACATTTTAACTTACTAGAGTTATTGCTGAAGGTTGACAAGAGTTAAATTTGAGTATTATAATAGCTGCAGCATTACGAGCAGATGAAACGTGTGCATGCATTTATTTCAGATTGATAAGTGAAGTAGCTCATAAAAAATTATTTATCGCGAGATTATAGACGCATAAACTACGATTAAAACGCTATTCCACGGGAGTTTATTAATGATCTGGCTATGTCTAGTGGATGGGTAGTTAGTTGCAATCTCACGCATAGCTTCAAGAGACTCAGTTTCGTCTGGTGTTTCGCCCGGCAGCAGTAAATGAGCGACTCAAAACGTGTGTCCTACCACGTATCTGTGACGACTCCATTTGTCTACCAAATATTGTTTAATATTTCTAGAGGTCTTCATTTACCAGCGGCACATTTGCTGAAAACTCTCCGTGAGCCATTATTACGGAGCCATTATTATGTTCCGTGACGTACCGTTGAAAACTATTTTGCTTAACTTTAAACACTCTATATGGAAGTACTTGGTTATTGCCCCTGACGAGTTACTATTTGAAATCTTTTGCTCCAAGTTTTTTCCGTCTGATAGGACCTGCTTAGTTTGTGCACAGAAGATCTAGGCTTCCTTAGATTAGAGTTTCACCAACTATTTCGTCTCTAAATTCCCTTTTCTTTGGAATTGAGTTATTGCAAACGTTAATTAATCGTATTGAGATCAGCTCCATGTGATCATCAATATCATTAGTCGAGCCTATTTCTGGAGGTGCTTCTACACCTTCCCAAGAGCCAACCAAGTGCCAAGCGAAATAAACCCCAATCAGCTACCTCTGGCAAGTTTGATAACTCGAACCTAATGAAATGACTCTGTGTTCAACTTTCAAGCCCAACTCAGGCTTCATTGACTATTGTCAAAGGAGTTCCCATTAGACGAGAACGTCGTGGGGTTGCCTTCATTATTCATTATAAAAATATTATTCATAAACACGAATACTTCCACTTTCCGTTCGTTTTTATCAGTTAAACAGGTCTCAGGTCACATTTTATTTCTAGTATTCGACCCCCCCCCCCCCCCCCCCCCGTGATTACAAACTTTCTGTGCTAACCCAATATAAAACAAGATGGCTTCAAGTTTGCTCGACTGGTACACCACAGTTTCACTGTATTGGGCATATATTGAAAAAAGCCAGAAGGAACCAGGTACCGATTGAATTTGAACACACGTACACTGGATAGCACTAAGCTGACCAAGCTTCATTATGTTCATGCTAACGTATAAATACTAATTGTAGTCTTGGGACCCTCAGAGCAATCAGTACCTACTATACGCTCACATACATTGATCAAATTATTTTACCGCCTTGTACATTAAGGTGGGCGATTTTTTTTTTTAATAATAATAATAATAAATATCATATCATGCCACTCAGGAAGCGAATCTTAAATTTCGTTCGATCTAGGTGGTTTTGTTTTGCTAAGGTTGCAACCATGCCATCGAACAACACATTGAAAATGAATACTTTAGGTAATTTATTTTCGAAATCGTTATTACATTATATGATTTACTGGAACGTATGCCTGGATCTCCACGAGATTTTCTTGGTAATCGCTTCGGTTGAAGGTTTTTTGCACTTTTACCAAGACCGTACGCCACAGTCGGCCAGTGTTTTCCGTTGGTTTGGTTGCTACACTATACTTGCGTTGTCTGGATTTGCTCTAGGAACTGAATCCGTTGCATCCATCTCGGGTGTCTTTTCCACGATACATATTAGTTTATCGTTGCGATTGCACCTATGATTGCGTGCTTCCAGCAGTTTTCCAATATCTTGCCTCCGCAAGAATTTGTATCTTGCTATTTATCTTTTTAGGTATACGTTGATGAATAGTTTCTGTATCTATAGATCATTCGCTGTACTTGTATCTATAGGTCATTCGCTATTAGTAATAGCTTTTGCTTGTTATGTTGTTTCCTTTTTTGGATGCTGTATTTTGGTGGTTCCGAAGCAAAATTGTTTCTTGTTCGCTATATTTTAGTTAACACTTCGCCCGCCTTGTCACATACAGTAAAAATTAAGGAAAAGCAGTCTCTTAGAATTTAATAAAATAGGACGAGTTTGGAAATTAGTTTTTACACTCTTAAGTTGGTAGATATTTGATTTGGTTAATAGTTAGTTCTAAACATATTCAATGTTTTGAATATTGCTCATACTTTTTGATTGCGCTAGGTGGTATAATTATTTAGGTTTGTTACCCAGTGCTTCACTCAACTATTTCAACTAGCTTGGCAACGTGCCCACTTTATATTTACACGTGTTATCAGTACCTAATCAATTAAAACATGCAATTATGAAGTTACATAATTACAATTTATTTATCAAAAAAAAAAATCGAATTAAGAGGGTCCACCATAATTGATTTTTAAGTTAAAAACAAATAACGCCAATTTCTTAAAATATTTCCCCCCGATTTTTCCTTATCATTTTTTTGGGTTATATATAAATCGATCGTTCAACTTTGCATCGAAAATATGTAAACATTTTGCAGTGACTCAAATCGCTGTACAATGAATTGCAAATTACTATTTATAGACTTTTATCAATATATTTTGACAAACAAAACTTTATTTTATAGTAAATAGTATAGTAGTACGTTACCATCGTAATAGCACAGAATAGATACAGAAGCGACATAATTCCATTTTTGTATGAAATTCTTTCGACTCGAATATTTGACCTTCTACATAAAAGTAAGAGTAGTAAAAATAGTTTAGAGGTAGATAATAGATAGCGCTAGTAGTTTTCAAAAAATTAAAATCGATTATAAAATCTTCGCAGTGTACAAACAGTTTAACTCGAATTCGTGTGTTTGTACCACCAGCTGATGTCTCTATCGATAAATACTGTTACCCGGTTTAAATATTTGGGATGTTATTATTTGAATACTGGGTTCAGAGCGATTACCATTATTAGATTCAATAGCAATCGCCAAGCGGTGCCGAATGGAAAATTGTGTCTGCACTCAAAAAGACATTTGTAAATATTTTTCTGTTTGTTAATTTTTTAGTTGAATATGTATTTCGTTAAAAACAATTTTATACAATAATAAATTTTATATAATAATAAATTTACAGATATTTTACATTATAATGCATCAGAATAGTAAAACCAGTTTCAAAAACAGCGTTTTGTGGATATACCAATTACAACTTTTGGCAAGCAAAATTTGTCATAATTTTGATTAACATCATTCACATGATAAGGTCTACTAAAAAAAACAAAACTACAGCAATAAAGAAAATTAGCAAATTTACTAGTTGAATTATTAATTGCTATAATTGCTTGAAAAAAAAATCATAAATACAAACAATTTGACAGATATTTGAAGAGAGATAAATTATGTTTGCACTTCTAAAAACTTTTAATGTTTACAATGAGTTTTTTCAAATTTAGAGCCATCTATTGGCGTACGTGGGAACTATTTTAGTTTTGTCAAAAAAAATGGATTCTAACTGTCGTTTCTGTATCTATTCTGTGGTAATAGTTAATGCTCATCTGTGCTACTGTCATGTGTGACATGCTTTAGAAAAATAAATAATAATGGAATAATAGTAACATATTTTACAGGTAATATCCAAAAAAAACTAAAATATTAACATGAATGTCATTGTGTGTTGATGCTTAACATGATGTGTATATCTCATGTAATTTCTGTGTCTGTTATCGATTTAAAATCCTCTTGAGAGTCGGACACAAAACGTGTGTTCGTAAAATTTATATTATACAGGTACATACATATATATTCTCAAACAGAATTAGGGCAAAATTTTAATATTTAATGAGACCATAATATTCTTTATAAACATTATATAGGGGTTAAAATACTACATATTTACATTATTTGATTGACTTGTTTCGTTTCATTTAAGTACAGTGCGTCACATTAATGGACCTGCAATACACGATACTCGTTCATGGCTTAATTTCTCAAAGTTGCATCAATAGTTGCACAAAGTTGGACATCGTTGAAACTATTTGCCATCTATGTGAAAGGCCTTTGCCAATCAATTTTATTTAATATTAAATTCTGCCAGTTTCAAAGATTAAAAAAAATCAGTATACGAAATATTTTAAAAACAAAATTAAACATGAAATCTAGACTTAGACAAATCGTTTAAAATAAACCCATAAAACTGTTAATTTATAATCTTAATATTAATTACATAACATAATTTTCCATAACTCCCATTTTATTTGCAAATAAATATTAATTTACTTTTTAATTATTGGAGCGCTCTAAATGAAAACTAAGGCGAGGCTACTCGGGATCGCGGACCTTAATTTAGGAATTCCTACTTTAAATAACACCCGGTACATTTAAAGAGTATTTAAAAGTTCCAAATGGGGTAGACTATTAAATTTGGTAGGCCAAGATAATAAAACAAATTAATAAATGGTGCGAATCAAGCTCATGGCCGTGATGTTAATTGTGTTGTGAAAAAATGAAACTGGTAACTTTCTTGTAAAAAAACGTTGCGTTTCACGGGCTTTACGGGATGATGCTGAGTCTTGTTGAAACGACAACTGGTTTCTACCGAATAAAAACGAGTGGTGAATGTCCTGTGCCAGTTAACGCGGCCCTAATCATCATTGATTTGCATTCTAACCAAATTCGATTGTTTTGTTTGTTAACATACGTTTCGCTGAACCGTAAAAAATTTTTCATCATAAAGGACCAAATTCTCAAGCTCGCGACCAACGTGCAAGTGTTTTAACACCTTAGCTTGCCTTTTGTGCAGATGTAAAATCTTGCACTTTTTGTATTTTGTAGAGCTTCAATAGTTCATTTTTCAATATGAGCTCCATGCACGAGCAGAGACATTGAAATTTTTCACCAATTGTGCTGCGCTTTGTCGTGGATTACGTTGAATTCTGGCCTTCATTTTTCGAACCGTTTTTGGCGATGTTTCTGTTTTTGGATGCCCACCTCTATGGCGGTTTTTGATGCTACCAGTATCATTGTAACGTGTAATGGTCCGATACACAAACATTTTGTTCTCATGTAAATGTCGTAGCTCATTAACAATGGCTGGTTGCGATTTTCCAGCCAAATACAAAGCAATAACACTGCTGCGTTTTAATTCCATTTCGTTAACTTTTTTGAACTTCGACTATGTTCCGTAGGCTTGTTTGGTTGCTACAGCAGCGTGAAGTTGGTAACACTTCGAGCGCCGACCCCTGTATTAATGTTGGTTTGCTTAAGACCGTTCTTTATTAAAGTAAGGGTAAGTTGTGCAGGGAGTCTGTTGGAGCTCTGTATTCAAGGGTTTTTTTATAATATGTTATTCAATAGCTATTATGGAAAACTCGTGTTTAGTTTTTTGTTTTTCTCAAAATATTAATTGTTATTAGCTTTCAAATTTGAAGGAGTTGTGCTAGCTCGATCAGAATATACAACAACAATACACTAAAACAAATTTCGCAATAATAAAGTTAAATCTACAATCTCGTGCCTAGTTTTATTTGTTTTTAAATATTTTAATTTTATATTACACAAAAAATTGGAATGAAAACAGATTACCCATAATCTCCAAAAAAAAAATTATGAAAACTAACTCAGGAAATTTTCGGTAGAGGGCCAGGGATTGTTTGGTATGTAAGTACGGAGTTTTATTTTATTAGGTAGGATCTAATGGTGCAGAAAAATGGTTTAAATAGACACAATGGGATTTAATTATTCGGTTAGGTTCAACAACAAATTTAATTTATTAGGTGTACAAGTAGAAACTCGGTTCTGAAGTTGGTTGCATTCAAATATATTTGAACGCATTTAAATCGCCCGCCATTTTGGATATATGTAGCTTATGGCTGGACTATAGATGGAATAAAAAGAATAAAAAGAATAACGTAAGAGAGCGAAAGAGAGGATTTACATGCAATCGACTATACTGAGAATAATAAATATAAAAAGAATAACAGAAATTGCGTTTAATTTTTTTTCATTTTTGCTGTCACTTAAAAAGAATAACCGAGCGATAATTTTCGCCCAAAGAATAAAAAACTTAATAACTACAACAACAAAACTCAAATAAATTTTAGTGCGTTGAATATAATATGCATATTTACTTTTTTATATAAGGGAATTTTAAATTATTCGTCTGTTTTATCTTTTCTATTTATAAAATATTCATGTATGCATATGCTAATATGAATATAATATCAGAAATAATTTTCAATACACTGTAGAATTGAATTTTTCTAAACCTAACCTAAAAAAATAATTTATCGAATTGTGGTGATTTAAATCGCATATAAACAATTTTTATAATTTTAAAAACATATATTTGTTGATATAAATACGTTTATACTCAAAAATATTGTAGTTTCATTCATAATTGTAGGAAATATATCACAAAAATATATGAATGAACTTAATTTTTCAAGTCATCTATGGCCGTAATGTCAAATTGGAATAATAATTTTTTGTCTTCGTTTCTTACGTTATTCTTTTTATTCTTTTTATTCTATCTATAGTTCCCACATTAGTCATTGCTGTTTTTGTGACATAAGTTTCAATCATTTATAAGTTGACGTTCCGTTGATAAGCAAAAAAAAATGAAAAAAAAATGCTGCTCAAGCTATGGAATTGATTAATTCGACTTTGAGTGAACATTCAACAGCAAAGGAAAGTGGTTTGTAAGATTTCGTGATGGCAGTTTTAATTTTGAGCACAATCCACGTCCAGGTGCAGTTTGACGAGGAACTTAAAGTTTTACTGAATGAAAATCCGTATCAAACTCAAAACGAGCTTGCAGAACAGATTGCATGCAATAGGAAAAATACAGAAAGAAGGAAAATGGGTTCCTCATAAACTTACCGAAAAAAGCAAAAACCGAAGAGTTAACATCTGCATGAATTTGCCTTCTCGGTACAAAAGATAGAATTTTATGCACAAAATCATAACGGGCGATGAAAAGTGGATTTTGTACGATAATCCTAAGCGTAGAAAACCATGGGTTGATCCAGGCCAGCTATCAACGCCAATAGTAAAAATGAATATTCATGCCAAGAAAGTGTTACGGTGTGTCTGTTGAGATTGAAAAGGAGTCATTTACTAAGAGCTTCTGGAACATGGTCAAACTGTTACAGCTGAACGTTACCAGGCGCAATTGATCAAATTAAGTGATGCTCTGGAGGAAAAAAGATCGTTTACAGGCCAAGGAAGGCGAAAGGTGATATTGCTGCATGACAACGCTCCACATACAGCAAAATTAAGCCAGGAAATCATCTTCTCATCATCTCATCTTGGCTCCCTCTGATTACCGCTTACTCAGATCGAATCATCATATTTGAAAGACTAGTGATTAGCGAAAGTTGACTAGTGATGACTATTTTGCTTCGAAACCACCAAGTTTCTATCGGGTAGGCTTTCATCATCTACTAATGTTTCGCAGGTGAAAGCTCATTTTCTCCTTCGTTCCTTAGACGTCTACTTCATCACGTCGAACTGATATCAGAGTTTGATTTAAGGATTTAGGAAACAAGTTATTCTAGTTGGTCTAAATTTATTCGTTAAATTAAATTTCAGCTGCAACTAAGACGATAATGCCTTAGTTATTACCATATCGGGAAAAACATTCTTTGCAAATCGCAAAAGTTCAAATCCACTCTTTAAATTACCAATGGTGTTCAATGTAATAGCACAGTTCAGGATTTTTTTTGGAAATTGATAATAAATATTTTTATGGCATAAAAGGTTTGTTCAAGAAGAGCACAGTAAGGATTAACCTTAATTTTCAGTCTCAATTCAGTCTTGTTTTATATAGGGTTTTCCAATAAGAGGTTTCATTTTGAATAGCCTGCTATTTGGGCAGCTGTCAATTTTGGAGCTGTCATCTTTTGACATCTGACAAGTAAAAACTATGCCATTATTAAAAATGGTACGATACACGCTTCAACAACGCATTGAAATTGTTAAAATTCACTACAAAAATGGTGAAAATTTTTCAGTCACAGTTCGCAAAACTAAAGCACGTGAAGCACCTTCTCGGCCGGCAATAGTGAAACTGGTGGAAAAATTTGAGCTGTTGGGACAAGTTAGTGATGTGAAGAATCGAAACCGTGTGCGTCGCTCAAGAACAACTGAGAATATTGCTGCTGTAACCCGTAGTGTTGACGAAAACTCAGGTTTGTCGATTCCGCGACTATCTTTGGAATTAGACATTCCACAAACGACATTACACCGTATTTTGCATAAATACTTAGGTCTTAAGGCTTTTAGATGTTCAGTTAACACAAGAATTCAAGCAGGTCAATCACCATAAACGTCGTATCTTTGCTGATTGGGTCCTTCAAATGCAACAAAATAATCCGGATTTTCATCGAAAAATTATCTTCAGTGATGAGGCCCATTTTCACCTCGGAGGCTACGTTAATAAGCAGAATTGTCGCATTTGGGGCTCATAAAATCCAAGAATGATTGTTGAAAAGCCTCTCTATCCTCAACGTGTCACTGTTTGGTGCGGTTTTTGGGCTGGCGGTGTGATTGAAACTTAATTATTCTAAAATGAGGCTGGTACAACTGTTACGGTGAATGGATTGCGCTACCTAGTGCTGATGATTTTTTATGACCGAAATTGGAAGATATTGATGTGGACGACGTTTATTTTTAGCAAGACGGCGCTACGCGCCACACAAACAACGAAACAATTGCAATTTTGCAAGAGACGTTTTCTGACCGTGTTATTTCTCGAAGAGGTGATCACAATTGGTCACCGAGATCAAGTGATTTAACACCTTTAGACTTTTTGGACATACAGGATATGGTGCTGCAAGCGTAGCCATGGCGGCCTTGGTTGATATCGTTTTCAAATGTTAATAGCACACCTTCCTCTTTATAATGAAATAAACATTCATTGATTTCTCTTAAAAAATACTCGTTTTTTTAATATCAAAATGAAACCACTTATTGGAAAACCCTTTATAATTTAGGCAAGTAGATCATTAGAATTTAGTCTAGCTTTTCGTGGCTAATGGCTAGTTTTAGTAGATTCCACAAGTTAACGATCGGATGGCTCTGCTCGCCATTGCATAACGTCCACCTCATGACTCACTCCACGAAACCATGCTTTGGCTTTCCTCCAGCCGTGCGGCACGGCGTCTTCAGCATATCCCAGCAAATCGTCTTCCAATATTTGGAAGTAAACGTCCGCTGTCATACGATCTTTTATTCAATAAATTATACCTGTACCGAGCTACGGGAAAGCCCCCATAACATAATAGACCCGTCATGCTAATTTCTTTATTTTAGTGTACTGTAGCGACAAAGTTGCAATCGGTGAGCGTCGTACATAATGCTTACCATCGGAACCAAACAAATTCAATTTTGTTTCATCTGTCCATATTACAATATTCTCAATAAGCATTTTTTAGCAAAATTAATTCGGACTTTAATTTTTTTATAGAAGTGGTTCACGCTGAACATAACATCACCCATTTTATGTGCCAGCAGCCTTCGACGAATGATGACCCTTCAGCAATTAAGGTTTAATTATTTTCTTATCTCACTGGACCTAATAATAGGATGTTTTTTGCGGTTCGAACAATTAAAGCATAAGCAATTTTGCCACATTTAATTGAACACGAAAAAAATTGTAATTTGTTTTTTTCGGTAATTTCCCTAAATATACGAAAATATTAAATTTTTTTATTAGACAAAATTGCTACTAGATAAAATTGGAAATTTTTGAATCGAAATTTTAAAAAAGTTATATTCTAATGAAAAATTATATACCCGTCGTAGTGTAACTCCAGTGTAACTCCAGTGTAACTGGGAACTCCAGTGTTATAACCGCTTTGCTGTGCTGTACTTTCCTATGAGAATATTGTTTGTGAACAGCTTGAGTTACAATATTATTAGACATGATTTATTTCTCGATTTTTCCCAAAACATATTGCTGGGAACTCTACAAGTAGCAAATATATACCTGTATAGTATGAGTGGTTCGCTTATTGATTAACAAAACCTAAACAAAGCCCTCTTGGGATGTTCGGACGAAAAACAATTATTTGTATAAAACTTATACAAAAAAACAAGGAACTAGGCCAAAACATGTAATATTTAATGACAGCATATTTCAAAAGCGTAATACGAGGGGTGGAAATACCTACATATATTTACACATGCTTTGTCACATGAACAACTCATTCATTACGTATTTCAAATTTAACGCTATACGGCTAGGTGTTATCGGAATTGCAAACCAACAAATAATTTGGATCAAGGTGTAACATCAATATTGAACTTATCAATTTAAATACTTAAAATATTTAAGTAAATTAAAGAACTTATCTATTTACCATAAATTAGCTGATAAGCGCCAAAAAATGAATAAATAAATTTGAGTATAAAGTGGTTTACATACTCGTACAATTTAATCAATTTAATGCGATTATGTTTAGTTTTCATAAATTAATAATTTATTAATGCAAGCATAATTTGTTTTATATATAGGTAATTAATTATTTATGTACGTTATTGTAAACATAATTATGTATTTTGAGTTTGATTGAATACAAAATAAAAATTAACTATGTATACGCTAAATAGTTTTTGTAATTAGATTAAATTCTTGAGTGATTAGGTTGTTCAAGTTTTAATAAGTGTATGTGAGGCGCCCACAAAATTAATGGTGCGACGCTTTCGTGTCTTAGAATTTATGTGGTGCTTAGCATATTTTTATAAGTTATAAATTATTTTACAGGGTGAAGCAAATCCTGCCTAGTTTTGGCTGTACTCAGAAAAAAATAATAAGTAACTAACAATATAAATCCCTAAAATGTTGACTAAACCTCTAAAAAACACTCTGTGCAACAAAATTCAAACCAAGCTTATGCGTAAAAAATTGTATTCACTCTTTTTATCGTTGCTCCTCTTATTAGTATTAATACGAAATGAGCTTCTAGAAATTACGTTTAAATCGGGCACTCCTTGTTATGTGGCTATTTAAATAATTCTCTTATAAAGCTGCCGATCTAGGTCTTAATTAGCATCGAACTGGAATGATGCGGTGATGAAAATAAACTCATCTATGATCCCTTGTCGGAGTGTTATATGCAAGAACCAACACAGGATTCCCTTAAAAAGGATGTAAGTGCTTTGGACCCATTACTGATAGCGCAGAATTAAAAGAACACACGGTATTTAAAATTAGACAATCCCAAACAAACTAAATTTTAGAATTTTCGTTATTCTTTCGACCAAAGATTGGAAGCAACCGTTTTTTAGCATACGATAAGACCGTAAAATTAAAATTCGACTGAATTCCTTAAACAATTAAATGTTAATAGACAGTTCCGCCTTCTAAGATAGAGTGTCCACTAATCTCTCAGAAAAGTTAAAAATCAACCGCAATAAAGAAAAATTAGAATGTATGTTTTTAAATTTGTGGGAATTTCCGAATTAAAAATGACTTATATCCCTAAAAGTAATAAGGACTCTGAATAATTCATAAATAATATTAGTCCTGGCAATTTCAGTTATAGTATTTGTTTAAATCTATAAAAGTTCATATACGTGAGGTTTTGGGTCGTTGATTTTCCAAGCACCGACTTATTACAGACACTTATTGACTTATTTGACGTACAGGAGAATCGATATCGTCGGTTAGTAATTGATTAATGAATATCACCTCTGCAAATACTCGGCGCTTACTAAGCGTATGGAGGCAGGTTGAATATGCCCACTTATGGTAGCCCGCGTAAAGCAAAGCAAAGAAAACTACGTTGAACATTTCAATCCTCTTTACGTGAACCTCGTGATAACGGGCGGCTACAAATAGCTAGCATACTGGAGCAGAGAATGACCGAATTTTGAATAAAGAACCTTCGTAACGTAAGGATCGTCGAATTCTTTCGACTAGCGCTTGAAGAAACCGAGCGTAGAGTTTTCTTGATTGATAATGCGACGGTTGTGATGTCTGAAATTCAACTCATTGTCACAAATGATACCCAAATCACGAACAGAACTGGCTAACTGATAACGGCATCGTTTTTAATATAATAGTCACGAGAAATGGACTGTGCACTTTTTCGGGACTAGGTTGGCGTTTGCTCACGTTTAACTCAAGGTTGTTCTTTGCACACCATGCGGAGAAGTTATTGAGGTCGGATTGTAATAGAATTTTATCGGTGTCTATAGATACGGATGAATTTTTAAATAAATTTTCTACGTCGTTGATAGACATAATAAAAAAGATCGGCCCCAGATGGCTGTCTTGGGGCACTCCAGATGTTGCTGAGAAATGAGCTGATCCTGATGACCACATTCCCTACCTCCATCATATTTAATGTTTCTGAAGTGAATTCAATAAGGTTTGTGGTCGTGGACCGTGCTTTGAGAAAACCATGCTGATTGTCAGAAAACAACGGTTTACAATAAAGGTGCAGTGAATCATATACACAATACTTTCAAACAGCTTAGGAATACAAGCCAATTTTGCGATCGGTCTGTAATTACAGATGTCTGATTTGCAGCCATTCTTATGGATCGGAACTATAAAGGAACATTTCCAGAAACTTTTTCATAGATAGAAAAATTCTAAGTGAAAGCGACTTTTGGAAAAGCGCCGCAAGCGCCTGAGCAAGTATGTCAATGCAGTTTTTTAGAACGATGGGTGGTAGAACGTCAGGACCAGATGAAAAATAATCTTTAAGTTTGGAAATCTCCTGTTCCACAGATTCTTAATCGATTTTAATGGAAGTTAAGGTTGTTTGAACGCAGTTATTCATGTACCAGGTGTGTAAATATGAAACCGGATTTTTTTAGTAAAAAGTACACGTTCATCGTATGATAACGATTAAGAGTATTTTGTATTGAAAGTATTGTCCATTATTAGTTATACTATTAGTTATTTTATCGAATCATTTTCGTACATTTTCGTAGGAGGTGAAGTGCTCCTCAGCAAGCCCATGCCCCATCGATGCAAATAAGTGATAATCGGACGGAGCCACGACTGGTGAGTAAGCCACATGTGAAAGTATTTGCCAATTAAGTGCTTCCAATGTTTCCATGACCGGGTTTGCTTTGTGTGATGGTGCATTATCATGAAGCAAAATCACTTTGTGTTGCCTTTTATCATATTCTGGTCGTTTTTCACGCAACTTTTGTTGGTAGCGTTCAGTATTCACGGTTTCAGTAGGTTTTAGCAGCTCAAAAGAAATTACACTCTTCTGATCTCACCAAATACAGAGCATTATGTCTTCCGTCCGAAGCGATTTGGCCTTGCAGTCGATGTCGATGGTTGTACTGGATCAACCCAAGACATTTTGTGCTTTGGATTATCAAAATAAATTCATTTTTCATCACCAGTCAAGAATTGGTGATTTGTCTTGCTGTCTTGTCATACTTGCACACCTGGTATATGAAGTAATCTTCATCAGGTTCAAAATCGCTGTTTGTAAAAGTCAGACAGAAAAAGTTAGCAAAATGATGTGTTATGAGTTTAGGATCATTAGAAGAATGATCTTTATACTTCAGAGTGGAAAAGTATCCGTCGGATTTTTTTCTTCAAATTAACAAATCGCCAGAAACACTTAGGATCAGTAGGATGAGTCATCTTAGGATGAGTCTGATATAATTCCCATAAAATTCGTCAGACAAACTACTGAAATCATCATAACTATTTAACTAGTTAGAGTAACCAGAGTCCGATTTAGTTTTTAAGAATCTTTGCCAACGTTTGTCTACGGGTTATGTAACGTTTGTAATTCGCTATTGTACCAAGGAGGTGATGGCGATACAGTTGTTTGGTGAGTATACGGTATGGGCTGTTCAAAAAGTTGACTGCGATAAAAATGGAAACTAAACAATTAGATTATAGTTTCCAGAATACGTCGTTTTGCAAATCGGCGATTTTTAGTTAATTTATTTATTTAAAATAACGCGCGAAATACTAAAAATATTTCAACTGCATGGAAAAAATCTTTCTGTACTAGAATTTTTTAATAATTTTGAAAATTGTCTGAAAAATAATGTTTATTTGTGTTTTTAATTAAAACGGCCGAGATGTGACACCCACACCATTCCAACTCAAATATAGGAACAGCTATCGTTGTTCTTTTCATTTAACACTGGGGGCCTTTTACGAAATATTTTTGATTTTGTAACATTTCGATATGCTGCGGATTTTCCTATTATGAATTTAAATTTGTTTTCGATACGAAATCGTAAAATCCGCTCTATTATGAAATCAAAAAACCAATCGAAATCGAATTCTTCTAAAATGTAACATTAAAATCCGCCTGCTATTTAGCTGATGGATATCTTAAAATATGAACGTGTAAATTGAAAATCGATCAAAACCTCGTAAGGTAATCGAATGAAAAAAAAAATGAAAATGAAAAATTTCATGATTTTGTTGTATACGTTTCATAACTCCTGAGCTATAATCGACGCGATCGACGTGACACAAAAGTAAAAAACATAAGATTTCATACTACTGAAGCTATATTCGACGCGATTATCGAGTCTTCAGTAAGCTATGGAGAACAAGGTTTTTGACATTTGAAAATATTGCAGTCACGTCGAGTATACCTCAGGGGTAATAGGGATAACTGCCGATGATCGGATTTTACGATTTCATATTTTCCGAACTGGAAAAGTTCATAATAGGCTCCCTGTAGAGAATCAATTTCACAGAAAAGCTTGACGAGTTTCTTTCAAAAATTAGTCTATAGTTTGAGCCGATTCGTATTCATTATGGGAAATGTTGTTAACCACAGCTTTTATAACAAATGCTATCAAAATTGACAACACGTCAATATATTTTAGTTGCGATATAACAAAATTGGCAGTTCAAATTTAGGTTGGTGTGCCATTTCAAATCTCGATTGGTGTGAGTAATTTACAGTATTTTAATTACAATACAAATAAGTAATCTTCTCACGCTACCCCATAGACCAATAAAATTTCAACCGATTCTATTTAATAGACTATATTTGGGGCACCTAGCCACTTTCGTAAATGTAGAATGCTTTAGTTTATAGAATTCTTAGCAATCTCCCAACAATTTTTAAAAAGAAAGCTTTTAATATATATTCAGTTTTAAAATGTATGATTTAGTAAAAATTTCAACCGCTGTTTAAATAAATCGTTATACAAATTACCTCACACAAGAAACTTGATGTTTTACAACCATGCTATATCTGCTATCTAATAATTCAAACTTGCGTGCGTTCACGACTTCATCTTATCAGAATTAAGTAATTTGTAGATTAAGCAAAAAACAATATTACACCACGATTCACATAATAATCTAATTATCACCAACCGTCTTTTGTAATTTTGTCACCGCAGTGGAATTATTTGCCATCGTTTTATCTTATCATGTACTCGTGCTATAAATAACGCTCTTGTACGCTCGTATTGCGAGAATTTTATTCAAATGATATAAATAAGTTTTTCATAAAAAAAACCACGTGCTTCCATGCGATTTATGCGTTAAATTATATTGAGTCATTCTTATGCTTTGTTTGTTGCTCAAAAAATTAATAATCCAATAATTATTATTCATCACTTCCATAAAAAGGGAAGTAATATATTTTATGTACGCCAGCTGATTTTCTTATATATTGTATCGTATGAGTGAAACACGATTCCAAAAATAATCATAATGAATAATCAGATTGTTGAATGAATGCGGAAAATGCATTGTTTATAACGGTTACAATAGATCTTAACAATTGAATATAACAACACTTATAAGGGGTCGTTGTAGTTGATAAGAAAACCTTTTGTATTTCCAAGTGAGGATTCTCACAAATTAGCGTAGACTATAGTTATTTAGGTTAGTGTATCGAACTGAACTGAATTTTCTTTCCTCTAGGTTTGATCGAATTTCGCTAAATATATTTTATCACCACAGTCAATGACCAACCTAACGCGAAACCATTGAATAAATTCTATCAAAAAGTTTTCCCGAATCAGGCTTTTTATTATAGTTTAATAGACGCACCTTGAGAACTTTAGGGGACATTATCAGTGTACACTGTACTCTAAATAAGCACATATTTAGAGTGTAAGTTCGTGACGATCCAAAATGCGAGCACTATAAAGAAGTACTCTTCAATAAGTATGAAACACCATTCGAGTTTATTTATTTGCGGTGTAATGATCAAACACTAAAAATTTTTTAATTCCGTAAAAATTATCCAAAAGTCTCAACAAGTAAGTTTTCGTTTCAGAAAGAGTCTAAGTATTTCGTGTATATTTGCTAGAACAGCCCGTTTACTATTGAAACGAATCTAATTATCCACTAAAGGCGAGGCGGGGGAATTGTGTGACAGGGAGACAGCGACAACAACTACACCATCAATGTTGGGCAACCATTGCTTGGGTTGATACAAATTTGGGTGACCGCATGCCTCATCCAGCAGAATTATGTGCCTTCCAGCAGCCCAGGAACCATTAATCCGAAGATAACCGATTAAGTAATCTCAAATATGAGACAGCGAAAAATAAAATGATCAAGTAAAACCGATGTCAAAACATTACTGGTAGATGATCAAAACCAGCTGTCATCTCTTTCCATTTATTTAGTCTTGTATTAGAAATTTAGCATTACTATTAATTACTACACGTAATTAGAAAAATTTATAAAAGTATATCAACTAACAATGACGTTTATTTATTGCAGAACGGCATAAATAACCTTGCCCTATGGTATAAAAAGAATAATCTCGAGCTAAACGTGATCATATGTCGATCCATAAAATACTCTCACAAACCAATGCAAACCATTTGTCGTGATTATTACATCAACAACGATCTTGTTATCAAAGCTTCGTCCATTCGAGACTTGGATGTTATATATGAACGCGAATTCCGGTGATCAAATTGATGATATCAACAGGACAAGCTCTATGCTTGAATTTGTTAAGCGGTGGTCTAAGAAATTATTGAACTTCATGGTACTAACGCTCGTTGTTTAAGGACGTTTGTTTGACCTCTGCTCGAATATGCCAGTTAGATATGGTCCCTTCATCATGATGTACATATATAGAATCATGAAATACGACCAGAAATTTTTAACGAATTGAAAAATATTCTAGTCAATTAAAACTGTTGCAATTTGCCGTAATAGTTGAGGAGTGATAGACTGAGCAATTTTTGAAATTCATTTTCTACCTGTGGGATGATATTGGGAAGAAATCAAAAGTACTGAATTTTTGATGAACAGAGTACTGAGTTCAGCTTAAAAGTACTAAATTTACAAGCAAATTTAAATCCAAATTAAATTAAGTCTGATGGAACTCACGTCAAAACAACATTTTGCTGAAGCCAATTCGCATTCTTCATGCATTCTTCAAATTAATCAATATTAATAATCTCTATCGTAATTTTGGGTAATTTGGATTTGGAACAACCTCGTTTTAAAAGTAGTATTTAACGATCCATCATGTTTTGTTTAGCAAGCAGTTAGACTTTAATTGTTGAATGCCTCTGTAACGAGATTAAACTGCATTTTTCGGTTTTCATTCATTTAAATAGATGCGTTGTCTTTGTTAACCTGCATTAACCACCAAAATGTCCACTGTTAAACCCATTGCAGGTTCTTTGCATTCTAAATTTATATATAGGCCAAATATTTAGGCCTAGGACCGGTTATTGCTATGTGTGAAAATTATTACACGGCTAAGGCAACTAAAAATTGGGATCGAAAAATCTCGTCTAAAATTTTTTTTTAGTTTTGAATTTTCCGAGAAATTTTAATTTACCGTTAAATCTAAGAACTGTTTTCAAAATAACCATGCACAAATATTTTGTTTGTTTAGAGATTACTAAAAAGAGTCCCTTTTGTGATCTTTCTATGTAATCATGCTGTTCTAGGTGCCAAATTAATTACCCGCTTAAACATAAATCCTTAACTAGAGCAGGTATTGTACGGGCTGGGCTGCCCGTCCAACTCAAGAGACCCAAATTTAAATGTATAAGTATCTCCTTAAAACGGATGATTGATATTAAGATATCAAGCTGGTAGATGTGCTAGATGTGCTGGTCTATTTCCATAGTTAAATATTTTAATTTGTATGACATAGGAATTTTTATTGTGCTTTTTAACAAATGTCCTCCCAACCTTTTAGCGAAATATGATTAAACTAATCGAGGCCAAATAAGAACTTCTTTACTTATCCTTCACCGCTATCATGGTTCTGTATAAGCATTACAAGTATTTAATTAATCAATTATCGGAGAAGCAAATTTACCGAGATCACAGAGTTCCATAAGGAGTTGTATTTCGCATGGAGCCTTTACAAAATTTTACACTTGGTTCAAAATATTAAGCTTAATTCATAAAACGGATTAAATATCTTAGTCTTTGTATTAGAACTGCTAAATGTCCTGATTTTTAGATGAAACCCATTAGATTGCATTATTCTATTCTGAAATATTTTGAAAAGTACTTCGATACTTTCGAACAATTTTTAGTACTTTTCACTGTATTTCAGAATAAAATAATGCAATATAATGGGCTTCATCTAAAAATCAGGATATTCAGCAGCTCTAGTCAATCTCATCCATGACTTTCGTACAACAATGGTCGATAATAAATAGCGGTCGGGAAAATTGTTGCTGATATATATTTGTTTATTTGTGTTTTCTTATAAAATATCCCAGCCAACTTTGATCATTTTTCGAAATATTTTTGGTTTGTTCATAGAAATATTTTGAAACAAATGATTTTTCCATTCGATTTCATGATTCTGCTCCTGCTCTTCTCAATAAGATAAGCCTATATGTCATGCCTGCCTTTAGAATCGTACATTACAGAACCGATTATGGTTAGAACGGGCCTATTGCTAGAATCTATTTTTTAATCTTTCGACTCTGACTGACGACTTTCCTTTCTTTTGCGATGGGGTATCACCTTTCCGAACTACTTACGTTAGATTATTATTTTTTATTATCAAATTGCGAATTTCAGATTACGTAGTTATTTTTTTCGCTCTGTCAGCACACGATTTTGACAAAACAGGATTACTGCGTTTCATAACTTGGTACTCGCAATCTTGGTTATAAAAACTCACTAACTCTGAAATGTAAAAAAGAGACAACGAATGAGTAGGTGTTCCAGGAATTTTATTTCAAATGTCATTATAAGTTTTACAATTTCTAGTCCACTTTTGCTGTTGCCCCTCTAAATACTATGACAGGGTTCAAATAAATGCAGATTGGTTTAGTGAAATTTATAAATCGCTCACTAATATTTGAAGATCGCGATCGCAAAAGATAAAATTGAAATGGTGATCCGTGGTTATCGCGATACTGTTTGTGTCTGGGTTCCAACCACCTGTTGGTCCTTTATTCAATCGATGAATTTTAGTACTTAATGTTATCTGTTATAAAAAATTCTTTGACATATGAAGTCAAAAATATGCCATTTATCATCTCAATGAAGTCGCTAACACCACAACCACGCATTTTAATTGTCCAAATTTATTATGAAAATAATCGTTCAAAAACAATATTACATAAATTACGTGAGAGTTTTGGTTGACATGGACGTCCGACTGAGCGTGCAATTGGCAAAATTATTGGTCGTTTCGAAGAAACTGGTTCAGTGGAAGGTCGTAGACCGTATCAACATGTTCATCACGTTCGTACTCCTGATGCAGTGGCAGCTGTTAGTGAAAGTGTTCGTAATGAACCAAGCAAATCAACCAGGCATCTTTCACAAGAACTAAACATTTCACGAACCACATTCGACGCATTTTGCATGTTGATCTTCATTTGCATCCATACAAAATTCAACTAACTCAAAAATTAAAGCCAACAGACCATTTAAACCGTCGTCGTTTTGTTAATTGGATACTCGAACGAAATGAAGGTTTTTCATCTTAACGTCATTAAGCAAAATTATCGAATTTGGGTAGCAGAGGATCCTTATGTTATTTACGAAGCTGAAGTTCATCCTCCAAGAGTCACTATTTGGTGTGGTTTATGGGCTGGTGGCATCATTGGACCGTTTTTCTTAGAAAATGAATAGGAAAATGCCCTTACAGTGAATGGAGAACGTTATCGCAACATGTCGTGTGTCAACGACCATTGGTTTCAACAAGGCGGAGCGACATGTCACGCAAGTCGTGCAACAATTCATTTATTGTTGACAATTTGCTGATCGCATAATTTCAAAAAATTGTGAAGTTCCTTGGCCACCAAGAACCCGGGATTTAAGACCACCTGATTATTTTTGCGGGGTTATTTGAAATATAAGGTGCATGCTAAACATCCACAAACAATTCAACAAATTAAAAATAACATTCGAGCTGAAATTGAGGTCATTGATCCGCTTTTATTGGAAAAAATCATCATAAATTTTGATGTTCGGATGCAGGCCTGTAGACCAAGCCGTGGTGGGCATATGAACGATATTGTTTTTCATACATAAATGGCATAGAACCACCTTTCCTTATAAATCAACAATTTTGACTTTTTATCCCAAAATGTGTTTTATTTATAAATTATTAAGGGACTAACAGATGGCCCACCTACCATTTTCATTTTTAAGGTTAGCAACTTAAGCTTCGTGTAATGAATCTTGCCCCCAATAAATTTTCTACATATTTGCCATCTTGATGATTTTTCAATTGTACTTTTATGCCATATTTACGGTTTAGGGTTAACAATCCTCAACAATCCAGAGTCTGGAATCAACAGAAAATATACAATACGAGTACTTGTAAACATAAAATTTCTAAAATAGGTTTTTTGAAAACAAATTTCATGTAGTTCATTAATTTCTAGTTACGCTAGCCATCAAGTGAATTAAAGCTAGTTTGAATTTGTAAACATATGAGGGTTAACCCACGAAAAAACGTGCTTGTGCGCTATAATCAATTTTTATGGGTTTCCGATAAATTCAAAACATATTTACGATCGATAAAAATGCCTGAAGGTCGATTTACTCTTAATCAATGTTTGATCAATATATCTACACGATAAGCAGTTGCCCAACCTTATTATTTGCACAAGATATAAACATTACCAATATAAATGTGCAGAAAGTTCGTTACTCCATGGAATTCTTGTCGAGCTGGAATAATTACTGCACCATTGTCAAAGAGTCGATGTACCATATTAGCACTCCTCATCATACATCATAAACCTTTGTTACTAGTAACAAAGCCTATGCAGTAAGTAATCATGACTTATTATTCTATTTATTTCGAAAGTGATACAAATAAGATGTGTGAACAATATTTGTAACAAGAACATTTTATTTTTAGACAAAATTTATTATTAGCAATTAAAAAATTTATTTATTTACATATTTACAATGTCACCGTTTATAGATTTATTTTCACACTCACTCATATGGTACGCGTCAAAAATTATTCAAATTTTTAATAAATTCATAGCAGCGCACAAAGACACGGATTTGTCCCATTTCGCAGAATGAGGAGCTCATTTAATCATTAATGACGTAATGTCGTACTGATACTGTTCTAATTTGATTCCCGGATACGAATAGAAAAAATCAAGAGCTGCGGATTGATTTTAAATAATTTATTTCGTAGTTGGTTTCAACCCACCAGAGATTACTCGATAAAATAAGCAACAAACTGTAATTTATTAATGCAAGCCCTAATCTGTTTGTTTCGAATTTATTAATGCTCAAAACTAATTTGAGGAATAGTGCCTACTTTGGAAAAAATTAAACCTCTAAAAGATTGAAATTGACAAATATTGTAAAGTGACCCATTTATGAAAGTTTGCTGCAATTAAAAAATGCACCTGAATAATTGTATATCGTAATCACACTGATTGGCGAGATTCTACGAAAAAATTTCATTCGAGTATGCACATTCAATGTACAGCAAGTCGCTAGGCAAACCAAACAATTTTATAAAAATTTTGTCTGAACGAATTTTAAGTCGCTCACAAATCGAATGTGGTCCAGTAGATAATAATAATTCGGCAGAAAAAACAGATTAAAGTCCGGGTCAATCACGGTTTTACATTACTACTTAAAAGAAGACTATTAAGCCAAATGTCGCAAGTTCGAGGGATAATGTGGGATAAGCGAGCAAGAGCGAAGTAAACACAAAAAGTATATCAATTCCGTCCACGGTTGCTATATATTGGGCGGCCGATCTAACTTTTGCAATTTAATTTGACTCTAATTTAAAGACGAAGCAGTTTGTTTTATTAGAAATAGTATAAAATAGTAATTTTATTCAAATGACTTCCACGGCTGGCGTTACAGTACTGAATGGGGTCAACCCAATTTTTCAGAACATTTTCGATTTTATGGGCTCCTATATCATCAAGGGCAACTTCGATTTGATCTTTCAAGTCTTAGATGGTTAGTGTAGCACTTATCCTTAACGGCTTAAAAAAAGTTCCCTCCCCAGTTTCCCTCCCCACAAAAATCGCAGCTGCGTGGCGGCCAATTAACATCTCCGTTACAACTGATTATTCGATTTCCGGAGACAATGTACAAAAGATTGATTGTTGCGATTGCAGTGTGGCAAGTTGCGAGGTCTCGTTGAAACCATATGCCGTGTGTCTGCTCCTCTACAATTCTGGGTAACAAAAACACGTTTATCATGGCTCGGTAACGCTCCTCATTGACTGTAAGGGCGGATCTTTGTCCATTTTCGAAAAAAATGGACCAATGATACCGCCGGCCCAAAATTCACACCAAACAGTCACTCGTTGTGGTTGCATCTGCTTCTCCATGGTTACGTGTGGATTTTCAGAGTCCCAAATGCGACAATTTTACTTGTTGATGTAGCCTCCGAGGTAGAATTGGGCTTCGTTGGAAAGGATGATCCACATACCAATTACCGAACCGAAAACGTTGCGGATGGTCATTTTGCTTCAGCTAATGTACTTCAATTCTTGAGCACGATAGCGAGTTGATGTTGATTGATGCTCAGACACATTCTGAGTAACAGCTGGAATGTTCTCGGCTGTACGCACTGTAAATGCACGTGCATATGTTGTTTTATTAAATAACGATCCAGTTTCACGAACTCGCTTCACAAATTGATCCATAAATTGCCTTGTAGGTATTACTTTTCTACTAAATTTTCCCCGTAATTTTCTTACAGTTTAGGTAGAACTCCCACCACTTTCAAAGTAAGTTTTCAATATTTCCCAATTTTGTTCAAGCGTAAAGCGATCCATTTCGTAAATGTCAAACATTAAACTAATTTTCTGTCATAACACGAATGACGTAAGTGTTGCCCCACTCGAAATAACCGGTAGTTGAAATAGCAAACGCTAGATGAGCCACCCGTTACTGATATTCTAACGACATCTAGTATTTGATTTTTCAACTAGGTAGTGGTTATTCATTAAATACTGTAAATGTTCGGTAGTCTAGTTAGTTGTAAGTTTTTTTAATTATTTTATGTATTTTCGGACATAAAGCAGCCTGTTGAATAATGAATCAGCGAGATTTGTATGTACAAAACACAATGAGATAGTGCAGGCTGCTTATTCATCTCAGTTAGCTGTCAGAATACCGCAACAATATTTTTTTATTTTTGGTAAATTGTTTTTGTCCAAGTAAAATTATTACAATGTAAGTAGTAGTCTATCGAACAACAGCATTTCATTTTTGGCATAATTTGTTACTTTTTCCAATTTTTACAGGCAGTAAAACACTGTACTGCCTTACGCTTGCCGTTAAAGCTAACTCAAATTATCTTATCCTCTTAAAACTATAAGCAAAAAATAAAAAGTTATTTCTCTTGATCATGCAGTTGGTTAACCTCAACGTTCAAGTGATTGTGGATCCTCTTCCGAGCAAAATCATCCTAAACAATGAAGCTCATTTTCACCTTGAGCGCTTCGTTAATCGTCAAAATTGCCGCATTTGGGGTTCAGAGGGCTTCATCCACAACGCGTCACTGTTAAGTGCGGATTTTGAACTGGAGGCGTCATTAGATCATACTTTTTTGAAAATGAGGCTGGTCAAGCAGTTACTGTTACTGGTGCTCGATATCGCGACATGGCAATCGAATTCTTTCTGCCTAAATTCTATGATATTGATGTGGTTTTCTAGGGGATTGAAGTCAAAGGTCTATGTCAACACGCCCATATCCACCCGTGCATTTAAGGAGGAGATTCAACGCTGCATCAACGAAATTCAGCCACATTTATGCAAAATGGTCATGGAAAATTTCGATAAAAGAGTGCTTTTGTGCCATAAAAGTCGTGGAGGGCATTTGTTCGATGTGCTATTCCATCCATAACCCTATTCTATGTACTTTATGCTTCAATAAAAAAAATATAGAATTGAAAAAAAACTGTGTTTTCTTTAATTCAAATCTTGAGTAAATTTTGTATCACCCTTTACATAGATACCTGAGATCTTTACATTTGTAAAACTACTATTAATTATTGTACTCTGAGTTAGTGAAATTTCGTTTGTGAGCAATAGGTATATAACGGGCCTCTAGGACATTCCCTAAGCCCCCAGCTTTGTCACTTATGTCGCTTGATCCTGTTCAAGATAAAAGTGCTTTTCTGTGGTTCTAGTGGGTGGCTGAATATTCATGATGAACCTTTCTTAAGGTTGAGCAAGAAAACCACCTTTTGTGAAAATCCTGGGCCACGACAAGGAAGCTGCTCAACATCCTGTTTTCTTTAAGTGATAATATCTGTTATCCTGTGAATTTAAACAATTCAAAAGTGTCTTATCTTGAAATTCAGATTGGTGTGTTGACGTTAGTCCTCTACTTTAAGTTAAATCGTTTTATTCGTTTTAAATAAATTTGACATAATAGATAGTGATATTGACTCAATGGTCATCAGACGTTATTTTACCTCCGCGAACCGCCCTACATTTGGTACATATTTTATAATGAAGGCCGCTTTCATTAGAGTAGTAAATTTTATAATGGTCTTTCAGGGAGGCTATTTTAGGATCTTTTTGTTCTCAGATCGAAGCTTCACGCTGTTTTCGGGATTATTTTTTATTTCTCTAGTTACTTCTTGTATTTGTTCACTCGATAGTATCTCGTTCAGCTATATGAGTTATTAGATTTGTATTAGTTTTGTTGCCTTCCACAATGAGTACTCATATTTCTTGTTTGTTTAGTTATTAATTTGTCACGGAGAGAGAGTGGTTAGAACTCGAACTTTATAACTTTTGAATATCAACGAATGTTATCGGCAGCTTCCTCGGTTTAAAAAGTCTGATATGAGGCTAACAAAACTGTTTTGAATAACCAAAAGTTTTGCAATGAAAATCCATGCTAATATTTTGATATCATTTTTTCATCTTTTAATTTGACTAAATTGTTTTTGCAGCATTTGACTATAATGAAACTAGTTTTCATAAGGATATCGCATTAAATGCAAGTATTACGTATTGTTTCTTAAATTTTTTATTTAGCATTCAGCTGTAAGGCCATTGGATTAGTTACAACAAAGGCGGCTCTCCTCTAAAAAATTACAAAAATTACATTTGACTAATCATCAACTCTTAATTCCCTATATACAAATTAAATTTGGTTGTATGAGCTACATTTTTCCCGAATCTTTTCGGGCAATTTTGCATTACACGTCAATAGCATAAAAATACGATTTTGAGCGTTACCAACCTTTCTTTAGTTCGCATGTAAGATATATCGGCAAATTCGAGTGGCACAGGAATATTCCAAATAACAAAATAGGTAGAACAGACTAACATGTTGAACCATTCTACCTAGGCAATCGGTGCCTGTGTTTATTTTAAGTTTCAATTCGCTTAGTCTTCTCGCTTTTTGATAGGCTAGATCTTCTTGCAAAAAATTTAATCAATTTTACTGACTTTGGAGTAAATTGAACCGTCTCCTCAGTCTGAAAAACATTAAAGTCGGCTCTGCGTATATAACAAAGCACGCTACAATAGTCTTCTGTCAAATATGGAACTCATATACAAGCTAAGATAATAAAATATAGATCTTCTAAAAACGATATCGCTGATTTGGAAAAAACATGTGACGTAACTTCTCGGAAAAATTGTTTAATTTCTTCCTATTCATTTCCATAGGGGAGTAAAAACCATAAATTTTAACTAGTAATATGTCCTACTATTTTCTTCTTCACATTAATAGGGAGGAACCACTAGGGAATTATGTAAAATTGTGTTTCCCGCAAGATAATTATATTTATTAAACTAATTTGAGATTTAAAAATATCCCCAAATAGTTTTAGGGATAATGTCCACACATACTCTACATTGGTTAAGACTTACATCTATAATAAGCGAACATTTTCTTAAATAAAAATTGTTATACATATTAAATATTTCCGACATGCTGGGTTGACCCTGATTTTACTCTTAACGCCAATTTATATTTCATTTCGGTAAAAGTCGTTTAGCACAAGCAACTTTAATGAACATTGCTGAAAGCCGTTTTTTGAGTAGGGATTGTCATGAGTCCTGACTTGGAGAAGTCATTTAAGTCCTTGAGTTTTTGGAACCAGAAATCGATTGCTATGGGCATTGGTTTCGGCAAAATTTGAACAGAGAGTCCGATGGTGGGATTATTTAGTCCGTTACGGCCGAAAAATGTTGATGAAAATTGGTGATGTGGGTATTTTGTATTCTAGAAATTAAAGTAATAATTTAATTTCAAGATCAGTCAAGATTTCTGAAAAATTGATTTACGGAGTCCTCTGTGGGGTTTGGTTCCGTTGCGGACGGAGGTTTTGATTTCCAGGAAGCGACTGCAAGGAGTTTTAATTTTCAGAAAACTCACTTTAAGAAAGAACCTCTCAAAGTGGTCGTCATATTCCGAAATGTTACACCACATTATATGATGTTGTACCTTGTTACGTGTTGCTGCATCAAGTTGCAATACGTTGCATGATATTACACCGTGTTGTTCCATTTTGTGACATGTTGCAACAGGTCGACATATTGCGGCAAAGGTTTTCTGTTAATTAGATGTCTGGTTGTTATCAAATTAAATCATTTTAATCACCCATCCTCCAAAGCGGTCGCCATGTTGCGTAATGTTACAGCCCGTTGCATAATGTTGCGTGTTGTTGCATCAAGTTGCATAATGCTGCGTAATATTACACCATGTTCCTCCATTTTGCGGCATGTTGCAACAGTTCGACAACAGATTTGCGATAATTAGATGCCCGGTTTTATATTATCGCCTGGTGCGTTGGTTGTTATTAATTTGTCACGCCCCAAATTGGGTAACATGGGCGAAAACGGGGTGCTACAACTACGCCATATTCAACAAATAATGATGAAATTTAGTATATTAGATGGAAATACGATTCTGAGTACGAATTTTGTCCGAAAACCGCGACAAAGAGTTAAGACAAAGAGCCAAGAGTTAAGAGCTTTGCTGCTGTTTAGTAAACATCCCAGCTCTCCAGTCGCGGGTTTCGAACATCATTCATATACTGAAATAGTTTTTGAAGGAAGATCTGGACTATGATCAACTGAGACCGAATTGTGCTATTTTTGTTTAATAACTGATAATAATTTAATAGTTTGGCATGGTAGATGGAAATGAAATTTTGAAATAATTTTTAGGGAAAGTTTTGGAATATGGCAAACGGTTTGACGTTTCGGAACGTCGTTTATTAACCAATTATGATGAAGTAGGGTGTGGTGAATATAATTGGGTTATAAAAAGTTTTTTTATAACTGGAACAATGTTTTGTTAACTAGTCTATTTAATAATTGTTTTGGTGAAATTAGGTTTGGTGGATGAAAAGTCAATATCCTAGCCAACTGGGACAAGGAACTAATAAAAACTATTTATTCAACAATAAAAACAAATTAGCATATGGTGGTGACTGGAAATGAGATATTGAAATAATGTTTGGAGGAATTTCTGGAATATCAACTGTGAAGGAATTAAAACTTTTTTGCAGAGCACGTTGGTTTCTTTGATGAGCTGACCTGGTTGCTAAAAGTTCCAGCAGCCAAGCTAGAAATTGTATGTGTGTGCCAATTTTTTCCAAAATGGCTCAATCAATTTAAATGAAAATTAATTTAGGTAACGCAGGAGCTCTTTTCGTTAGTTTTCAGGGGTTTATTGCGTGGTATTTTGTTAGTTTCTCTCCTTTCTTTAATTTTGTGATTTTTACAGGATTCCGAGCGAAGCTAAACTTTCGACACCAAATTTGGTTACAACTGCAATTGCAAAATGAGTTTCGGATTTTGTTCTACAAAATAGCGAATTAGTATTCCGAGTTCAGGATGTGATACTAGACAACGGCGACTTTTAACAAAACTAAGGCACTTCTCAAGAGATTAAAAAGAACCTTGGTTTGCATGAAAAACATGAGATTTCAAGGATAATTCCTAATGTGTTTTTGAAAAATGAGCTATCCATTTGAATGGATTTCGGTGTTGTACTATGAAAAGGGGTTTCACATATTACTTCAAATGGATACTATCAAAATGTTCAATTCGATTGTAAGAAAGCCATGAACATAAAACAAATTTTCAAATCAACCAACTTTGACCAGAGTGCACCAGAGGCTTAATTTTAATGTACGAGGATCCTTTTATATAAGTCTTTTTGTTTTGTTTTACATTATTAGAGAGAATGTAAAAGAAATGAGAGATAGTGGGGGTGTTCGAACGATAAATGTACATGAAACTATTTTTTAATTCAACTTATTTTTTTTCCATTCAAGTTTGACGTTGTAGCGGCACGCAATTCTGAAAAAATATGTTTGGGCTACATTAGCGATGACCCTATAATTTAAAACACTGTGGCCGACAGTGGCTTTGGACAAGGGATCCAGAAATGGTTGAGGTTGCGTTATATTTTTGTGATGATACCTGTGGTGGTATTTGATAGTTTAATTAGACGAATTGTTTGACGCTTTTATTTCATGGAGGAGCGAGGTTTTTGTTTCCTACAAAATTAGTTGTTTTAGGATTGATTCTGTTTATTTTTAATTTAGATATGGGTAGTAGTGGTGTTATGATGGGTGGTGGTAAATCACTTTCAGATTTTAGGGCAATTGGTGAAGCAACAAGCTTATATTTGTTTTCGGATATGCGAAAGAATTTTAGATTCCAGTGTCGGGCAGCAGTGAATTGGAACTATCTATAATAAATATTTTTACTTTCAGTACCACGCATTTCTTTAATTTGATTTAAGTAGGTTTAGGCGTTTAATACCATTAATAACTCTTAATCTTTCTGTTAGTGGATAGTTGTATGTTGTCTTGTTCCGTACCATCGCTATGTGCCTACAACTCGGCATCTGAGACTTTTTGTCCGCCGTGGTCAGATAGTCCAACCAATCAATTCTAATCAACAAATCTAGAAGTGTTAAAAACCTGAAGTATCAGAACTAATATGGACATAACAATCACTTTACAGACCATGTATATGTTAAATCCGGCTGTCTAGCCAAGTGATCGAACATGCATCGATAAGTGTAAAACCCTGCAACTTACAAGAATTACACTTTCGATTTTCATTTTTATTACGTCTAATTATTTATGTTTCATACTTCTGGGTCGTAAAACAAACGTTTCTCCAACATCCACAATACCATCAATAAAACGTCAATCCTATTTTTATAACAAATTAGTGTTTATGTATATAGAGAACGAGCTCATGAGTTTTATGATTTGTTCAACGCCGCTCAGTTCAGTTGACACCAAACAAATTTTCATTTTTCATTTCTTTTCTGTTATATTTTGCAGAGAAGCCTAAAAAATTTATTTATTTAATTTTGTTCGAGTTGTACTTGTAATTAATATCTAACACATCTGTGAATAAATATTAAATTTATCTTGAGAAAAATTTCATTTTCAGTTTTCTCTAACAACTTTTCGATGTGTTGTACAAAGCTAGTCGAAAACGTTTTTATTTTTGTAAAAAATTATCACAAATAGAAAATTCACGTGTACATAGATTTTCATAAAAATGACACAAGTATTATGCATACTTTGTGTCGTACATACAAAGATTTTTTAAATATGTATTTTACATTTTCGTGTGAAAAATCACATTAAATTCTCTAATCAGTCGCAGAGTAGTATATACGAGTGAACTAGAATAATTTTTATTTTTATCTTAAATTGTGCCGATCGGTCAAAACCGATCATATAATGATGATGTAGTGAAATTTGCGACGGGCAATTTTTTTTGCGACTAAGTCAATAAGGAAGTGGTTTAACACAATACATTTCATAAAGAATTATTGTTCTGACAGTTAAAATTAGTTTGATCGTAACAGCAGCTGTACATTATAAGAATTTTTTAAACGACTCTAGATTAGCAAATATTCCGATTTTTCGCGTGTTCTTTTATCGTGCGCTAAGACCGACACATGAAACAATTTAACGCATTTTGTTACAACATTTCTTTATTAAAGTGAGCCCAATCAAATTGAAAAACTAGATCAGATGACTTTTGATCAACTTGTGATCGCGTCTCCATCAATTTCTAAGCAGAAAATCTTGAAACGAAAAACACGTAGTTTTCCTTAAGAAAATTTGGCGATAAGTTGAATGATCTTAAAATAACTATATTTAACGTTTCAATGTGACTTTACAATATCTTTACAATATTACTTTTTAATGTTATGATTTATGTGGCGATCTTCAAATATTTAATATTTTTTCTGGCTTTGTTTATAGATCATATCGCTAAAACTGTCAACAGTATGTATATTTACAAATAAATATAATAAAGATTTGAGACGTGACGTGACACTTTTGTTTAAAAATACTCATTTATTATACGATCGTCATTATGTCTAAGATTGCAATTTTACTTTCGAAAGAAGAAAATTGAAAGATTCGGTAAAAGAGCTAACGGAAGCAGTCTAAAAATATTGGATAACGAAAGTGTTATATAATTTGCCAATACCACCAAACAAAACAATAGGGGAGGACTATCTGATTGATTATACGAATATGTTTAAAAAAGACAAGTAAGATGGAGGGATACATCCAGGTAATTTTGTAAACGTCAACTTGTACCGAGTGAGTCAAAATAAAACAAAATTATTTGCTTATTCTAACTCTACACCGAATTATATAATTCTCTGCTAAAATTCGAATTATCCTTGCAAAATATGTCACCCGCAAATGGCCAAGGACCATTTTTTTAAAAGACAACCCCATTTCAATTATCCAGCTAGTGAAAGGGAATAGTGGAATTAAAAATTGTTACAGGCATTTATAAGGCAGAATGTCAACTAAGAAATTTAACATAACAATCGTTAGCGTGCCAACACCTACCGAAGACAACCCGATTGATGTCACAGATTTATTATAAGTTAAATAATAATAATACTCCTAAAATTGGTCGGAGAATCGGCCTGTATCAAACCAGTAATGGCTCTCGAGCTGCAGAATTAGCCATGATGTTTAAATTATTCGTTGCAAATACGTTCTTTCCTCAGGCAGATTAAAGGAAAATCAAATCGATCACTTCGATCTCAAAGAGTCACTCAAAACTGTGTGTTGGAAATTAAAATTAAATGACGTTCAGGATTGAGATGTTGTACCACTATTTTCCACTTAGTTTATGTCTCAATTTTTACGAGAAAAATTGCAGTCTATTTCACTTTTAAAAATACATATTTTATGTTGTGTTCTCAGCTTGCTCGAGTAAAACATCATTCTATTTCTATTCTAAGATTTCTAAGACTTCTAGATAAATTGATTTATCACTAAATAGTTTCTCGTGATACGAAATAGGATGATAATTGAAGTCGGAAGTTGAAATTAGTGATGGTACAACTTCCCAACCATTCATTAGAAGGCCTCCTAATGAATGGTTGAAAAACCGTATGCCAACAGGTGCGGGGTGCTAAATATGTAGCTCAGAACAGTAGAAATTTTCGAATAAACTATTCAAGAAGCGAATAAACTTTCATGCCAAAGGAACAACACATTGGTTGAATTGCGTTAAAAACATCTGCTTCCATGCTTGCACCGATAACTCACAAGAGCCCCTGAGAAAGAGTCCCTGATTCCCCGGAAACGGGGAACTATGACAAATGTGGCTGACAATCCTTAAGTATGACAATCGTACTTTCAACAAGTATTAGATCGAACTTATGAAGTTACTCCTATTAGAGTAAACGCTTCGATAAGTAGAAAGATCTTTGTTCCATATCCGGCAGTAGTAGAAGTAGATGCTAAAATCGCAAGGCTAGAAAAACGGTGCGACATCCAATCTCGATGGAATCACCGCAGAAATGTCAAAACAAGGTGATCCACATCTTCATAGTTGATGATCTACATGTTACGAATTGAGATTAGCAGTCACATCCAGAAAACTGGAAGACCGCACTTACCTGCCTGCTTTACAAAAACGAAACGTCTAATTTTGGAAATTACTGCAGATCGCCAAGTTAAACACGGTCTACAATAATTGGCTCCCTCCCCAACCGATCACCCACTAATGCTTCAATGAGAATGATTCTTGAAGTTTCGGAAGTACAATATCAACTGATATCTCTGTGTAAACTATCAACAATGGAGTTACTTTGTGGAATTGTACTGAAGGAACCGAGTTCAATTTGGAAAAAAATTACATCAAAAGTGCATCTGCAAATTCTTGGATATGCATTTGATAAAACAAATAGGGTGTCCATCCGAAAGGTTTCCAATTTTTATTGCTACCATTTAGGCGAATATTAATATTGACAATTCATACTTGGCAGTCGTGAAGTACTAACGTGGAACAACACGTTTTAATAGCGAAAACCTGAACCTTTTACACAAGTCAATCACCAATTACATTAACATTAGGAAAATTAGGTGAAAGTTTCGGAAAGAATATAGTGCTTTCAAAGCCTACAATTTACCGGCTTATCAAAGAATTTCAAGAAAGAGGGACTGCGAACTATATAAGCCAAAATATTGTACATCAGTACGTGAAAGCGTACCGTGCGCAAGAACTTGGACTTCGAACATCAACACTAACCAAAATTTTGCATAAAGACTTGGAATTATTCCCGTACAAAATTCAATTAACAAAAAAGCTGTTACAAAGAGCTCATTTGCGGCGCCGTACGTATGCAAATAAGATGCTGTTGATTGACAATGATAATCCGGATTTTTTTGGATTAATTATGAGTGACGAAGCCCATTTTCACTTAAGTAGACATGTAAACAAACAAAACAGCCGGTTCTGGGCAGTAGAGAATCTAACATTCATAAATCACCATTACATCCCTTGAAAGTGACGGCATGGTGTGCAATTTGGGCTGGAGGGGTCGATCATTGGATCATATTTTTACGAAAATCCGAATGTTTCATCTGTTACAGCCACTGGCGAACGTTATCGTATGATATGATAAGGAACTGTTTTAGACCAGAATTGCATGCCAATGCGATGGTGAACAAGTGGTTCCAACAGGACGGTGCCACGAGAAATATTTCCACAACAGTTAATTTCGAAATCTGATGATATGGATTGGCCTCCACGGTCACACGATTTAACTGCTCCCGACTTCTAATTATGGGGTTATCTTAAAAATAAGGTTTATGCAAATAAACCGGAAAATAATGAACAACTTAAAAGGAACATTGGAGAAGAAATTAACATGATACAGAATGAGATGTGTGGTAAAGTGATGAAGCGGAAATAGAGTCGGATATTTGGCAGACCTTGTTTTTCATACATAGTTCCAAATATTAAATAAACTATCTGGTTAAAGATCAAATGATATAACGGATTGGTACCGCTAGACTAAAGCGCGAGACGACTTGGTTTAAGACGTAGCGTAAACAAAAGTAAAAGGAAATATCTCTGGGACCGCGACCTTGTGACTTCTGGAAACAATTTAAAATACGTTAAAGGAGTTGCTTACCTCCGGTCAATTATAACATCTTCGGATGATATCCAGACTGATATATAAGTGCTCTTATTGCGGCGAGATATAGTCTTCTTTGTCCAGCCCAGATTATAGAAATCGAAACCTTCATCGCAATCATACTTTATAAAGAACTCTAGTACTAACTTTCGAAAGCGAAATCGAGCCTATAACCTTCGAATAAATTCGAAATAAAATAGCAAGGCCACACAGAAAAGAGAGTAGGTCAATATTGAAGGCAGGAAAATTTCTTCATGTAAGTTTCAGGCGAGAGAGAGTGTACTACTTTTAATTAATTTTATTTTTGGAAAAAATCGAAATCTAGTAACCGGCTTTATGTTGTTTCATAAATCGTGAACTGAACCGAATCAGATCAAACATCACAGCTATTATCTACCTTCGATGTTTAAACAAATGAAGTGCTGCTTTTGCTCACAGGAATAGAAAAAAAAAATTTCGTGACAACGGATAAGTTTAAAGTTCAAAGCACTGATGATCGTGTCTATAGGAAAATTTAATTAAAATATGCAATTGCATCTAGAATATAAATAGAGCAAGGCCGCCCCAGATATATTGGCGCCTAGTGCAATTTATAATTGTAACTTAATTTTGAACCAATTCCATATCACTCAAGTGGTAGACTTGTAATCCATTTATTACTGTCTTTACAAAATAAAATAAAGTGTAGTGATCATCACAATTTTCGGATTTGAAATTTTACAAATTTACTATCGCCGAACTCAAGAAAATTATTTTAAAATAGTCTATGTATCCCAGAGGAGTTAACTGATCCATGGAAAAACGTCTTCTTTTTCATCCAAATTTGTATGAAATCGATTAATTGAAACTTGCAGCTTATTTATAAGACTTCTTAAGTCGAATGTGTCAAATATTTTGGAAAGCATGATATTGGAAAGCATGAAAAAAAGATATTAAGTTCTCGCCGGAAGAATGGTTTTGTGACAAACCTTTAGTTGGAGTTTTTTATCTAGTTTCCTTTCTCCCCCACTCTCAACCGACACAGCAATCCACCGATTCCGCACCACCATATGAAATCTTAGCTCCTCTGTGATTTTGTCTGATACTGATATGGGTGTATTGGATTACAACTGACATACGAATGCTCTCCATAAAGTATTATTTGGTAATATCGGTACTTTGTCGCTTTGTTTAAATTGAAGTACTACCAAAATCTGTTGACCGAAAAAAATTGACCTACTTAATCCATTGTTCATATTCCCAACTTTTATTGTTTTTTTTAACGGAGGGACGTATTGTAGCCGTTCAGTTTTTAGAGATCGAGAATAAGTTCCAAATTTTTACTGCGGTTAACAAAAATGACATCCAATCGCATCAGCATGCAAAATTAACAAAAGGTTTATAGCAACTGACTGTATTTGGCAATAAATAAAATAAAAATCGCTTTAGTTCCCTTAAATTTAATATCACAAATTATTTACAGTAAACAAGAAGTTTGTGGGGGCTCATAACAGAAAGAGATAATGCGAAAATACCATCACCATCCACGTCAAGCAACCGTTGCTTGAGTTAGTACAAATTTGGGTGAATTATCCTTCCGTGGTATGTCAGTATGCCTCATCAGCGATAGTGTACATTCCAGCAGCTCTGGGACCGGGGTAGGATTCAATGAAGCAATCAACCGTTAATCCAAACATAAACTGATTATGTAACCTCGAAAATAGGGCGGCAAATCCCTACATGAGATGTAGCGCCAACAAAATAATTAAAAAATAAAACTGATTTGTGATTGGTTGTGGAAACCAATAAACTTAAATCAGTCGCTGTAAAACTTACTAGATTTTATCACAAATATGTAAAGTGTCTACTTTATAACAACACTTGAGTATTTTTACTATGTCACAGTATCGTCCTTGGTAAATTGGATTATCTGCTTTTCAGAGTACCATAAAATGATTAGAGTATAACCTTTACTCAAGTGAATTAATTGGCATACAATTATTTTGTATTCGGTTAATTTGTAATATTTATATCCGATCTATGATTTATATCGAAATTATCGAACGGAAATTTATAACAATATTTTAATTTAGAACAATAAAGATAAATATTTATTGCTTTATTTGTTATATTCAGACTATTGTAGAATACTTGGTCACGCACGCTATTCAAAATTCAAATCATTACGATAGCAAACCATTTAGGTAAACTTGAACTTCATATTTTGTAATTAAGTGTTACTTTTTACCATAATTCTTTTAGCCTTAAGTAATGTTACAAAGTTTAACATTTGATAAAGACTGCAAAAAATTCGCTTGTCATATTATTGGCATGAATACTAGATTTAATAGACGAGAAAATGTTTACATATTTTACAAATTTGTAAAAAAATGGGTCACATAAATTTAATACAATTTATTAGATATTAAAATCCTTTCAATAAACTATTCAAATAAACACCTGTTATTTAAATTACGATTTTTTGTGTTATAATACAAATACATACAGTCGCGGTCATAAAATTAGGAATAGAGAAAAAAACAAGGAAAAATTTTTTTTCAACATACTACTGTGGGCAAAAAGTAGTAAGACATTTTAATTAAAATTTCGCGCGGAAAACCATTCGTCGAAATATTTTTTTTTCTATGTTGGTATGACTGTTAGTGAGATCTGTGCCAAATGTCACATCAAAATAATCATTAGTCGGCAATCGCCGATTTTTACAATGAGTGAAATTATTCAACAAAGAAGTTCCATTAAATTTTGTGTGCGGAATCAATTTTGTGGTGCCGAAACGTTCAGAATGTTGCAAAAGGCCTTCGGTGGTGATTGTATGTTGCGAGCAAGTGTTTTTGATTGGTACAAATTGTTCAAAGAGCGGCGAGAACGTGTTGACGACGAACCACGTCTAGGACATCAACATCAACTGATGATCAACACGTTAATAAAATCAAGGAATTGGTGCTCGAGAATCGACGATTACCAGTCAGAGACCTTACTGGCATCGTTGAAATATCGGAAAGATCAGTGAAAACCGAGGATTGTAAAAAACGTTGGCACAAGTTTGTTGAGGCCGGGGGGAATTACGTTGAGGGGACGAAATAGATTTGGAGAAATAAATAAAAAAATTTAAAATTATGAACAAAGGCTTACAATTTCGCATACTACTTTCATTAGTACTTTAGCATTTAGTTACAAAAAAAGAAATAATGTTATTTTTATAGCCCACTGATTTTTATTTTAAAACTAACAACTGTTGAAAGGGCTGGTCACAAAATTAAGGACAATTCTATAATTTTGAATTTTTGACTCAAAGATGGAACATTTGTAAGAATCCCAACAATCAGTTTCGAACGGATGAGATTATTGATTTGAAAAAATCAGTTTTCTCATCAGGTCGCGACGATTGATGTTGTATTACTTACACTGGAATATTGTCTATATATAGCGTTAACGGACGAAAAAGTATGCGGTGGTTGGGAAGTTGATTGTGTATAAGTAAGGTGTTGATTATCATAGTCGCTTGTCACTAGATTGTAGAGAGTACTGAAGATAGACCAATGTACGGAACAATCACAATAAAACCCATTACAACAGAAAACAAAAAGTAAAAAAATTATAATTCTATAAAGTAGAATTCGGACCTCGTAGAAATTCCCTTATTATCAATGACGTGGCATAGTGTCGATAAGTCTCGACATCGTTGAAGTAGTATCATCTTCCACGCTTCCTCACTTGCCAATCATAATTCGCACTGATTTTTGGAGGCTACAGCAACTTTGAGATCTTTATATAGATGCTCAATTGGATTGAGATCAGAAGATTGCGCGGGCCAAGTGATAACATTCGGGTCGTTATCCTGTATATACACCCACCGTAGAGGCATGTTATATTCAGCATATGTGTACATCTCGCCAGGCTGAGCTACCGTGAAGATTATCCTCTACGAGTCTTCTGCGAATTATTCGTGCACTAATTTCCAGACTAAGCTCTTTCTTGATAGCGACAGATATCAAGGACGTCTTCACGATTTTTGAAATACGGCAAACCAATTGAGAGGTTGTTATTCGCTTTCTACCCCGTTTATTTTGGGGATTTTTTTATTTTATCGCATAACCGACCATATTTTTAGAGCGTTGCATTATTTCAGCAATTTCATCACGGTACGACTTCCCTTCATTTCGCAAATTTACAATGATTCGTCTCTCTTCCGGTAAGCATTCAAACTGATTAAGTGTTTAAAAAGTTTAAGAAAATTTAAAGAAATGTGACGTGTCCTATTATTTGTCCACTCTTATTTATTTGACGTTTTTTGTTTTCCGGGGAATACCATAAATATACCAATAATGAAGCCTCCTTTAATTATAGTTAATAGTAGTGTAACTAATTACAAATTCTAAATAATAGATGGTGGGTCAATAAGTTATAAGGTTTCAATAAATTTTGAAATGTTACAGACACTGTACCTAATTTTCTGACCACGACTGTATGCATTTATATATATAAATTCAACTTCAAAGACACAAAAATAAGAAATGAAATGTGCATGTTATTCAAAAATTACTGTTGCTACTGTCAATCGTTGAACGGCTTTTGGTTTAGCTATGTGGCGGTATTTTGACTACGATACAAATTTCACCTGGTTGATATTTTTATTTGAAACAAAAAAAAATCCAAAATCAAATTACTCATCAAACTAAAATTATATCTGAACATACAATAACTTAAAAACTGACATTACATTAATGTCGTGTGAATCTATTTATACATATGTGCCGAACGTTTTGTATGAATAAAATAATATATTACCTATCGAAATATACATGGTAAATAGTATCAAGATAAGCGAGCCGATCTGAAAACGGAAGCTACATCCATTCTATAATGGCTATGCGATCATAATTATACAATTTTATTCAATTGAACATTATAATAGGTTTAGATTGTGTCTTTTACATAGCATAGTTATCTGTTTCAATGGTTTTTGTATCGCTCAGCTCGATCAAATAATCAAATTAATTAAAAACAATAATTCATTGCCTTTGGTCGTAAGAGTATCTTCGATAATTTCTTAATTAACCGCTAATATAACTTGAGGTCTGGTCCTCGAGGACTTGAGACAATAATCGCTTTCTAAATTAACACTTTATGGAAAAAAATATAATAAAAGAAGTTGTTCATTCAACTCAGGTTCCAACTCAACTCAGCCCCGGGAAAAATTTCTCAGCACCTCATTGCGAGAAAATCATACCGTTTTCATTAAATTTCGTTAACAACGAAATCAAAATTGTATTATTTAATAAAATCAGGTTCGTCGCTCATTTCGGAATTTCATTTTACAAAATTAACAACAAATCCAATTGGAATATACATTTGGATAAAAATATATTCTTAATCAAAGAATTGTATAAAATAGAAGACATAAAGTTAACTCGACAACAATTAAATCCAAAACGTTATTAAGAATAATTAATATGCAGCAACACACTATGGCAAATATTTTACTTTGGATAATCCTACTATTAGCCGTATTTCTTGACGCTTGATCTGATCCGATTCTGTTCAAATTTCATGAAACAACGCTATCGTTGTTATCTTACTAGATTTCATTTCAAGATCAATGATCCAAAATAAAATTTGGATCAAGTTTTCCATATAAATTTTGAACTGATCAATGGGTTTTATGGAATACAGCTATTATCACAACTCCAACGAACGGAAACGTTAAATCATCTTTCATTGAGGATTGACGATTCTGAGTGTTCCGGTCTGGAAAGCTAATCAATACTAATAATTTGACAAATCCAAACATCAAAATCGGTTGGTGAACGGTCATTGAGGAGTGGTCAATAGTTGTTTTCGGTTGACCATCCCTACGTAATGATATTTGCGAAATTTTGGAAATGCAAAATTACGGAAATGCGAGATTTTTAAATGCGAGACTTTTAAATTGCGAGATTGTGTAATGCTTTAAAAACTCATATTTCCATCATATTCGAAGTATTTGGGTCTGGAAAGATCGCCATTATAAAAAAAATTGGACAAATTTAAGTTCGGTATGGTTTGGTGGACTGTCATTGAAAATTGGTCACAAGTTGTTTCCGTTTGGTCACTCTAATAAAACGATTTATTGCGAAAATTCGTTAAAAACTCATATTTTCATCAGGTTCGGAATGTTGGGGTCTCAAAAGTTTACCAATACCACTAATTTTATAAATGTAACGATCAAAATCGTTGGTCCACTGTCATTGAGGAACAAATTATTAGTTGTTTTCTTTTGGTCACACCAACCTAACGATTTATTAAAAAATTCGATAAAAACTCATATTTCATCAGATTCGGAATGTTGGGGTCTAGAAAGTTTACCAATACCGCTAATTCTATAAATCAAACGATCGAAATCGCACGGTCGATTGTCGTTGAGGATTCGTCACTAGTTACGTACCAATTACGTAACGGTTTATTGCGAACATTCATAAAAAAGCAGCTTTCCATCAGATTCAGACTGTTTGGATCTGGAAAGTTGACCAATACTACTAATTTTATAAATCCAACGATTGGAATCGTTTGGTCAACTGTCATTAAGGATTGGTCACTAGAAATTTTGGTTTGGTCAGGTTTTATTGTGAAAAATTTATGACCAAACGAATACAACAAGTGATCAATCCTCAATGACAGTTAACCAAGCGATTCCGATCGTTGGATTTATAAAATTAGTAGTATTGGTAAACTTTCCATTTACCGTTTAATGGTACGTAATCCAACGATGAAAACTAGTGACCAATCCTTACCAAACGATTACCAAACTAGAATGGTTTTTCATCATTTTTATCAAAACCTTTGGATGGAGTGCTAAAAAGGCGGATCTTTAAACCTCCACGGTTGGAACAGCAAAAATATCTCTTTTAAACAATATTATTTGATAATTTGACGAGTCGACCAGTAGTAGTTCTCCATAACTATAAGTAAATACGCCGGGAATTTAAAGAAAAATTTTAAAATTTGTCTTTTTAATTGTGTGATTACAAATATACTATCGGTCAATAATTTAAGTTTGTTCTCCATTCTTAAGTTTACTCCTTTTTTTATTTGAGATGCACTTTTTTTATTTTTTTTTTATTATCTCTGCAATCTGTTCTGGGGCCAAGGCTCTCCCAACTCTTTCACGGTTAGCTTTTTCCGTCCTTACTTTTACGCCAGTGTGTAGGCCAATTCGAGGACGTACGGTCATAGGTCCGATTTTGATACCATCTGCACATTGCATAGCTCCATGCCAGCCTATACTGGCATGGAAGATGGGTCGGCCCATGAGTTTTGCACTCCGACAGGGGATCATAGATGTGTTCCATTTCATCACAGATCGTAATCTGTCAACATCAAAATTTTTATTGATTTATTTGATTACTATTTAAATAATTTATTCACAATATCATGTTTCTGCGACCATTTCTAAGAATCGACCGAAATGTTGTTTGGATTGCATGATGTCTACATAGATTCTAATTAAAGATTTATAGCATCGTTTCCCCAGCGATGATTCCCGATGAACTTGTTACTGTGGTGGACTACAAATACAGTTTGAAGATGGCAAGATCTGAAACCTAAAAGACAAGAAAAATTAAGTGTGGATTGACCAAAACGATTTGATCTAATTGCTGTTTTATTAATCAGATAATTTATTAAATTTCTGGGAAGCGTAATACAATTTTAATTGAGGCTTTACCGTAGATATCCTAAATGAAAACATTATATTTATCAAGCTTGTTTATGATGGCGATTTAATAAATTGTTCTGTGTCATTGATTAGTTCGAGAATCTGACAAATCTAAAATCGTTAAGCTCGGTTTATACAAATAAGAGAGTTGCGATTTTAGACGATCATTTTACAATCAGCAAAATGTAGTGCTCACCAAAATTCACTCTTGTTTTACACAATTGTATTTTGTTTGCTTCGCTGAATACATACCAAAATTTAGCTGATAAAATGCACAATAATTAAACAAAAATTAAGTTTAACTGTGGTCTAATTAAAATTTAAAATCAATAAGCAAAAAATAGGTTGGGATTCCAAATTTTATTTACCCCGGGCGTCCTATAAACACATGTACAAATACGCCTATAAACTAATAAAGTTACTCATCTATAAAAAGAACTGCAACTTACCGGCAGCCGAAAAATATTATAATCGAACAATGAAATACTTCCAATTTTTTTTAACCTAGTTACCAACGTCAAAATATGTCTACGATACAAACAATAAATTGACAGAATTCATTACATGATTACCTTCAAAAACAGAAAAAAACGAGAATGAAGCACAGCAAAACAATAACAACCCACTTCTAATGGAATTTAATCAATTACGTCATTTCTCTCGTGGTGATGTAAAAACTATACATTTTTCTCAAGCTTATTCTCCACTGACCAATCAGAAAGGGTTAAACTACTTTACACTATAATATCCACATTCCAATACGAAATGTACAACAAAACTTATAAGAATAAAAATTCTTATAAGAAAAAATATATTTCTTATTACGGTTGTATAATATGTATTCTTTAAAAATGATTCGTTATTAATTAAAATCTATAAATCCCTGAATAGTTCGTTTAAATAGTAATGACAATCATATGTAAAAAATAATAATTTAATAGAAATCAAGGTCAGCGTGAGGTTATAACTTAGTAAATAAATTTGCATTTGGAATAATTATTTTTGTTCGTGGTTTTTTGTAATAATACAAATATAAACAGCTTAAAAAATATTGATCAAACAAATTGCAATATAAACGTAAAAGGAAAAATTATTATTTTATAGTTTTTCCTACTAGACAATAATAATAATAATAATAATACGTATTACAATAATAAATTAAAGAACATACTGAAAATTTTTCCAATTGGATAAATTCTATTTTCCTATAGGCACATACGAACACAAGTACAAAAAACAACTTTCCACAAATTTTTCACTAAACATGAATTTTATTATTTTTTTAAAGCACTTCAATAATACAATTAATAATTTGTTAAATCACAAAACCCGATTTTATTAATCACGAGTATTTAATGTTGTCACTAGAAAATTATTCACAAAATGTATAAGAATATAATTTTTTTGTAACGCAAAAAAGTGTAAAAAATAAATAAAATTCAAAATTCAAAAACGAAATAAAAAAACATTTTTTTTTAATTTTATTTTATCGAAAGAACATAATATGCGGTAATTTTAGAATTCAGAGGCCTCCATTTTTTATAAAAATATTTTTCTGTCTAAAATAATTTCGTTTCAAATTGTATTTTTGTGTTTTGTGTTCAATATTCTCTTGTGCGCGCTGCTCTCTTCATGCGTTCGCATGTGTGTCTGTGTACTGTGCCTCTCGCTTCGGCCTCATGGCAAGCGTTTTCTGGTTTGCCTTTTTTATTTTTACGTCATTACTATGATCATTCTTGCTTTCTTGTTTTGCCATAATTTTTATTTTTATCAAAACTACATCAAACATGACTAATAAGATTTGCTAGTACGTTGCATCGTAAATAGTTTTCATTGTACATGAGCAACATTGTAATTTTAATGATAGTACGTTAGAAAGAAAATAATCCAATTGGATTCCTGCTAGTAAATTATTTGTCATATTTTAATTATTTCTTACAAGTTTGATCAAGTATACGAATCTTGTTGGATTCCTATTAGCATATAACTAATCTTATATGAATTGTCTTATTGGGATTTTACACAAAATCAAACAAATCGGAACAGATCTTATTGGATTCCTATTAGTAAATTATCAAATCTAAATTATGTCCTATAAGAATCAAGTTTTCTACTCAAATTCGGCTCCCTAAATTAAAAAAGGCTGAAATTAAACGGTTGATTTAAAAAAAAGAAAATTGAAATGCAGACAGATGATAGAAATGCATGCGTAATTTCATGTGTTTAAGAAAATGTAGTAAATTTAAATTTGTTTATTCAAAATTTTCAACTAATGCTTTCATTAATGAAAATGTGCTAAAAACAATTGCAAATTTCAAAATGAATTAAAAATTGCAAATATTTTAATTCATAATTAATACATAAATAATTATTCACAAATGAAATTTATGAAACAGTAAGCACATTTATTTCGCCGTATATTAGTACATTTTTACGTTTTATTTCATTTTCAAAATGACTTAAAAAGACACATTTTTTGCCATTTATAAACACACTTCTTAAATCATTTTCAAAATGACTTAATACTGTGGGAAGACTTTATTCATAATTTTAAAATTCTTTATTTATTTCTCCAAATCTATTTCGTCCCCCTCAAAGTAATCCTCCCTCGAAACAGTTGTTAAAATCAATTTCCGGAATAACCTCCAATGCGCGTAGCGATTCACGTTTAATGTCTTCAATTGATTCAAAACGGTTTCCCCGGAGCGGTCGTTTGAGTTTGCTAAACAGCCAGAGTCACACGGAGCTAAATCAGGCGAATACGGCGGTTTCGGAACGATATGGGTGGAATTTTTGGTGAAAAATCACGTAAAACCAATGCAGTATGAGAAGGTGCATTATCGTGGTGCAAAAACCAAGAGTTGTCGACCCATAATTCCGGCCTCTTTTTACGAATAGCTTCGCGCAAACGACGCATAACACTCAAATAGTATTCCTTGTTGACAGTTTGGCCGGTCGGAAGGAATTCGGAGTGCACCACACCTCGATAATCGAAGAAAACTGTCAACATCACCTTGATTTTTGACTTGCTTTGACGTGGTTTGTTCGGGTTCGGCTCACCTTTGGCACGATATTCGGTCGATTGATCGTCTGTTTCCGGGTCGTAAGCGTAGATCCAAGAGTCATCGCCAGTTATAATACGTTTCATGACATCCTGGTAGTCGGAAAGCATTGTTTCACAGAAGTTAACTCAAAAATTGAGTGATTTTGGAACCAATCGTGCTTTCACTTTTCTTAGGCCCAAATGATCTTTCAAAATGGTTTTCACTGATCCTTCCGATATTTCAACGATGCCAGTAAGGTCTCTGACTGTTAATCGTCGATTCTCGAGCACCAATTCCTTGACTTTATTAACGTGTTGATCATCAGTTGATGTTGATGGCCGTCCTAGGCGTGGTTCGTCGTCAACACGTTCTCGACCTTGTTTGAACAATTTGTACCAATCAAAAACACTTGCTTGCGACATACAATTATCACCGAAGGCCTTTTGCAACATTCTGAACGTTTCGGCACCACAAAATTGATTGGAACACAAAATTTAATGGAACTTCTTTGTGGAATAATTTCACTTATTGTAAAAACCGCCGAATGCACTTTTTGTACTTCAGAAAGACAAGCATATTTGGCACAGATGTCACCGCCAGTCATACCAACATAGAAACAAAAATATTTCGACGAATGGTTATCCGCGCGAAATTTAAATTAAAAAGACTTACTACTTTTTGCCCACAGTAGTTATACTAGAGTTTATTCGTATTATACAAGGTGCCCATCCGAAAGGTTTACAATTTCGTTTGCCCCCATTTAGGCGCATATTAATACATTACAGTTCGGAGTAGTCCGCATTTTGTGTTGTATTGAACTTTGTTGTAAAACAAAAAAATGTCATTCAGTTGTGTTTATTCGCTTCCAAGGACGAGAATACTCGTCTTTGGCAGAGAGTTATGCATTACCAAGACAAGTATACTTGTCCTACTTTTAATATGTTATAACATACAGGCTTTTGAATTAGAAAATTTTTTGTGGCCACAAACATAAATATACAAATTTGAAAAACTTGAAAAAATACTACAAATAAAATTTATTATAAAAATTATACTTCAATTATTATTTAAAGAAAATGTTCTGTATTTATAGCAACTATTCATATAATTATCTTCATGATAGGATTTGTAACAAAGTCCAATACATAATGGGGGATTATCAGGACAGATCGGACAGTATTATCTAGTCTCCTTGCGAACGTTTTTCGTTGCACAAACTCTATATTTGTGAGTTGGGTTTTTCTTTTTTGGTGTAGGAGGAACAGCATCAAGATAATGAAGGGAATTTTGTTCCGGGGGTATGATTGACATAGATGACTGCGATTAAATGACTGCATATTGGCTTTCGTTTAGTAAGTATTTTATAACGTCTTCTCTAAATTAAAGAGATGTTTTTTCCGAGTTCGGTTGCTGACAATAAAATATGTATGCATTATGCACAGCTATTTTCTTATACCAACGAAAAGTTTTTCTCATAACACTATAGTAGGACTGCATTTGATTCGAACGGTCTACATCTGCCATACCTCTGGTGTAATCCCTTACCATATTGGGTTTGATGGAGATTTTTCCATTTCGGTTAGCAACTTCAACCATTTCAGCTTTGTGCTTATTTGATATGGTCAGTACATTTCTTTTATCTCTCCACTTACAAATAACGGCCGATTCGGATCGCTTCCAGCTGTACTCTCCCTTCTTCAGTATTTTTCGACCAATTCGACTCCAATAAGGAGTTGTGTAACCTTCCATAAAAGAAAGCACAACCGAAGTACTGTGATTCCGCTCATCTGCACGATAAATTTGCATTCGTAGTATCTTACCCTACGGTTCACATAGTTCATATAATTTTACACCAAATCTCCTTCTTTTATTTTTGATTTATTGCCGAAAGGACAGACGGCCACACCATAATACTAAACACTCATCAATAATTAGATCTTTTCCAGGATTATATACACCATTCATCACGTTATTAAAATGTTTAACAAGTGGTTCGATCTTGTGTAGCTTACTATTTTCGTGGTTTGTGCGATTCGAAAAGTGCAGAAACAAATTGGCAAATTATAAAAATCGCTTTAATTCGAATAATGTTGGATGGTAGGCAAATTTATTGATCCCATGTGAAGAATCAATGCCCAGAAATTTCGCATTTCTCTGCGATTAGCGGAGACAACTTCTCAGCTTCGTTTTTTGTTCTATTATTTCTACAGCATATTGATTAGTTTCTCTAACAATCATATCAAAAAACTCATTGGAAAAGAATATGTCGATAAGTTCACCTGGAGTTCTTAATTTGGCGAAAACGAAATACGCGTTTTCGCGTGATTGGGCCGTAATGTGGTAATATTGACTGTCCATATTTGACAGTCGTGAAATACACACGTGGCAAATTAGTCATGAAACAATATTCGATTGAACAAAGCGTTTTAATAGTGAAAAAATTGTAATATGGTGCCTTCGAAACCTCCAATTTACCGGCTTATCAAAGAGTTTGAAGAAAGAGGAACTATGGCAAATAAACCAAAGTATGTGCAGCAACGTATAGTCAGAACACAACGACATCAATCAGACACTGTGCGCAAGAACTTAGACTTCGAGAAGAACACCACACTAAACAATATTTTGCATAAAGGCTTCAATTTATTCCCATACAAAATTCAATTAACTCTAGAGCTGCTAACAAGAGATCATTTGCGGCCCCATATACGTGTGCAAATAATGATTATCCGAATTTTTTTGAAAAATTATGAGTGAGTCATTTTCAAGCGGACATGTAAATAAACCAAACAACTGCTTCCGACTTCTTCTTATGGAGTTAACTTAAAAGTAAGGTTTATGGAAATAACCCAGATAATATTGGACAACTTAAAAGGAACATTAGAGCAAAAATTAACATGATACAGGGTGAAACGTGTGAACAAGTGAAGAAAAACGTAATCGAGCAGCATGTCAAAGACCAACAGAGGCAGACATTATTTTTCAGGCATAATTCCAAACAATAAATAAACGATCTGTAAACATTAAATCTATTTTCTTTTATTTAAAAAATTTTATAGGCAAAAAAGTAGTAAACCTTTCGAATGAACACCTTGTATTATTTTAATACTGATTCATTTCTAATAACAATTTTATTAACTATCAGGTGCGCAACTAAATTTCCGGGTTTCACACATAGATGGTGCTAGCAATACATCTAGTTGTCATTTATTTCAGAACCAGTTGTAATACCAGTAAATATCGCAACGCAAACATATTTTTTCTAAGAGCGAAAATGTCGAGTTTTGTGCCAAACAACAGCATTTGTGGGAAGCTTTGCTTTTCTGATTCAACTTGAAAAAAAAATGCAGCTGAAGCCCATCATTTGGTTGAGGAGGCCTACGACGAACATGCACCTACGGAGGCCTACGGAGAATAAAAAGCGCTCTCTAAGACCAAAAACATTTGAAGACACTGAGCTGCAAGCATTATTGTACGAAAATGAAACGCAAACTCAAGATCAACTTGCGGAGGCATTAAACACGACTCGCCAAGGTATTTCCAATCATTTACATGCTATGGGAAAAATTCAAAAGGATGGTTCCTGCGTCTAATTGTTACGGGAGATGAGAAGTGGATCTTTTCCAAGAATCCCAAACGCAAAAGGTCGTGGCTTTCACCTGACGAAGAATCAGCATCGACGGCACAGCTAAATTGCTCAGGAAAGACAATGCTCTGCGTTTGGTGGGACCAGAAAGGAGTCATGTACTATACGCTACTGAAACAGGGCGAAACTGTCAATGGGTAACGCTACCGACAACAACTCATCAATCTGAACCATGCATTGCTCGAAAAACGGACAGAATGGGATACGAGACACGAACGAGTGATATTGCAGTACGACAACGCTTCATGCCATCTTCCAGGACACCATCAAAGCGCTGAGATGGGATCTGCTACCGCACCGGCCTTATTCGCCAGACCTGGCCCCCTCGGATTATCACTTATTCCGGTCGAAGGCGCTTAGCAACACTTGGTCAGTTCCGAAGAAGTGCAAAATTGGTTGGATGAATGGTTTCAGTCCAAAGACTAAAAAGTTGTATAGTCGTGGAATTCATGTATTATTACCAGAGAGGCAGCAAAAATGAGTAGATAGCGAAGGACAATACATTGGATAAACCATTTTTTATATTTCTAATGAAATTTTGCATTTGTCATTTTTCAAAAAAAAAACCGGATATGTAGATGCGCACCTAGTAATAATGGGAAATGAGAAATCAAACATTATTAAAATTATGTCTCGTGCTTCCTAAGGATCACACATCAGGCCCTAGATTTTTATTGTTTTCATAGACCGAATAACCGACATAATCAAAAACTCAAACGTGCTCATATTTGCCGATGGCCTGAAAATTTGTCGTATACTATTAATGGAATGTTAGATACCCCCATTTGAATCAGATCAAACATTATCCCCATTAATTATTCCCCAACAATTTCAGAAAGCAATAGCATAGGCAATTTGAGGCGCAAGTGTTGAACAAATAGATCATTTATTGGAACAAGTCAGGACAATAAATTTAAAAATAGGTAAAGCATAATTGAAATACAAGAAAAATAATGTTTTTACGGCCTCAAAATATTTCTGCAACTCATTTGCTTTATTTTGATAAATAAAATTGTATAGTGAAAAACCAAATCGTAGAATTTATAAATAATTCATTTGCAATAAAAATAAATGCGTTGAAAATAATTACGTCATTACAAACCATGTCATTCGCCTTTGTTTTTAGTATGAATATTTTGTATCATTTTTATAAAATGTTAGTTAAGGTTATATCGGTGCAGCATTTCCATTCCCAATAGATTGAAAAATCAGGCCCCTATTTTTGAATACGATGTTGATTCCAATTAAAAATTTGGAGTATTCGTTTCATAAATGCCCCTAGTTTTACTTTTTGAAACATCTCGAAAATTTTGTATGGAAGGTCAAAACTATTCGTATCCTGGGATGAAGTCCTGCAGTTGCGCTGAAAAATGTTAAATACTATGACGAATAGCGTAACGTTCTTTAACGGAAACAAGAAAATAAACATCAAGCTTGGGGTGTTTATGGTCGAAAACGTCCATGAATGTTTTCAGTCTCTATAGAAAGTAAAGTTAATTTTACGGATTAAATTTACGGCTCGCAGCCTGTAGTAAGCAGAGGGCTTAGGTTGTATCTCTGTAGATCTAGGAAGGTCCACGTTGTCTTTTCGAAGGCTGGTTCAAAGAACTCTGGAATGAGCTCATCATTCTTTAACCAATTTGGATGGAGCTCCAAATTAAGATCATCAATATCTACAACTGAAAATGTGCGAGAAAGAAAATGCTAAAGTACGCTACAACATTTTAAAAAAGGAAATGAAGAAATCAAAAAAACTGTCAAATCAAAAAATTTGAACACTTCAGAATTGGAGAAATATTTACCATCAACAACAAATGGGGTTTCTAGAAGCAAGTTAATCATCAAGAAACAACTAATTCCTGAACAACATAAACCAAAGGTGAAAACAAATTTACCAATTAACGCCCTAGGAATATTAAATTATTCCACTATAAAATCGATTATGGAACCGATTACGACAGTGGAATGCGGACTCATGTCTTTAAATAATGGCGTCTGGAAAATAAATGTAGCATACTCTGAATTCTGGAGATGAACTTTGGGTACAAAGGCAGACAATGGTTTACCAATGAGAACAAGTTCTTTCCGCCAAAGAGCACTGTGAACTGCATCATTGGTTAATAGATCAAGTCGTGATTATTTCCGCTAGATGGCTTTCCACCGCTATTAATATTAAAACATAACCTAACATTTTACACCGTATTCGGCAGAACAAACATATCGAAAAATGATGCAGAAAAATTAATAACTTTGTATTTTTTGTACCAAAATATTATTATTTTTCAGAAAAGCTTGTCAATATGTGAAAATATACACAATTTTGTTTTTTTTGGTGGAAGCGCTGAGCGTATATATTAAGGATTCAAGAGTTAACTTTGGATTGAAATGGTTATCTTTTTTAACGTATGAATACATTACGTACGGCGAGTCATGAAGATCGAGTTGGAAATTTGAGATAAACGTCAAAAATATATAATTTCAAATCGTGTTTTTAGTAAAAATATTTAAATAGTCACATAAAATCTTGTCAAAATTGAAGGTTTACCAACACTTATTATCGTAAACGAAATAAAAATGGCTTTCCCTTATTATTCACGTTTTATAAATATTGATTGTGTTTGTATTTCGACTCGAACCCGAATACATTGAAATGTTTGAAATTGATTGAGTCGAGTTCAAGCTGGGTTCAATCCTGATTGAACTCTTAATATATACGGGGTAATATAAACAGTAAAAAGGTATAAATAACAAATATGTGGAACATAAAGTGATACCAATAAACCAAAATTTGTAAATTAACTCTATAATTCAAAATCTGTAATGGCAATACGGTCGACAATTGTTGGACAATAAAGTGTCGAGTTGTGTTATGTTTTCATGTTTAAATAATTAACTCCACCGAAGTGCCCTGTGCTGAATAAACTTCAAAATCGCTAAAACCATTGAATATAATGTTATATTTGCCGTGTTTCATGACACCCATTGATCCCGATCAGTTTAAATTTTATATGGAAAACCTGATCCAAATTTTGTTTTATATCACAAATTTTGATTTCAAATCTAGTAAGCGGATTTGCTTAGTTTCATGAAATATCAACTGACCCGGATCAAATTAAAAAGAAACACAGTTATTGCTATGTTCATTTGCAAACTGGTAAAATTACCTTTCAAAGTATGATAAAAAAAATTGGTTTCGTAACGTTTAATGAGACTCCATATTTATTGATTTATTGAGACTCCACACAAATCTAGTCACATTTGCATAGTAATTTTAAGTGAGGCGAGAATTGTAATAGGAGCCTAAATATATTTTTGACTTTTGCAAAAACAATGCGTATTATACTGCAAAATTTCCTTATTCTAACAGCGTTGCTTTGTTTAGTATAAGTTAAGAATAGATTATTGTTTTTATACAGTATGTCCCTAAAGTGGCTAACCCGAATGATACCGTTGGATTCCTTGATCAAAATGAAGGTGAGATTACTTCTATCACTTCGGACGTTAAAGCCCCCCTATAAAGTTATAGACGTTTAAAAAGGAGCCTGCCAACACAGCACCTTGTATTAAAGAAACTTCAATATGTTGGGAAATAACCATTTTTATTTTCAAGTACTAATTTCTTTAAGAAGCTGATAACACTCTTTTTGTGTTAAAAATTTCTATTGCGAACTTTTAATTTTTGATAACTAATACAGCAAATATGACAAATAGTTCCTTTTTTGAAAGCTAAGAGTCTGATCTACGTTTCCATCAAAAAATATTTATTGACGTAGAGTAATTGGAAAGAGTTAAATGGTACAGAAATACAATTTTTCTTACACAAAAATACTTTTTAACTAAATTTTCATAATTATACCTTATTTAAAAAAGTGTTATCAGCTTCTTAAAGAAATTAGTACTTGAAAATAAACATGGTTATTTCTCAAGATATAGAAGTTTCTTTAATACAAGTTGCTGTGTTAGTTGGTTCCTCTTTAAACGTCTATAACTTTATAGGGAGGCTTTAACATCCGAAGTGAAGTAAACTGGTCTGAAACTTAAAAGAATTTTTATTTCAGCAGGGATGAAATCAAAGTGTGATAGCCGTATAAGAACGTTCCTGGATTTGCTAGCGAGTTGAAACTGTTAAAGTTAGATTTGTTGTTTTCAATATGTTAAACTTAAGCTAAATTTAAGCTTGTTCAGTAATCCAATCAATATTGATGTTGCCTTGAAGAATCCTGAAGAGCAAATGAAATTTGCTGGCTGCTCTTGCTGGGACTAGACTAACGAGTTTGTTGTATCTAGTGTAGTAATTGGAATAGAACTGTTCAGACTCCTCTCTTGAAAGTGCCATTGGAGTTGGCACAACAATGTTGATGCAGATGTTGGCGAAGTTGTTGCTAAACGACGGTACTCGCAGTGCTCGGATTTGTTTTAATTATATTGTATGAATTATTAATTAATACAGGCAACAAGTTTAAATTTTACTCGACGTGTCTGTTTTGCCAACGAAGTGATCGCAAGAGAAAGGATGGTGCGCGAGTTAAAAGAAATTAGATAGCGGTGATTCAATTCAACAAAATCTCTCACCTAATATATTGTAACAAAAATAAACCTTTGGGTGAGCGATTAAGGCACTCGACGAAACGTGATTACATCTGGCGAACGAGTGTAGATATAATTCACTAATTACAAATTCCAGCGATGAATGTAATATGAACTTAAATATCTGAAATGCGTGCCATGATTTAGAGGGGAAAAATTGTATCTCATACACCTAACAGCATCACATTTTTGCGTGTTTTAATATCGCGAAATTGTTGTAATTCAGGAACAACCAACTAGGGATATCGAGTCCAACTGGCTGGACTTCTTCCAGCTCCTGAACTATTATTTCAGTTGCTCGTGCTTCGCAAACTAACAATTATTACCAATTATCGAACTATCCGAAACCTTGCAAACCTGATAATCAAGGACAAGTTCGAGAACAAAATATTGAGCACTTAAAGTATACCACTGTATTGGTAGTTTACGACCAAAAAGATAGTAAACTTGAACCCGTGCCCAGCGCTAAATAAACAACAAATAGAAAAATGAAGTTCAGGCCATACCGCTATGCTCATATTTTACTTTACTTCAGTTAGGTGATTAACTCTACCTTAGTATAAATTGTATTGAAAGCCCCGTGTAGGATTCCTGGCTTCAAAGGCTTTTTAAAAATTACGTAGAAGTTACGTAGCACAGTGAATTTAATTTTTCGATAATTTCGTTAATCGTCAGAAAATGTACCAACATTGTAACAAAACATTTTTATTCAGAATTTTTAATCTAAATTTAGATCGCCTTAATTATTTTTATAAATAAATTTTATTTGATTCCTTCTACCAAATAAAATATTATAAAACAAAAAATTAAAATGAAAATTTCACAAATATGAAAATGATTTCACACAAAAATAATAATTTCTCGTTCATCCTAAAAATTCAAATCATTCAAAATTTTTTTTACGACGAAAAATTTATTCACACAACAAATAGAAAAAAAGAAAATCGAACAAAAAAAAATAATTTTCCTTACCGAAAATTAAAAATATTTTCCATAATTTTTAGTAATACACTTGTAAAAAATATAATTTTTTTTTATTTTTGAGAGATCACACTTGTAATATTTTCTTTAATCGTGTATAATTTTTTTAATTTAAGTTTTCAATTAAATTATTTTATTTTATAATTTCGCGCACATTTTTTGTCGTGGAAATATTGAAAATAGCAATATAAAAAATAAAATATTAATTTTCCGTGCTCTCGGTATCGAAACAGTCGTAAAATTTTCTTTTCTGTTGTGCTTTTCTGTTATGTCAAAAATTTATCGATAACGATAAGTGTTGCTCAATATTTATGAAGGTATTGCAGATTGCAGTTTAATATATAATTTTTTGAATTTAAAATTTAAAATAATTTGTTTAAATAAATTAAAATCGGAATTTTACATAGCTGTTTGAATTAAATATGTACAGTGTTATAATTATTGCGGCACATATTAATTCGTTTAAAACATATTTTAAAAAATTCGCCTAAATTTAGATATGAGTTTAAAAGGGAAATCTGGTCCATAGGCAAAGTCCCAATTAACCAAAATATGTCACTACGAATATTTTATAATTCAATGACAATTCCGCGAACGGAATTTTACATGGATTTTTTGAATTCTTATTAATTCTTCACAACTAATTTTTATTAATATGTAGACTACGGATTTAGATTAGTGCACTATTCGTTACAATTTGTTATATTACGGAAACCCTTTAATTTACACAAAATTACAATTTGAAATTTTATTTTCTAATTTTTCATAGCAACGGTATTTCTATATTTATTTATTGTCGCAAAACTAAATTTATACGAATAAACAGGAAAACGTTACACCCATAATCGCTAGTCTGCGCGATGCATTTACCAATTTAGAACAACAAAATGCGGGAATTGAAATTATCTGTAAAATGAAATTTGTAATAAATTGCGAATACAGCATCCGCAACCATCAGCTGAAAACAAATTAGAATTTATTATCGAGGCGCTGTCAACTGGCATTACGAAATTCGCGTATGATCAAGAAAACGGTTCAATATTTGAGCTCCGGTAACTGAGCTACAGTGATGTATTCGCAAAAGATGTAACGGAATTAGGGAATGCGGCAAAGGAAATTTTTAATACGTAAACTGGACACAAATGCTAGAAAAAACTCAAAAACGCCGTGCTGGAATTGTGGTCAAACATTTGTGAAGCACTGGTTATAAAGAGGGATATGTATAGCAGAACCATATAAAAAGGTAAAACATCATTCAGTCAGGAACGACAAAGTCGAGCGATTTTCAAGAAGATTTTTGACAAGCTAAAACAGCGAAGTTCGAGGAAAAAAGTTGTACATTCTGCGAAAAATGCATCTGGAAATTGAATAGAACTCGTTCGGAATTAGATTGCAGCATCACATTCGCAAAAGAAGTGTTTCGTCAGTTTTCAACAACCAGTTAGATCTATGCACGTGAATCAAAGCGCAGTTTGTGCTGAAATTATAGATCCAACCAATATTTCGCCCAAAACAATCGATTACCAAGTATAAGATGCTTGGTCAGAACAGTTGTTGTACGATACTGCAGTCCGATTTCCCGGAACGGGCTTTCGAATACATTAACGCCATAGATGAAATTGAGTATCGCTTCTTAACTAGATCTAGATCTCCTAAAACATTCGCGATGAGCATCAAAAATACACCCTGTGATAATATTAATACTATTGCTGATAACTATAATTTCAATAATATTTCTCCCAACAACCAGGTTTTCTGGTCTTGCTAAAACTTCTTTTCTAAGTCACCTAATTTATGTTGGTTCAGCGAGGCCTGCAAAACAGCGGTTTTACATGGAATCGCCTGCTATACAGAAAGTTATGTCGAGGAATTATTGAGTTATTAAGGAGAGTAAGAGCTCCTTGGGCTCGGCAGGTGCTGCGTAAGGCCAATGGTACGGTTCTTTGTGTTTGAATGCCTGGGAATTGAGTAAAGTAACCGTTAATGCACACCCTCTCTACTTCTTATCGACAAATTGTTGGCGGCTTGGATCAAACACGAGACCTAGACACCTTTTATACCAATTCACGGTCATGGTGGGAGGAAATGCGGCAATATTGAGAAGAGTTCGTTTTTTGCTGAAATAAGTAGGTACTTAGGATATTTGGTAGGCTATGCGTATTTAAAAAGGGACCCAAAGGAGATCCGAGTCATAGAGGAGAATCCTACACCAAAAACAATGAAGTAAATTAGGAAATTTTTAGACAAATGTGGCTGGTACCGACGTTTAATCAGCATTGTTGCCACCATATCCACGGCGTTGACAGAACTAACCGATTATGGAATAAAATTTATCTAGCCTAACGAAGTGGATCAATTCTTTCGAGCTTTTAAGCTGGTGCTTTCCATATCACCCGTCCTAGCAAAACCTAAATTTGGAACCTCATTTTTATAGAATGTAACATCACATGGAGGAGTGTTTTCTTTCAGTTAAATTCCCACGATGAGGAACGCCAAATTGCAATTATTTCACAAAATGTATAGAATAATAATAATTCCTAACGACCAATTACATCTCCTTGACCGCCATGGTTGGCCAGAAAGAGTTCGCCGTTGCAATTTTTCATCTTCCAAATAGGCTATCGAAAAGGGTCAGTGCGAATGTCGTGTCGCTTGTCTCGAACATTGTCTGGGGATCCCGGCATCATATCCTGTATTATTTAATAGAACATCGAACCTCTTCACATTGATTTTGATTTTAAAAAACCAGCTTACCAAAATCGAATTACTACACACTCAGAAATTTTGTGCCATTTTTCGATGTATCCTTTGCATCTCGGCTTATACGAAGGAACCGTGTATCGCATTTAGATACGCAGCGTGCATCTAATCTATTTGCGATGCAGTTGCGACTAAAACTAATGCAATAATTACTTCGAAAGGAAATTTCAATATAACCCAAGGTTAACTATTGTTTGGCGAATTTGAAATAATTCGCTAAGATATTGTGTTGAAACTTTGTATGTAAAGTCAAAGTATTTTTCGTAGATTTGTAGTATGGTCAGCAGTGCAGTTTGACGAGACATCTGAATTGTTTGTTACAGATTTTCAAATCTGACAAAGTATAAAATACAATTCAACAGGTTGTATTGATATTAAGGTACGTAGATTTTTATTGGGGGGAAAATCTACAAATTTGCTTGAGGCAATAAAAATTGATCGATATTATTTCAAACCAAATTTTATTCTTACACTCAACTCACTTTACGACGCAAGTTGTATCGTTGCAGTTTCAATGTACACCAGCTTCAAAATTAGTCTTACGTTACATCAATTTGATTTAAATGTCATTATTTACATATTTTGATGCAGACTACAAAGCTTTTGTTATGATGCAAAACTTACTTCTAAAAACGATGAACTTTTGTGCTGGAATCATATACGTAATTATTTGCGTCGCATATCAAATTTTTTTTCGAGTGTGTAGGATACAACGACGGTACCGACGGTACGACAATTCATACCATAGAAATGGGTCGTGCCTGCTTCTTTAATTGAAGTTTTAGTATAACAAGCACATGAACAACTGTCTTTGATATATATGGGTACGGCAACTACATTCAATCGCCTTTGCAGCAAATTTTACTGACAAGAAAGTAGTTAGTAACAGCAACGAACTAAAAATGAGCAAACCGGTATGGTAACAGACCAGAAATGGGTTCTGTCTGAGCGTTCGTTCAGAGGACGCGTATATACTTCGTCTCTATACGACGCTGGTCGTTCAAAACACTCTGCAATAACATCGTCATCACTAATACGTCATGCGTCGAAAATAGCGTTTGTCTTTTATTTTCGGTTCCTGAGTATATTACCAGTGAAAATGGAAAGAATTTTTTTGTGGTTGAATCACCAAGGCGAAGTGGTGTGTCGCCTCGCACGACCACACACAGATTGTTAGTCATTATAAAAATCTAATTGTCAAAATTTTACAAGAGTTTATATTATGGGTCTTTGACTCAGAAAAATCCCACATTTCGTGGCAGCACATGTCGAGGTTGGAATTGGCAATTCTGACCACAACCTGATAACCATAAAAATATCTGTCGAAACACTGCCGGAATTCAGGCAGGAGCCAAGGCGACTTTGGAATTTTAACGAGGCTGACTATGATGATTTATGGTCATTTTTCAACATTTCCCTTGAAAAAGCCATTTTTCTATAAGATGACGCCATTTCCAATTTCACTGAGACCATGTTACACGGAATGAATAAGTATATCCCATCATCATTCTCAATCCCAATCCAAATTTTAATATTTTTCCAAAAGAAGCAGCCATAGCTGCCAGACAAAATACTGCTCATAAGAAATAGAAGTCCAACGAATCTTTTCTTGAAATATATATCGCTACAGAAACACTTGTACAAAAAAACCGTGCTAAGAAGGCAAAAAGAGCTGGAAATCATAACAAGAAAGCTGCCGGCCTCCAAGTTGAAAAACTCCAATAGCAAATTTTACCAGATGGTAGAGTTGATAATACTGACCACTAAGACTACCGGCCTAAATCAATTGTGCCAGTCGTCACCAAAGTTATTCGTTTATGGCTTATTACGTCAAAGACGCTCCGCCACAACCAATCTCTTGATGTATGTCGCAAGCAAATTGAATCTCGCCCTAGAACAACATGGAGAGACCTTTTCAATCGCTTTGAAGAATCTTATTTGTAAATTTGTGACATATGGCTTGTATTAGATGACCATCAAGTGGATAACAAGCTTTCTCAACGGGCGAAAGATTAACATTTTGCTACGACTGAATAGTACTGTAACCCTATTCATAGCTTTCCTGATGCCGCCACATTTCACTCTTCTATTTCAATCGAGGTGGAACCTACTCCTTCAGAACGAATCGATAAACGGCTAGAAGTTCACTTCGCTTAATTTCGATTTGATTGCAATATTTGGATGGGGAGAAAGAAATCAGGTCAAGTTTACCGAGAAGAGAAAACAAATACGCACAGTCTCGCGTAAAAGAAGTCACATCGAATACTCTATTGTTTCAAAAGACCATCTATTGGTGTTCAATTTAGCAACAATTTAAAAAGGAATGAACACATTATTGCATCGGCCAAGTCAGCTTTACAAAATATGGGTTCCTCCTTTATAAAATGCACAAATTTAAGGCTGCAATCAACCATTACTTGAAGGTTCGCGCGTTGGGTGCAGGGCTCTGACAGTTACACGGGCTAGTAAAAAAACTCGATAAAAAAGTTACACGTCACCAATGAGGGCACCACTTTCTGAAGATATTACCGAAAATTCGCCTGTACAGGACGATTCTGAGCAACTCAAAAAATATGCAACTGATCCTGTTAGGAAACCCCAATCAGTTACATCCAGCATTTCGCCGGTCGTATAATTAGAGAAGAGACTAAAAATACATTATGGCACCTACTAAAACTGTCGCAAATTGTTAGGCTTAAAATATTTCCAGTACCGCTTGCGGCATTACGTGTGCAAAGTATGGTCCTTGTCGGAAACTATGTAACGCAATAATTTGTCTCCCCAGACTGGATTAGCATTGCACCCATTTACTTTTACTATCTTCTGTCCATTGTTCTAGCCAACGCTACTCTACGTGCTCTTAACTGCCGTATTAGTTTTTATTGTGCCATTGCACCCTTATTGGCATCTGGACATATTCTATATCTGTCTCACAAGGAGGTCAATACGTGTAGTTCCTTCAATAATGAGTACGTGCGATAAGAACACCCGAGCGCGACTCGAGGAAGCTTATTTATTTTGTTTTCTTGCTGAACGCCACCGGTGCTGTGTCTGCCTTATCAGCTGCATGTTGTATTTTGCAGCAATAAGTTAGCTTCGTGTATTTATGCTGTTTTTTGGTTCGATGGCCCCCCGTCCAAACCCGTGTCAGACAAATCAAAAAGGTTTCTTAATAGGCCTCCAGAGTAGCGTCATCTGGCAATTTTCAATTTTCCTCGCCTTGTTAGGTGCCGAAGAGTAAAAGCCTATCTCTCAGGTAGCTTTCGATCATTCAAAGTAGTAGCATCAAACGTGGACTCCAATGCAAACAATATATCGAGCTACTCAGTTGAATTGAACGCATTTTTAAATTAATATTTTATAGCCTGCTATAAAACGATCTATTTTTATAACCCCTTGAATACAATCAGTAGAAAAAATGTCATTTCTAAACCCATGGTGCTTGCTCTATTCTTCTGTCTCCTGAATTACAGTAGCCAGTTTTAGTTTTAGGAGTTTCTGCAACATTTTTTCAGCGGTGTTGAGCATACATGTAGGTCGGTGCTTTTGGCTTATTTATCATATTGTGAAGGCTGCTGATTCCGTTTCTCCTCTTCTATTTTCGGGGCCTTACATTTATATCTTAGATATTGTCTTCTGTGCTCGGTTACTATACGTTTGTTCCCCAAAACGGGAAATAGGAAATGTTTTCAAATTTATACTTTGTGAGTGACACCTATTGTTTTGCATAAATTTCCGACTAACTAAACTGATTGCTAGTTCAAACCAGTCGTTCATAGATGGCACTAAACAAATCATATCTGATATTTAACTAAAATTTCCTAAATAAATTTAAATTTATCAACCTTTAGGTATTTATAATCTGCAATTGATAAATCTGAACTAAATTTTTACCAGTTTAGAACTAAACATCAGGCATATTTTGGTAGAACCTTAGAGGCATCTATCAAGAAGTGGTACGAACTAACCATCAAAATAGTTAGTTGGAAATTTATATAAAAAATCAACATCGGTTTTCTCGCGAATGCTCTTCTCCTATTCCTCTCCAGAGCAGCAGTGTGAATCCGTAATTTCAAGGGTGATTTTAGGTTCCAGCTTGATGGTGGCTCTAACAGCTTCTTAACACATACAAGTGCGTTCTTGTCTACCATATTTGATTAGACTTCAATCCAGCATTCTAAGTACCTCCCATTTATATTTGCTCTCCTTCTATTTATCTCAAGGCCTAGAAAATGCGCCTCTCTTGTTCGATGTTTGCCATGGTAGTTTGATCTATACCGGTGAACACCAGTGTCGATGGTTAAAGCTAACTGAACTTTCGCAAAGACCGCCTAATGTCCTTGCTTAGGTGTAACTACTTCTGTGTTTTCTGATTCATTCCGGTAAGAATATTTTTACAGACGTGCAGAGTCATCAGACTTGCGCCTTCTAGTTAATTTGCTTAGGACATCAAAACCCTCGAGATTATTTCTCTTTAATTTTTCCCACACAGACGTCTCTTTTGGGATACGGATACTGCTCAGAAAGTAGCGCAATCTTCGTAGTTCTAGTTTAGCTATATTGGATATCGTTGACACTCGGGAATTTATGGAGTATGGTTAACCATTCTCCACCAAATAAAGGGTGATTTTTTTAGAGGTTCACAATTTTAAATTAAAATACAACAAAGAAAAACATTCTTAATATCAGTGAAACTAGCTTTATTGGATAGATAATTGTATGCCATTAATGCTTGAATATGATTTCGGCCTTGTGCCGCCGCGGCTAGCGCAACATGGCGTAATATGGAGGTCCAATTTTCGATTACTCTTCGCAGAAATAGCGGCCGTATCTCGCTAATAACTCGCCGAATGTTGTGTTCCAAGTGTTCAATCGTCCTTGGTTTATCGGCGTAGACAAGTGACTTAACATATTCCCAAAGAAGGGACCATTACGTGAAATTAGTCTTTCATCACATGTTTCTTTGAGTAAATTAATTGTATCCCGCGCTGTGTGGCATGTGGCACCGTCCTGTTGGAATCACATATCAGCAAGATTTATGCCAGCCAATTGGGGTACAAAAAAGTTAGAAATCATGTCACTATATACCGTTCACCGTTGACTGTAACATTCCACAAATCATCGTTTTTGAAGACGCATGACCCAATGATTCCGCCGGCCCATAAAGCGCACAAAACAGTGATTTTATCAGGATGTAAAGGCAGTTCGGCAAAGGCTTATGGATTATCTTCACTCCAAATTCAACCAAAAGTGAGCTTCAACACATTATCATTTAGAGTATACGTGGTGCGTAAACGATCCCCATGGAGATTGAATACAAACGTTTCTGTAAATCAAAAGCCATACTTGGTTATTTGGCAAGCAATGTAAAAACTAAGATATCAAAATTAATAAACTTAAGACATAAAAAGATGAAATTTACATTTATTTATTAAAACGTTTTCGATATATACAATACAAATTCATTTGCTTCATTCATCTTGGTAAATAAATATCATCGTTCCCACCATATCTTCACCAGCCTCCAAGATTTGTACAACATGTTCCGATTTATTATGTATGGGATATAAATTTTCACTTCTGACGCAAACTTTTACATCATTATCTGCCGCCAAATATTTGGTAGTAATCGTGTATTCAAAATTTGGTTTAAAATTAATCGAGTCGCCAAGACTGATAAGCATATCATACTCATGCCAGCCAAACCAGCCGTGAAGGTTAGGTTGTGTAAACTGAATTTGTTCAATTTCGCTTGTTTTAACATCACCCGCCGCAATTCCGACCTCGATTTTGTTACAATATAGCGCTCTGCCAATGCCTAATCCAACGAGATTTATATCCTTTGAAACAGAAAATGTAGTTTCAAATTTTGAATTACGAGCAATTGTGTGCCATTTGACCAACGGGCATTTAGATTTAGTTCTAGATTTTGATATCCATTGTTCATCAAGTATGTCACTATCAAACACGGCTTGAAGTGCAATTGACATACAATCATTTTTATTAAGTATGCCTGGATATTTTTTGAAACACTCGCGTAACTCGTTGCTTGACATTGTGGGAAATCGTATTTTCCTGATGAGGTAATCGAATCGTTCACGATCTTCTGCTAAAGACATATCATGTTGTGGGCAGTAATTTTGTATTCAGCGGGCTAATGCATCGAATATTTCAATTTCTGTAACTTCTTCGGGGACGTAATTCATTTGTAACAATTCATTTACACCATCTGGGTGAAGTGATAAAAAACTGGGTAATTTGAAAACTCGGTGTAAGTTAGTCGCAATAATTAAGTTTACGGACTGGGTAGCAATTTCATATTTCTCGGTGAAGCAGTATTCAAATAATTGAACGATCCAATTTACGGAAACAGTTGTATTAAGCACGCAATTCTCCAACATGATAATCTTGTATTTAACAGATAATTTAAGTAAATCTAGTTGATTAGCAGCATCAATTGTACACTCATCCGTGTATATAAATCGGATGAACTCTAGAATACTTTCGTATTTATAATCGGTGATCGAGATCGATGTTTTCTGGCCCCACGTTTTCTGCAGTTGTTCCTCAAACACCACGCTTCGTTTCATCAGCTCAAAAGAATGTGCATATATGATTTTATCACCAACACAAAACTGGATATCGGAGAGGAATTTATTATTGAACAGGCTTTTTGTAATTTCGTCCATTTTCAGATAAGACGCACAATTTATTTTAAAACTCATTTTTGTTACTTGGGCTATATGAGTACACCTAACAGAAAATTAATTTAGTGTTAAATTTTAAATTTGACTGATCACATTATTCAGTTTTAGGCGTTATATATGCCGCAAAATTGTGACTTGTGTTGTAGAAAACATGAAAATATTTTGAAGGGACCACTTGCTTATCAACTATAAACTAATTAACTGGATATTTATTTGTTTATAAAAATGTTTACTATCCTACGTGATAAGGCAATTTTTGTTTGGTCTGCTGAAACACCCCCTTTTCTTGAAGGTACAATTTATGTATTAGTCATCGTTAGAAGATTATTGGTTTATAACCAGTGAGTGACTCATATACCCAATCTGTTGCAACGATCAAGATGTGCGTCTTTCGACAACACACCTGAACGTTAAAGAAATTTGTCCCTATAATATTTTGTTCTACTCTCGGTGCGGCATTGATTCCCGCAGCTCAGTCAAGTAGGGGAAATGGTCGTGGGCTTTGGGGATATATGAGTAGGAGACATAGTAAACCGAAAAATAATAAAAATATAGAAAATGGTAAAAGTTGCATGAACTGAATTGTTCTATCCGTTACACCGTGGGAAAACCCAAACCCTGAGATGAAAGGGATTTCATGCCCTAGTTAGAGAAGGACAGGTGGGATAATTCAGTTTTTCATTGTCCCACGTGGAGAACCACCATGCCCTGATCTAGTATCAGAGCCGAGCTACCTAAACTTATCCAACTTATAACTATGGGCTTAAGACTAATAAACTAACTTAATGCTACTGAAAACTAACTACCCGGATTATTCTTGCCCTTGGTTGCGGCTCTACTCTCACCTCCGTGAACTGTTTCCTCTTCCTTTGACGGAGTATGCACCCCAACAGCAACAGAACCGTGACTAATACCAGATCAGCCCCAGTTACTGTGTAGTTTGTAAGTCAATCTACTTCCATTGTTCTTCTCTTTTTAGCTCATCAATGATCTGTTGTAGTTACGAAACTTCCATATTCAGATCTCCGGTGTGAAGTATTACTGCTTGCCCCTCTGCTTTATGGGTGAGGTTGAATCTAGGTACCATATCACCATGAATGTTAGTTTCGTATGTGGTCATAGATAATTACTGAGGAGCCTTTCAGACTACACCCTGACCTCAGAGATAATATCCCACTCCCCCTCATGATTACCGTTTGGACCCCTGACTGGCATACCAATTCAAAAACAACCTCCTGTGGTAGTACTAACACCCAACGATTGCCCCTTAACGAGTGAATAAACACCTTGAACAACGAGATCCTCTCGTGACATTTTTTCGGTGGTTCTTTGACATGTAAGAGTAGGGCCACCTTACAATATTCTTCCGGTGTTGACACTCTATACATTGGACCCTCCAATTAACAGATGACGGTCTCCTGTTCCAGCGCTTACATTCGCTTAAACTTCTTGCGGTTATCGGCTGGTACCAAAACCTGGTGTTGCTAACTAACATTTGTCCTTGTATTTTGTCGGCACGGGAATAAGGTTGAATACCAGATCTTCACCTGAATTAGCGGTTCCTGAACCTCAAATATAACGGACGTTAACGATAGCTGCCTTGGTCTCAAGTAATTTGTATACGTATATCCAGTGTGCTCTTGAACTCGGAACTTGTACTTTAGTGGGGATTTGCTTGCTTATTTCCCACAGTTGATTTGCGAACTGAGACGGTGGTAACAATCGCACACTTGCTCGTCCATGATTCACGTCCGAGAATATATCGATAAAGTCTCTTTGTATGTCTTTATACAAGAAAACGGCCGCGGATATCTGAAAAAATACGTCTAGATACTCATCATGTAGTTCTATTGTTTGAGCCTCATCTTGGGTCAGACGATAATGTTTTTTCGTTACATCGCGTTCTTTGCGGATGACATTTCCCGTCAGACCCAATATATGCATCTGTTGTTGCAGCATCGTTTGCATCTTTAACACTTCTGTATTTAGGCGCTCAATCTGTTCTTGGTATCGCCAGGCGTCTCTTTGGCTATGCACCCCTATTACATCACCGGCTATATTTCCAAGGAAACCTAATGGAGCTCGCCTTTCTCGTCTATGGTGTGCTTGGAGAAGGCTGTTGCTATCCTCTGTCCTTGCGTTAGCTTTAGATGTTCCCATTCCAGCCAGTAACTGGAGAGATTAGTATCTACTGGTCCAAACGATCGTGGAGACCCTAGCCTAACCTTCCTCGGTAAAGTATACAACTGGCTCGATCTGAAACTCCTGGAAATGCAGACTCCCGTCACTTTGACTTCGAACTGCTGCCACCACCATCATTGCTCCTATAATTTATACTCTTTAGTTTGCCTTATATAAAACCTATTGCTATTCACCCTCGGACGGCGCCACCTCAACCCTATCCTTCACTAGATTTGAATAAGGTTGAGCCAACCTTATCCTTCTTCTAAACTTAGTATAAACAACCTTATTTAACGCATGTAGGTACGTACCTATGTTTCATATTTTTTATTCATTTTCACTTTTTTATACATAGATACGCCCGAACCCTAACCTATTTAATAAAAGTAACTTACCACTATCTTCTAACTGGATGGCGTTGCCTCAAGCCACTGTTCTAAATTGTCTAAATGGCGTTGAGCTAACCTCATCTTTTACGTAACCCTAAGACTATAAATCCTAAGCCTATCTCTTATTATCTTAACTAATAATACTGATATTCGTAACAGCGGCGGAATACCAGTCGTCACTTTACCGTTATATCACCTATGTAAATGCCCGACTATACATAGATGGTCTAATGGTAAAATGGGCAATGTATGTGACCACGTTTTCTACGGCGGCATCCAATACCGGGATCTGCATGGTAATAGCTTGTGCAAGTTACATCTCTTCTTCTTATTGAGAGGTGAGCTCTTCTTGCTTTTGTAAGATTTTGTTTTAATTTCATTTCCTAATTTTATAGGTAATGAGTCACCATTTAATTCAGCAATCTTGCTATTGGATGGCGATACTAGGTCTGTTGTATTATTTGTTGGTAGTGGCCTATCAGAGCACAAACTACTGTCTGCAAGCCTCTTACTACAACTCAGGTCCTTACTTCAGTATCACAACTAACTTCTTGCGGTGCTATTCGAGCTAAGGTAATTTGTGGCATCGTTTCAACAACTGGTAATGCCTGTTCATCAGAAACTTGATGTAAATTACTTCGTTCATCAACCTGATTAACTACACTTCCCGAAAGAATTGTATCGTCTTCTAAGATACAGGTTGACGGTGAGCTGTTGGATGATCATTAGAACTACATGCGTAATTTGGATTTAACGTTGATCGTAATGTTATTTGTTATGCTTGCGGCGATGGTTTATTACTAACTTTGTTTTGAACTACCTGATCATTATGTAGTTCTTGTGTGTCTTTTCTTTAACTGAGATGTTCGTGGTGCTGGCGGTGGAATCACTACAGATTTATTTGACAGACATTGGTTCTTGATCAATTTTCGCAATAGCCTGAGTTCGCCCTATAAGGCATGAAGTAGTTTGGTGTAAAAAATTGGTTTCAGCTCGTCTACGGTTAAACCACCCCATATCTGAGTACTCAGCAATATCTGAATGTCCCCCAACTTCTTAAAGTACGCTATCGCCTCTTGAAGTGGACTTTCTTGGGCTGCCCTATGCGTGAATAGCGGGGCACAAAGAAAGTCTCCTCGCTCTCCTTTAAGAGCTTCTTCCAGAACAGATATCGCTTGTCGACGAGCCTCATAGCGAGTACCCCTTATGTCTGTAGGCAGTAGTTCCAGCTTCATTATTACTTAAATAATATTTCTTATCCTAAAGAGCTAAAAAAATTTAAAAAAAACAACCACAGATAATACATCCTTCTCATGCGACATCAATTCCGCCGACTTGGGTCAAAATAAGGTTAGGAATAAGAGACTGAATTGAAAATTTTGATGAACCTGTTTTCTTGTTCTCCACCTCGTAGCAGTTGTCTTAACCTAATATACAAAGTGATCCTTGCTGCTCTGGTGAACTTGGAAACAGATAACACTGAAATTCTTGCTCCCTTAGCCGCAGCTTAGCATGACTTATGGCCGGTTGCACAGAAAAATCACTAACGGCCGGTTAGTTGTGCGCCAGTTAAATGTTTTATATGAAATTTGTTTTCGCAGTCAGAGAAAAATCAACGCAAACTTGATTAAATATATTTTATTCCGTGGAAATATTTAGCTTGCATATAAATATTTAAATGGCCTATTTTAATTGAATAACTTTTTAACTAATCGTTAAATATTTCCATGGAATAAAATATATTTAATCAAGTTTGCGTTGATTTTTTTCTGACTGGGAAATAAATTTCATATAAAACATTTAACTGGCGCAGAACTAACCGGCCGTTAGTCATTTTTCTGTGCAACCGGCCATTAGTAGTCTTACTCCGACCTCAGAGGAGCTCACCTAAGTGGTTGACAGAAACGCTACCATGATGTAAGTCATCTGATGTTGATGAGACCTTTACTGTCTATTGGGGAACACTCTGGTTATCACCAAGGATTTCTGCAGTATGTGGTATAATAGCTATAATCTGTTCCCTGATAGAATATCGGGTTGGACAGCTAAACACATAATACACTGAACGCGCCTTCGACTAACAATGAGAGGACTGGGAACCTCATCCCGGCTATGGAAGCAAAAAATAAATTTATCTTACGGCTCATGGTAATTTCTTACCCATAGCCATAAGAATTCAACGAAACGAAAATAAAATGTTGGGACAATTCTGCTTGACGAGTCAGAATACGGAATGATCGGCCTGAGAAATGAGCAGCCCTTCATACCATCTGATAACCTCTCGGCAGGAAGGGGATATGCCCGTTACCTCAGGGTATCGCGTCATTCTCCTTTACTGGTACGTAATGGTAAACCCGTTGGTTGTACATGTTGTACATGGTATCGAAAACCATACAACTTGATAACTAATAAGTATTCTGAAATTAAACATCGTCATAATAGCTCGTCGAGTCCCAGATGCTACCACCAACATCAGCTCATTCCCCGGAGTGCTGGTTGAGACAATACAACAAATGAACTGATAAGACGAGGATCCAGCACTGGAACTCGACAATTACGAAATCTTTTCCGTGTGTGTGCGACCCAACAATGCATCTGGTCAGGCGTGCCACTAAGGCATGACTGCAGCCATACTCACATTGAAAAAGATTCTCCACTTCCCATGTTCAATTATAAATAGAACCCTTAATTTAAGATTAATTGTATAGAACTCCGCTTGAAACAGTCAAGCTCATATAGAAATTTAGTTTAAACTTTAAAATGTGTGGGAAGATCCTCAAGAATATTTTTGACCATTTATACAAAGTATTTGGGCCAAATTCGGGCCCCAGGTTGGGCGCCACTCTAACGATCAAGATGTGCGGCTATCGACAATACACCTGAACGTTAAAGAAATTTGTACCTACTATTTTGTTCTATCCCTGGTGCGGCATTGGTTCCTGTAGCTCAGTAGGAGTGAGTAGGAGATCTAGTAAACCGCACACAAATATAGAAAATGGTAATAGGTGGCATGAAATTTTACCACCTAAATGGACGAAAGGGAATACGAAAAATGGGTCAACGGACCCAAAATTGATGCTCTTAAACCATCATGAAAAACAGGCTTACACCCGTGGTTGTTTATTTAAAAGTTTTAAGGAATCATGATAATTGGTTTATGATATGATGGTTTTGTTGAAAGTGCACTTTAGAGGTGGAATTATTGATTCGTAAGATTTAAATCAAAATGTAAGGTTTAGTTCGTAAAGTTAATATGCCAAATGACACTCCTTCGCTTTTCCATGCAAAGTTCACTAACTGATACCACTGGACCGATTCCCTTTTAGATTAGTAGGGTCTAATGTATTTACTTGATTGATTAATTAAACTTGAGGATGACTTTCTCAGTAAAGTTGAATGTATAATTTTATTCTTACAACTGAGTTTATATTTTTTTTAATTTAATTTATAGTTTAGGTGCTTATTATTAAACTGAACTCGATACAAAAAAACTAAAACTCACTATTAAACTAAAACTTGAAATGAACTACACAAAACTAAAGACTGAACTCTCTTCCACAAAAGCAACAACGTGACATCAATTTTGCTGAATCGATGCACGCGAAAAACCTTTTTTGTAAAATAAATAAATTTCAGGATACTGATGCAGGTTTCGATTATCAGTCCTGCCATTTAGCTCAAATAGATTCGAAAAAAACGCATTCGGGATTTTCATAAGACCCCCAGATTTAAACCCTGAATTAAAATTAGACCAACAAGGGGGATTACAGTTACCTCTTATTCTTGCTTATGCTGATGATACTCGCATTATTCTATACACGAGATATTACCACAATTAACAATTAAATTAGCATCCCAAACCCAGACACCCCGGATATTTTCATTGTACTTAAATTTTGTATTGTCAAAATAAAATTTGTACGTTTCTAAAATAAAATAAAATAAAAATTCCCCTCCTAATGGAATGCCATTGTAAAATTTCCAATCATTATTGGAGCAGTATCAGGTGATATTGGAACACGCGGGACAATTATGTAACTATTCGACTCCGCCGCCAGTAGTAGACGAATACAAAACCTTTAATAAAACCCCAAACTTGACAAAACCGCAATTGTTTTGCTATCATCAATAGGCGCGTTCAGGACATCCAACTGTAGGGAATATCGTAAGAGTAAAATTGCGATCAACGTAAACGAACATATTTAGCGCTAAAATTTTCAAAATTTCATACATTTTCAACAGACAGGAAACCTGAAAGTTTCATATTTTAAGCCACTATAATTTCCCCAATTTCACATTATGGGCTACTTTTCATAAAGTTGACCTTGATCTGAAATTGGGGTAAAGATGAATTGTGTATGGTAAAAGGTTTAAACCTAAAGAAGATTAGGTATCCACTTAACTTAAAAATCGTTGTAGGTTTACTTTGAGATTCTTAAGTCAGAAAACATTAATCAATCTTTGTAATCTGCGCGTTATTAGGATACAGTAAACATGAAGAAGTTTTGAGTCATAGAAGATGCCTAGGGACGTCATTTATAAAATAGTACGGATATTAAAACACAATATAAATTTTCTGTTGCTTTTCTTTTTTTTGTTCTTTTTGTTTGTTAATCATAAAAAATATTAATACAAACATCTTGTTTAAATATTTAATATGTATAATAGCATTAATAAAATAATAATTAAATTAAAAAAATTTTAAAGTTAAAAACTGGTTTGTAAAAAAAAATCGAAAACTAATTTTTTTTATGTCTTTGAAACGTTTTCTTAATTATTTCCTATAGATACGGGTGAAATAAAATTAATTTTCTTTTATTAAAAAAGCAAAAAAAAATTGTTTCATTTTTCTGGGCATTTATACAATAATAATTAATAATGATAATAAAAAAATTGTATCCTCTCGCTTTAATTTTATATTCAGTTCATTTTAATTAAAGGAATGTGTTTCTCTCATTTATTTTACTTTATATGAAAATTTTATGGTTTAATTTTTATAATAAGTGAAATAATTAGTTTTAAGATCTATTATATATTTATAATATAATTATATGTGAAGCATATTTTTGTTAAGTCTGGGGGTTTTTGTTTAGGCCAAATAACCAAAATCAAAATGTAAGCGCTGCTACACAGGGAGGAAGTTTACAAAATGTTCAAATCTTTATAAAAATAAATTTTTATTTATTAAAAAACAACTCGTGATCTCGCCCATGTACTAAGGAAAGAAAATCGGTTTATTTCTAGATGTACTAGTAGACCCCAATTTTCAGTGTACACGTAATCTGATTTTTTAAATTTCTACGATTGCAATAATATTAATTATTAAATTTATAAATCCTATCACAATTTAAATTTATATATTTATATACGATTTTTAGAATATTGGATAAATATAATTTATTGAATATTATTTATGAAATATTAGAGAATTATAGAAAAGTATAAAAATATAGGAAAAACAAAAAAAAAATAAGTTAAACATAAAATATAATAAAAAACTTAAAATTAGTTCTCTTTTATAAAAAAAATTAGTTGGTAATTTAATTTTATGCAAAGTTATATTTAATGCTTAACGTAAACATTACATCAAGCCGATCAGATCAAACATAAATAGGAAAAAATATGCTAATTTTGAAAAATGAATTTAGTACGGGAATCGCGAAAAATTTATAAATTCTGACTGATAATTTCAGGATTGTTTGATTAATCTCATGGTTCACGGCTAAAATAACAATTGGTAAGATTCTACAAAAATACTTTAATTTTTTGTTTTCATTTAAATGATGCTATCTAACAATATTTTATTCTATGTACACACACATTCTTTTAATATAATTTACAATCGCTGGAAAATTGGTTAGCGCCATTATAATAGTGCCCTCGGTTCAACAACAAAACTATAAAAATTATTCTATTCATTTTCAAATAATATTTATTATTAATTAATTAACAAAACAAAAACCACCAATCCTAAAATAATACCGCTCCAATTTTCCAACGATCGAATTTTTATTGGTTTATTTGTTTTATTAATATTTTGTAATATAATTATGTTTTTTATTTTTTTATTTTATTAATTATCAACTAAAGCATTTTTATTATTATTATTTTTCATTGTAAAGATTATAGGATAGTAAATAAACAAAATAATAAAAATTAGATGTGTATGTTGTGTTTAAGATTTCTTTTCTTTAAAAAAAGGAAAACAAAACAAAACCAAAAAAACTAAATAAATATAAATTAAAAAAGAGCAAACAAATATTAACGTTTTCCAGGACTGATTTTGTGTGATAGCATCTCTTCTCGTGCCAATTTTGATCTAAATTCGGATATAAGATCTTTACATTGTGTTGCTAAATCGGCCAACTGTGTAAACATTTCCTCGCCGCGCCTGCAGTAAGCTGTAATAAAAAAATGTTTAGGTGTTTTAGTTTTATGATATACACCAACACTTTAGTATTAAATAATAATGAAAAACCCAACAAAGAACAAAGATTAGATTAGTAAAATTGATTTTAATAAAAACTGGCAAACTTAACAAAATTATAATTACATCTGTGTGAGATTGGATTAACGATAAAGATGTTTAAGTCCTAGAACTGAGGACACCAACCAAGGGTCTTTCAAAAGTCACGCTTAGATGTCAGTTGTAAATAATTGGATGGATACTTACACGCTAGAAGAACACATTAAAGTTATTCAAACTTATTAAGAAAATCATCGATCTTTAAAAAATACGTATCGTAAAATTTGTGATTTTTTTGGTGCAAATAATCGTTCAAATGAGTCAACAATTCAAAGGTTAGTGAAAAAATTTGAAGAGACTGATTCTGTCGAGAATCGAAAAAATCTGGCAGACCAAAACGTGGACGTTCTAATGAGAACATTGCTGCTGTGGCCGAAAGTGTCGCGGAGGAACCTTCAACATCGATATCACGACGTTCTTAGGAATTAGGCATTCATCTATCGACTGTTTGGCGAATTTTACATAAGGATTTGCATTTGCATCCTTACGAAATTCAATTAACACAAAAAATAAACCAAACGGATCATTATCAACGCAAAACATAAACTGGTGACATAAAACTGGCCACCTAAATCGTGTGATTTAATGCCATTAGATTACTTTCTTTGGGGTTTCTTGAAAAGTTTATGTGAATAAACCACAGCTGAAAAACAACATTCGGACCGAAATTGATAAACTTAATGTGTGAGCGAGTTCTTAAAAATTTTGATTTTCGTATAGAAGCCTGTAGACGTGCCTGTGGTGCCATATAATGATGTCATTTTTCACATATAATAGGTGCGATTTTTGAAAGACCCTTCAGCTCCCTCAACGTACGAAGTTGAGATAAAGTATAAGATTTCGAGGTACTCACATAAACACGCGAACTGGGATGGATCATCCAGTCTGCTAGGGAAAAATGGCAAGAGGTAATCAACCAATTAAATCTATCATATGTTGAAGATATAAATAGAACGTGTTAAACAATACAACGAGGGCAACAATAATCCGTGCTTAACGCTCTATTGCACCAAACACAAATAGGATAGAACACTTCAACAGTGAAGCGTCAGGCATAGACATCCTCGAAATTGAGATTATCTGAAGGTTCTACAAGCCGTTTGGTTTAAGAGAAACTAGGTCTGAGCGATATGAGCTAATTATTTACCTCCAAGGCGAAAATAAAACATTTAAATATTGTTACGAATTCTATTCTACACAAGCAGCACACACTCGGTGTATCACAAATAAAATTAAGCAAGTGGAGGCCCGCCTCGAAACACACACATCGCAAGATATTCCAGATGGCCAGCTAAATAAAACGTTTTCGACAGAACCAGTTGAAGCAGGGAGAAAAAGTTTTCCGAAACAACCAAACAATCAAACAGTTAAAGGGTTAAAGTGCGGTTTCAAGCGACAGTTGTTGGGGCGTAGGAGAGCAGCTCAACGCACTCATTTTGGCTCTTGGTGCGAAAGTTGCAAATGTCTTGCAAACTATATCCGCAATAGAAAGGAGCTATGAGCGGGTCATGATTGAGCTGAAACTAAGATATGGGCAGTCACACGTCAGAGAATTATACAAGATTCAATTTCAAATCAAACGGCAACTAAATGGGGAAAACCTGCAAGACCTAGAGAGAGAAGTAAAGTTTATGATAATGCACCTGCAGATGTGTTGAACGCACTGATAGTAGGCGTATGTATTGGTGCTGTCGAGAACGACTATCTGAAACTTCATTTAAGGACCAATGAGATAAAACCATGTATGAAGTATTGCGTTGGCGTTAGAGGCAGCCTGTGCATGTTTAGCTATTGATACAGTAAAATTGCACAAGCTGGATTTCGAGAATATTGCAGAGATAAAGACTATAAGAGAGGAGTTAAGGAAACTAATACAATGCATTTAATCATTTAATGATCGTTTTGCGCGATAGCCTGATTCCCGAGATAAACAACATGAAAACTGGCGAGTGACACAGACACCGGGAATAGAGAAACCGAAAAGGATTTACGAAACAACCAAGACAAGAAGCAAAAACATGTCCGGCCAGAAAAAAGGAGGGAATAACTCTATCATAGTTAAGGGTGTCACACAATGGAGTTCCTTGCTAAAGAGAGAGCGTGCTGGAGTGCGAGGAAGGCAGAGAACGGATCAGATACATGATGAGTCAATAGTGGGAAAGATAGCCGAGAAACGATCGATTTGTCAAGCAGTAAGAGGCGCAAAAATAACGTAGCTGGTAGATCCGCAGTAGAGAGCAACAGCACAAACGCCAGAAATAAATCAGAAGCGTAATACGACCGGAGTGGGAGATTTGCCGATTTTCGACGAGATGACTTAGTGTGGCTGAGTTCCAGAAAGCGGAACAGCAGATCTCAAAATGCACAACGAGATTGGAAAGGTTTAGGCAAAATTGTCAAGAGACGATGTGTATCTGATACAAGAACGCTTTGGCGATGGATAAAAAGTTGGCCAGGTTCATAAATTGAAGCCATATGACATTGGATGTGTCTGTTCGGGACGTACAAATTTAAGGTGGGGATAGTGTTACCAATTCTACTCTACACAAGCATAACACACTCGATGGTCGAGTGTGTTATAAAGGCCTTAACCTTAACCAAATGTCGTCGACCCAAAATTTGAGAGTTCGAAACCAGTTGATTGAAGACTATACTTTTATTAAGCGATCATTATTATTAACATCATCGATGTTGTCGGATCAAGTATTCCTCCAATACTGGAATGGAATGGAGAGTGGAATGTTCGTGAATGCAACTACATGCAAGTGATTTACACTTGCAAAACGTATACATTACACCAGCTTCAATGAAAGGAATAATCTCGAACAGCGGAGATAAGTATATAAGCGCGAGTAATTTGGGACGCAGGGACAGTTGAAATTTAAAAAATGAACAGTGCCAAGTTAAAAAGTGAAAAGTAAACAGTGCAAAAAACTAGGGAACAGTAAAAGTGAACAGTTAAAGTGAATAAGTGAACAGTGAACGAGTGAAATTTGTGAATTACAGCAGAAATTAAAAGGTGTTGAAAAACAAAGTTTGTAACTTAAATTGCCGAGTCTTTTATTTGCAAAATCATGTACGAATTACATATCGAAGGTCCGAAATACGTAACAAAATATTGATGCACATATGTTTCTCTTATTTGAGTTTTAGAAACGAAAACAGCAGACTGACAAATGAAAGCGTAGTTCGTCTCAGTCAAAAAATATAGAAGTGTGAATTATGTAAGCATTACGAGTAGGACTTACGACTTTAGACTCAAACTAATTTTGACAAATTTTCATTGAAAACAAAACAAAATAATCATTACGACTTGTGTCTCGAATTTATAAATGTGTACGACTAAAACAACAACAAAGTCACAATTACCACAATCCGAAAAACTTTAAATAAAAAAACCCTTTTAACGTCATTAAATCGAAGTCGTAATGCTTACATTTATCCATCTCATTACCGATCTTTGGTCTCTATCATTCCATCAAACTTTATGAAACTTTGTTAAGAACTGTTTCAATGTAACCTGACCATATTCTGGAATTTATGCTAAAACGTTTAGCAGTCAACCAAAGTTTATGTCATTTCATTATGAACTGATCGAAAGAAAGTCGAAATTCCTAAACTAAATATAAACTACATTTTAGGTCAGTTTACTAATAATTGGTCAGCGAATTCTAGTATGCACACCATTGAACTAATCGTTAATCAATTGAATGATTAATTGGAGTTTGAGAGTTCTACGTTTTATCTTTTATGACTGTTATTATTTAAACCAGCTGCACACGAGAACCAATTTATTTATATCTGTATTAGATCTACACGACCTACCTTTTATTATTATTTTCTAGTACCTAGGAATGCAATCTTACTGGGACGTCTGACATTACTATAAACTATTTGTTCATCTAAAATCCAGGGGGCTGATTATCTGACGATTCAAACACACATACACAAAATGACAAAATTTCAATGTCAACAAAATAAAATAATCATTACGACTTCTGTCTCGACAATCCAACTTTCTCCAATCTCCGGATTCCTCTAGCGAAGAATAATTCATCTCAAACGAGCTAAACTTTTTTAAGTTGGAAAAGTCAAATCACGGAACTGTACATAAATTTAAGAATTTGAAGTGACGTCTTTGGTCTTTATGGGCCTTGCGTGGATGTCACCTTACAATAATAAACAACATTTTGCGGTCCGATTTGTATTACACAATAAGACGTTCGTATAAAGGGATAACACACTTTGTCAATGTTTGGCCATTTGAATATTTCGTAAGGCCCATAAATATTTATATTTCGTATTTATACTTCATCTGAGTGCCAATCTCTCATTGCCTTCATTAAACTCATATCATTCCTCCCCTTAAGTCTAAATCTATTAAAACAAGAAAAAGTATTTTGTTTGGATCAGTGCACGTGAGAACATTTCGGTGACGCTGCGAAAATGTGAAAATTTAAGGAGGCAAAGCGCAAGCTTACTATGAGCATCTATAAATGATATTCGTTAAATTGATTTAATTTTCTTTACATCTTTACTTCAAGTACTAAAACTTCGTTAACCTTAAGACTATATATTAATTTAAACTCACCGTCTTGATCGTAATCAACATAATTCGCTAAATTAAAAAGCTTATGCGATTCTGGTAAAAACTGAGATAAAAAGTCATTGAATTGTTTATGCTGTTCCACGCATACTTCTTCCGCCTGTTGTAAATCTGAGATTGCGGCATGTTGATTATACAGCTCGACTGACATATCATGTTCCTATTAAATATATAACATTAAATTTGTAAACTATAATACAGTTTATAGAAAATAAAACTTACGCTTAACGATCGTAAATGAGCTAAACCATTTTCACCCGAACTATTCTTTTGATCATCACTCTCCATTTGTTCATCGTCCGTTCGGAAATCATTATCGGTCACCACCAATTCCTTGACACGATTCGCATATCGTAATGTGTTCAACGTGTGCTCACACGAACTTAGTCCCGGTGATATCATTGCAATCATACATGTCTTACTTTTTTCACCAATAAATGAATCACGCAGAACTTGTGTCAATTTACTGACACGGAATGGCAAATGTGCGTTTTGTTTTCCTAACGCACGAATACATTCTTTTAATGCTAATAAGGATTTATTTATTTCGGCACCCTCCATTCGAGTTTGTCGATCGGCCGACGATGTATCAGCACCTCGCTCGTTACCCGCTAAATCAATAAATGAAAATTTGCCATGGATTTTAATTAAGCCAGCGGGTCGAAGTACAATTTGAAAAACAGCATGTGATCGAGATGAATTTGCATTTGCTGATGTTTGGCCAGATGTACGTGTACTGTTGCCACGTTGAATTAATTTTAATACCTCTTCGACACTGTCGACTACGATTTCGGTGAGGCCCACAACTTGAACTTGTTGTTTGCCATCTTCCAGTACTCGTAATTTTTGTTTATCTGCCAATAAATCGAAAACCTACAAAAATACAATATACATGATATAATAAGATTTTGCCCCCAAACCACAGAAAACTCTTCTACCTTTCCACTATAAATTTCGAAAAAACTTGCAGACACAACTAGATTTAACCGACTATATTTTGCGCTATTCAAATATCCAAAAACATCTTTAGTCGCCATCGCATATATACCACCTTTACAATCCTGAATTTTACCATTAAATTCACCGCCCATCGTGTGCGTTTTACCCGAACCAGTTTGACCATATGCAAAACATGTTGCCATTCCACCTTCGAAAATGGTTTGGACCAATGGTTTTGCTGTGTACCTGTATACAAAAATAAACGTTTTGTGAAATGGTTTGAAATGATTAATAAAGTTCTTACCTATAAACTAGTTCATTACTACAACCATCATCGAACGCGTAATCAAACCGAAATTTATGATTTTCCAAAAATTTTGTCAAATCCACTTTATTTTTTGGTTCATGCACAATTAGCTGATCCTTGCTAGGCACTGATATCACATCGAGTTCTTTACGATTAGTTTCTTTTCGACTTAACGGCCGTTTACGTACACAAACGGTAATTTGATGATCTTCGATTGGCTGACCATCGATAATCGGTCGGAATTCAACAGTACTTTGATACTCGCTAAAATATTATTACGGATTAGTACATTATCCCTATTACAAATGTTCTAAGAAATACCAACCGAATCATTGCCGCAAGTTCCCAATTTGGATTTCCAGGATCCATATTCATTAGGGCTGTTTTCTCCTCCTTTAGTTCAGCTTGTCGCGCTCGACGTTTTTCCCGATTTTCCTTTAGTCGTTCCACTTCTTTTACAACATATGATCTTCGTGTTCCACCAGCAGCTGCCACTGCAGCCACCGCAGGCGTTGTTATATTTTGTTGCGCAACCATTGCCACATTTCCACTTGTAGTCATTCTGTGATTTTGGAGAACTTTACGTGGCACCGCCGAAGCAGGAATATTTTCTATATCATTTGTTTGACCGTTATGTGTATTTGTGTTAATATTTTGGGCCTGTGGCTGTACAATGGATCGTACCGTGCGGTTACCGCCTGAAAAAATTTAATTATATTAAATTATTAAAAGAAAATTTTAATAAATATCGTCACAACAAAAATATCAATAAAAATTCACGCAATGGTCATGGTCAAAATCCGCACAAAACTAACTAACATAGACGAAAAAATAAATGTTTATCCAATTATAAAACAAAACTATTTTTTTTAAATAAATATTTTTAATATTTACGAACACACAATTACCACCAAATGTACTTCTTTAACAATGAAATAAATAAACTTAATTTAAACTACAAAAAAGATTTTTAATTTTAAAAACTTAAAGAAACAAGCCAAAACAGCGTTTTGTTTGTGATTCCAATTCACAGTGACCGTGGATACAAAAATCCATCACATATATTATGTTCTTGAGGATACACATACACAAGTGTAAAGAAAACTATACCGAGTAATAAAATTGACTAATTATGTATGTTTAAAAAACAAAAACTATTCCATTACAATTTTCATTATATACAATATTTGCTATATTATAAATTTTCATGGTTTTCCAGTTTTCTTTCTATTTAATTAAACAAGGTGGTTTTTCCTTTTTTATATACATACATCGTAACTACATATATTAGTTTTTTGTTTTGTGTGTACTTTGCAAACACATCATAACTTGAAAATATCAATAACTGTTAAATCTTAGTTGGCTTGAGATGTGGGAATGACTACGATTTCGCTTCCACAATTACTAAAAAATGAAAAATGAATTTATTGTAGTTGGGTTGATTGCCTCATAAAATTCGTCTAGCGTAGAGAAAACCCAAAACATACATTTGAATATTTACGTACCTTTTGGCCTGACAACAATTCCTTCTGGATGGAGGTGGAGTTGATTGGACGCTATCTGATTAAACTTATAGTATTGATTGAATTCTAATTCGAGGTAGTATGACACATGTTCACACCTTAACCAGTACACAAAATTTTATATAATGGTAATGTGTATGTTTCAGCAGTACAGTACATTCTAATATTTAATATTGGTTACATTACAGATTTATTCAAAAGATGACCGGACACGGGTTAGATTGTATTCAGAAAGATTATTTAGGGCTGCTTTCAAGGAGCGGCCTAAGTTCTAATACCGGTCTATCCAATTAGCTTCCTCAGACTTCATAGCCGGCTAACATCGCTTTTTACAAGTTATTATTTTGAATAAAAATTTCGCAAAAATACCAACTTAGGCCTGTTCGATTGAGGTGAAATGAGGAATATTCTGAATTAACTGGAAATATCACACCAGTTAATTAAGAATATTCAGTTAATTCACTTCAATCGAATAGGCCATTTAACAATGGTAAAACTTTAGAGAAAAAAAATTATTATTCGAAAAGTAACTCAAAACTTTTCTGGAGTTGATTTTTTTATATTGCGTTATAGTTTCATTTGCTTCTTAAAACTCAAATTTAATATTAACCGGTTAAAATTAACGGAGCTACTGATTAACTCTGCAACCCCAAGATTTGCTGGCCTAACTTTTTCGTCGCATAATCAGTGCTAAAAACACAAATAAAACGTAGTAACAGCATCAAGAAAGTAAGTTTGCAAGAAAATAATATTACGTGCTTCATATCAAAAGTGCATACTCTCATTTAAATTTCGTGTTCACCCTACGATTCACCAAGGGTGATTTTTTGCATTTTTCCCACCAACGTCAAGCCATAGGTGGTGCGACAAGGCCTGCAAAAACATAACGTAAACAGAAAATGAAGAACAGTAATCGAGTAATATAAGATTGTGGAGAGAGGGGAGGGGTCATAAAAGGCTGCGGAATATTAACTAGGAAGGTGGATAAGTTCTAGACTCAATAATTATGAGTATAAATGATATTTTTGTCTTGATATTCGGAAACCCTCCTTTATATCACTTAAAATAAAGTCGATCGACAAAATGTCAAAATTTATAAAAATTAAAGACTAAGGAGGAGAATCAAATTGCAGAAAAATTAGTAATTAAAAATGTTTATGTATATTGCACGTGGCAGAAAATTATGGAAGATTTTAGGGGATTCTAGGGAAGTTCAAAATTAATTTCTTATAAAGATTAGCTAGATAAGATACAAATTTATTACACATTTATATCTTAATACATATACTTTTACGTAATTTGTCTTACTTACTTTGCGTACATAGTACGGGGTAATTACATTTAAAAAAAAATCAAAGAGCGTCGATGTTTTGGTAAGTAACGTTTTAAAATTCGATGTTACATACCCAACCCATAAAAATGCTGTTATTTTATTTCATTCATAACATACAATTTTAGATTCTCGCGGCTTAAAATTATGTTGATATTTCGTTTCCCGCTTCCAATAATATCACACAGATATGACACATAAATTGTTAGATCTCGGAATCGGTACCAACACTGCTTGCAAATCTCATAGTAAAATGACTTTTGAATTATGATAAAAACAATTGTTTTACTTTAAATGAGTGGGCTAAAACTATTTTTATTTTTTTGAAACCTTCATAGATTACGACATTTATGGAAACACCAAAAGCGTTCCTATAATTTCACAAGACCATATCTTCCGCAAACTTGGTCCAGTACATCACATTTTAATTCCATTCTACAAATTCGAACTCGAAATTGCTAATCGACTAAAAAGTTTCTTATTCCTTTTCAAGCAGCCAAATTCCACAACATTCTAGAAATAATTTTAGAATCGTAATTCTTTCTATAGATGGAATTTGATATCGATTCGAGAAGTAATGGCCTGCAGCGAGGAAGTACACTCTTCTCTTTATGGTGGAGGCGTGACCCATTGAAAAAGGGATAAATGAGATCCCTTTTAAAATACAAAGGAGTCTGAAATGCATAGGTGTTAATGTAGAGCTCAAATAAAACTTTTCTAAATTCCCATTCATTCTCTATTATCTGGACACCTTCTTTTAGACAAAGTATCATCAAGTTTGCCACCAACTTATTGTTCTTAAAAGCTCGTTTTATAACAGATTCATACCAATATTTCACTACTATAAGTATTCTGAGTACACCATTTCACAAAAATTTATATTTATATTTTACCACTAACTAACTTACTTAACAGTATTTCAAATTCCTCATTATTATAGCTTTATAAATTATTTTTATTGTAACTATGATGGTCGTAAATATTTTTTTTTGTACTCGAGTAAACTCATGTGAGAAACTTGGGACAACTTTAAACACCTATTTTACAAGTGCTTCACCACCGCTTTACAAGAAAATCAATAATTGTACAAATAACCATAATGTTTGCCACACTTTTCGACAACTGATTGTTCCGCCAAAATAGTATAAGAGAATTGTTTTCGATTCTGGGCTTTATATTAGTTTATATGTACTTTTAATAATTCTGGCGGGTTAAAATAAAATTTACAACATTGCATGTAACTTCTCGTAGTACTGCATTGTTAAGTTTCGAGCATACGACGGATTTATATATGCTTAGTTTGAACCAGTAATCTGAAATGGCGAATATTGATAATTTTCTTCGACGAAAACACACGATTGAAATTTAATGGGTTGGATTTACTTACAAATTAAGTACGTAAGCTGTCTTTAAAAAACAGTTACCTAATTAAAAACATTGGTCGATGAGACACCTAGAATAATATTTAGATTTACAATTGTGTCAGTCTGATGCAGCATCAAGTAAATAACTTATAACATTTCTATTATTACCGTGTACCAATTAGTTTATACCGAACAATTGTAAGCCGTGGTAATGTTTATGTGATCAAAATAATACGGCCACTAATATTTTGATCGCCACAAACTATAATTCATTCGTAAATTAAATCAATACCTAAATATTCAATCTTCTGTTCTTTAAAAAAACCACAAGAATTATCATCTGCTGTGATCAAAGCAATCCTATTACCTAAACGACGACAGTTGCTAATTCCAGGTTTCTTTTTTCACTTCTCCTTCATGGACAATTACAAATATTCGTACTTAAGGGACGCGTTAGATTTGCATCAACCTTGCGTCACCATCTATACTAACCATTAGATATGAGGTTCTTTGAAAGGTAGCACAAACAATACGGAAAAGGCATCGTGTTTGGATACTCGAGAGTCTTCGAGAAAGAACAAGTCTTTCAGATACATATTAGAGTAAATAAATTTCACATAATTTTCAAAATGTCATTATTCATACAACACATATAACACGCACGCTCCATTCAAAATAACTCAAAAATAAGTCAAAATAAATCAAAAACTTGATTTTTCAGGAAATCATTTTTACTCTGAAAAATCTAGTGGAAACTCACAGTAAAATTAATTTTCAAACCCGATTAACTTACACAAGGAGGTCACGTGGAACAAATCTAATTTGTTACATCGATAGACATTGGTTCACACAATTTTAAAAGGCTGTAATTTAAAAACACACCAAGTAATACTTAGTCATTTTGAATGGATAGTGCGATATACAGCAACAATGCAATTTTTTCGAAAAACTTACAATAATTAAAACCATTATAATTGGTCTTTCCTCTACTAAATATTCTAACTTGTTATAAATCTGAATAGCTTCCATAAAAATGTCTTAGGCTGTGGTCAGTCAGAGATTTAATATTCGGTTAAAAATGCATTGCAGTTATTTTTTCGTTTCTAATACAAAAACTTTTTTTTTCCATAACACCATGGGGCAAGAGACAAATTATTCCAAATTTTCATGCTGATATGCAGCTCCATTTATGATAACATGTAGTGCATAAATCCACAATACTCCAGATCACATCAAAATTTAATAACTAGAAGCCATACAATAAATGTGGACGTCGTGGAAAAACAACTTTCCAAGAAGATAGTAACATAATACGATCTTTCAAACGTGATCAGTTTGCTTTGTTGATCACATTGGTAAATCACTTAGGACTATCCGTCATAGAAAGTACAATAAAAGACAAACAGTTGAAGAGCGACATAAATAAAGGGAAGACCGTTTTGTTCAGCGATGAATTCAAATTTAACTTAGTGGGTAGCAACGCCGCTTAAACAACCAACAAGCAAACGAGTTATTTGCTAAGTTATTACATATAATTTATTCGAAATATTGCATATAACTCGTACAATTTGGTCGAAGTAATGTAATAGTTTGGGAATGTTTTTCAGGTTAAGGGATTGGTGTGAATCATCGAATACGTAATACAATAGATAAATTAATAAAAATTAAAAGATATATTCGAAAACGTAATGATGCCATACGCAGAGTGGAGAATGCCAATGTGGTGGTGATCTCAACAAGATAAGACCAATTTTTGAACTGCCAAGCCCAATCCACTAACTTGAATCCCAAAGTTTTATGGAAGAACATATTAAACAGGAAGTTTCGCTGCGATTACGCCAGAAATAAGTACACGAACTAATTCGAAAAATCAAGGATATCTGTTTGAATGCCTAGAGGATGTAGGGCTGTTACAGCAAATCGAGAGTTTGCAACAAAACATTAAAAACTAAACATATTTTTATTTTATTATAATTTTTTAATAAGAAAAACTTATTTTTGTTTTCTTCTAATTTTATTTACAATTTATATCGCTATTATAATACTTTCGTCTATTTGGACATGATTTGGGAAAGTTAGTTTTTGAAAATTTAATAATAACACTCAAAGTGTGTCAGTAGTAAATATAAGGTGGAGTTATAAAAATTTGTCAGACTCTTAAACAATATGAGTGGCAAATATTCGATTTCAACGAGTACACAGTACAGTGCAATAAGAAGAACAACTAAATTTAGAATATTGCATAAACCCAGCTTGGTTTAATTTGAGAGTTGGAGCTTGTAATAATAAAATTCGACTGAAATCAAAGTGATTTAGAGGAAGAGAAACAAATCATGTAAGACGTCAGCTATTGGTGAACGAGGATTCCAGTAATTTTACAACTAACATAATTGAATTGCAGGTCAAATTCAATGCGCAAATTAATGTAACAAATGTTGGTGCTTTGAATGGAAACTTGCACTCTTATCTCCTAAGCTTGTTACAATAATTTGACTTGGCTTTGATGCACCCGTTTTATTTGTTTAGAACCTAAAAAACGAAAATAGGCAAATTGTGAATATCTTCAATGAATTGACTTCCAAAACCCGAAACAAAATTATAATAAATAATGCATTTTGGCAAACAAATATGCACTGTATGAAGTAATAAGAGTTAGTAATCTTACTAGATTTGAACAGTCACTTAGGAAGATAAAGAGTAAGAAGAAGAACCGTTATTTCCAGAAAATGCAAAATCTCAAAAAACCTAAATGTTATTTCTCAAATAAAATAACATTAAGGTTTGTGCCCCAATAATTATTTGTGATTTTAGATTGTCTTAGAACATGACTAATCGTACGAATTGGCCCAGAAAGTCGGTTGCAATAAAATTTTCAAAACTTTGGAAACTAACAAAACCAAAAAAATTTTAAGTTGTCTAATTATTTTTAACATTTTGCTCAAGTAAAAATAACAGCATTTTGGTGCGTCGCGGTATTGGATTGTATGTACTGAAGCTGTTGGGCATTTTGATGACAGATGGTTTAAATATAAAATTACTAGATTCAAAATATCCCAAGTAATGGCCAAGTCTCTCATTTACGATTGCAATACAAGTTTCATCATCCCAGTTAATTTGATGGTTGAAACTGGATAAGATAAATAAAATTAACAGCAATATTATTAAACTGTTAAAAGTTGCACCTGAAAAATGATTGGTTAAAAATTTTCTAGAATCGATTTGGTTCTATTTAAAAAGCAAGGGTGTTTGAGTAGTCTTAAATTCATTACAAATAGTAAATTCACACCAAAGTTGTGAAGTATCTATCTAGTCCACTAACCGCTTAATCCATCTATCTAAACTAGGTAGTTTACAATCTGTATAACCTTCTCCAGTCTAAAGCCAATCTAATCTAGTCTATCAAATGTATTAAATCTATCAAATGTATTAAATTTCTCTCTGATGATTCTTATTGTTGTGCCATATTGCACCAGGATGTATTGGTTGGTTGCGTTACAGCGGCAAGTTTTATATAATACATATAGGTGGATTAATGTATCTTCAAAAATTTAATATTTATTTGTATCAATCGTTATATAATTAAAATGCCTTTCAGTAATTGATCGATCGACATTTAAAGCCATTTTGAATATGTTTGTGGCAAGGGTTTGGAAATCGTTTTTTAGGTGCCAGGAGTCGTTGTGATATTGTTGTTGTTGTTTCATTAAGAAGAATGAAAAACAAAGAAAAATGAACCGTTTTGTCAAAAATTTGTAAGAGATTGTTTCGCATGCCAGGACACGATTTTGAAGAGTCTTAATTGAGGCGATTTTCGAATGTCACGACACGACTGCGATGGATCACAATTTCGGGAAATCACAGAACTTTCTCACAGAACTTTGTTGGACGATACGAAAGTAATGCTTCGAAAATTATGGTTTGTGAAAATAAAAGAAATGTATATTTGATGATAAGCTGATTTATAATACTAATATTAACAGTTCACACTTGACAGTCGTGAAATACAACGTGGCAAATTAATTATAGAAAAATATTCAATTGAACATCATGTTTTAATAGTGAAAACCTTTTACACAAGTCAATCATCCATTACATTAACATTAAAAAAATTACGTGAAAGTCTCGGAAGAAATATGGTGCCATCAAATCCAACAATTTACCGGATTATCAAAGAATTTGAAGAAAGAAGGACTGTGGCAAATAAACCAAAGTGTCTGCAACATCGTATAGTTAGAACACCATAAAATATTGCTGCTGTACGTGAAAGTGTATGAGATAATCCAACAACATCAATCAAATACCATGCGGAAGAACTTGGGCTTCGAAGATCAACACTAACCAATATTTTGAATAAAGACTTGAATTTATTCCCGTATACAATTCAATTAACACAAGAGCTGGGGATTTTTTGAAAAATTAATTATGAAGTACGAAGCTCATTTTCACTTAAGTGGACATGTAAACAAACAAAACAGCCAGTTTTGAGCAGTGAGAATCCACAAATAATTCATCAATCAGCCTTACATCCCTTGTGACGGTATGATGTGCAATTTGGGCTGGAGGAGTCATTGGATCATAGTTTTACGAAAATTCGAATGGTTACAGTCACTAACGAATGTTATCGTGATATGATAAGAAACTTTTTTTAGACCAGAACTACATGCAAATGGTTTGGTTAACATGTGGTTTCAACAGAACGCTCCCACGAGAAATGTTTCCACAACAGTTAATTTCGAAATCCGACTTCTTGTTATGAAGTTATCTTAAAGGTAAGGTTTATGCAAATAACCTAATAATATTGAAACAACATCAAAGGAATATTAGAGAAGAAACTAACTTGATACAGGGTGAAATGTGTGAAAAATGTAATCAAAAGAGCTCCGCATATGTAAGGCCAATAGAGTTGGCAGACATTGTTTTTCATACAAAATTCCAAACATTAAATAAACGATCTGTAAACAATATATCTATTTTCTTTTATTTAAAAAAAATATAGGCAAACAAATATAGTAACCCTTTCGGGTGGACACTATACTTATGCCACAAGAGGTTAATGGAGCAGCTAATAGAGTTGGACCAAGAATTGCCCCTAATTAGAGCGAGATTGGGTGTTTGACAACTATTATTATAACATTATCTGAGAAATTTTGAGACGTTAAGATAGTGTGAATGTGTTAAAGTTTAAATCCTGAAAATTTTTCAGCTGAATTTTGAAGCAAAGTTTGGAAATTGTTAGTCGCTCGATATAAGTTAAGCACGGAACCATGACATTTTCTATCAACAGTTATCGCAAATAAATTTAAAAACATGCTTACCATTGGTGATATTCGACGTGCTATTATTCTGTAGTCGACTAACTTTAATCGCTGCTTGCGTAGCATTCTGAAATGTGCACAAAAAAATTACAATTAGTATAAACTTACGTAAGAAAATTATATGTACTAGTTACAATAACGAACATATTATAATATAAACCCTTTAAAGTATATATAATATAAAATATAAACAAACAACAAGCTAATAAACTCTTAAAAAATTCCAAACGTGTATTTACATCTGAAAAATGATAAAAAAAAATAAAAATTAAGAATGTGTGAACATAAGAACAAAGCCACATAATTAAACTCCTCTGAAAAAAATAACATCAAGCTCATTAAAACAAAATCATATTTCACAAAATGATATCGATACATATAATAACATGAGTGAGAATGCTTGGTTCAGTAATAAAAGGAAATTGTGGTCAGCCCGCGATTATTTAAATATTTAGGCGAATATTGGTTACAATTGGCCGTGCGCCAAATAAAATCCACAGATAATTATTTTAATTAGTTTAGCACTCTATATTAAAGCGTAACTAAATTGTTTTATGAAATATAAGAAGTGTTTAAGAACTACAAACCACTAAAAAAATAGAAAAGTGCTCTTTATCAGATATTATATTTAAGTGAACATAAAATATATCAAAAGCTACACATTTATCATCAATCATTCAACATAAAACCCCGAAACATAAAAAAAATTAATAGAAAAAAAAAACAATAACAAAATTATTAAACTTGAAAAACCAAACTATACAGATTAAAACCAAATCTTCCAGTACCGATCTAGAAGATGTCATCGTTGTCGATCGAACCGACATAGTTCCGGCTGATATTGTGCTCCCAACCATCTCCTGCGAAATTCCATTTTCATCATCATCAAGAAAAGCATCATCCTCAATTACGGACGAGTGTGACGACTCCTATTTTATTAAATTTAACACATTAACAACATTTTGATTTTTGTTATTTTTAAAATTAATATATTATAATTTTTATTGTTAATAAACTGAGCCACTTAATTTGGAACAATAAAACAAATTTATTAATCACAAAATTATAAATAAAGCTGAAATATAAAACTTTTATCTTTACTATTTAATTATCGTCTTATTTATGTTAATTAGATTACCTCGTTTAAAAGAACAAATATTGAAAACATGGACAATCTTAGAATTTTTAACAAATATTTAACCACAAAACTAAAATCAATTATAGAAATGAAGACTAAATAGAGACAGTCTTTACCATCATTAAAATATTATGTACTTGTATATCAGGCAATACACAACAAATTTATATGTAATTGGCGGTAACTATGGCGAAGGGAAAATATTATTTTCCATAAATTACAAATACCGTACTACTAGTGTTAGCAGAAAAATTTATATTAAAACCCCTAACATTATTATATATTAAAATATTCATCCAAGCCTAATAAACTGCTACTAGGCAACAACTTTATTTCCAGTTATAGGTTGTTAGTAAAACAACGCGGCCTAATAACAAAGCCACTGCGAAGTATAAAAAATAGCAGCATATTATGTTTTTATATTATTATTATTACAAAGAGTGTAAAAACCTGTGTGGGAAAATATCTAATTTTCCAATGAAAATATATTTTATGAAAATTAAATTATAATCAATAGACAAACCAAAAATTAATAATAATAAACTAAATACACCATTAATCAATTTTTTTTATAATCCATTCACTTTTGAGATATGCTGCAAAACAAAAATATTCTACTGTTAAAAATTCGATCTAGATTTTGATTGCAAAATATAAATAAAAACAGTAATAAATTAAAACCTATAAATGTGTGCTACTGTTGATTTGGTTTCTTATGTATTGTTATTTGACGAATTATTACAACAAATAAAACGTCTGTTTATACACGCTTCGTTATAATTTCTTAGATAAAAGTAAATCAAAATAAATTAGCAACTTAGCAGTGCAGTTTTCTCTAAATTTATTTCACAATATGCTTTATCATCATTCTCGTGTTCATCCGAAGCAAAATAGAGAGAGGTTAATGTCCTGGGGTTACTGGATTTATGATAGTGCTGGATATAGAAACAATTTTTTGAACTTCCTGAAACTAATTTTTAACACTTACTTTCCTGGGTACGAGAGGTAACACTTCCTAATTAAACATATTTCAGTTATACATACATATATACATATTTCGATTGCACCAGATTCTTAATTCAAAATACGAGATGAAGCGAAATTCCTCTACTAGGCATAAAGTTAAAAATTATAGACGACTTACGAGAAACCCATTGTAAGCATACAGCTCGATAGCTATATTGCAATGGCTTATCTATAAAATACTGTGGAAAATGAGATACACCTCTCCGTTTCAGAGAAAAAAGTCCGACAGTTATTAAACTTTTACTTCCATTTCTAACTTCGTTCACTTAATTGAACGCTGTAACCTACAAATTTTGCCTAGTGCGTGATGCAGCTAAAGAAAGCTCACTATGAGATCTGCACTAATATACTACATTTCACTAGTGGCTGCATTTAGTTCTACGAATTACAAATTGCTTGCTTGAAGACCATCCACTCCAATATTTAGTGAACTATTTTAATGCATTTTGTTAACTACATTTAGAACACTTAGTTTTGTAATTTGTGTAGTGCAATCTTGTAGTGCAGTACACGTTATCACAGACGAATCAAAATTTTGAACTTAGAAAAAGGCCGTCTGCTGATGCGGTTGTAACAAACAACTTGGGATATAATCCTTTGATTTACTGTAATAACAAAAACTAATAAATGGTATTTGAATACGCATTGATTTTACGACCAATGTTGGAAAGGATCCATTGAATGGGTTTCCGCCTATCAAGGATAGGCGCTGGATATGTAGTTACGATACTATTTGTAGAATGTAATCATAAATGATCACTTAGTGACACCAAGGCTTAAGTTAATTTGCAAAATTAAATTGCTACGAAATTTCAAGATGGACCGCTTAAAAAGCAACATCTACATAACATAGGTACAGATTTGACGTAATTATGAAATAAGTAGTAAATCTATATGTTATAAAGCAATTTATGACAGTAACATGCCATATACATATATCTGGCCAAAATATTTAGATCGGGTATATAATCAACACTCGTTTAATGCCTTAATGGTATGTCTTAATTTTTGAATTTTTAGAGCTGGCTAGATGACATTTTTATCAATAACTTAACAGATGCTTTAATGCCAGGATGAGACACATTTTAAAAAACTTCAAAAACTTTTTCCCGAAATTCAATTGGTATAAATGGTCTTTGAATACCATAGTCGAAACATCACAATAAATTGTTTTATTGGAATTGAAATTTAGTGAAATTTGCAGAAATTTTAATGACGTGTTTTCACGAACAACTTCTCGGAATTCTGCATCATTGGTTTGTGTATTAGCAATTTGAGCATAATCCATACTTTCAGAGAAAGAAATTAAATTAATGCGTGATAAAGTATCTACGACTACGTTTTTCATGCCCGTCATGTGTTGAATGTTGGTAGTAAATTTTCCGATCAAAATCCAAGTGACGAAATTGACGTGTTGATGCCTTTTCCGATTTATAATAAAAAGCGAAGATTAAGAGTCTTGAATCAATAGTTGCTTTTACCTGGAAATTATATACATATATTGACGTCATCTTTTAACGGTTGGTGATAGGATGCTTAAAATTTAATGAAAATTATTAAATTCTTAATTTTGAAGCTGGATTTTTTGTTACCAATTTCTAATTTTATAAATTTGATAAAATTAAGTTAACCTCCTACTAAACTTTTCTTGATTCCGAAAATCAACAGCCAAATAAAACCACCCAATCTGTCAAATAAAAACAACCCCACCGTACGTGTTGCACACTTACATATAGGTAGTTGTCCAGTAAAAACATAAAAATGCATTTTACTCAGAATATCGAAAATTAACTATGAACTAAGGAATGGAACATACGTACTTTATCAAATAAAGATCAAATTTTATACTTTATCAAAATTAAATTAGAACTAATGAAATGTTCAATTCAATCAATTTATTGATTAATTAGTTTATTTTTTAAAATGAAATATTTTCAAATTATTTTATAACATCTTTTATTATTTCATTTTCTGGGTCAGTTTTCAGCCGATTTTAAAACATTTCTCTAGAAGCGTTTCCAATTTCTCAAAGACTTACATGGAAAAAATAAATTTATCCCACCCTCCCATTTAAACGTAAGCCAAATTTTAAAAGCTTTTTAAAGGAAACCCCAGTAAAACATTCCGATCGGCACTGAAATGTAGAGACAACACTTTGTTGTTGGAACGATATATGTAGACTGACCTCGAAAATGGACTGTTAACTTTTCGAAGGAAACCCTCTAAAGGAATCAAATCTATAGGCGTAGAACATACGTAGAAAAGAACGTAGAAAAATATTAAACCAAACTAATATAAAACGAAATTTTTAGTCTAAAGCGTAGGCTCTAAAACCAAAATTCGATAGGCTCTATAAGGACTAGATGCAACCAAGGGTTGTAGATATTTCTGTTCGAATCTGCATTTCAATCCTTAATCGACCGTTTCCTGGATTATACTGTCAATAATACAATAAATATTTGATGGAGCGAAATAAACCAGGTAAATAGGCAAAGAAGTCGTGATGAATATCTGTTCGTGGTAACTAAAAACATGTTCTCGAGGTTTGCGACTTATTCGTCTGCTTGTGTAATCAATAATAATCTTGTACTTAAGATTTCTCGTCAAAAAAATTCCGGACACTACATTTTTTCAGTAAATATTTGAATTTACGGTAATTGTTCGAGTTATAGTTGTACGAAATAATATAATATGCGTCAAAAGGCACTAACGGAACTAGTTTATGTTTACTAAAAGTAACCACAGGATCGAATAAATGAAATAACAAAGTTACCGAAAAGTGGATATTCATATATCTTCATCTTTATTTAAATAAAACTCAACAATCAAATCTGTCGGTAATCTAATATCGAGTATTCCCTAGCATTGTTTATGACTTTGCAATGTACTCCTGAAGTATGATTCCCATTCTTCCTGCAGAACTGGTTGGAGGTGGTCTAAGGTTTCTGGAACTCCGTTTGTCTTACATGACGCCCTAGCTTATCCCACACGTTCTCAATGGGATTAAGGTTAGGGCTGCGAGCGGGCTAAATAATTCGATCAGTTCTTGTGGGGTCGGCGTTGTCATGAATTAATAATTCAAATGTCCGGAATTTTTTGACGAACAGTGTAGTTAGTTGCATTGGCAAAAATTAACTTAAAAAAACTCGAGTTCTTTAATACAAGCAAATTTGAAAGAACACGAGTATTTACCCTATTTTTCCAGTGTCTCCCAAAGTAATACCACCTTTCTAAATGTATTTCTTAGTTTTTGGCGGTTGCTGGCCTAACAAATTATCATTTAACCAGTACAAAACAAAATATGAATTTTAATTAGGTATTTCTTTCTATCTACAGTAAAACTGTAAAAATTAATTATATTATACAATGAAGAACAAACACGCCACAAACTCTCCAAATTAGAAAGCCTGAACTGACGAAATTAAGTTTGGTTTATGTATATAGAATAGTTAACAAGTGGAATTCACTAAAAGACTAATTTCCGTTAAATTAAATGGGTACTTGTAAAAGATTTTCAATTGCCGATTGGCGTCGGAAAACTAATAACACATCAGCGTCTGTTGTAGTGACGAACACGGAAATTGTACACGGACAAGAATTTAAAAATGAACACTGAGAACGAGCCTTTGCTATAAAACCTGGAAATAACTAGAATATAGAGGTACTTGCACTACAAAAGCTACGATGGTATATAACCGGGATGCATGATACCTAAAGAAGAGGATGGAAAGTTCGGAGTCGGTTTTCTGATTTATTAATGCGCAGAGCAGCATGCCTTGAACTTTCGTCCTATCAATATGATGATATGTATGGTCGGACGCCATATGAAGATGTTTAATATTATGATCGTTAAAGTACATGAACCCACTGGAGGTATTTCAGTTGACACGAAAGCACTATTATTGCTCGAATTAGAGAAGTGCTGAATAAAACAGCCTTTAAATCATCGTGGAAGATCTAGAGCAAAAAAATCGATAGGTTTGGAGAAAACAAATCGCATATTGGTTATAACACTTGTTTCTACCAGTAACAACAACGGTCAGCGCATCATGGAACTGACAAAAATATATATCTAATGGGACCTACACGTAACTACCAGTTGTACAACGGAATTGTACAACTCAGTTGTACAATGTGCACTTACGCTCTAAGTGGCCTGTTAAACACCGCCACACACGATACGACTAGTTTGTAAGTTTATTTTAGCTTAGTCGTATAGTGTGTATGTTGTATCGAATACGATTTTTGCACATACCCGATTTTTGCACATCCACAAAAATAGTGCCGACAGAGACAGAGAACATAATAGTCTCACCGTCTACACATAAATTAGTGAAAATTTTCATAGAAATACAAAAGGCGAGCTTTTAATTTCCGATCAATAGTTCTGGGGCTCCAGCATTTTAAATCAACCAACCGTCAATAACGCATTTTCAAAATATCAAACGTCAGTTTGAAACATCACGTTTACGAAAGAGATCGATTAATACTGTTCAATGCATTATAACTGTTCAATTTGCTTCCCTTTTGTCTTGATTTTGAAAACGTTGAAAGTGACAATTTAAGAGTCAATGGTGAGTGATTAATTTTGACACAAAATTGATATGGAAGACTAGTAGTTTCAACAAAATGAGGTGATTTGGTGCACAAGGAGTGAAACATTAGACATTTTGTATAACAAGTTATCTAGCAGTACTACTTCACGTTTTGGTGATGTTAACTATTCCTCCCAATATCAAGACATTTAACGACGTTGACACAGACACATATAAATATAAATAGGTAGAAGTAAAGCTGCATACAAAATGTTTACGTATATTTTCATAGAAAGACTGCGGTTCATTTCGTAACTTATTTTCTAGAGACTGATTTATTTAAAAGGTTACAATAAGTTTAACGTTGAATAAATTTTTTATAGACTTGTTTGATTGTGTAAAACTTATATTAGCAGAAGCCTCCCACATACGTCAAACGAGTCCACAACAAATCTACCTAAAGATTAAGGCATCTAAAAATCAAAGCCAAGTTATAGCCAAAATTTCGTCGAAAATTCACAATTTATTCTCTGAAAATCGCATTTCAGAAGAGAATTTTTTTAAAACAAATATCAAACATTTTAAAGTTCGTGCGGTTGTCTAAAACACGTCGGAGTAAATTTAATTCCCAGCCCGACATAATATTACGAGTAAAAATAGAAATTAAATTTTTTAGAATTATTACAGGCCTAAATAGAAACTACGTGAGGAAGCCGAGTGGGATTCTCGGGATCGAGAGCCGTAATATGGGAATCAATGATATATACCCGCACAGTAGGAACGACAAAGAACCTCCACCTGATATCCTGGAGCAGTAAGTCGCTATACAGTCAGAAATAACTACCGCGATGCAAAATACTATCGGAAAAAGGCCATCAAAATCACACAATGATTGTTTATAATAAATAAAAATTGCGTGAGAAGTGAGAAATGGTTGGCTCGCAACATTAAAAGTATTCTAGCAGAATGTCTCTGCGCTAGAAAAGTAAAACAAAAGTGAGTGAGGTTCTTTCAGTATGGCAAACATCTCATTTTTCCAGCAAATAGTTCTCCAGAATAGGAGGTCGTTGCCCTATATCCCACAATAGGTGCACACTTATTAGTAGATTTAATAATGAAAAGGCCCCCAGTCTCGATAGAATCCTTTCAGACGACGACTATTTCGTCGACACTGTCACGGACCAGAAAAAACTATCGGATAATTACAAGACTGCAATCATTCGCCACACAAAAATGCGACGGTATAAATTGTAAAAATTACGGTAATATAGCTCTAATGAACACTATCTACAAGGTAGTGTTGACTAATGTAGTACTGCAACTGTAGTTTTCGTCCCAGCCAATCAACATTGACCGGTGCTTTACCATGAGAATGACTCTGGAAAAATATTGGGCACACACCACACACCAACTAACTATACATAGACTATACATAGAGCAAGTGTATTACAGCATCAATGACGCAACCTATGGGCCGCGCTAATTTGGTTAAAATTGAACTGAAATTCCGGAGAAACCCGTTTCTATGTTTAAGTTTAAACTAATAACATCTGGATCATTATGTAGCATAGCACCTAAAGAAACATTATTTCATCCCTTTGAAATAACTTTAGGTGTCCGACAGTGTGATGCACTGGTGCCTTGCTATTCAATCGAAAATCAAGCAAAATTCTTGGATAGGCAGAAGATGAACTGTAAATATCTGAAACACGTTGACAAATCTTCAAAATCGTTCCACAAAGTTCAACTAGTCGATGCACAGCGTAGAAAAGACTGCTTGCGCTGACACCGACATCAAACAATATCTACGAAAATATGATGTGAAAACAGATGAAAACCCCCTCATAGGATATCAACGTAAGAACGGCAAATTTTATTAAGCTTTATTAGAAAGAAGAAGAAATGTTTCAATATTTGACATATATCTTGATTTTCTATATTTGTAAATTTTTTTGAAGAACACATCAGTTTTATATAAAGGTAGGTCTCTTAGTACTGTCTTATTGGTGGCGAATGATGACAGATAAAATTACGTTGTTTATGAATTGAAGTAAATCGCTATGTATGAACTACTCAAATAAACGATATCAAAATTTCACAACAAAAATTTTATAATCTATCGAACTTTCATCAATAATTGTAATGAATAATTCCGTTACTAACCGTTTGCGAATTAGAAAAAATTTAAGAATATTAGGTGTGAGGAACATTTTATATCGACTGCATTCAACTGGTACGCATCCAGAATTCAATAAATGATTACCTCAAAATAAAATGCTGAATTTGTCCTGGATTTGATGTTAATCGATTTAACACTAAAATAGGTCAAATACATAAAACAAATTGTAATCATAAATCCAGTTTCCGTATTGTTTATAACAGATTCCCCAGGACACATTATCCTGTAACATATAACTTGAACAAAAATGTATACACAGTAATAACAAATTTTACTTACTCTTGACAGATTTGAATTTGTAGTGGCCTGTTTTTTAGGTTCTGGTGCCACATTTTCTTGACATATGTTTGAATTTAATTGTAAAATGGCATCAAGCTCTATTTCTTTTCCTTTGGTTTCACCCCGTTCAAACCACTCCACTGTCACCGATCGTGAACCAACATTTACTTTTGAAACTAAAGCTGAATGGACCCGTCCTAATGAAAAAAATAAAATGATAAAATAATACCGATTAGAATGTAATAAATAAATACACACGTTACTTTATTGATTATCAAGCGAGAAGTTTATACAGCAGAAAAAGTGAAATGTCATTTCGTAATTATAATTTTTTTTTTTTGGAGACTGAAATTTTTCTAAATTATTACAATTTTTTTAATTACCCACCATTTTTTATTTTATCTTCATAGTTAATTACCATTTCATTTGGCTTTTGGAATTTATTGAAACATTTTCTTTTATTGTACGTATTAAATTTGTTAAGCGTATTTTCCTCAACTTCGCATGCTTGATTTTCACTTTTTTGTGAGGAGTCGTTATCAAAAATGTTAAATTCCGTTAAATTGCTATTATTATTATGAAGTTTATTAGATAATTTATTAACGTTCTCATGAGGTATCAAAAATATTGTATTATTATTAATTTGGTTGTTGTTAACAAATGTATCCAAGTTTTCATTATCATCATTACTATGGTGGCCGTTACTACTATTATTCTGCGGCGGTGGCAAATTTGTTAATTTATTTTTCTTCTTTTTACTGGACTTTTCCACTGTCTTTATATCACTCAATTCGCGTCGGAAGCAAAATAAAAATTTTGTTATCCCGGGTGTCATAATTTTATTTACTTTTTCTCTTGCCTTCTAAAACTTTTTTAATTAACGTTATAGTTTTAACTGAATTTGCAAATAGAACAATAGAATGAGCACACATTTAATAAAATAATAAAACACAAATCATCATTCGAAAAATTATGATTGTTTATAATTTTACTTCGCTCGAATTTCCTTTCCGGGCTTTGGAAATTTTCCTATTGAAATCAACGTCTGTGTTCGCGGTCGTTGATATTTTATTGAAAACAACAAATTTATATTAAAAAAATATAAACTAAAAAACTTAATTTATATTTTGTTTGATCAATAAGAAACCAACAACAAAAATTGATTTCTGAAATTAATAATGTAACAAGAAGAATATGAATAAGAAATATTTCTGCTATTTTTAGGGCAATATAAATTTATGATACGTAGTTTCAAAGGATGACATGATTGAGTTTTGTATTCAAATTAAATCGATACACACTTCAGCGTGTCAATATCCATTTTGAAATCGAGAGTGAGAAGTGGTTTTTAATAGGATATTACACGCCTGGGATGTACTAGCGGATTGACAATGTGAGATTTGACGAAACTAATCAGATTAAACTTTGGGGCCAATTTCTGCAGGCGCAACTGAACTTTTTGGTTGCAGTCACAGATTTTTTTCGATGTTCGAATACCGTATTTTTAAACAAATTTCTGTGAACGATTTAGGGTTCTATACTATTGTTAAAGAATAGGCAATTTAATTTTGTTAAAATTACTTATATTATTTATTAGACGAGAAAATAAAAATATTAAAGAACATTGGTTCAGAAAATATCCCTTAAGCTAAATTGTAACAGTGACTTTAGTTGCCGATATCCACGACGACAATTTCACTTTGCACTGCTAACTTACGAATTTAGTTTCATTTGTCGATTTGGGCCTAAACACATGTAAATGTCAGTTCTAATGGCTCTGATTTAAGTAAACTTGTACCATATATCAATTTTCAAGATCCGCTGGATCGCGATCAATGAATCTAGTCCTAGTTGTAAGGATTTGGTAGCGAAATTGTTCTAGAGGCTAAAATTGTTCTAGAGTTTAAAAAATCGCGTTTGCCGCAGGTACTCAAGTAAATACAACAAATTGATTTTTTGTCGTTGTAACGTTGTAATTACTATTCAACGAATAGAAAAGCATTTCCCGTGAAATATTAATTAAACTATACGACTTACTAAAATGAACGAAACGAAAACAATCAACCTAAGAATATGGCACATCACTTACACAATTTATAGATCGTAAAGTTAGTAAAAATCGTCAGTAAAATTTGCTGAAAAATAGTTTGCCCAAATACAAGTTTAAACGCTATTGAACAAAAATTATTATCCATTCCTTTCTGTAATTATGAAACGGTGGTTGGCGTAACCGTCGCTGTGGAATACGATGGCTCCGCGTCGTGCTAAACAAGTTGACGAGACCGATACAAAAGAATAATATTTTCTGGGCGTTAGACTGGTTATATTGCGATTTGTTTTCAATAGTACAAAAATGTACTTCTTTGTGTCATTAAAATGTGGCCACTTGAAATTATTCCCTTATAATGAGATGCTACAGCAAAGTTTTAGTTATGTATTAAATTAAAATTGAAAACCACAACTTATTTAAATGTAATAATAAATTTGGGTCAGAGAAAGTTTGTCTCTATTTATTTATTTTTTATTTATAACAAAAATTGAAGCGTGCAAATTGGAAGGACATGCCAGTCTTATTATGGATGTAAAAAATGCAAGAAGTCGCTATTGAATTTTGAAGACTGTAATATAAAAGGAGGCACTTGTAGAGCCACTTGAGTATCAGGTAGGCCTTTAATATTGTGAAGGGTTTCCAATGCAAATAAATCGAAAAGCAAAAATTGCAAAAAATTGCTAAACTTACACTTTTATTGACTAAACAGTTAAAAGATCGTGTTCAGTCCGGATGGTTTTCAAAATTACTACCGTATTCGAAACCGTAACGTAGAATATCTATAGGGATGATTGGTAGATAAAACTTACGTGAACGGAACACAGCATGACAAGCAATCATTTATTGAGGCGATTATTAAAGCAATTTAAGCCACACTGATTTTCAAAGTAGTTTCCAACCACTACTAAAATAGAATTGAAAATTGAAAATAAAACTAAAGTGGTGTTCAATAAAATAGGACAATATGTCATTTATCCATTACCAATAAGCAAATTTTGGAAACTCCTCCCAAAAATTTCCACAATAACTTTTATAAATTTTGAAAAATGATCAACATATTTTTTCCTCAACATCCTTATTAATCATTAATTAATCCTTATTAACTTAAACATGGCGAAATACACATCGTATTAACAAATCAACAAAATAATGAAGTTCAAAGTTAAATATTTTTAAAAACAACAAATTGAAAAATATGATTGGTTCGCGAAAATGGATTACTCAAAACACTGCAGTAAACTAAAACCAGAAAGAAAACGCGTTTCAAAAATTGCAAAAATTAAACAAAATGATGACAAAAATTAAACAACAAATGACTGTGCCGCACAGCACCTTCCACCCTTATCAAAAACAGAACGTGCAATCCTGAATCAAACTTGCATAAAACACATGACAAATACAGATGCGAAAAAGTGGGAAAATGTGTTATGCTCTGATGAAACAAAAATAAATCTCTTTGGTTGTGATGGCCGATTGACGCAAGCTTGTTACCAAAATACAAGAAGAAAGCCATTAAGCATGGCGGCGGTTGACATACTTAAAAAAATTATGCTAAAAATAGGATGCATCCAAGGTGGTGTTTCCAGCAAAACAATAACCCTAAACACGAAATAATCCCCCTTCGAAATAATCTCGAAAAAAGCAAAAGCATGGTTTCGACAAAATAATATGAGATTATGTGGCCAGTCCAATCACCAGATCTAAGGTCGATCGAAAACATATGAGATATAATCAAGAAAGCAATTCATATAAAAAATAAGAACAGAATTTAGGATGGGATTAGATTCACATGCAAACATATATCGGTTTGGATGTGGCGATATAGGGAGAGTCTACTAACAAAATTTTCCACTAAATTTATATAAAACTTTCTTAAAAATCAACTTGTGTCCTATTTTATTGAACACCACTGTATGCTCTCTGAAGAAAACATTATTTTTGGTATTTTTTTTTACATTTCACTAAGTTACTAAGTAGCCCTATTGAGAGTAGTATAATGTCATTTTTAAGCTATTGAACATAATTCGCAATAAAATCAAATCAAGTCAGTGAAATTAGTGCCACTGCGGCACTATTCTGGCTTCCTCTAGGAAAAATATTTACATAGCATTTTAGTCAAAATTATCATTTTCTAGCCTACTGAGAAATCATCATTGATCTAAATTTTTATAATTTAAGAAATATTTTTTCCCTATCGAAATTGGATAGAAAAAATATTCACAATTTAATTCTGTTTTTGAAAAAAATTACAGCAACTATTTACCATTATATGCCAGAAAAAATTATTATGCCAAAAATGCTATGTAAATATTGTTTCTAATACCTTTTTCCTAAAGAGTAACCTTAAGCTAACATTTAATCGTAGACCACTACTATTAAATATACGTCCTACTTATCAATCTTGTGCAACTTCTTTTAAAAGTAATTTTAAAAATCGAATTCCAACAATTTTAAGGCTAAATGTTATTTCGATTATCTGGTCTTACGATTAATTGGTCCTACTATTAAGTTATAAAAAATACACAAAGATGGAGAAGAAAACAGATTACCATATCAGATTCACCACAAACACGAACTCCGACATTCTAAATGAACAACGCTTTAAAAAATGGGAACATGAATCGTGCTTAGCCTAATAAGACCTGGTAATTTATACGTTAGAAGTATTTGTACTGCAGGAGCTCACCATATGAGATCCTCAACACCAACGATTACACTCTCCATTACATCAACAATCAGATCCGAGAAGAATTTGGAGTTTGCTTTTTCATTGAAGGACGCGTGAAACAATATATGTTGTCGAGTTGGAAGAGGCTATCAATAAATCGGTAGTAGTGCAGGAAATACATCGTATATCGAGCCTAACAAGAGTTCACGTTTCAAGTACAAGTGGAGTTCCACAAAAGAGAATACACAAAGTAACTTAAGGATTGAATGACGGAACAGATCATATGGTTGTTTTCAAATACAAGTGCTGGAATGTCAATGCTTTAAAATATCAATTACCATTGCAAACTTAACAATCATAGCTGATACAGATTATCTAAGCTAAAATACATAGTACTGCCTGGCTCTCGCTGTCGTAACCCTAAATAGTAAGCAGGATGTGGAGACCAGTACAGTAATAACGAAGATACTTCACCTAACATCCCGGAACAGTAGCTCGCCGAAGATTACCGAAATCACAATGACTGGGTTGACAGTCCGCCAGGGCATCGAAAATAAACAAAGATTTCGTAAATAAAAGATTGGCTCGTAACATTAGACACAATCTAGCTAGAATATATCCGTGCTAGGAAAGTCATATGGCTAAATATCGTAGATATATTGAAAACATCAGCTTCCAAGCAGAACATGAAATCTCATGAACATGAGGCTTTTTGCTAATGCGAAGATCATGTTGAGATCAAACGTGGCTGATGTTCTCTTAATATGACAAATCTACTTACTTACAACATCTGTTAAATTGGACTGATGTAGTGATCCTTCTTACAGCTATTACTCCACCAGGTGACAAAATAATCCCACAGTTCCTATACTGTTAGATGTAGATATAAGAAATAATTAAGCACGGATGTACCAAATTTTCTCGATATCATCGAAACTTGTTTCTCTTTGTAAAGAAAGTGGAAGGAACTATGTGTATCTGCTCCCTTCGAAATGACATCTCGAGTTCGACAGGCACTTGCGCCAGTGCCGTTCAATCTATCGCTCAAGCACAGTAAGAAAAAGCAAAATCGGACCTTCGCAATGCATATTTAATAAGTTAGGCCAGACTTGGATATGCAGCTGATGTCGTGCTTCTCGGTCGAAACCTAATGATCGCGCAAGAAGGCTTGGTTTAAAAGTGAGCAACATTGTAACAAAACTCCTAACAACAACTAGAAGCATCTCCTTGGTAAATATTGGATTCGACGAATATAATTTTGATTTCAAATATCTCGAGAGAAACATCTTCAAATGATATGCAGGCAAACATAAAAGCCGGAATTACTGCTGGAAATTAGTTTTCTACACCCAATCGAGTTTATTGCGATCTCAACATCTTTCGCAATCGTGTAAGTTCGCACTTTACAAAGCACTAATAAGACTCGTGCTGCCTTACGGAAGCGGGGGCCGGGGTTTACTATGCATTCCGAAAAGAAGATTGTTTTATTATAATTCGGAAATTAACATAAAATATAATTTCCGCGATATAATTCTCCGAGAATTTCAAATATACATGTCCGACTACTTACTCGTAGATATTGCTTGATAAGAAATTTTGTTCAATCTATATAAAAATAGTTGTATCAATATTAAGATTGCGGTCCAATTCGTGGCTGATTTTGCAACTTGTTGCAACTTTTTTTGTCCAATTCGTGACTTATTTGGCCTCTCAAGTAGGATTACTGTAAGACACGTTTGACTTATTTCGATAAATTACCAGTTTAGGTGGGAGCCTCTCATTAAAATCAAACAAATCGTCAATAAGTCTATTCAGCAAAAGATTTATTGCAGTCTTTTGAATAACTCCACAAATTAAGTGATGAATTGGACCGAAGTCTAAGATAACCGGGAAATTATATGTGAAATTCGTATTCTGTAATAGGAAATTTACAAATTCCGATAAAACACCTTTCGCTTTGGAATGCACATTAAGCCGCCTGGGCCCTGACCCCTAATAACCGTAGAAAGCTTTTTTACTTTTTAGTAAAAGTCGATTTTTAGTTCAATTAAGTTGTACAAAACACAAATAGTCGGCGTACGTCGTAGGGAAGATCCCGGCAGCGCTTGCGACGACGTCGTGCAAGACTTACGTTGAACAGGATGTCCCTAGACGGATGCAGGACCACCCGTGTAAATAGTAAAATCCCCGCATGGGTTATGAAAGCTACATAAAGAGAAAATATGTCTTTGTTTCCACCAATACTGGATTTGTAGCTTCTGCATTATCAAAAATGTAGTGGTTTAGAATTTTTTTTTAACTCTTTCGCGGTTTGCTTTTTCCGTCCTTACTTTTACGCCAATAACGGGCCAATTCGAGGAGGTACGGCCATAGGTCCGAGTTTATAACCTATCTGCACAGCACATTGCATAGCTCCATGCCAGCCTCTACTGGCATGGAAGATGGGTTGGCCAATGAGTTTTGCAAAAAATATCATATTTAGAGTTATTTTATGCTAAAGGCAGTGTGTAACCTCTGTTAAATATTTTTTTTTCAACTATAAAATACACAATCTTTAACGATAACCTTGTTTGGGGCAGATTTTCATCAATTAAGTAAGAAACACAGTTTTTTAAGATTTATTAATACCTGTTGGCGGTGTACAACCCAAACTACGAAAGTTTTCAACAACAGTGTTTGTTAAAATTTGAATATTTTATTGTTCGACCGGCACGGGGTGAGAGATGGAACGGATCATCATTGTTGAAAGTGATTCAAGATTGCCTTTATCTCAGATATATTTTATAAGTAAAAGAAGATTTGTATATCTTGCGACAAATAGTTCTTAAACCCCTTTTCTAATGGACACATAATTTTTAGTTATCAAAAGTTGAAGTACCATTGTTCAGCAACCGTGAAGGCAAAAATGGTGGCAAATGGTGACAACTTTCGAACAGCTTATGCCCAGATGTGGTGTGATTCAATAGGATAAAAATTTTGATTGTTCGTTAAATATTAACTTATTAAGTATAGTTTCTCTCTAAAGAAGCATTGTTCTTTGATCAACAAATTTAGTTCAAAATGTGATTATTTTTTAGATAGAGGGTCAATTTGCTTGTGTATTAAATAGGACTTGCGACTGCAATACTTGTTTCCTCTTGATTTATACACATACATTTTTGGCCTGAAGAAGATAAGCTTAAAAGCGACCGGCTCTAGGCACAGGTAATAATACACAGATCATTCAATGGAAACAAGTTTAGTCAAAAATTTTACGAATCCCAGTATTATCTATCTCATATATTACAGAAAACTTTAGTAAGGCTTAACTTAAGAGATAATGAGAACATTGTATCCTTTTCAAAATATCCAAAATATTAAGCTTTCTTAAACGTTAAAAGTTGTGAACAAATAAAATTCTACACATAAAACAAGGATAACTTATAAAGATTATTATCAACATCATAACAATTTGATAGGCACTAGAAGATGATAAATGATATACAAACACAACTCTTTATTACACCACAAAAAATTATATCCAGTCAATGTACTGTATTATGCATATTACTTAAACTATTTGTAACATATCTTTGTGACTAACAACACTAAAATCTATTTTATATTGACTAAGCACAAAAACTATTCACCCAATTTAATTTAACTTTAAATTTATTATAAAAATCTGCTAATCAAAAATACTAGACAAATGTCTTAAAAGGTCACAAAAAATTTACTTATCTTCAATTATAAAACTTTCGTTTTTATTTTTAAACCACAATAACAGTGCAAAATATAAACATCAACTCGAATAGTTGGTGCTCTACAGACAAAAGAACCAAACAACACACTTTCATCCTTTGTGCGCGCGGATAATTAACAAACTATATAAGTTCGCTTCGGTAGATTAAAGCGACATTTCTCGATTAAAATTTAACTTTTGGGTTACAATACCACGTATAATACAACACACCCACAATATTCTTAATCAATTAATTTATCATCTATTAATTATTTAGAGGAAAAATAAAATTTTATTATTTAATTGTGTGTATAGCAAAATTTATTGATCATTATTATCGTTTAATTAATTAATTAAACTATTATTGCAACGAGCAACACAATAAGTCCACTTATAACACTTATAACACTTTGTCTATCAACTAAAAAAGTAACTTTTTTTAAAAATGTGTTTCGCCAAACCTAAACAACAAACCGTAATAATAACGCTGTGTCTGTAAATTATTAAAATTCATTACGGTTAGTGTTACTCAAACATGTTATTATTTAGGAAATAAAATCAAAAATACAACAATAATTATGATTTATTTTGTACAGCGCGAATTATATAAAATATCTAATTTCTACCCTACCAACCGCAATTTATTTAAATTAAAGTTTAATATATTAAAAAAAATATTTTTAATTTCCATTTAATGCTATTATTGTGTATAACAAACAATTCATATCTGTATACAATTTTAATTAGGTGACGAGAAAACTGTCATTTTCTTGGAAAATTAATTATGTTATGGGTAATTAGATTTCATTTCAGCAATTTATTATTGGGTCAACGTAATGTCAAAAATTTCTATTTATCTTCGTAATAATGTGTCTAATTTTCGTAAATGTTTATCTCATATTGAATGGCTTTTGTTTTATACGAATTCGTTTCTATACATATCCATATAGAAGATTAGGCAAATGCCTAACTAATGATATGATAATAATACGTAATGGAAAAGCCGATACATTTGATAAGCATTATTGATTTTGCATCAGTAATCTCATCAAAATAAATCATTTACAAAGATTCTATTATTTCAACTTTTCATTCCAATAGATATGTGCTATCACTTTTACAATTAAAATGAATACATAAAATACTAAAGTCAGAGTTTTAATTTTCGGCTAGAAATCAGGGCTTAACTTTGTAATTGACGTAATTTCTCAGATTTGTGTAGGTAATATAAAAAAAATTACACAAACCTGTAAATTATGTATCAACGTGCAAGGAATTTGATAGATTTTTGTATTTAGTTTGTGTAGTGTTTAATTGTACGTATAGTATACAGCTTGAGCAAGCACTAATAAGTTCAAATGCTTACTCTGTAAAAGAATACCAAACAACGCAAACATCGAAGATTGTATATCTTACCCAGAATTGAAAATTGGAATATCAGAACCCTAACGGAAAATTTTGTCGTTTAGCCTATAAATGAGGCTGGTGGGAATTACATTACTTTCTTTAATAAAGTTGAAGTTGATTTTTTTTGATATCGTTTTTATTATTTAAAGTGTTTATGTGGAGATACATTTTACTAGATTGCTTTTAGTTAGTTTTAGTATCGTCGTTTACCTATACACATTCTATACAATCTTATATATACGAGGGTCGAACAATAAGTACCCGTATTTGAAAACAGGTGGCGTTGCTGAGGGAAGCTGACATTATCATCGTGTACTGTCAAACGACACTACTAAATTTCAGTCTAGTTCACAAGTTAGTTTATATTTATTTAGCAGCCAGTTGTATCACTCGTGTTTCTCAATAAAATAGCAAAAGAGCAATATCGATCCGTAATTCGCTTTTTATTTTTGGATGGAAAAACATGCGAAGGAATAAAAGCGAAGTTGTATGCTGTGTATGGGGACCCTTCACCATCCTTGGCAACCGTGAGATATTGGTACAACGAATTTAAACGTGGCCGTACATCTGTTTCTGATAATGAGCGGCCAGGCCCCTGGCAGACGTTGTTACCGAGAAAATCGTTGAAAAGGTCCACGACATAATTCTCGCTGATTCCCGAACTAAAGAGCGCGAACAAATCCTCTCACATTCTCCCTAGTTCTCACATCCCAAAATAGGATTCTGCCGCTGCACGATGGTCCCGATTCTTGTTCGACATCGTCACGCCAGCGTAGTCTAGGTCTTCTCTACAACGTACTCGTACGCCGACTGGTTGTTGATAGAACAATTTGATAGGGATCTTTCGATGTAGTCCTGCCATCCAACTCGGTTGGGTTTAATGAATCCGATAATATGGTAGTCTCCGAGGAAACGCTTATCGTGATTCATTCGAATCCAATCCGATCGATGACCTTCTTCCAAATGTAGATAATAATCTACAGTTGTTGGTTCACGTTCAATTCTCACTTCCGAAAGTTAGTCTTATAAGTGCTTTATGCAGTGCGAGTTTACACGACTGGTCGTGTTCGTTTTCGCCGAGATTTGCAGAAAAGATGCTTCTAGGTGTTGATAACAATTTTATTTTATTGATAAGCTGTTGATTTTCAAACCAAGCCGTTTCGCGTGCCAGGCAATTGATATTAAACAGTCCTTGTTTACATTTGATCTTCGGCCAAGAAGCAAGATATCATCTGCATAAATGCACAAGAACCTGTAACGCGAAGTCTCAATATTACTTTTTCTTGTTACGTATTGGAGCGCCGAGATTGAACAGCACAGGCGCGAGTGCATTTCTCTTTCTCACATCAGATGTTATTTCGAACGAGTCAGATAATGTCTCTTCCAGTACGATTCAAAAAGAGTGCCACCCGAAAGGTTTTCGCGATTTATGCTTTATATACCTGTTGAGGGACTATGTAGGGTTCTCAACATTTTTACAAGATCATCCGTAGCGTGAAAAACAACAGTTAGAGCGAAAATCACATTGATAGTCACAAATAATATTTTCGGCGAGGAGAATGATTCTGGCAAGTACAATGTTAACAACCAGTTTGTAGGCGGTATTGAACAGCGCTACGCCACGGTCAGTTTTACATTTGAGATAATTGCGGTCTTCCACTCAGGCAAATCCTCCCGAGAAGCAAGAGTAGCCTTAACATGTTTTATCAATTTATCTGGAGATTATGTCGAGACCGAGTGCTTTACCATTTTTTAATCTACTGATACCTGTGTCTACTTCCTCTATTGTTGGGTTAGGTACAAATACCTCATCGCCTGATGGATCAATCGTTCGGATAGGGGGCACTTCGTCAGTCCGATTTAGTGAATTTTTGAAGTAGGTTTGCCAATTGAGAGAACATCAGCCAACGTTGTTCTCAGCTCTCCCTCCATTCGTGTTTTTGATTGCTGTTTTGATGGAAGTCTTTAGTAAGATTTCTGACGTTGGCAAAACAATCTCTCGAGTTTCCGTTTTTCGCTTGGAAGCTGAAATTTTCGATGCAGGTATATATTCGTGCTTCTTTTGTCGAAGGAATTTGATTGTGGCTTTTCTGGCACGGATATACAGGCTACCCTCGAAGCACACGGTAATGAAGAACAAGAGTTTCGAAGAACACGGATATCTTCCCTCGAATTGCACGGTTTCAAACTACACGATTTTCGAATAATTCTTTTGAAAAAGAATAAAATTTGTATTATACTCGTATATATCGCTCCTCTTTTATACATATTGTTTTTTGTATACAACAACAAAAAAAGTAAAACAACGTTTTTATTTTCACACTTTCGTTTTTTGTAGTCTGGAACAGCATGATTTCAAGGAACACGGAACCAATTAATCGTATTCGTCGAGAGTTTCCTGTACTCTATTTAAGAGCCTATAATGTTAAGAGCCAACCATTTTTCAACATTCATTTATTTTCGACGAGTTGACGGCACTGATCGTCGAACCAATCACTATAGGTGATCTTGGTGGTCTTATTCCAATTGTATTTTCCGCTGCGACTGTTATGAGTGACTGAACATGTTGCTACTGCTCCTATATGTTTGATTGAGGCTCGTGGTTCTCGTTGCGTTGGTGTAGATGTGTAGTGACAGTTGATTGGTAACTGTGTATCATGAGTTTGAAAATAACAAGCATAATATCACTGTCAATATCGGTGCCTCTATGATCTAACGTCAATGAATTTAATTTTCTGTTCTTCCATCATTCGATCGCCACGTTAACTTGGGAATTTTCTAAGTTGAAAAAGCGTACTTGTACGTTTTTTGTAGGTAGTGGCCCGCCAATTCACTTTTTGCGTGTGTGGCTCAAGCACTAGTGATATATCTTAAGGCACCTAATCATACCTGAAACACGTGTTCGCTATGAGACAGATGCCCGCTTCAGCCGCTCCTAACCTAGAGAACATACGCTGATTTGATAGTGGTTTTAGAGTGCCAATGACTTGCCGTGACATGTAGATGTCCATGATTATAAACAGAATTTCCTCTACTCGTTTTGACTATACAGCCTGAATAGAGAATTTTACCCTTAATAACAAACACAAATCCGTAATCTTGAGTTTGTTTCTTTCTATACAATTTTATAGGGAAAAAAACACATAAATAAAACACAATCCTAAAATGAAAATATGTACATTTAATTTTTCAGTTAGTTCAGTGGAAATTTTTAAGTTACATTAAATAATAATTATTTTAGAGAAGAGCGCACTTAGGATTATTCTTTACTAAAGTAAGGGTAGATTGTGCATGTTTGATAAGCATCTGTGGGAACATTTTCTTCTAGAGTTTTTTGATATTCAGTAACTATTATGGAAAACTCGTGCTTAGTGTTTGCTTTTCTCCAATTTTTTTTAATATTTTGTTATTAGCTCTCAAGAGAGGAGAAGTTGTGCAAATTCGATCGGAATATACAACAACAAAGCACATTTCTTTCGCGCAATAATAAACTTAAATCCGTAGTCTCGTGCCTAGTTTTGTTTGCTTTTAAATATTTTAATTTTATATTATAGAAAAAATTATTTAAATTTAAGATTACCCACAATTTTCAAAAAAAGTTATGAAAACTAACTCACAAAATTCCCGATAGAGAGCCAGCATTGTTTGGAATTCGAAATAGACACATTGAAATTTAATTCATATGGTACTAAAAATATAGTATGAACACCTTTAATCAAATTATTTTCGAATTTGGTTTTTCTCAAACTCGGTGAAGAAATTGGCGAAATTCTGTATCGCTGAGAAGTGCTGTCCAAATTCACGATTGTGAGCAGATATCTTCTGCATCGAATCAACTTGCTACGTATACATTCGAGACATCTTCGTCTGTTCTTACATCTACTGGTACACTAACTTTACCTGAAGCTACTACCTAAATTATGTACCTTGCCAGACATATCACAATGATATGCCTTATGTCTATCATTTGTCGCAGTTCGATCCAGCTGTCAACGAAACTGACATCATCGATTTTGTGGATGACACCCTTAACATATCGAATGCTGTTGCAACCAAACTGATTCCAAATGGGTGTAAACTAGCGGATATGGAATTATCTTAAGGAGACGATTATGTCCACAGAAAATAAACCGAATAATGTGTGTGAGACGATTTAACAATAAAAATTTTTGTCAGCATCATGTGAGCCATATTCAACTAACAAGACAAAGTGCTCAAGTTATTACACCGCAAATAACACCAGTAGTAATCAACAAGTAATGAATAATAATATCAGTCTAATTTTGATTTATTGCCATAACGCATCCAGTATCAAAGGTAAAGCCAAACGTTTTCGTCTTGGAGTACTCGACAATAAGTACTACATATTAATAATCCGTGAGACTTGGCTTAAGTACTCTCTCTTTGACTATGTCGTTCACAGGAAAGATAGATATAATTTTGATACCAAAATTATATCTATCCTTCCTGTGAACGTCAGGCGGGGTACTGATTGCCGTAAAAGATTCACTATCTTATGAGTTGGTAGCCTGCCATCCTTGACTAGACGTCATGGCTGTCCTGCCACATTATCAGGCTAGTTCATTAATTGTACTTGTACTACAACGCGATTATCAATTTCATCGATGTTACCTGCACTACGATTCAACGACCAGCATATCGTGGTAGATGATTTTAAATTGTCTGATAGAGACTGGATAGATGCTCATGGCACATTTACATCATCTTCTACAAATGCAAGAACATTATCAATTATAGACTACTAGTATACCGACAAATCAACTAAATCGTACTAGCAACAGCTGAGGTAAATTCCTGGATCTGTTGTTTGCTAATGATGTGTTGTTTCTCGAAGTTTCTTCGTGCAACGCTAACTTTGCTTGCTTGAACGAATTTCTCAGAACTAGCAATTGGAAATTTATTCAACGTGGCCGGAATTTAAACGAAATAGTTTCAATGTTTAAAGACATGCTAGGAAATGGCATTGAAAGACACGTGTCATTGATTAAAAAGAAAGCTGGCTTTCGAGAGCCTTGATATAATAAGGAGTTAGTGAATATGGAGAAACGTTGCATCAAGGCACAGATTGTTCAAACTACATGGCATAGATAGTATAGTAATTATACAGTGCAAATTGAGGACGAATCGATATCATGCTAAAGACTTCTGGAATTTCACGAATACCAGACTTGCAATACCGCAATAATCTAAAGTTTTTAAAGAATTTAACTACTACAAGAAGTTCTTAATTGCATGCTTCAATTTTATGTTAATTACAGTGCCGGCTTTCCTTCTATTCTTATTAAGTATGTTTAGGAAAGTTAATGTATTCCGATTACCTTTATATTCAATGAAAGTCTACGTATAGGTTTATTTCCTGAGTCTTGAAAAGTTTCGTGCATTCAACCAATTTTTAAAGCAGGCAGAAGGAATGAGGTAAGTAAGTAATTATCGAGGAATAGCCATTCTTGCCGTCAAATAAGGTTGGGGATTATTTTTACGTATTTGTTTTGTCTGAAATATACACCTTTTTTCGATAACTCGTTGCCATTTAGAAGGGCAATTTCATTATGCCGCGTTCCCAAAACGACTTGGGCCGACTAAGCCTCCCTTGAGGCCAGTTTTACACAACCAAGAGCACTTGCCATGGACAAAAAGAGATGATAATCGTTTGGTGCCAGATGCAGGCTACGCATAATAACCTCACAACCAAGTTCCCGGAGCTTCTGGCGGGTCATCATGAACGGGTGAGCCCTGGCGTTGTCCTGGTAGAGCATGACACCTCTCCTATTGGCTAATTATGTTCACTTCTGGTCGATTTCTGCCTTCACTCTTTCCTATTGTCGGCAGTAGAGGTACGAATTGAGCATTTGGCCATTGAGCAGCAGCTCATAGTCGATGATTCCCTCACAATCCTATCAAACAAACAACAAAACCTTCCTAGCCATTAATCGCTATCTGGCCACTGCTTGGGCCGCTTCGCCGGCCTTGACCATGATCGTTTCTACTTGACATTGTCGCATATGACACATTTCTCGTCGCCAGTCACCATCCACTTCAGAAATGTCTCGATTTTGTTCGGTTTGGCCAAGGATTCGCAGATGGAAGCACCGTCCATCAAGTTTTTTTTTGCGTCAACTTGTGCGCCACCCAGACATCGAGGTTCTTTTTCAAGCCAGCCAGCCTTATGGAAATGGTTTGAAACTGTTTTGTGGTCGATCTTCAGCTCCTGGGAGATATTACGACAGCTCGTATGCCAGTCTACTTTGATAATTTCCAGGATTTTATCGACATTTTCGACCTTCCAGTGTATGGTCCATCTTTGATATCAAAATTACCGGAACGGAATCGACGAAACCAAATTTGCACGTGATTGGCTGTGACAGTATTAGGACCATAGACACCATTCACAATTTCAGCCGCCAGACTTGCGGTTTCGCCTTTATCGAAGCAAAATTGTAAAATATTACCAATTTTCTCTTTGTTTCCATCCTTGACACGCTATAACTCGAAAAAAATCTTTTTAGTTCTTTACATGAATCCCCCTCTCGGACGAGTATAAGTCTGAGCCACTGCGACAAATATATCACGAGAGTCACTAAAGTCACCTAGCGAAAAAATAATACATTTCTTTTCCCACAACCCCATATTTAAACTTTTTGAATAAATGGTTCATAAAGTGTTAAGTTTTCTCACTAAACTAATTATATTTTCAGCACAGCGCGCTTTTTATCGAGGGACGACTACAGTTACGAACCTTGTCAACTTTTGGTCTAACTTATTTGATAGTTTGAAATCAAGACAACAAGTTGTTATACAGATTTTGCTACGTTCGATTAGATTAATCACTTTCTTATCGCTTAGTGCATTTGAGGACCAATTCATTCCCATAGATTAGTTGCACTCTTACCTCTCAGACCGCCGGCAAACTGTAAGACTTCTGGGCCAATCTTAACAAGTACTTTGCGTTACATGAGGCGAACCACAGAGTGTAATTTAGGCGCTTTGTTTTTTAATTATTTATCAACGACGTCGTTGACTGCTTTAAATTCTCAAGTTGCCTTCTGTTCGCCGGTTCACATCGAAATCGACTTTAACCAGCTCCAAGGTGATTTAGATTGATTTCGTAAATGGTGAACTGACAATAGACTACACCTTAATGTGAATAAATGTAGATATCTGACCTTTTATCATATCCACTCCTCTATATTGCATCGATATCGTTTGTATAACGAAATTATTGACAGAGTGGAATTGATATCTGACCTGAGAATGGTTTTTTCTATGCACCATACCCTCATAACAGTATAATTCGAAAAGTATACGGGTGTCCAAAAACAATTTGTTTTAAACGTACTTCGATGTCTACCATCTAGTCGGACAACCGATTTTATTCTTCAGCCTTGCAAGATCGCTGTTATTTATTATGTTTGGACTATCGACGGGATATTGCAGTGTTAGTTAAAAATCTGTTCGACCCTCGTATCGATTGCACGAAATTCCTACAACGAATAAATCTTTACGCTCCCGAAACCACTACGCGTCAACGCGGCACATTACTATATATATCGAAAAATCATCAATAAACTGCGGTCTTTCGGTGCCAATTTTGATGGTATCGCCTATATTTAATTGGACATGCGACATATTTGGTTTTCATTTGTCGAGAGATACGTTCAAGAGAGATTTAAGTATACGGTCATGAGCGTTGACGAGAGATTTCTTTGAGAAAGATACTTCCGTATGGGAATATTTAAGTTAATGATTTTACCCTAGAGGCAACCTAAGTACCTAATACTTTGTATGATTGTAAGAATAATTGCATACAAACATATTTTGTTTTCGAGCGTATTTAACGCAATTTAACAAAAAAAACAGATACGATGATATTGAAATTATTGGAAATAAATTGGTTCAAATGAATAACTTAACAAGATTGTATATGATTTAGCTTACTACAAATTTAGCCCCAGATATTGAACGTTGGTACCGATCAAATCTTCCATTATCAAGTTTTAATACAATGTTTAAATACAACAGTAAATACACGATGTATACAAATGAGACATTAATTATATGTCTCTAGAAGGTTCATTGATTTGTCACCCAAATAAAAATGTTTACTAGCCCTTGTTGATGTAAAATTAAATCAATTAGCGTTTCTCTTAAGAATTATTTTAATTATTTGTTGGATTGATTCGGTAATTTTGATTTTGAACTAACCTACACAAATGAAATTTGCTTGACACATTGTACTATAATTTATTAATTACAGACAGTTCAACCTGAATTATATTTTTTTAATTATTATTTTATTTTAATTGTGCGGTTAGTACCAGAAGCTGTAATAGATTAAGATTACATAAAAAATCCTTTTAATCGCGCATTATACAAAATAATGCACCAAAAATTTACATGAAGTACTTACAAGTAAATTAATTATTATTTTCCTAATTTGAATGTAAATTTGAACGAGTATCTTGTTTCTTAGTAAAAGATACATAAAACATTTTCAGTTGTAAATGAATTTTTCGGGTCAATGTTGATTCGGTTTCACAGATAAATACAAAATTTATATAAATAAAATAAGCGTGTGCGTTTCGTTTAGTAGTTTTAAACATTGCTTTATTTATTGCCAAATCATTAAGGTTTATTGATTTTAGACAATAAATAGAAATTATTGGAATAGTCTCGCGTTAATCATTTTAATGTACTGAATTTAGTGGTTTTAGTGGTTTTCTATTTTGATAGCTACAAACATTAAGTATTAGTATTTTTAGTATTTTTGTTCGTCAGAAATTACGGAAGTACCTTTAAGAACTGAGATGTAACTTTTCTTTTTCGTAATTAAAAACCAACTTTTTAGAAAAATAAAGAGTGATTGTATAATACTTGTATAATATAAATGTGGCAAAAACCAATTGCATTTTAGAAGGAGAATTATGATTTAAATGGAAACAAGTTCATGAAAAATGTATATATAATGTAATGGAGTCTTATTAGAGCATCCCAAAATCAGTTACGTTACATATATTACGGATATACAAATTGAATTTGTCTTCTCGCAACCGATATAAAAATAAATGATATATAGAACTGTATTTAATAAACAGATTAGCGTTTATTCGGTACGTCTATATAAACCAAATTTAAAACGAAGAATTTAATTAAAAGAAAAAATTTGTAAAATATTTTTGTGCTAATTTTGGATGGCATTTTTCAAATATTAAAACAAAATAATTCAGATTTTTTTAGATGAACAGATGTTTTATGAAATCTATGAAGCATTTAATCCGTTGATGTATGTATATACCATTGACGAGTTCTTTGTTAGGTCCAACATTTTAATGAATTTGTAAAGCATATTAAACCAAATAAAATCTAAACATTTTCAAAATACATACATATTATATGAATGACAGTAAGCATAAAACGCCATTAACTACTACCGCTCGATTAGTAAAGGGCGTCCGAATAATAAAGAACATTTACGGCAATATGAAAGTTGTGGAAAGGATTCGATCGAAACTCGTAAAAAATATTTCCGCGGAGACTATCACGTTATCGGATACTGCTAATATAACAAACCACATTTATGGCCGAAAAATGTGCGAAAATAGATTGGATAGCAACAAAATGCTTTCATTCATACAATTTTTGTTGTGAAATTCGACCGGATTATCAATTAAAATTCGTCCTTTATTTGTTTGTAAATGAGAGCGTATACATTTTATAAAGAATAAATTATTTCTTAATAGTGTGAAACGATCCTTAGTGTGAGCGACCTTATAAGAGATAATTATTTCAATAGAGTATCATATTATTGTTCTAAATTATATACCTGAAGTAAAGTGAAATTTTTTCAACTTCCGATTACGATATGCTTCAACTACAGACATGAAGCACTACAATTACGCTTGTATATGGACAGCTTCTAAGATGCCAAGCCTTTAGTCTACATATGGTTATTAGTAAAAAATCCTGTTTTAATGGGATCCAAGAGTGGATGGATTCAGTGTGATGATTTTTTACGATTTTCGAAAGGGGCTAACTCAACAACAGTGCTTCGAATCACATCATTCGTTTTTTGGCGACGAAGCACCATCCTTGGCTATAGTGTTTATAATTGGTACAATCAATTTAAACGCGAACGACATTCACTCAAAGACGAGCCTCGTGAAGGTCGTCCAAAAACAGCTGTTATGCTAGAAAACATCGATGCTGTGAGAAAACTGATTGAAGCGAATCGCCATGTGACTTATCGTGAAATCGAGACATGTCTAATCATTAGTAACACCAGCGTACATACGATCTTTCTTGAATATTTAAAGGTGTGGAAGCTATGTGCACGGTGGATTCCACATTTGTTGACAGACGCACAAAAAAAGGTTCGTGTCGATTGGTGCCGCCAAATGCTTGAAAAATTCGTTGGAGGTACTTCCAAAAACGTATACAAGATAGTGACAGATGGCGGGCCATGGATGTATGTGTATGAGCCGGAAAGAAAAGGGCAATCGACTGTTTGGGTCTTCCAATTCGAAGAAAAACCAACAAAAGTTGTGCGAGCTCGGAGCGTCGGGAAGCAAATGGTAGCGTGTTTCTTCACGAAAACCGGTCATGTGACTACTGTGGCTCTTGAAAATCAAAAGACAGTCAATTCAGCTTGGTATACGACTATTTGTTTGACCGAGGATTTCAACAACCAAAAAATCATTTTGTGTGACGATAATGTGAGCTCACACACATCACATCAAACAAGCCAGCCGCCTTACAGCCCCGACTTGGCACCCAATGACTACTTCCTGTTCCCAACAATCAAAGATAAGATGTGTGGGCAACAATTTTTATCTCCTGAAGAAGCGATAGAAGCGTTCAAAAACCATGTTTTGGAGCTATCATCTTCGGACTGGCAAAAGTGTTTCGATAAATGGTTTGAGCGTATATAAAAAAGTGTATAGATCTTAAAGGCGAATATTTTGAAAAGCAATAAAGCAATTTTTGATGAAAATTTTTAATTTTTTATTACTTTTTCTAAAAACGTTTACGGCAGCCCTCGTGCAGCTATTATTTTATGATAATATCTTAAGTATGGCCAAATTCTCACTCGGTTTTAATATGGCGATCTAATGGCGACACAAATTTGCATTGTAGTTAAGATTCGCTCTTTGTCACAACGACATCGCAGAATTTTTTCTATCGAAACAGGCAGGGAAAATTGATTCCACTTTAATTTGTTTTCCCAAAAAATTACTATTAACTTTCCTACCTTGATTTTTTAATAGTTACAAATATTAGTTAATTGTCATACTAACTAGCAATTTAATACGGAAAATTACAATATTTTTCTTACGGAGACTAGAAGAGTGGATCTATGCGTGTGCAATTACATTTTCTCACTTTAAGGTCGATTTGCAGCTCGAGTTAAGCTAAATTCTCCATATAAATTTGAGTGATAATTTAGAGGTAAATAAAAAAAATAGATCATACTAATTGGTATGGAGCCCCATCGTGAAAAACATTAAAAAATTAGTTGCACGGATGATCATGTAAATTTTTTTTACCGTACAGTTTTTTGCGATAATTTATATACCTAGACATTAAATTGCAGATAATTTTTGACGTTTGTTATTTTTAAAGCTTGGGATGATAATTTACGAAGTTAGCGATTTCGTATAATTATTATTATAAATGGAATATTTTAATTATAAATCGGAGCACTGTCTAAAAAGCAAATGTCAATAATAGATCTTGTTTCGCATTCTAAAGATTTCTAACCCGTTTTTTGATTTGGATTCTACTAGTTTTAAAATGTAAGAGCCCCTTGCTTTATCAAAAAAACAAGTGTAGCCAGAACATTTTTAATACTAGTCTAAAAATAGCCTTTTATTTTACATTTGTATTTAAATCCTTGTTTAATAACTTTGTCTAAAGCTAAAGCAGAACCCATCGTTTTAGTTAGAAAGGATGGAGGAGTATAAAATTGTTTAATGGAGTGTGTTTAATGGACTGTGTATATTGTAATATTCAGCTGGATGGGTTTGCTAACTTCAGGGATGTGAAAAGTGAGTAATTGATTTGAAAACAGGAAGTAGGAGTCAAGGCGTACCTAACTTGATTTACAGCGGAGATCGCAAACTGTGTTTATTTATGTACAATGAAACGATAAATTTTAAACAAGGGCTTTACTTTAGTTTACCAGGATTATTTTAAACAGACCACGCTCTAGAGACGCTCTATAGACCACGCTCAGGAACGAGCGGAACCTTATAAACGATAGAAGAAAGGCAATTTTTTATATTTGGAGAATATTAAGTAATAAAATGTTTAAAATATACAATTTTATTAAACACTTAAAATTATCAATAAAAGCGATACTTGCGAAAAAATTACAGAAGACTGTTAAAGAAATATATAAACCGATTTTCTTAAGGAACTATCTAGAAGGCGACTTTCCTTAACAATAACAAATCTCTCTGTATACATAATTATAATTTGATCTCCTAATTGAAGGTCTTTCGATTCAATTAATAACCTCATATATTATTTATTAACTATTCACATAATTTTGAAAACCACAACAATTCCCAATTTCGGTCTGATACGACATTGGAAAAATTAAATGGTTTTAAAAATTTTTTCCTTCACCAAATTACTAGACAAATATTGTGATAAACAAGCTATCATCTTTTAAAAAATTGCAATAAGCGCTCTACTGACAGTTAGCCGAAATTTGTAATTGTATAAAATAATTTTCTAGATTTATATAACCAAATAAGGTACGATTATGATGTTAATAGTAGTTAATTTCTAGTTCAATGTTAATTAGCCCTTTAATAAATAAGAATAAATTCTATTATTAACCCCTTTCATATTTATAAATTAAATATGTACACACGAATTAGCAGTATTCCCCTAAACACAAAACAAAATTTATCAATAATTTACTGTAGAAAAATGTACGGAAATCAAGCGTAACAGTTCCAGAGACGGATCCGGCTTATTTTAACAAACATTCATAATGCTAATCCTTTAAAAATGCATAATCACATTAAGTAATTGAACGAAATACATAATAACACATCATTAGTCAACAAAAGTATACTTAGTTACACGGATAACTTGACTTTAACATTTTTCATAGTAAAAAATGAGCAATAAGTTGAATAAACAACCCAAAAAACAATATAAAGATAACGCGTCGCAAATAATAATTAAGTAGCACCACAGTTTTTACATCATATTCACTGCACATAGTTTATTATAACGATTATTTCACATTTTCGTCCACCACCATAACCAAAAAATAGTTTGTTGCCTGAATGGCTAACAAATTAATACTAAAGACTAAATAAAATTCATTTTTTTCCAAAAATGAAATATGAAACAAAAAAACATATTAACATTCACCCAAATAAATACAACAATAAAATTAAAATAAACAAACTCTCCCAAAGTTCATTCATTCAACCGTCCAAAATCACGTTATATTTAAATCAACATCATGCTCTTAAAGCAATTTAACAACGAACAATTTCATTTTATTAAAATAATCTTATTTTGCCTATATCGATTATTTTGACCTAAGCATACATATTAAAACAGCTACATCTAATTAATAACAACAATAAAAAAACAACCAGGGGAACAAATTACCCAGCTGTTTGAATTTTACGTATATGTAAATTATTCATTAAATTATCCAATGGAAACGTTACTGTGTGTAATTCTTAATTTAAGTTATCTCATCACATTTTATAAAAATAATCGACACATAATTTTAGAGAAACTTAAGGTTAAATTTAAGAAAACATCAGATGCAGCAAATCTTCTAATAGTCTAGCGATCTCGCTATTTTATGAATGCATTTTGCCTAAACTAAATTTAGACACATAAATTTGAATGCATAATAGAATATCATGACGATACACATTATATTTTATCTAAACAACGTCACTATATTCTAGTTTGTTTTACAATAAATATTTAATCAACATTTATGGAATCACGTAATTCCACCTACCGCAATAGAAACTTTTTTCTACATGACTTCGAATTTAATGGGAAAATCATCATCGATCCAAAAAGTGCACTTCTCTATGAACTGCTATAGTCATGTTTTTGAATGAATAAATAGATTTTCAGGTAAGGTATTAAATAAAATATGTTACGTTAATTTTTGTAAGAAGATGCTTTATACGTATATAGGTCCATAATGTTCTGAAAGTAGACAAAGACCATTGATATGCTGAAATGTTAATCATTGAGTGCTTTTGGCTTTAATGTGTACTATTTTGGAAAACCTAAAATATATTTTATTTGCCTCTTTTTAATACAAATTGTTCTTTAGAAATATCTTCTTAAAACAAATGAAAGTACTTCCAGGAAGTCTATCCGGAATTTACCAGGTGTACAAGTATGAAATGCGAATTTCAGACAACAAATGGTGCACTAATGCAGTTTCTGCTATAAAAATTTAATACTGCGTTATTTTGATGTACTATCAACAAGTGTCAGACGCGCACGAGTAATAAATTTAAAAAGTGTGAGTATAGTGTTGTATTGTTGTGTTCAATATGTCGAAATTTATATTTATATAAATATAAATATATTATTTATATTTATATTAACTTTTGTTTTCTTTTGAAAAAAATCTGCTGCTGAATCATATCGATTACTTCGAGAAGCATATGATGAACATGCCCCATCGCAAGATACGTGTGAAGGAACGTACAGTTCCTTGTCTGCGGAAAACCTCAAAAAATACGAAGATGTGGAATTGCAAGCAATGTTGGACGGAGATGATTCGCATACACAAAAACAAGTCGCCGACCAATTGGGCGTTAGTTAAGAAGCTGTTTCCAATCGGCTACGAGAGATGGGAAAGATTCAGAAGACTGGTAGGTGAGTACCACACGAGTTGAATGACAGGCAAATGGAAAAGCGCAAAAACACATGTGTCAGTTTGCTCGCTCGGTACAAAATGAAGTGATTTTTGCATCGTATAGTTACAAGAGATGGAAAGTGGATTTATTTTGAGAATCCCAAGCCTAAAAAATCATGGATGAACCCAGGCATACCATCAACATTGACCGCAAGACCGAATCGCTTTGGCAGAAAGACGATGCGCTATGCTTGGTGGGACCAGAGGGACGTGGCCTATTATGAGCTGTTAAAACCTAACCTGAGGAAACGGTTAATACTAAACGTTACCAACAATAATTGACCGATTTGAACCATTCACTGCTTGAAAAAAAGCAACAATACTAAAATAGGCAACACAGTCATTTTTCTTCATGGCAATGTTCCATCACATACGGCAAAATCGATTCGCGATACGTTGGAATCACTCAGTTGGGAAAGCTTTACCCCATGTGGATTACTCACCAGACTTGGCTCCTTCAGATTATCACTTGTTGATATCGATGGGTCACACACTTGCTTAGTAGCGCTTTGGTTCGTAAGAAGATGTGAAAAAATGGGTCGATGAATGGTTAGCAGCGAAAGGGGAAAATTTTTACTGGCGTGGTATTTACAAAGTGCCCGAAAGATGGGAAAAATGTATAACAAGCGATGGAGCATACTTCGAATAAAGCACTTTTTATCATTCTTCTGAATTTAACATGTTTTTTTCCGTAAAAGAATCCACATTTCATATATACTTGTACACCTGATAAATAAAAAAATACTTAATTTAATATAATGTGGGTAATATTACAAATTTGTAGGTGGTGACTTGAAGGGAGCCGGGGAGCAAGCCGCGATGTTATAGATCTTTTGTAGATTATTACCATTTTAAAATATGTACGTGCCCTAAACAATAACGATTAAACATATCTCTCACAAAAGCGAAATTTTAATTAGTTAGCTATTAAGAACTCAAGTTTATATTGTTGCTTCGTTTGTCAGTTCAAGAATTTTTCCCACGTTTGAAAAATATAAATGAAAAATTTTCACGGGAATGTAATGTAACGCAACACCTAGTATACAACTAATTCATTTTCTTCAAATTTATTTTATATAAGATCCATTCAGACATACGTGCTCATATACTTATTTTCTTACTAATCCAAACCAACCGAAAATCAGCTAAAAGTGTTAATTACGAGAAAAGTATAATAAACTATTATCAAAGATGTAAAGAAAATGGCATTGAAAGCATCTTTGTTTTATAACTTTGCCATAAAATCTATTCATTCCTTATTTATAAAATTTGTAAGCTTTATTGAAGCCTGCCATACGGAGTACTGAATTTTACGATCATGATTATATAATTCTCTCCAAACAAGCTTATAGAAATCGAGTGACGGGTGCCCATAATAACAGTTCCTAATAAACTCGCGAACGACACATCAATAGTTTTAGCTTCGTCACGAGTCGAACAAATTTAAGTAACATGAAAATCAAACAAACAAATCTACAGGCACATCAAAAATGAATGTGAACGATTTTTATTTCAAATGAGAGAAACATTTAACATTTCAAAAGGCACACTAACCAACTATAAAAAAATAAAATTCCGCTAATGAGATGTAATAAACCAATTAAAATTACTGGACGAAAATCATCCTTGTCAAACCGACAAATTTCAAATTTGCGAAAAATGGTAACTAAACCCAATCTACCGACACAGAAACATCTGGTAAAACATTTTAAAACAAAGGTTGGTGTCATACAATATACGCTAAAAAAGAAATTGGAACTAAGACTTACGAGGAAGCCGGAGCGTCACTATATGTCTGCACAAACAATCATCAAAAGACACCAGCTCTCCCTGGGCCTTTACCGACTACTGAATAGCGATAAATGGAAGAAATCTATTCCAAAGAAGTATGCAATATTTGCGTCGCGGCCAAACTAAATCGGAATTAGTTCCCTTCACTAAAACGTCTTATTCGAAATTCTTCATGGTATTCTTAGGAATACCAATTTTGGCACAACATTACTCATTTTCATTTAACCAGGTGCTAAGATAAATGCAGATTTCTACATAATGAACTGTTTAAAACCACTTCTCAAAGATTCGAAACGCTTATACCCAGATGATAACTGGATATTTCATCAAGACTCAGCTCCATAACACACGACAAAGAAAACTTGCATTTCTTCAATAAAATAACATATCATAAGGATGAACTAATAATTCATGGACCCCCTCATCACTCGTCTTGGCACCCTGTGATTATTTCTTGTGGGGCTACTTACCGTCACAATTGACAAAATCTAAATTTGATTTTCTAAAACAAACATTTACTACAACAACATTTTCATTTCTGATGTGCCTGTAATAATCTACACAATATGCAACCTCAATCAATAGGGATTATTATGTGACCTGCATCTCAACTCACCTACAACTGCATGCCAGTGTCCAGGTTGACATAAGAACTTGCGACTTCCAGACAGTATACTGTAATTGTGTGAATAGGTGAATGGGTGTAGTTGTACTAACACAATTTGTGATGTTGAGGGAAATTGCAGGGCAGACGGATTAGTAAGGTACGGTACGATTCTACAACTGGAACCAGGGAGAGAATGTGTAGATAGGCCTTTGTTGCCTGAGAGTATGGCCTGACCTGAACTTGAATCGCTCCAACATATTAATCACACTAAGGAAGCGTGATTTAGATAGAATTAAAAGGGTACTCTTCGGAGATCATGCGAGAAGGCTGGGTCTGGATGCAAATGTCTTCTGTAGAAGCTGCAAGGACGAGGAGGGGGAGACTCTTATTCACTTCCTATGCTTATGCCCTGTGCTAGCTGGCAGAAGGCATGATCACGTGCACATCAAATACACTATGGACAGCCTCTCTGATTTCGAAAGCAATAATATGCAAGATCTTGTACGCCATATTAATAGCACTAAATGGTTTTAAAGGGAGTTTAATGATGTCGGATCCTGTGGTATCACAATGGGCCATAATTGGCCTAAGTGCGCGATAGCAACCACTGAAACCTAACCTAACCTAACACAAATTAAAAAATAAGTATTAAATAAAAGGACGGTAAATTAATTGGTTTACATTTTTATCAAAATATCTATTAGAAGCTCAACGGATTGAGTGTTGGGTAGTTTTATTCTTCCAAATATAATCCTAAATTTTGACACGGAACTAAATTGTATTCTGTCATGCAATATAACACCAGTTGTGGAACCTGTGTTTCTCGACTCTATCTAAGCTCGATTATAATTTCAACCAAATAAACAACGTTGCTTATAACCGGGATCGACTCTCTCTTGTTTTCAATCAAATTAACACTTCTAAAGTGTCTGAATGACACGTCGTGAAATAGTGTGATGAGTATTTTTAATACCAAACTGCAAATCCACTGCTTAACTTAGAGTTTATAAAAAATATTAGGGACTACTTATTTATAGGGAATCGTGAAAATGAAACGAAGTAAAGCATATTTAAGAGACAAAGAGTTAATGTACAACTACATTACAGCGACACAGCGTGCTTAATAGAGAAAATTCGGAAATATAATTTCCCGATCACCCTGCTCTGTTCTCTCTCTCCAGCTTTCATATCCCATGAAGGGATTTTACCGCCTGCACTATGGTCCTACATCCGTCTCGATCCATCGCTCTCGTCCTCCAGTTTCGACACCCTAATATGCGTAGATCTTGTTCGACGTCGTCACGCCAGCGCTGTCGGGTCTTCCTCTACGACGCACTCCTTTTGGTTGTTGGTGAAACACTTTATTGATAATCCGTTGTTGTGGGGACCTAGTAACGTGGCCAAGCCATCTAACTCGATTGGATTTGATGAATTCGATGATATCGCAACCTCCGAGAAGTTGCATTATTTCGTAGTTCATACGAATCCGATATTCGTTGTTCACAACTTTGATTGGACCAAAGATTGAACGAATGACCTTCCTTTCGAAGGTAGATAACAATCTACAATGGTTAAAGGTCATGGTCTAGCTCTCACTTCCGAGTCAGCACAGGTCTTATGAGTGATTTATAAAGTGCGAGCTTGCACGACTGCGATATATGTTTTGAGCGCAATAATTTTGATTGGGCGTAGAAAACTCGTTGTCCGGCATATCATTCAACGATGTTATAACTGACCCGAAGTATTTAAAGTTTTCGACGCTAACAAAATTATGGTCGCCAATTCTGAGATTTTCTATGAAAATGTCCGTGGGTGTTGCTAAAAATTTGGTTTTACTTCCAAATCAAGTAAGCCTGCTCCGGATTGGCGAATAAAAAGTACGCATCAACCGTCGTTATTTATCGTAAATGATTTTATAGAATTATTTTATTTTCCGAGGAATTACAATTGTTTTTTTTTTTTCAAATAAAATCAGCATCTATTCATTTGGAATTGGATTCGATGCTTTTTATTAAGTTATATGTAAGCAGAACTAAAATTTAGAAAATCATTTACGAGTAAAATATTAACGCTGTTTGTCTTTGAACAAACGTATTAAATTGCATAAATATTTATTAAAAAAATAAAATTATAGCATCTCCTCGTGATGAATACAGGAACTAATAATTGGTATTATATTTGTAATTTCATCAGCATAGCAAGATTCGACGAATTCATACTAAATAATTTGACAGTGCAATTATTGTTGTACAGCGGCAAATAAAATACTGTTATTTTGATGTTGTATTTAATTTAAACCTGAACCAATTTAATAACATCACGGCACTTGCAATTACAACTTCAAGAAAACGTTGGTCATGCTGTTAACCGCAAACTTTATAATAAGTCAATAGAAAGCTTATCTAACGTCCAAAACAAATCAAAGTAAATCCAAAACAATTATGACGATAACCACAACAATAGCTTTTAAAATACTGACGATGGTTTTTTTTCATTCAGTCTATAGATTAAACAAGCAAGGGGCACTTTCAGGTCAACATGTTGCGTAAAATGACGGCCATCAAGCGCTCAGTAGCGACATGTTAATCACTTCCTCTATTATTTCGGTTAAATGCAATTATCAGTCAGTGCATGTATCCGTCAATTAGGATGGATTTATGCCTGGCTGATCTACATCGACTTATTTGGCAACAGTAAAGTAATAAACGAGAACAGAAAAATAGCCTCAAGTATTATATAACATACAGCACCACAAAGTTGATTTGCATTTGGATTTTCACTTGATTAAATAAATTGGGTTAGCTCGTAACTAATAAATCGTTTACAATTTATAATAATTCGAACTGAAAATTCGTACATTACTAAAGTGACTTCTGAAATCCCTCAAGGAGCACACATAGAACCCTGGCTAGATGTGTACTCTTTTTATTGATTAAATAATCGAGGTAATATAAAGTCAAACCATCCCTATTTGCTAATGATATGACGTTAAAACGTACAGTACGGTTAATGGAATGCTTGATTCATTTTATTAAAAAAAAATTAACGGGATTATGACTCAAAACTTATGCAAGATGCAAATATTATAAAATGAGCTCCATTGAATAGACTTCTTTAAATGCAACTTTTATTGGTCACATCTCTCACTCTAGCTTTTACATCGAATGGAGATTTCATCGCTTGCACGTCGGTCAAATAGTTCGTTTCATGTCTTCCACTTGATCAAACAGTTCAGGTTTAACACTTGCAATTACCTGAAATATGCGACTAAAGTCAACCTAAAAGTGAGGCTAAAGTTTGATATATTATTATAAACACTAAATAGTACAGTTGGGAGGTGCAAATTTTTCGGCATGTCAATATGCCTCACTCAGCAGCAGTATGCACCTTCCAGTAGATTCCAGTAAATTGATTATCTTAGAATCAACGTGGCCAGAGCAAAATAAAATAATAAAATAGAGCTGTAACAACATTGCATTATAAACACCCTCATACTCGTATCTGATAACGACCAAACTAACTATCATCACTCTGAGAGCTCAATTTTCAACATTTGCTGCGTTTATTCCACAAAATTGGCAATGCTACAAATATTTGTATGTTTGCGTTAAGCATTAATAAGTTTAAGAACTTGACAAACAATAGTATGTAACTATGAAATTATTGTAACAACACCCTTACGTACACTACATACGATGTAATGTTACTAGCGAAATAGTAGAATTTTATTGTCACTTGAAACGACAGCAGTACTACTAGTGGAACAAAGCTGTATTAATTCTGAACAAGATTGAAATCTTCAATTTATGTGTATTTCCAAGTTGTTTATAAACAACTTATTTCTATTTTATTTTCCGTGTTAATGTTATTTTAGTCTATGCTATAATTTTATTAGAAAGATCAGAACCTCTAGTTGGAATTCGATGATAATTTTCATCGTTCAAATTCCAAAGGAAGAAACAAGAAAACAATATTTAAAAAATGTATATGTTTCCTGTGCGATCTACTATAGGCAACGATATCCGTTGCAATTGCGATCGAATTGTATAGTAAGGCCTCAGTCTAAACAAAAAATTTACCGTTTTCTGGCTGACGAATTCTATGGAACCTAAACTCGTATTTAAACTGGTGACTTTAAATTGGCCCATCGAAAGTTATGAACGTCTTATCTTAAAGCCACTAGGTTTTTGTACAAATACATATTCAAAGTCATCACCAACAAGATTTTAATTCGAAAGCATGAAAAATAAACAAAAATCCACCTAATCACAAAAATACGATTTCGGCATATTTGAAAACACTTGTTCTTGTATATTCCTTGCAAGTAACATTTAATTTTGCATTAACTTTTGGTGATAAAAAGTTGAGCATCCCTTTTGCAGAAAGCTCCCTGCACCATGACACTTTCAGGAATTTTAATGTGTAAAATGGCCAACAAGCCATCAACGTGTTCTTGGCTTGAAGCTTGGAGAGCAAAGTTTGCGAATTTCGATCATAAAACGAAATAATTCTAATTCGTCAACTGTATACCATTGTTACATCGGAGAATGAGGACCGCTCTGTAGGCTGGGCAAAACAACATCACTGCTTTTGACCATTGCACTCATTTAACGCCCCTCCCCTCCCCTCATTCTTATTGTGACATTATAATCGGTTTGAAAGGAACAAATACAAATTGGAATGTGCCCTTGCATCAGCATAGTTCGTTATTTTCGTTGCGTCTCCATGTTTTGAAATTTTTAATTATCGATAGATAGTTCACTTGAACGATTGAATACAGCATTCAAAGGAACTATTAACATGCTTTATTGAAGAGAGAATAAATATTGTACTAAAACACATCCGGTCATAACTATTATTTACTAACTTAATATATTCATTCCATTCATTGACATACATGTAGTGGGTAAACAATAATCATAAATTAGTTTGCAATCCCTTGTTAACATAAACATGCTTGCTTCCCAAATCAATTAACTAAACATTTACTAAAATATTTTAGTTTTATGTAGTAAACTAATTGTTTTATATTATTGATATTTATTTAAAATAAAATTTTAATATCGCACTTCTCATTCTCAATTTCCGATAGTGTACTAAAACTAGAGATTGGCATTCAGCAAAATTTTACGTGTGTCATAGTCGTAGCCATCTCTAAATAATATAACACTTGGGTGTCTTTTTAATATAATTGCAAATTATTTTAAGCACTTTAGACAAAAATGTAATAAAAATGTCATTCATAAACTAAAACTCGTAAGAGTATAAAGGTAAACTAATTCGCAGAAAAAAGACAATCTAAAAAAATCATGTTGTGGAATGGAATTTTTAATTGCTAATTGTAATGCGCTTCTCTATATAGAATACAGATATAGATAATTGCATTTTTTCCGACTATAGTTACTACTAATCAATTCAATGTAATGCTATTTTACTTTTCACTTTAATGTTGGATTTTAAATTTTAAACCCACATACCTACCTAAATACGACATGCAATACACACACAGGCATATATAATTTTAATTAGCACGAAAGCCTATATTGTTGTTCATTTAATATTCTGTAATATTCTATATTCAAGTAATGCTGTTCTGACGGAATGTCTGGTGAATAGGAATGAATTGATAAAATTAAATCGATAATACGGAAAAATTACGGGTTCAACGGAATAGGAAATTTAATTTTTTGATGGCATTCCAATATTGAGTACATTAAAATTGTTTCATTATTGAATTACCCAAAGGAATTTAGCTTTAAAGTTTTATGAATAAAAATTTCAAGAACCCCTATACTTAATGACCTTTAGTCGCTCGTTTTTTAAACTGATCTAAATTATGCTCATTCAAGAGGCTTATGTATATAATGTGCTTTTCCAACTTCTTAAAACAAACCAGAACCTAGATTAACAGATTATTTTTCTGATTCTGATATTAATGTTTATTTGGATCGCAAACAATCATTATGTATAGTAATTTCGAGTGCACATTATCACTAAAGATAACATTTTTACACATTTTATCCATTCTTTGCACAGAAAATTAAAATGCTGTAATACGAAAAATGTAAAAAAACGCATATTTAAAATTTATTTTTCACTAAGTTTCTCAGGTTTTCCTAGAATAGATTAAACTTAAGTCTCGATAACTAATACAAATTAAATACATTGCATATTACGTGCTGCACTTAATACATATGGATTTATTTTAGTGTCCACCATGAAACGAAATACAGAGTGCTTTTTATATTCCAAGTCGATTTTATTTGGCCGCCATTTTATTTTGGATGACATTTGTCAGTTTGCATTTGACAGCCGTAGAGAATGGTCGATAACAATTTATTATGAAACATCTAACGCCACAACACCGTGTTGAAATTATTAATACATTTTATTTTAGACAAAAAATTATTAGGAGCGAGCGACAAAACACATTTCGAGCTGGCTTGCTTTGTTAATAAGCAGAATAGCCGCTGTTGGGGCACTGAAAACATAAATTGATACACCAAAGACCTCCATTGGCGGTATTGAGGATGCTAGAGACAATGCTGTAGTAGTTTCTGGTGATCGCTATCGGGATATGTTGGAAAACTTTCTTGTGTTCGAATTGGATCAAATAGACCTACAGAACATGACATGTGGTTCGAACAAGACGATGTTAAAAAGCGGTGATATCAACTGGCCCCACGATCCCCTGATAAGACCCCTCGATATTTCATCCTATGGGGGTACTTCAAGGGAAAGGTGTACACCAATAGACCAACCACAACCTCGATGATTAACGATTTGCTGAAGTAACACCAGAAGTCTGCGAAAATTTGATGAAAAATGTGCTCAAAAGAGCTAGTCTTTGCGCCACGGCCAGAGCCACTTGACCGATAAAACACGACCAATAAAACATAAATTATAAAATTGAATTTCATTTAAAAGTTATTAACAAAAAACATCGACCTGGAACAAAAAAAACACTCTGTATGTGTATATATGAGGAGTAATTTCAGAAATCATTTCTAATATGTACGCGGTCCAATACAACAACAACACAACTAAATTTAAACTACCTAGTGCTTTTTATGATTTCCACACATTTTCAGTAATAGTTTAAAGGCACTTTTTTAACGTTTTGTGATGCGTTGAGTTCGTGTTTGCACAGTGATAACAAAAGTTCCCTAGAGCATTCATCTTGGACCATTACTTACATCCTTCCTATCTAAATGAATTTTGATTAACACTCAGTTACTTCCGTATACCCTTAATGATATGAAAATTGTTCGGAAAATCTCAACCTAATTGTCTCTAACCTGCTACAGTGCGAGCAAATAATAACCTCGGGTAAAATGTAAATAAATGCCAGTAAATCACTTGTTCATTTAAAAAAATACATTCTAGTTTCCGAATTTCTCATATCAACGCTGTAACCAAATCAAGAAAGTATACGTTCTATACTTTCTTGATTTGGCTACAGCGTTGATATCTACAGTCGAACCATCCGCATATTGCAGGTTGTTCCATACCACCCTTAGAGTACTGACATCCGAGATTCGGCACGTAGTTTTGCACTCCGACAGGGTATCTTAGTTATGTTCCCGATCGTAATCTTATACTGACACTTGAGTATGTATTAACAAAACTACAGCGTTTACAAATCACAAATGTTCAGTAACAGAGCCTATGTGATGCTCGCAAATATAAAATACCTAAGAGATTCAACTTCGGACCAAAAACTTAGTTATCTGAAATGTTTGGAATTGACGACAGCAAAAAAAAATTGAAAAAAGAAATCAATCTAGACAAAAATTTCTCTGAGTACCAGTATAAATGAGAAATTAATTCTCGATACTCAGTGTTGATGAAGTTGGAGTAGTTTGAAAACACTAGGTTATGATGGTGCTGTGTTTAGATCAATCACTGTAGAATTCTTATAATTCTTAATTAAGTTGTAAAATTTCAAATGCTCAAGTAAATCAAGTGGGACACTGATATGGAATACGAAGTAGTTGTGATTCACCTATTCTAGGTGAGGAGTGATTCTAAAACTAATTACATTAAGAATTGTATCTTAATAACATTGCAGATGCCAGTTTCGATATTTGGTTCACATAGCCAATATTCTACAGCAAAAAATATGCATAAAGTTTCAAACCAATAGTGCAGCATTTATACTTCCCCTATGAGATGACAAGCCAGGCTATGACTAAATCAAAATTTTATAAGACGAGCAATTGTTATTCATTTCATTAGTAATTCTACAACAAACAAAGAGACGAAAAGATCCAGAACAGCTAATAAGCAGACGTACAATTTGTTTGGTTCTCATTATGTGAATAATGTACCTAATACGTAAATCAAACGTGATATACTTACTACGTGATAATTCTGTGTGATTTTTACGAATATTAATGTGTCAACTAACTATATCGAATTAGGAACGACTCCTCGATTGATTGCAGTCTCCTACGCATTATTATTTTAGTTAAAGACTACTATTTGTCAGAATCTAATATTTTGAATCTCAAGCGCTCGGGTAATTTTTAATTTGTTAGAAATTTAACGGGAATTTCTTCTGGGGAAAACATACATTCTGTACAAGTTTTGTATCTGGATCGGGAGATTTTTCATGTCAGTTTGACTTTTGCTATAAAGACTAGTTTTTACATGTACGCAAAAACTATTAGATTCGTTTGTATTTGATAAAACAAGTATGGGGTGTCAAAATAATTGCCGTCTTTCATGACACCGAATGATCCGGATCAGTTCAAATTTTATAAGGAAAACCTGATCCAAATTTGTTTTAGATCACAAATTTGATTTAAAATCTAAAATCTAGTAAGCGCCTTTGCGTTGTTTCATGAAACATGAACTGAATCGGATCAGATCAAGCATTAAGAAATACAGCTAATATTATACCTTATTCTAGACTGCTAAGGTATAAACAGAACCAGAGATACAGCGACAAGATACATCGACAAAATACATTTGTCTGCTGACGATGTCGCTTTGGTAAACACAACAAGCGCGTTAGCGTTGAAGCGTCGAAACAAGAAAAATAATATCAAATTAACCCTAAAATAGTTTATTTATATTTTTATCGAGTGTATTTAAATTTTTTTAATTAATACTGTGTACAACATTCAGATTTAGTTGAAATTCATTTAAAAACAGTTCTAAAAAATGTTTACCAACATAATAATCTGAAACTTATATTGGTAGTACAGCAGCGCCGACGACAAAATTAGAATAGATTCTAAAAACAGTTCAGCGACTATGTCGTCGTCACCAGCGACATTGGTGCGACATATGGTTTATGTGTATTTTAATTTGACAGACGTTGTATTTTGTCGCTGTATCTCTGGTTCTTTTTATACCTCTAGTGTTGCTGATTTTCGACTACATAGTTAAGCTCAATCTTTGTACAATATTGTTTTGTATATTATATAAACTGACTCATATTAATATTATGAAAACGTATAAATTTTCCAACTTCATATGGATAAGTCACTGGTAATGTATAAAATTTCGGCATTTGCCGGATGACAGGATGCTATAGAGATTATCTGATTACGATCGGTGATGTAAATTAAAAAAAACTATAACTCCTCTTTAATATTTCCACCGTGATTAGCGCTTATCGTACTTTTACAATCGTCAATAGGAGGGTTGTATTATAAGTACTCGTGGTTAACAACTTATAAGGCCACTAACTGAAAATCGTATGCCATCGTTTAACACCATCTTACGAACGACATCTGTCAACATTTCTGGCAGCCTTATCCTTCGTATACGTTTGTTTGCAACATACGGTTGCAGAGCAAAGAAATTACTGACATTGTAATGCACGCCAAAAATGAAAGAAGAACAATCAAAACAATCAACTTCACCCAGCGAATCTGCTTCAAAGAACGATCATTCCATCGCCCGGAAAGATCACGGCTGAAGATTTTGGGATTCGCAAGGTATCATCTTCACCTACACGGAACATATGCTGATTTATTCACGTTCAAGACGTCCGCATTTGACGAAAACGAATGCTTTTTCTGTATGACACCCACTCATTCGCATTTTGCTCTGCTTATTCTACAGATTTAGTGATTCCTTTTATCTGCAACATCAAAAATGGCTCGGTATAAAGCAGTTCAAACAAGGAGGAAATTGACGAAACAGAAGTGTATTGTTCAAAGTTCGACAAATCATAATTTTTGTGTGGCTTAAAAAAGATGGAATATCACTGGACATAATATATTGAGATGATAGCGAGACTATGTCGAGAAAAAAAAGAAAAAAGTGTCTCCTTTCTTAATTCGAGAACTTACCAAACAGCCCTCATATTATTATAAAAATTATGTTCTTTTTCTTGATATAACAAAAAAAAATCATGTTTAGTTGTTGAACTTTGTGTAAGTTGCTGAATAGGTTTAATATTAATTATTGTAAAAGGTTGCAGCCAACTCAGGAGTAGGAGAGCATGAAGTACGAGCGAAAAATTTAAACGGCTTAAACACAAGGAACATCAGTATATTCAGCAACAACTGTAAAAAAAACTTGTCATTACCTTAAGCAAAATGTGTGGAACTGCATGAGTGTGCTATAGAAAATATCAAAATAGCATTTCAACTTAAACTCTTTTAAGTCACTGCTAGGAAATTTATAATTTTAAGCACTACTTTAGCAGGAAAACCATGCATTGTTTCGACGTCTTCATATTATAGAATTATTTTGACAATAAACGTGCAAATAACTTTTTCGACAAACTCTTTATAAACTATTAAAAGTACATAGGCTTCTTATGCCTGATTTCCGAGTTGAAAGTGTTATTTTATGCCACCAGTATTAAAAGTAAGCCTATCACTAAAAATCCCAAATTCCTAAGCACTATAGATTTCGTATTTTTGTCACTTTCATATTGACGTCTACCGCTTTGCGTCATGTCCAAACTTCCATTCTATGCCCCTCTAAATTTTCATGAAGTCATTGCGATAAATTAATATATTAATAGGATTTTGTATTGCAGTCACGGATAATTGTTTAATGCTTGGCTATTTAGGAGCCGAAAACTACATTAAATTTTATTGTGAAATGGCTAAATATTGAAATAATTATTGTTTAACTGCCCCACTGTGCTAGTACATAATTCTCGTATTATTAATTAAATGTAAGATAATGAATATTAGTATTTCAGGAAATTCATATCTAGCTTTACATGAAACTAATATAAAATTTTATTACTAAGCTAGGGTGTTAGTCTTGGAATATTGGGTGAATTAAGCGAGGACATTAAAAATTATTCGATTATCGATGAGTCCGGTCTCATGAGATTTGTGTGTGAACGCGAATGGTATTTTGAGACCAGAAACCGGTTTAACACGAGGATTCAGTGTGGATTCATCCAATGTAATTCTGTATACATGATTTGACAATAAATAGTTGGTTGGGATATCCGTTCCATTCAAAATAGTCGAATTGTAGATCTTCATCAAAAAGACACGTTTAAATAACAATACAAGTTGACCTTAGTTTATTAGAATCCTAGCCCAGCTCTACAAAATAAATTGGAGAATTATCGGTTGGGAAACGGCCTGGCTCCTTTCGTTATGGCCGAATCCCAAAATTTCGTCCAAATTCAGCTACGCACACCGAATTTGACCATTATTTGGTAAGAGATGGCCTAGTTCCAATTGGCCTTTGCCATTCCTCAACCAATCACCGTCAAATCCAGTTTGACTGTGATTGGTTGAAGAAGGGTAAAGTTCCATTGAGCATGGCATAAATATGTCCTATGCAGTATAATTATACTTGGTAAATCAAATATTCTTTGGTGACCAAATTAGTAAGGCATTTTTTTGCGAAATAAGCTAAATTTATATGGTAGTTAATCTGACATTGAATAACATTAATAGTTTTCCAGAAATCATAATCATTGCCTTTGGGATGCCTTACTTATATTTTGCAACTTTTTGAAGGATTTTTTTTTATTTTTTGCTATTTCGTGGGTTGCCCAATTCAAGGGTTAAATACTAATGCATTTTAGAGTAATTTTTAATATAATTGAAATAACTATATGATTTCAGGATATTCTATTGTATGATGTGGAGTTGTCGAGGATTAAATTAATAAATGTTTATATTATTTCGGAAGCCGGAAAATATTGATTTAAATCACAGATGCTTGTGAAATAATAATATTTCTTTGAAATATTAACTGCTGATTGTGTAGACTAGAATTGTCAGTTGCCATTGTGTTACTAACTATCAACTTTACATAGGTGTCTGTAACCGGGCCGATTCAATTAATGAATTTTGTTTAGGTAGCCGAAATGTATTAATGCAGAATTATATTTCAGGCAATTTCCAGATGAACGTGAAATAATAATATTTTTTCCCAGGTTGCTGATTTAGAGAAGCAATTGTTGAAGACCAATACCATCGTTATCCATTAAACCTATTAAGCATTTATCCTTCCTCTAGTAGATTAGAATTGTGTTATGCCGTACGATCGCTAGGTGTCTGAAACCTGATCGTTCCGTCCCAAAAAAATATATACCTTTCCTATCCTTCCTATTGTCATGTGTAAACAGGCTGTAGGAATAGGCTCGACGTTATCCGGGACACTTGTCCAGTACTTCGTTCTACAGTCCAATCAATCAATTAAAGCTAGGGTGTCAGTCTTGAAAGGAGATAGATTATTAATCGCTGATTAAGTAGATTAGAATTGTGTTGTCGTTGTATTACTAACTATCAGCTTTACCTAAGAGTCTGTATAACCGGGTCGTTTCTGTCCCACCTAATTAACCTATCCAAACCTTCGATTTTGTTGTGTAAAAAGAGTGTAAGATGGAACCGGCGTCATCCGGGAGATCCAGTGTAAAAACTTGATCGTACATTCAGAATCAATCAATCAATTAACTTGATCAACAATCATAAATAGCTATTGAATTAATTAAAACTGTTTTACACGATTACGGGAAAAAATTCTCTATATTCACACACGCAAATGTAAAGTGAATGTACATGATATAGTTTTTCCTCCTTCTTAAGTTTTTGTTGAAATTTTGTGAATTAGTCAAAAATGAGAAAAGCCTGGTTAGATATCGCTGACGCTTCGTTTAGAGGAACCGTCGTTGCTTTCATTGGAGGTAGACCTTAAGCGAACTCATCAACGAATTATGAATACTGAACTTCTGAAGCAAACCAATTTGTTTAATGTAATTCGAAGGTTGATTATTTAAACTTAGCTTGCATTTCGCTTTATTATATTCATACTTTACTGATGCGTGAATAGACTCTCGTACATCAATTTCAATAAAACAATAAATACAAAACCATTAATCAATATATAGATTATAGATATTTCAATCAAGCCGCCATAATTCTTTAATTATCCGATAATAATAAAAACATAATAGTCCTTGTTCTCTTGACCTAATTATTCATTTGAGTGGCGCGCGATTACCCAATTTGATAACAAACATCACATCATAAATATATCCTTATAGGGTATTACGCGTATACATAATCGCCAGTAAATTTTCAAAAGCTTGCAGTTTCATGGAATCTCATTATCAACGTATGTATACATTTTTGACTATGTGTAAAATAGTGACCAAACCGAACCACTTACGATCCAAAGACAAAACAAAAATGATTTTACTGTTTATTTTATGTGCGATGACTCGTATTTCAATCCATTATATTAGCTCTCAAGTAATTTATTTAACGAAGTGGTAAAGAAATATTTGTCAGTATTAAACCACTGTAAAAGCTTGTACACAGAAAAATGTGTATATGAGGTTGCTTGTTAAATTTGTATAATTGTGTGCGACAAATTTAGTTGTCAAGGTAGTCTTAAAGTATAAATACGAGTACATACGTATATACAACAAAAATTTAACACACAACAAAAACTCAGCTGCTGAGTCATAAATACATTTAGTGAACTGAAATTGATCATATGGATTGGAACTCCATATAAAAATATAAGATAACCTTCACAAGGTTGATAAAATAGATGCGATTCATAGATTTCATTTTCAAGTGCGAAACTTGAAACATTTTTTATCTAGTCTTGGTTGAAATCTTTTGTTTGTACAGTACATATTAGATAAAAAAAAATCGTTTTTTAATTAAGGAAAGAAACCGTAAATGAAAGAATGTCGTGTAAAAAGCACGATTTTTCTATTGTATATGAAATTTCATCGTAAATATTATTTTTCTTTTCTTTAAAATTTAATTCAATAATAATTATTAGAAAAGCGATACTACATACACAATGTACAGAGTACAGTGTATACATTACCTCAATCGGAAACATTTACAATTACAAATGGTTATTTTGCAAGTAACTTGTTATTATTTCATTTTAGGAAATTATGAAATACATATAAAGTGTTATGTACTTTCGCTGCTGCTACACATAAAGAAATTGTAATTATATTTGTGTAATTATGGCCTTGACCTGTTCCATAATTTTTTAATTGTATGTCGTCTAGTTTCATAATTGAAATTATCATTATATGTTTATGCTGCTTTATTATGTAATGTATTTCAGTTAAAATTATTTTGTTGTGATTTTTGCTTAACAAGACGTCTTAATTTTATTTATTGTGTGTGTGGTGTGATAAATTTGTTTCTTGGAAATTAGGTTATAAATTTGAGTTAATATTTATTTTTATATGATGGAATGATCTGCAAATACATATAAGCAAAACAGTTTCAAATTTGTTGATTTATTGATATGTGGAATAACTACCTGCAACTGCAATAACATATGTTTAGCTTTTGAACATTTAGACACTGTTTAAATTTCTTAGGGCAATTATAGATAAAGAAGTGAATATTGTTTGAAGAAAGTGTTATTCAAAAACGAACGCCGAACATTTTAAACAATCGGTAGACTAAAGGTCAAATAAATTAATCAATAAAATAATAATCATAAGTTGTACAATTTTATTCGAACAATTTATTAGTGAGTTGGGGGCGGTGCAGGATTAAAAGAATAACAATATTGAACCCAAATATTACATTGTTAAAAGATTAGCCTTGACAATCTAACATTTTTATTTGCGATAACCCAAAAAACTCTTCGAAACCTATTTACAATGATTTTATAATTGTAAGATTGACTTCGGATGCCGAAGAACGAAAAACTAACAAAAGTAGCAATATCGACACTATACGATTGGTGTATTTTTTGATTTGAATTTTGGATTCAATAAAAATCCAATTTAAAATACAACACTTTGCGAAAATAAATTTTATGTCTAGAAATTTAAGCATTAGTGACCTAGTGCTAATTTAAAAATACCCGGCGGCCGGGATTAGTTATTATTTGTTTGAACTCAAAAGTTAGGCCTAACTTCTGTATTCATAAACAAGAATAGCGGCTATCCATTTTGATGTATTGAGTAATTTCGTTTTTCTTTGACTTAAGTCGGCTTTTGAAACAAATTTATTTCGTTTCTAAAGACATCCTTCCCTGATTAGAAGAAGTACTCGTATCTAGATATAACCCTTTTTTAAATTAGAAGTTTTATAGTAGAAAACGGACTTCATATTTTTTTTTTATTAAAATGGCTGGAATCCAAACAAGGTTCCGACCTCAATGTCACGAAGGGCTCATGGTTACAACGCAGGGATTCTAATAAACTACTGATGTGCACACAGCATCCTTGGCAAAATGAATAAGTTTAGATCGGGGTATGCGAGACGCAGTTGGTTGGTATCCGCATGACTGTAACTTTCTTATAACTACAAAGAAGATTTGTGAGACGTTTACACTGCCCGTTGAGCTTAGAATCAATCAAGGGATGAACCAACGCATTAAGTAGGCGGTGCCTTGCAGTCAAGTGTATAATCACAGCATAAGTACTCGAACTGCCTGACGCCCTTAATACAAGATTTAGGCATCAGATATCGAAGCAAGCACAAAGGACCAAGTGTGAATCTTCTGAGTAAAAAACTATTTGAGTTTCTCTTCGAGAAATTTATAGATATCTCATTAACACCCATAGAGAGAGAACCATTAATAATAACCTTATTAATTTCTGGTATTTCTAGAGAATTTTCCGAAGCCCTGTGATTGCTTCAACTACATCACGTGCCCCATTGCGTTTCAGTCGAAACGCAGTAAAACAAGATGGGCGTTTATTTTATGTATGGATATAAGGGAGAAAAGAATGGTGGCCATGGAGACGACAAAGGAAAGTAAACGATAAAGCACCAATTATAACCCGCTTCTCTTAGGGACAAACATAATCTATTTGTGAAATAAACATAATCCATAGATGTCTTGAAAATTCGGGCACTTTGACTGGAAGCTATCCATTTAATTTTGTCCAAGAGACCAATTAGAAAGAATTTATTGCTCTGGGGCTTCACTTTTGGGGGGTAACAATACAATCGTCAAAAATAAATAATACACTATAATAGTTTGTAAGAGAATATTATAATTTTTAGAAAACTAGCAGTTTCTAGAGTTAGAGGGGGAATATATACTTGCTCGCGACCATACTCGCTAATACTGGGTGATAAATAATTAGTTTTGTCGGTTGAACTGAGAGGGGGACCATGAATCAATAACGTTTGAATGTAGCTTAATTTCTGAGAAAATCTTCTGTAACGGCGAGGCAGGCGGATAACCAAATCGCACTATAAGGACGGGTTTCACGTTTTACACGGAAACTTAAAATGGATTTCTCCTAACATTGCAGTATTTCGAAAATCTGAGCGCTTATATAATGAAATTTTATTCGACCTCAAAAATGAGCTTGACATTTTTCCACGACTATTTTGTTCGAAGGTGACGAATATATGTGTTTCTTCGATAATTATTAAAATGTGTGATGTATTTATTGAAATGTTGTGTTTTCTATAGCTATATATTTATCAGCAATCGATTTTTTTCTATTTTTTGTGCGCACAACCGCTTTCTCAGCACTTCGATTAAGCAATCGAGTTTCTAAATATTTACGTTAAAATTATAAGGAAACCGTAGATTTGTATCATCAGCAAACATTTTGTAACCATGAACCATAATAAATACTTTTTACTAGGAGATTTCATCTGGCCAACGGAGTTTAGTTTTGATATTTCCACAAAATTTTTTTGACTTAGATAAGGCTTAACGTGTATTTCAAACAAGAAAAAACGGGTTATGCAATCTCTATCTAACATAGAAACATTTCAACAAACGCTTATACAACATATATACATAGATATAGATGATCCGAAGCATTTATAAAAATTGAAAAACGTGTTTTGCTACAGAAAATTAATAAGAGCAATTTGAACAAAATTCAATAATAAACATTATTAATTGGGAGTGGATAGAATCGATTAAATGCCACCGGGGAATGTTTCGGAAATCAGTTGCTCACAATAACACAGCTTCCATACAAAAACATCATGAAACACTACCTATGTTACTCAAGGGCTTGATATCCAGGAATAATTTCGTTTGATTTGGATAAACGGACATGAAAATTTAGATAAATGACTGAAAATTAAAAACTTAACCAGTTTGAGTGAAGTCTATGGTCGACGTTGTCAATGACAACCCCAAACCTCCGACTATCGCCTTCATCAAAACATTTAGAAGCACTGCTCTTTGTCGCAGTCGAAAGCAGGGTAAGTAGAACGATTGCCATGTTATTCGAGGGTCCCAGGATTTATTTTTTTTAATAAAGAAAGATATTAACTGTTAAATGGATTTAATGTCTTTTGAAGGCCAATTAATACCCCCTTTTCATTCACGCACTCCACGCACTCACCGCCCATTCACACAATTACAGTATACCACCTGCACATTGCAAGCTCCATGTCAACCTGTACATTGACATGGACGGTGGGTCGGCGCTGAATTCTGCACTCCGACAGAGGGTCTTAGTTGTGTTTATTGACATCACCGATCGTAATCGATGACGAAAATTCGCTTTGCATCCAGCCTCTGGTGGGATTCAACCTAGAGCCTCCCGGCCGAAGCCTTAACCACTGCATCACTTGTCCGGCCTACATTTATCGATTCCTGGTGGCGACCAAACAAAAAGTTCGCAATTCGATCAAGTATCAATTAGGTATTTCAGGAGTTATATTCTCACGAATAATGTTTCTGGCGTTCAAAAGTCGTGTTATATGAGAGAATACTGCTTGTCAGTAATATTTAAGGAAAAATGTAAATAAATGATTGCAAATAGATCCAATTTTTGCACAAGGGTCGTTGCTGATGAAATTTATCGTTATAAGCTGGCTGAGTCTTGCACATTCAAAAAAACTGACTTTTAAAAAATTGCAGTTTGAAGACAATCTTTAAAATACCAGATACATCTGCAGACACTGAATTACTTCATAATTTTGTTGCAGTAATAAAATTTCAATAATTGTCATGACTTTTGTCACGGCAACATGATGAGCAGACGCCCATTTATTTATAACCGATTTCAGTTTAATTTTTCAGGTTCCACTAATACAATGAATTTATAGCACTTGTATTTTAACAACCGTCAACGAACAAAAACGGCTCCATATAATATAAAAAAAATATTTTGTGAACTTAAACAGATCCCGGTTTCTAATAAACGTTTGATTAATTTCTGAACGCAATTTAGGTTGCCTAAAACTGAAACGCGTGAGCACTAACAAAAGGGACTTCACGGTCTAGTTTCTGAAGAACGTCTATCGCAATAAAATTGAGAGGAATGTAATGTATTCATCGTTCGTCATACGAACGACCCTTTTTCTTAATTGCTATGACCTTCAAAATGAGAATTAGGAGCCCCACTCAGACAAAAGAGTTAAATTCCATAATATGTCGAATGTAAGCCTAATAAAGTTGTAATGCCTCCGATGAAGTACAGTAAAACATTTATCGCTTAATGAATTGCAAACAATGATTTGCCCATTTAAAGAATGCAGCAAATATATGGTGGTCCCAACAGACCGCTGAAAATTTGCAAACCCAACATCTTAAGTGAAGGAGACCTGTCAATGAGGTTTAACATTTATTTCACGTGCAACATAGTTTTGAACTATTTTTGAGGAAAAACACAAGAATTTGCTTGGGTTAAATTTGATGTTAAATCTAAAATTGATTGCAATTGATTATTGCAGAGGATAAAGGCGTTTATAACTTCCCGTAAACTATTAAGAGAGGTATTGCTTTCTTTTAGGTTAATTAATTCAATGGTAGTCGACAGCGGCTGTATTATCAATAAAGGGTCGCCTGTAATCGAGGCCAGGAAGCCATTCATGTAAATCAAGAACAGCATAGAGAACAATCTTGTGCCACACCCTGCATTTAGCTCATAGTTTAAGAAAATTCAAACGAATGAAGTTTACTTAATAAACGGCTAGACCAAAATCTATTAAATCCGTTTGGAATATTCAAAGACAACGCTAAATTTTCCTCGTAATGTAGATCGAAAACCAGGTAGGTTAGAAAATCAGAAAAAGACAAGCGCCTCGAGATATATTGAACTTAACGATAGATTCCCTTTCTTTAGAACAGGCAGCAAGCCAATCGGTCGTTAGTTTGCAGGAGATGATTTTATCACCTTTGAATATTTATCCAGTACCAAATAGTTTAATATTCAGCGTTTTCAAAATTGGTGGATACAAACCGGGTCTTCCTTGACAAGAAGAAATGATTTGCTAAGCGGTTTCGCGAGGGAATTGCAGCAACTAATGAATATAATTACTGGAATATCGTCAGATACAATTGCTTTTATTAGGTTGAGCTATCCTAATATTCTAGTTATGCCCATTCCATTGTTTACAAGCGTACAAAAGATTGATTGCGTACAAGTGATTGCTCTATATTTGGCTGGAAAACCACAGCCGCAGATTGTTAACCAGTTAAAACATCTGCATCTGCATGTGAATAAAATGTTTGTGTATCGCACTATAAATCGCTATAACGATACCGGCAGCATTACAAAACGCCATGGTGGTGGACCGAAACGCACTGCACTTCGCCGGATATCATTCGGAAGGTGAAGGCCAAATTGGCTCGGAATCCACGTCTTAGCGGCAGAAAAATTGCTCGTGAGGCGAACATTTCGCTCGAACGGATGCAGCACATATTGAAGGATCATCCTGAGCTAAAGGCCTTTAATTTTCATAAAACGCATGGTCTAACCGATGCTCAAAAAAAAGTTAGAGTGGAAAGAGCAAAGGAGTTGTTACGCTTGCACGAAAGTGGCACTTTGTCGAATTTGGTTTTCTCCGATGAGTCACCGTTCGTTATTGAGCAATATGTGAACAAGCAAAACGACCGGATTTACTTGCGCGGCCGTTCTACTGAAAATTTGGACCAACGGATTGCCACTCGAAACCAAGCGCCGCCGATGGTGATGGTTTGTGCCGCCGTAACGGCCGAAAGCCGTTGACCGCTCGTTTTTTTTAACTGTGGCATCAAGATAAATGCTCAAATTTATCGGGCTCAAGTGTTGGAGGGAGCGTTGAAGCCTTGGGCACAAAAACATATCGGCCGCAGAGCCTAAACATTTCATCAGGACTCGGCGCCGAGTCATAAAGCGCGCGTCAATCAAGATTGGCTGAGAAACACTGTTCCGCGATTCATTTCTACTGCCCAATGGCCACCAAATTCACCGGATGCAAATCCGCTAGATTTATCGGTTTGGGGTATTTTGAAGAGCAAGGTTGGGACAAAAAAATACCAAAGTGTCGATCATCTCAAGCAAGCGCTTCGCTGCGTTTGAAGGCCATAATCACGCCAAACTGAAAACTGCTAATCAATTCGAAAATTTAAATATTTGTGAACATTTTTTACTTTGATTCAATAAAATTGATCAAAAACTAAAAATTCTGTGGCGTTTTGTTTTGGTAACACTTCGTGTCAGCCACACTATATATTAACAAAATCGAACAATTCTCGAATAAAGAATTTCTCCATTAAAATATGTTTAAATCCAATCTTGTTGTATTTAGAAATTTGTACATTAAACAACCTTGTAAGATCTAAGGCTAAGAAGAGTGACATATCTCAAAAAATGCAAAGTTTGAGTTATCTGTAAAAAAAATACTTAAAAATTAAAAAAGTGCTCTACTTATATCTGAAATACCGTTGTTTCCAAATTATACATAAACGCCACTAATTTTCAAGAACAACGTCACAACTCAAGAAGAGCCTGTTTTAAACATCTAAATTATAAACAGGCAGAGAAAACTTTAAATTGTTTGCTAAGTTTTAAAAACTCAAAAACTATTCACCAAATAAATATGTCATTAGAAATTGATTTTAGTAAATAGTGGATTAAAAATTGAATATATCCCTTAAAAAAAACTTCAAATCGATTTTCTGCGAAACTAACTTTTTTTAGTTGTGTCACTCTTCTAGCAAACCGACGATATATATAACGAATTGAAAAAATGAGTTAAATTGGAAATAAGCACATAATACAAAAAATATGAGGACTTAATGTTCCGAATAGCTCATCTTATGACACAAAAAATAATATTAGAGCATAAAATTTTCAAAGTTTAGCAGAATAAATCCATACAAGTTTATGATTAAATTTTTGATGAACTTTACGAAACTAATACATTTTATAAGATGATATCAGGATACATTTTTACAATACCTGTTAGATTACTAGTACTTTTTTGATTTATGTTATCTTCTTGAGAATATAAGAAACTTATTCGAAAGATACATAAAAATTGCATTTCGCTATACAATTCGATGTTTCTTACTTTATTGATTTTATTGTATAAAATGAGCTAATTCGTATTTTAAACTTTTGCGGGAAGTTGACTGCAGAGAATTACATAACTTAGAAATCAAACATCGAATTAAACTGTATACAGATACTTAGATCAATATATAGCAAATAACGTGCACACAAGAACAATTAATTATTCTTATTTCAATATGAATAAACCACAATTAATAGGTGGGTTGAATGGAAGAAATTAATTCAATATCGCATGTAATTGTTTCATACAACCTTTTGCCGATTTTAATTTTTGCAAAATGAATAAATCTTGAAGAATACTCGTATTATGTTGCTCATATCTGTGTGTAACCTTACTCAAAAACATAATAAACTTAATAATTTGCACTTAACTGAAGCAACTGAATGAAAAAGAGAGGAATAGTCGAATTTTTTATTTTGGTCGAAAACTATAAGCATTTCCCTAAAAGGTAATGAGACGCCCATGTAAGAAATGCTTATAAAATTTTAGTCTGTGTTTGTGTGAAGGAATGATTCAATGCTAAAATTGTTGTTTTAACTCTTACATCATTCATGTATATAGGAGCCGAGGTTGCAAATTCACAAAAACTACAAATTAATTTTGTTTTAGATTAAAGTGAAATAAATACACAGATAGAAGTTTCAATCATAAACTATTAACATTTAGTACATGTTTGTTACGTTTTCTTAGCTAATTATTATTTCTATTTATAAACATAACATATTCTAATATATTTTTAAAATACATATCTTTTTTTGTTTTGTTTCTTATATAGATTAAAGAAAGTAAAGTGAAATGTTGATTCCCTTTTTACTGTGGTATTATTTTAAGATTTGTGTACATACATGATATACAAAGAGAGTAGGCCTCACAAGATCGCAATATGGAATATGTATTGTTCAATTTTATACTTACGTTGATGACTAAACACACCTAGTAATGTTAGGCGTCAGTAGATATAATATTTGTATCATTTTGAATAGGTAAAAATCTAAACTTGGTTACATCTAATATTTTGATATAATTAGACAGGTTGGGGTAACTATTTAAACAAAATTTAACTGCAGTGCTCAATGAATCGCGCCGACATTGAATGCATGAACCAAAACGAGCAACGGCTGGTTATATGACCGGAATCGAAATGACCAAAAAAATATATAATTTTATTCACTTTCGATTTTTATAAATGCAGTATGTTTACCCACATAGAAAATGACATTTTGGGATGAACTGTAGTAGGAATAACAATAAACCAAGAAATTTTGTTACAAAACAGATGCTTCAAAATGATTAGTTTTTTTAAGAGTAATATATTTTCTTTTTACTACTTATGATCATTATTTGATTTATATTCACTGTCATTAAAAAATCTAAGTGTATTGACTTTCTTTCATCAATTTCTTAATTTTAGTATTTGTGTGGCGTACAAACAATCGAAGTGAATGACCAAAGATGTAACAATAATATTTTGTGGTGTGTTAATTGTGGTAACAAAATAATTGTGCCAAAAATAATATTTGAATTGTAATGTAGTTAATAGAGTTGCGGAAGTAGTAAAAGTATTATGTTATGATGTAAACATACTCTTTTATTTTTCAGAATGTCGAGAATTTTAGTCTAACTCATATTACTAGAGTTGTAATAATTCGTTAAGAAACAACTCACGTACTTCCGCACTATTTATGTACACTGAAGTGTGGTAAAAGTTATGATATGTAAGGGATTTCAAATAGGTGTGGTCTATTGGAAGTTTTATGTTATTGTTCCTGATCTTTTCAATTTCAGGGTTAAGTGCAATATACAAAATTTAAATAAATTATGGATTTGATTACAAACAATTAATTATTTTATTTAATGATTGGATTATAATACGAATATAGAACACTTAATTCAAATCTATACATACATATGAGATTTATCCTTCCGATCTAGGAATAAGAAAAATTTTCGGAAAAGGCAGCCTTGTAATGCTTCACAAAAAAATATATTCTCTTGAAATGAATTCTCTTCTCTTGAATTTCCGTGAACATCGTTTTGGTTCAATTTTTATTTGTTTAAATTTTATTTTTGTATTTTAAACAAAACCGAATGTTCGGTTTTAATCCGAAATTATACTTGTAACTCACAGAATAGATTTCTTTAGAAATAAATAAATTATCAGAATGATTATCCCTTTTACTACTGATTAATATTACATCATAAGGATTGTCTTGGAAAAGTATTGAAAATGCAACACCAGCTCAATCAAAGTTTCCCTTGTGTAGACCAAACGAACATGTGATTCTGCAAACGAAATATATGTCTCCTGATCGGTCGCTTCAGTACTTATATGTTAAGAAACTACATAATTTATTGAAATTTCAAACTCCATATTTAGTAAATTAGACTAAATAATTGAATGTTTATTCGACGAAAAAGGAATGATATCAATAACAGTTTGATTCGACTGAACGTTTAAGTTCAAAATGTTGTACACCTCGGGAAATTGAAAGGTTTAAATCGTCGAGCTATGGAATGCTACTTTCGACAGAAAGCACTCGTTCTTTATCGTGTTAACTAGACCATAAGAATTATTTATAGCAATTTGAACCGAATTAAATGTGTTAATTCGTAGCGCTTAATAGTGTTCCACCATCAACCGGTCGGAGTATTTGTTTGACGTATTGTCAGACCCAGCGTGAATTGGTGTAATGACAATAAATCTTCGCGATATTAGAATTGTGAGAGGTTGCAAATAATGAAAATTGAAATCCGTTTTACAAAGCGAGAAAATTTCAGATAAAAATATTAATAGTCAAATCATTCCAAAAGTAGTTGTTTTCCAAAGGTAATTTTATAACTGATATTCAATCAATTTACTGGAATATTTATTTAGAAACATTGGTTAAATTTAATACAATTTTTTCAGAGTTCTGCAACTTCTCGAAGACAACGTTGTCATTGGATTCATTAAATCCAACTGAAATAGATGGCTGGGTCACGTTGCAAGGTCCTCACAACAACAAATGATTAAGAAAATGTTTCAGCAACAACTAGCCGGTGTGCTTCGTATAGGAAGACGCTGGGACCACCTTGTTTTTCGACCTTTTTATTTTATGTATCTCATGTCATTGCCAGACCAATGCTTTGGTTGTTTACTATTTATTACCAAACAAAAACCTTTTTTTATAGATATATTAACCAAGAAATTAAGTAAATTATCACGGTTATAATCAGGCTTCTAAAAAACACGTTATGCAGCTAGGCCAATAGCAAAATTGAACTGAATTTCTTACGGTTATTGTAAGAGACCCCCGCTCTCTCTCGGCACAATGATCGCATCTCATGTACTTGCAAATCAATGTTCAATTTTGTCGAACCAGTGTAGACTCGGTTTTCCTCTAATACGTACAAAGGTTGGATAACTATTGTTGTCGCTCTTTTGAGTCTCTTTGAGCGCGGTCTAGCCTTTTTATTCGAGGGACCTCTTAATCTTTCGGTTACAGTTGTTTTATCTCGTAATTTAAGCGTATTCTATATTGACTCTCAGCAACAAAATTGGTCACATAACCTTCGTCTCAAATAAGGAAAGCACTCTACCATCAGAGTGAGGCTTTTGCACAAAAGTTAAGATGACAGATTAGTGGTTTATAACTTACAACTTTGCACGAGTGCGAAAGATATTTCGATTTTATAACCTAAACCCGGTGAAAAAGATCATATCCGACTGCAACCGGCTGTATCAGTCTGGATATCGTTCCAGATATTATGATTGACAACATTCAGCTACGATAATATCGGATTCAGCTACGATAATATTGGATAATATTGGATAAATAAGGATTGAAGTTATCAGAATTCGTTTTACTTTACTGCTTACTTTATTTACTTACCAAACGTTAATTATCAAATTATAGCTCAGGAACAATCGTCCAAGAGGCACGAGAATTTAGCTAGACATATTGAATGCGAGATGAGATGCAAGAGATCCTCTTAAATACGGGTGTTATTCAGTGGTATTCCAAGACATACATATGAGCGCTGATTAGAATTGCTCTCCATTAATAAGACGAAGTTGGAAGCGAACGCTATACTGATCACTATTCTTTCGGCGAGAGGAATGAGTCTGATGAAATGGCGAAAATGTCTACAAATATAACAATCCTCTTTTTAGTGAAGCAGAAATGTTGTTCAACCTTTCAATATTCTGCAAGTTCCTCCATATTCAAAGGCGCAATGATTAAAAGATTAAATACGCCCTGCAGCAGCAGCGAGCAGCAAATTTATATATTGGCTTATTCGCTGGCGTAATGATTCAAAATCATAATTTATGTATAAATATAGGCTTCAAAAATATGAATGAAGTTACACCGCGGCAACAGTAGATTCAACTCTCAGTAACATAAAAAAACTGCTCTTCACTACTACTAATAAACTTAATTAAATCGACACAATTCGATTTTCCATCGAAAACAAAATAAACTGTTGTGCTGTTTAGAACATGCTGCGCTGCTCTTGATGTGCTTCATACATTAGTCGTACAAATTAGATGCGCGATGTAAACCAACTTTAATATTTCTAAGCTGCCTTTGCAAGGGTAGAAGTGTTTAGATGAATTTCTGGTGTTGGTAAACCAAGACGCTATGTTTTCGACAAATCTATCAAATATGCCCGTTCCTTTTGGCGCAGAAGGTTAGTAGTTTCCTTTCTTAGACGAAAGTTTTTCATTCGGGACCTAAGAATTCCCGTTCCGAACTCCCAATTGAGAATGCTACTTCTGTTTGTTTTCGATGATTGCGCTTCGTTTATTTGTCCTTTTTTAATATTTGCCAACTGTTCTGGGACCGAAGTACTCACTCCCAGCTCTTTCGCTGTTCGATCGATTTTCACGCCCTACTTTGCACAGTAGTCAAATCGTGGGCGTACGGCTATAAGTCCGATTTAGGTAGAACCCAACCATCTGTGTGTTATTTGGTTATTTGGTGTTTAAATAATTAATTTTTGGAGACTGGAGAGGTTAGAAATAAATATGGCAAAATCTTGCTGTATAAATAAATAATAATGAAGTACGATTCAGTTCCAATTTTAATTTTTCTATAAGCTTGCATTGAGTATCTTCTTAATCGAAAAGTCATAAAGAAAAGCTTTTTGCAATGGGTATTACCTGTGACACACCATAAGGCAGACACTTGAAGTAAAATCACATTATAATATATAGGCATGCATTTGACGTTTTCCCCCAATGAGTGCCAAAGTACACATTTACTATGTAATGTGTATTTGGATCACGAAATTTCAGTTTTCCGAAAACAGAAGTTATTTGTAAATTTAATATCAGAATTTGTGGATTGCATTGACTAACTCTAGTTCGGTCAATCATTGACAAACTGTATATCGTTCTGGATCTACATATTTCAAAATAAAATCCTAGTTTTGGCCAAAGGAATAAATTCTTGGTGTTGGCTTCGAAAAAATCGATTTGCTTTTTAGATGCACAAGCATTAGGCGCTTTCAGATCCGCCAAATATAGGTATCGTGATTAGTGAAATTCTCGCCAATTTGATTTGAATATTTCATGGAGTTAATAATAATCATATAGATGGCTGTGATTTTATTTAATATGATGTCAACTTGAAAGTTATTAAGATAATAAAATCTCTTAAGCGTTCGGCCTGCAAAGAAAAGTGATTCAAAAACTCTAACAGTTTATTGTTTTATTTCTTTTTTTATTTCAAATCTGGTAAAGCCGCTTTACCAATCAAGTTCAAACACTTTGATCACGCTCAGGAAAATTATTTTGTAGAAGGTAAGAGAAACATGTTAGATATTTGGTGGGAAATCGCTTTTTATATACATATTTCAATACCTTAACTTTACAGTTAAAATTTATTTACTATTACTAATATCAGCAATTTTTTGAAAAAAGCTAAATATCATACTTTGTACACAAATGATTGTCGAAAGAATACCAAGATTTTTTCGCTACATTTACTACTAAGGAGGGGATGAAGATTAAGATTAAATTGTTTACGAAACTGGGTATTCTCTATTTTAAACCGATAGTGATGACATATTTAGCGCACATCTTCAGATGTTCAACTATTTTCTGCAGTTCGGTCGAATAAGTTTGCAGCGGCTCAGCACTAACGCAATTTAGGATCCGTCAAGTACAGTAAATGTAAATTTATTGTTAGTTTCAATGGCTTATATATATTAAACTGCTGGAGCTTCCTTGGTGCTTACAAATATAGTATCGTTAAACTATTATTAGCAACAAATAATCGATTCCCGTTAAAGTAATAACAAAAATAAGTTCTGTATAGCAATTATTAGAATAAAGTAGCTAACTAACAAAAATTAGAGCGGCTTTATGTGTAATCAGATCGCAATATACCTCATTCAGGGACCTTAAATAAAAGTTAGCCTAAATATTTAGATTCGAATTTCCCGAAAAGTGAGTTTATCATAAAATTAAGCAACATAATAACTTGAACATAAACATATACATAACCTACAACTAATATTACCAGACCTCTAACAATTCTAGTAATTTCTATTTTTAGCTAATAATAAATGGAATTACAGTGCGCGGTTATAAATAAAATCGAATTTATATACACAGTGCACCAATGAATCACAAACGTATTTCTAAAAAGGAAACTTAATAGTTTAACATTCGTAAATAATCTACACAATGCTATCTATCTACACTATACTTTACACAACTAGCTTACGTATATAAACAATAAACATTTCGAGCCCCATTAATCCGCAGGTACATCCATATATTTTATTTATAATAATTAGTGTACATACGAGACTATATACGCAAATAAAGTCTTGTATAGTTATATCAATGAGTAACGCAAAATTTACTTATGATCAACAAACACACAAATCTTATAACATTACTTACTATTGAAAACAAAACTGTCATATGTAAGTATTTGAATTATAGTTTCATTCTACAAAACCTACTCACTTCTACATAGTATTACACGAAATAATAAACAAACATACCTCAAGTTCTCTCTATTCCACAAACACTATCACAATTCAAAACTTACCAAGATTACCAACAACTTTAATAAACCAAAAATTAATTAAAACTAATTCTAACATTATTCTTTACATGGAATAAATAAATTATTAAAATTTATTTTGAACTAATTTAGTTAAATCGGTCTTGCTATTAAACCGCGGTTGTGGAGTACATTTTAATTTAATTTGTATTTACTTATGGCGAATAAATGAATTTTAGTGCTCAATAAAATCTTAAACTTTATTTGTCATTTCTTTCGAATGAATTACCTTCAAAAACATTAACCTTAAATGAGAGAGTTAATGAAGCGAGAGTTGTTATTTTGAGCGACAATACATATTTGAACTGTATTTGAACTGCGGCACGAATACTTCCGGGGAATAGTCTAAGGCACTTTAATGTACACAGGCCTTTGATATAAAATAACAAAAATTCATTATTATGAAATATTCAAGAGACTCGAATGTGTACGTTCAAGAATAAATTATACTTTCATACAAGAAACAGGGAGCTTCATTTGACTGTTTGTCTGCCCTATTTGCGATTTCCATCGAATCTACAATATCTACCACGTAGCGCTATCATATGTCGTGATGAATTTCACCCAACCATTATACGAATAAAAGTTCTAGTTTAAAATTATTTCTTGCAGTTGACAACCCAATCATAACATGAATGAACTTCGAGAAATGTATTAATGAAACTGCTCTTAGCTAATCATAACTAATCATAACCGTAATCAAATTTCCAAATTTAAGTCGTGGTACAGCTCTCGTCCAAACACAATACGAAGTATTTCAAATTTTAGTTGCAGAGAAACCGCAAATTTAATAAAATAATTTAAGGTTATTTTTGGAGAAGGAAGCAGCAGTTTATTACTTAACTTGGTGTTTCGGATAAACCATTATTTTAAGCCAGGATTTCTTTAACTAATAACTTTCTTTTCCAAAAGAAATCTAACTTTTATTCTTTCTTAAGCTAATAAGGAAAAATTTCATATGGTGAACATTTCAGTATTTGATACAAAAAACGAAATTCTCAAATTATTTAGAAAAAGAACTTCATAGAATTCATAATAATTCAGTAAATTCACATTTTCTACAGTGATTAGAACACACTTAGCGAGTCATTTTGCAAAACTGCAATAAGTGACACCGATCTCATTAAGCTTAGCTTAGTTCAACGCGCTTATATGTACTGATTTATTTAAATGCTTTATTTAATAAAAGCGAAAGTAATACATTTAAATATTTTGTGCACAGAATGGATTGATGCTATTATTCAACAATGTTTCTTTTATATGTTTTGGAAACTACATTAGAAAATGGAAACATTTCTTCAACAATTTGGTTTGATTTTTGTTTGTAGAAGATACATCGATTGCACATACAATATTAAAAAAATTTCAGGGATAACGGTAAAAATTGCAATTGTATTGAAAGAAAAACACAAATTTACGAATTTTGCCCAATTCATAATTTTTTATAAATCATTTAACTAGTAGTTATTTTTGTTTCCTAATAAATCGTGTTGCGTCCTCTTGTATTTCTAACAGGTTAGCATCTTCTGGACATGGAACTAATGAACGTATCAAAGCTGTCTTGTGGAATTTGTCTCCGGTGATCTTGTAGGCTGTGTGTGGCCTGGCATTGTCCTGCATTAAGATGAATTCTGATCCAATTTGTGTTGATAATGAAAACACTACAGGTTCCATTATCTCATTGATGTAACTAGCTGCTGACAAGTTACCTTTTGGAAAAAGGAGATCAGTTCTTTTACCACTCACAATTCCAGCCCATATCATAACAGTGCCTCCACTGTAGCTTTGCATTTCTTGAACAACTATTAGCCTTTGGGCGTTATTAAATGATCAAATGATCGAATGATCTGATGGTTTGGTTACTAACATAAATGTTTTCAGTTGTCCACAAGCGTGACTGTAATTGTCGGGCAGTTAAAGTTGCCTCTCGGTGAACTTGCAGTTAAATATAACGGTCCTGCGCTAAGTTGTTAATCTTACTCGACCTGGAGACTGCGCGTACGGTCTCCCAGTCATACATTGCCGTTGCCATAACCTGCATATAACGCTACAGGACACATTAAAATGGCAGGCATCATCTGCTTGGTTTCTGTCACTTCGAAGCATTCCTACTGCTCCGTCCATTTCATTATGAGTTAGATTACGATGTGTATTGCTGTATTCCATATTCCAACATTAAATTTTATATTCCACAATTTTAAAATCACTCTTTTAGGAGCTAAAACTAAGTAAAGTCTGAGTCAACAAACCAACTCAAATAGACTAAAAACAATTTTACAATAACCGTTTTTACTGTTATAACTGAATTTTTTTAATATTGTATGTGCATTGATGTATCTTCTAGAAACAAAAAACAAAACGAAAATCAAACCAAATTCAAAGTAATGGTAACCTAAAAACTATCTGTTCCATTTACACTTTTGATGTGTATAATTTTTCAGGATGGACCTCGAAATCCTGAAAGACACAATCGAGATACGATAAAATATCGTTAATAAAAATTCGAGACAAGGACAAAATTTGGACTAGACACACAAACAAACTGTATTCTTCTGGATTTTCTTCCTAAAGATGCATAAACGTGTCGCAACGGGCAGAGAGCAGCTTAAAGCAGATCTTAAAATGCGAGAAATAACGAAACAATGTAAGAACTAATCTTTATGTGCGTTCTCGAAAAGAGTTTTACTGTGGTGCAATATAAAATGAAGATTCATTTGAAGAGGCATTTTTTAAGAAAAAAAGGTTGAAAATCATGTTTGATGCAAATAAGAAAGTATATAAAATAAAATTGATTATAAAAAGTAAAATAAAACTTGTCGCGATAGGCCGAGCAGAATTTAAAGCTCGTGAAATCAATAGCTGGCGAAAAGAGTAGAAGCGCTCAACAAAATAATAGAAGCCGAAAGAAGCGCACAGCAAAGATGTTTCAGTTCAATCAATATCAAGCTAAACAAGTGACCGCACTTTGGTTTTTAGTCAAAGTTTTTTAACGTTTCAGAAATTATAGTTCAGACCAAATGGCATTTTATGTGTAATGTAAATTCTAGAAAAACCTGTGAATAAGAAATAGGTATTATACTATGTAAGAAACAAACTATGTGCATTCTGCCGGTAAATTGCTTAAAACTTTACAGACATTTTGTAAAAATTATGTCTGTCGCAAATCTTTTGCCAAACAACCTGCAACTATTCCGAATTTTAATAAAGATGTTCGGAACTTTAACTCTCTCTATTATTAAATTGGAAAATTGTGTTTTTAAGGTAAGAAATTCCTTGTTAAAGCTACCTAGTCTTGATTGATTAGACAAAAAGCTGTCTTAAATGTCATCGCAAGTGCTTTTGCTCTTAAAATATTTATAGAAACCGACAGAACAAATTCAAAATTATCAGTCGTAACTACTTTTTTATGCTTTTATTAATGTTGTTTCAGAAGTCATTGGTTTCGGTTACTTTAAGTTCGCCTTTATATTATTATCTATGGCGTCTTAAAAGAAATAAGATAGGATTTCAAGGTCGACGTACAAACAATGACAGTATGCTTGAATGCCACTTTATCTACGTTAGACCTTATATTTTATGTGGGCAGCTGTTTATATTGGCAAAATAACTGAAATATAAATTTAAATTCTATGTTAGAGAATGGAAACAATATTTTCCTCATGGGACTGAAAACAATCCGAATTTCTGGGACTTATTAAACTAATGGGTATGGAAACCAAGCAAATGAAGCCCGCGTTAGCCGCACTAATACAAATGAAAGAGCGCAATCGACGGAAGGAACAGGTTTTCATTAGCTTTAACGACGGAATTAGCATTTTTGAGTAAAATAGCCAGAATATGAACGTTACAACATAATTATTTTTCGAGCATATTTGAATCGAGTTTTGGTAGAAGGGGTGTCCCTTTTCTCCAACCTGGCCATGTGTTAGTTTATTACTATGTATTTACAATATTTTTATCGGACGGACATCTGAGTTTGATGGAGCGTTTTTCATGGATGGGTCCTACACTGATATTTACCATTATTTTACTTGTTTTATTGTTCGAAGGAGTGAAAAGAATGTAAGATAAGAGAAATATTTTTTCACAACGTAGACCAGTCAAATCGATATTCAATAGAGACGTTTATTAATTTTGGTAAATATTTTCGATGGCATTATTAGTTTTAAATGGTGGGCGCCTCATTGTGGCATCACCATCCAGTTGGTCAGAATTCTTTTAATATCCGATTTCTAATGCTCAATAAAAATTTAATAAAAACTAAATATCATAGAACATTGTTGAGTAAGTTTTATAAATGTTGCAGCAAAATTCGATGGATTATCAATTTAAAAAAATTATTTGCTTTTCTTTTCGTCTGTGTTGGTACAAGTCCATAAACTTATTGTGATGTTTCCCTCTCGTTCGATAATTGCATCAATCGAAAAGTTCATAATATTGAGCGTGTGTTAGCTATTTGTATTCTAAAAACAACAAAGCAAGTTATTAGACATCTGATGTTCGTCTAAAATCTCAAATTATTAACATTTGACATAGCGAGGAAAGTTCGCATTTAATTAGAAAGTTATACTCGGGACTCTGAACTGTTTTTAAGTTTCATTATAATACAGGTACATGCAATCGGGCAATGAGATTAGGATAGTTCGCAAAACGTATCTATCGAGCTTGTTTCCTTTTATCTTTGAATCTCAACTTAATAAAATAAAGACTTTTACGTGATTCCGCGGATCTTATTTCATTAATACATATTTGCATTCATGCAATAAACAGTTATATTATTAATTAAATTGACGTTATACATACTTTTTTAGTAATTTTGATTCAAGGTTTGTTTTTTTAATAAGCTGTTAGCTGTTAAACACGATCAGTGCAAACCCTATAAAATCATTAAATTCATTTGAGTTTAGTTAAAAAAGTCAACGACGTCATATTTTTATGTTTTGTCATCAGCTGTTTCAAATTTATATTACAACTAATTCTCTTGGGGCTTGGTAATTTTGCGCGTTTAATCTTACTTAATTTTTACGATTTTCAAAATGATAAGAATTTAAAAAGAAATTGTGTATAAGTTCAATTTTGTGTGATATTTACATGGGTTTGACTTTTGACGTACCGAAATTTTTATGTGATAAATATGAAATTTTTTAATATACTCGTACATACTAGCAAAATCGATAATAAATTAATGCTACGCAAAGACTAGTTTGTAATAACAAGGTAGGTAATTATATAATATATAGGTTTGTAGTATAAGGATGAGTTTTAAGGCAATGGGTTAGATTGATTACGTTAATGGTGATGCTATGCTATCTTACTGGTATCTTACTAATTGTAATTTGAGTGAAACTGTTTTATCGTTGATTTTAATTTATGTTATATGCATTTTAAAGCCACCATGGATGGGTCCTACACTGATATTTACCATGGCTTGTTAGAATAGCCACGATCACGAGGTCTCTTAGATAGTTCTTTGGTTATAATAATGGTACATTAAGTTTAGGACAAATTAGTTCTAGTTGTGAATCAGACTTTGCCAGACAGAATATTGATAATATATTTACAAAATCAGATCAATTAAGAGGTTAGACAACGAATAGACCACGGCCTTATAGCGCACGTAATTATATTACGCGCATCTGTGATGTCCAATTTCAAAGCCTCGGAACACAGAAATTCAGCACCTTGATCTAAGTTTGAAACCGAAAGATGTTTGGAGAAGCCATATTCTTGCAGTAATCTATCATAAACCATAATAGTTCTTGGTATTCACGATCTAAAATTTTCGCGAATGACCTGGTACCTCACAAGTGCACCTCACTACGTACATGCTCCGTCGTCACGACGATTATTAAATAAAATACAACATTTTGGGCAACTTTGACTTACGTTTAAGCTTTGTCAGAAAATTATAGTAGTTGATGCTCCACATGATTATTTAGAATCCAAGATAATTACTAAAGGTTTGACACAATCTAATTATTTAGTTGTGCTTCGAAAAAGATTGGGAATGATGAGATAACCTAAGTTTCTACAATTAGTAAGAACTACTAAGTCAGATTTAGGTAGGTGGACATGTGATCATTGTAATTACACGCAGTTACATTTAGTCAAATATAACTTATCTCATTTGCCTTTACTGAGAACCTAATTTGATCAATTAACCAAGCATCTCTTATCGAAAAACAAATGGAATTTCAGTGTCGTGTCTCTAAAACGGATTGCCGTATTTGTTGACGTATGATTTGGGGCTACAGCTTCAAAGTGTCGTTAAACTATCTAAGCAAAATAATTTTTTAATAATCATAAAACATTTTGAAAAATTAAAAAATTATAAGTTACTCGTATAATTAGGTATGTAAACATCATAATTTTCCATACACCAAGTTACCGAATAGTAGTTTAATAATTATTTTCATATTGTAGGGTAAAGAAATTCCCTGCTCGTTTTACGTTTTATGATTAGTTTTATTATTTGGCTTCGTCAACTGTTCGAGAATTGAAGCTGTAAAAACATCAGAAAAAGGTGCTATACTATGTCGCGAGAAAAATTGGTGAAACCAGATTTATCGCATGGCGCATGGTAAATTGTATAAAATCTTAAATTACATTCAAGCATGGAAGGTATATATGGGAAAGGTTATTGCAGAAAATTGATTCAAAAACGATAAAAGATTGATATTAGAAGCTATTCTTAAAATACTTCTACATTTGTTTATTAATTTGAAATTTTTTCCGCATAAATTGATTCACACAGTATGATTTCTTGATTACGGGTTAAATTCCCTGCCATAACATGAATTCATGGTTTAAATAACGGCAAACCCCAAACGTTATTTGAAACCGAAATCTGACGATATTTTCGAATGAATTTTTCAAAAGTCATCATCTTTATGGTACAGATTATCCTGATGAGGTTTTCGATATAGATTTTGAAAAAAAATTTTTAGTTACAGCCTTTAGTGTTTAAAATGACTTATTGACAAAAATGTTAACAATCCCTGATACCAATACATTTTTTGTTTTTGTTTGTATAAAAGTTACTGTAACACGTATACAATGATAATTTTCATATACGGCTTAAATGAAGAGAAACAACAATTTATTATGATTTTTCACCTCGAAGAAAATTTCCAGTCTCCCACGCATTTTATTTTATGGGGCTACACGATTCCATTTATAGTTCTTTTATAAAATATACCATTAAAACAGAATTCGACTTACCGTCAGTTCTTTTTATGTTTACATTTTGCCCAACCGCAATTAAATCCATTGTTTCCGAATTTTTCGTATTTTTTTTAATTTTATACAGGATATTATAATTTTAAAATTTCCACTGAAAATTAATTGAGATTAAATGAAACACATGTGATATTATATCGATGTATGTAACTTGATTTTAAAAACCACAAAAAATATATAAATTAGAAAAATAAAATTACAAGAGTATAAAATAAACTTTTTTTTGTCTATTTCTTTATTTTTTATTTATTTTTTTAAAGTATTCACTCGAAAATTATTTATGCAAATTATTGAGTTTTGTTTTCATTGTTTTTTGTTTGTCAATTCATCGGGGTGTGCTGCGTGACTACAACTTTGGAACATGTTAAGACATGAAATTAAAGATTTGGTATTTAATAGATTTTGTTTTTATTTATTTAAAAAATGAAATCTGAAGAAATTATTTAAGCCCAAAATATTTATTACACCGACCACAAAATTGAACGGTATATTGGAAAGAAAAAACTAGGGAAGGTCGCCATCTAATCTGACGTACCCTTGCTCATCGTAAACATTCGCGTATTTTTTTTGGTTGCAGTTGCGTTACTCTAACGTTAAATTTGAATATAACAACAAAACTCAATAATTTTCATTTTTTTTTATTATCACACCAAAATTATGCGGTATTTTCACGGACACCGGTCCTACGATTTAATATATAGATCGAAGTAATCCATGCGTTATTTTAATTTTACTACAAGAATTTATCTCTTTTACACAAGAATAAAATTCCCATTATAAAAAATACTTGTGTTTTCGATATAAAACAAGTTTTAACTTGTTCCTCTTTTTATATCGATAAACGCTTACCTAATGGCTATTTCTGTTTATTACCAGTTAACTACAATAATATTAATTTAAAAAACTTTATTTAGATTTTTATTTATTATTTTATAAATATTTTAAATAGTTTTTGGTTCTATTTTAAATTAGATGCCATGAAAATGAAAAAAAGAACTAAGCAAATGGAGTGTGCAATCGAAATTTGACGATTGTCAAACATTTGTACCGTTTACTATAGTAGTGCCAGATGTAGGCTGTAGTTGTTTTGTGTGCTGAATACGCTGTTGTGCAAAATGTCAGTTGAATACAAATGTAATAAAATATAAACATTTATGTTATGTTTTGCAATTATTTTAACAATTTATTGAATTTGGTAATGATAAAGAACACATTTATTCAAATACTTGTCATTATCTCAATATTAAAAGCATATATGTACATACAATACTACTATTTAGTACAACTAAAAATCTAGTTCATTTTTGGTTTGAGCAGCTGGTCTGGAAAACTTAAAATTTTTAGTACTTTTGCTGAATTGCTTTTCGCTAAATTTGAAATTGTATCAGTTGAACTTTTGAAATGAAGCGGTAAACACTAATAAAATCACGTGTTTTACTCATTTAAAACCATTATATTTTCATTTATCATAATAAATATGTATATAAAAATTTATTTTACATTTTTATTTGTAAGGCACAATATGATAAAATTAAAATTGAATCGTTTATGGATCTCTACATATTGAATAAATGCGAATGAAAATCTATTTTCTGATCTCTTTCGCCAATATTAAAATTAATAAATAAAGCTTGACCTGTACTCTAATTTAAAAATACAAATTAAAAATTTTGACTGTGCAGAATAGGGGATCGGTGCCCCCTCGCACCACTGTTAAACAATATACACAATAAAAAAAATTATTCTTTACAATTCGTAATTCATATCTAAGTAACTCTATATAATACAGTTTGGCTTATCATTTTATAAATATTTAAAACGTAATATTTATAATTTCTTCGTTGGGTGTGCTGCTAGGAAGATGACTTTGTCATACTAGACGATTCCATCTTTCGCCTTTTTTTCTTCGATGTTAAACTCTCTTGGCCACTGTCTGTGTTTGAATCAGTATCGCTGTCACTGTCACTAGAACTTGATGATGAACTGGAATTGCTTGAACTGTCTGATGCGATACCGGTGCTTTGTTCTAGATTTACTTCTTTTGCTAATTTGGCGAGGTCCGGTTCGTTTTGCTAGAAATAATAATTGTTAGTAATGGATTACATGACAAATCGTACTTTACATATTTAACAAATTACCTCTAAAGCTTTGAGCCATTTCTTCGTTAATTTGGGACGTCCACGTACAGTTTTGTGCCATACCACTGGGAAATTCGTTTTACTACAAAAATTTTGTGTTATCGCCACTGTGTCGTCCATGTTTAATACAACGTGCCACCACCCTCCTGGCACAAATACTGTCTCACCTGGTCCCTGGAGAATTTCGATTGGTTGGCAATCCGAAGGCCAATCGATCATCTTCACTTTGGGATAAACTGTTTTAAACCAAGTAATGGCTTCGTCCCGTTGCTTCCCGCCCATAGTGCTAGTAACTTTTAACAGATCTTTTGGCGTATGAGTGGGAAATAAACACCACCGTTTATGTCCAAAAACAAGTGAATTCCAGGCACTTGTACCAAGTGGATCAATATGTATACCAGTCCCAGAACGTTCAGGTCCCATAACAAACCATCGATACGGAGGACGACGCTCCTCCCCCGCATACTTAAATAGGTCGTCCTGGAAATATTTTGGTATCGCATAATCGTCCAATAATTTTTTCCGTCGATGATGCTACCGTTAAAGAATTTATTAGTAACTTACTAAAAGAGACGGTTTATTTTGAAATGTTTACCTCACCAAAACTACTATCGAAAATGTACAATGGACTATCGTCTTTTGAAGCTTTCATGTATTGGACGTAATATTTCATTTTCATTTTTACGCTATAGCCTTCATTATCTTCACCACATTTAAATTTTTGATTGCGATATTTCTTCGACAGTCGATCGAGCGTCCATTTTTGAAGAGCCTTCCAGTCATTCTGAAATATTATTATATCAGATATTAGAGTCCAACTAATAGATTTGAGGCAAATCGTTTTTTGATATCCCCATCCCAGCTGTTATCATAATTGATAAGAATTGAATTCATTCAAACGTATAGTAACCACTACTTATCCAGTATCCCGGCCTTCACCAGAGAAAATATATTCAGTTAAGACAGAAGCTGTAAACTATATTTATTCCAGCATGGTTTTCAGAAAAATGTTGTTGATTCTCGGAATCGTCTCTAAAAATTCTTAACACAAATACCAATTTTTTTAAACGTTAGATTATCTGTCACAACTAAAATCGCTTTTAAAAATACGGTGTACCCCAAGTGATTTTTCATAGTACATATTATGTACTTTGGAATGCTCATCGGTAGTAAGAAAACGTGATCAGTAATGAACCGATTCAGACAAATTTCCATGATGATCGCGTTCGAATAAGGAGAAAATCGCGACCAATAAAGCCGAAAAATGAGTTCCACAATCTCTCCTTCGAATATCATAAAAGCCGGACTAAATCAGTCTAATGCAGGTGAACGGGTTCATTTCAGTCCAAAGGCAGTTGAACTATGCCTGATATTAGGCTGCAATCCGTTAATTCCTTCACATGACTTTCGCTCATTAGGGAGATATACCTTCAGGATCGGCTTCCTCTTATTCACGCGTTTTCACATGAAGAATCACTTTGTTAAACTAGCGTTTTATTTTCCCATGCGATTGCAAATCATCTACACTTTATCAGCTGTTTTGCTGCTCAACCTCAAGACGACACTATACCCATAAAAACTATTTAGGGTCTGCCTACAGCTAAAATCGCCTAAACATTGACAACAGAAATTGGCCATTCGACACCCACATAGATTTCAGTCAGGCTGTTTCTCGCAATACTCACTTGTAATCCTAATATAACAACAGGCTTATATGGCTTCTCGTACTGTTCAATAAATGCTTCACAATCAATTTCATCGCAATTAATTCGTTCCACATTATCCGTAAAATTTTTAAAATCGTCAAAGCGATCAGCATATTTTTCCGCTAACCAATCGCCCTTATCATTCAGTTCTGTTAACAGGCGACATATAAACAAAAAAAAAAATAGAGGTTAGAAAATTGTTTTATTTTGCATCTGTGGGAACCTCTTACGATTCCACCATCATTTTGAATCGGACAAATTTTACTCACCCGGACGTGCCTTTCTTTTCACTTCTCGTATACGTTTCCGTGACCTGTGAGGTAATTTATTTTCATCACCCATTTTACAATAACACACAAATATTAATTAAAATTCCTTATATTTAAAAATATAATTATTCCGTGCGAATGATTCTAGAGATGATCTATGTGCAATTTGCAATACTGATAATGGCTGCCAAAATCTATACGTAGAAAAGTCAAAAAACTTATGATGACGTAAAAAATTCTATGTGCTGATCGAAACTGTGAGTGGTCGAAAAATATATACATATGGCAGGTTTCACTTATATAAAACATTACAAATGCCTTAATTTCAATAAGTTAATAAAAGAATCAAGTCAGAATGGCATAAATATACTTATTCGAAAATTTTTAGTTATATAAAAATTTTAATTATTTAGGTATTTTGACTCCCCCTAAAATTTAACTCTGTTTTGTCATAATTATTGTTATTCAATTTGTCTTTTCTGAACGAGTAATGTATGATGCTATGAATGATTGAAATTCTAATATCGACTGGACAAACTTCCGGAATTTGGCCATGATAAATGGAGCTAGGCCATTTCCTAAATAATTATAGTCAAATTTGGTTTGTATAGCTGGTTTTGAGATTCTAACGTCAATTTTTGTGCAGTTTTGAATTTTATCATATGTTGAATGGAACTTGATCATTTCTTAACTATGTTTTTCTTTTTTGACGTTTAGTTTTAATTGAGTGCAGTTCCGACTTTCAGACTGCCGTAGCTCCTTGCAACTGTCAGAGCACCTGCACCCAACGTGCGATGCTTCAAAGATTGATAGCTTCCTTAAATTTGTGCATAATGTAACGGAAATTCGAAACCGTTTAGCGAATTCCACTTCTTGGATGTTCGATAAATAAATTCGCGCTTGACATCTTCAGTTCGAGGTTTCAGCAGCTTTACCATAAACCTATGTGCATTGACCGTTCCTCTTGATAGCCTTCCTGGCGTAACGAATGGTGGTTATTGTTGTTTCTGCAGAACATTTACCATGCATTAATCTATAGAACACACAGAATTCTGTAACATCACGACGGTGTTGTAGGCTCTCTAGATCTTTTGTAAGTTTTTGTGTTGCGTATGATTTGGATTGCACGCCGCTGAATCCTATCCAATAATGAATAGGAGGGTAATACCATATACTCCACCCCAAACTTGATAGCAATATTCTATACAACCAGGAATCCTAGTTTTCGTGATGCTCTCTTGGCCATAGCAATATTGTATCCATTCCATTCTAGATAAATTGAGTCACAACTCACGAGTAAATAGTCTTTTACCACAAAAGTGTATTTGTTGTGACTTCTTTTACGTGAGAATGTGCATAGTTATTTTTTTTCTCGTTAAACTTGACCTAATTTCTTTCAAGTAATAACTTCTAGCCGTTTCCTGTTTAGTTCGGAGTAAGTTCAATTATGATCATATTTGTTTTTAGATCTGGATTGAGATTCTAACAAGAATTTCCGGCCATGATGACAAAACCAATTAACATATTAATGTAAAATTTGCCTTTAAGAACTAGGAATTGGGATTATTTAAATTTTGATTATTTAAGTTCTGGAATTTGTTGCCCCTGCAGAAAACTAGGCCATTTCTGTAAAAATTATGTTCAAATTATGTTTGTAGAGCCTTATCAGGATTCATCATGAATTTTGGATGAGGTTCTTGCATTTGCCAACTCTCGTTGGATCTAAAGTCATTTCTTAACCAGCTATTTACAAATTTTGTATATAGAACTAAACGATGTATAAATCATTAATTTTCTAACATTAAATGGATCTACTAACTAGATTAAGTTTTATTGTTGCCGTACATAATGCCACATTTATGGGAAACTACTTCAACATCTAGTTTTGGACCTTTCAAAAGTAGAAAAACTTTTCTCGTTTGTTCTTTTCGACTAAGCAACGTCTAAACATCTTGCATTTGTTATACTAAAATAATAAAATAATTTATTTGCAACTTATCCTACCCTACCGAAATAATTTTTACACCACTGTAGTAAATAGCGTAATCTATAATTAGTTGATGAACGGACGATTCATGATCGAAAATATATTACATCGTGTAATTTTTTGCATAAATTTTCGCTCATTTTTTGCTTATTCGTTTTTTTTGTGGTGTTCATCTAAACAATAATCATCATTGATCATCAATATACGTTTTCGAATTCACAAATATCGATCGCTCGAAATCCAAACTTAAGTAGGAATTTTTTGATACGCTAGCATTAAGTGAAGTGCATAAAGGCACGGTATAAATCGGCGCGTGTATAGAATTTAAAAATTGGCGGCATTATAACAAGTTACAACGGGGAGCCCAGCTATAAAGAAACCATCTACCTTTAATTCAAAAGTTCAGTTCGTAAAATTATCCCTATACTTAAAATTAGAAATTCGTTTGAGCTGTCTCATTTCCGCGCTATCAGCATTTTAAGTTCTCTGTCCAAGAAGTTTGATTTGGTAACAAAAAATCGAATCTCATATCGATAGATTTAATTTGCTTAGTATTTTCCAATCGGGTTTTATGAGCTTTACTGAATGTTTGCGTTGATATTCGTCGTAGTATGAGTAAAAGAGAAATGACTTGTCTTACTCTGTTAGATCTTTCTAATGCGTTCGATTCAATTAATCACAAAATTTTGTTTAATAAACTTATTTCGAGCTTTAATTTTTCTCTCTCTGCTGTTAAATTGGTTTTGGACCATATTTCGGGTCGTCTTCAGGTAGACTTTTATGACAATTCTGTTTCTCACTTCTTACCTGTCTCTTCTGGCGTCCCTCGGGGGTCGTTTCTTGGTCCTATTCTCTATGCACATTAATGATCGTATATTCGATTCGCCATCTTTATATTCATATAGTTGTTGATGATATACAAGTATATAGAAGTTGTCGCTTATATAATGATTCCAATAATTCTAATATTTCTATTTATAGAATCTTAATCTAGGCAATTCTCTCTTAATGGATTTACTATGGATATTATTGAGAATAAAATTCTTTTGGTCTGAAATGTTAAAAAGCATATAAAACAAATTTATCGGTTTAACATATCTTAAAATTATAATTATTTACGTAAAATACGATTTTAGAATGTCACTAGTATGGAAAAAATAAAACGATATTGGTTTCAATTTCAATTTTTGCTATTAATTTTTAATTTGTTGTGCACTCAAAGGGTAAAAATTTAAGCAAAATGTAAGATCAAAAAATGTGCGGTTGTCGGTTACATAAACAAATGTGGTTTTCACGTTGTTCCGTCTTTTAGTTCGTTCGATTTTGGTTATTTTCATTTTTGATGATATATTTTTTCCTAATACGTATCGATCTCTTCATTTTCTAGAATTTTGTTGAGAAGCCTCTTGTTTGAAGCATTTGGTACATAAGATGCATATTAATGTATTATTTACTTTCTAAGCCACACTGTTTAATATTTTATTTGCGGTGTTTAGTTTTTTGGTTTTAAGGTACACACAATTTTCCGCAATTTTTCCACAATGAAAAAATTTCACCAAAATTAAATTAATTGAATTTTATTTTGTGACGAAATATGATCCGGTCTCAGCCGGTTCGTATTTATTCTTTATACCCCATTTACATGAGACCAACGTTTTTCCTCTGCAAAATAAAAGAGATATAACATTGAATTTTTGTACATGAGAGACACGAATAGAAATATATCCAAACCAAATTTTGCAGAAAACTTGTTGAGCCACTACACCGCGAAAACCACTATAAAAACGAAAATTTTGCCATAAATACATTCGATCCGAGTATTTTTATCGCAACAATTTTAAAATTATCAAAAAACAGATTATTTGAAATTTATCTATAAAGATAAACATAAGGATTCATAATATTTAAAGATTCATAATAAAAACAGACGCCATAGATAAAAATGTAAATTTTGCATTTGAATTAATTAAAAATAAATTAATAACTTTGCTATAAAAAATTATGGCATTACTATATATGACTATTTCTTTCTCGCCTATTGAACATTTTTATATAGCGGATGTTTCTTATTTCCCTGCAAAAATTTGCAGAAGAAAACAAATTTCTTCATGTAAATCCCCATTAATCTTCATATTTCTTCTGAGGTATTTCGCAGTGCTTTTCACGTTTTTAACTTCTTACATTACGAAGTCGCCTGCCAAATATCGAGGATGTGTGGCTGGCTATAGGTCCGATTTTATCACACATCAACTAAACGCCAAAGCTTTAACCACAGCGCCATTTGGTCAGTGTGGTTCATGTTATTTCTGTATTATCTCTTTTTGTATTTTGGTGCTGGTACGTATACCACAGGATGCAAACCACTGTTTTGTTTATGTCTATAGACAGAGTTGGCGAACTTGAAGATCACTATGAAATTTCGTTTTAGTTGATTCGCTGGTTTAGGAATTATATCGATTTTACGAAAAAAGTGTTTGGTCGCCATTTTTTGCGTAATTCCCCCGGACTGTAATGTGTTAAGGTCACTATATAACTGAAACTTTATATTTGATTGTAATTCGGCTAGATATTGAATACAACGTTCAATCGTTATATAATAAACGGCCTTTTCTTATACAATCAAACATTTAACTCGTATAGGACGTGGCGCTAACTAAGCAGCCTTTAAAAGACGAATACATGTTGGCAATTTATATTCGTTTTTAAAGCGGCATTGGTTGGTTGCATACATATATTTGATTTCTCCCAAAAGTACGTTTCCCGGGAAGCGAATTATCTGTCAAATAAGTACATACCAAAGATTTACCATTAGAGATAATAATTTGCAATGATATTACGAAAATGTGTATAAAACTAGTATTATATTATGTCGTGTGTGTATGAATACAGGACGTGGAATACCACTCTATTCAGAAAGTGAAGTAGCAAGAAAATTCCAAATTGTGTACAAAATTACAGATAACCAAACAAAAATCAGTTGCTGCAACTGCACTATAGTATCAATCTCGCCAGTATTTTATTTTGCCGTCTATACAATAAAATTCCGTTTTAGATTGCAGATAATGATAATTTACCAAAGGCTCTATGTAATAAATGTGTCAAACGGTTGAACGATGCCTATAACTTTCATAAAGAAGCCGAGACAACTGATAAAAAATTTAGACGTTTTGACAAGGAGGTACGTCAGTCAGTGCAAAGAAACATGCTTCAAGAGGATATACAACAGTAAACGATAGGCTGCTGGAAACACTGGCACAATCTTTTGTGGAGGAGTCCGTTAGGCCATTGATCAAAGCTAAAAGTCACAATAAACTTGAAGAGGCAATGAATGTGAAAAGCTTAGAAGCCGTTGGTAATGAAGTAAACACATTAGATTCGAATTACCCATTTACACAGGATACAATCACATTTGAAGAACTAGACGTGAGGTTATCACAGAGCGACATACTCCTCGCAGTGGGATCTAATGGCCATAATCAAATTAATAAGTCACATGAAACAAGAAATTTAAAAGTCCTTGGCAATGAAATGAACTTGGATAGTTCAAATTGTATGAATTCGCAATACTCACAGAAAATTCGCGTTATCGCCATTGGTAACTTACTTTCACAAGATACAATTGTATTTGAAGAAACCGTGACGTTATCACAGAGCAACATTCTCATAACGGAGGAACCCTTTCGAGCACCGATCAATCCTAATGGGCGTAATCAACAAAAACTACAGAAGTCCATGACAGTGAAATAGAAATGGATAGTTCAAATTTCATAAAACCTATGAATTCGAATTACCCACAAAGAATTCGCGTTACCGCCATTGATAATTTGCTGCCGCATGATACAATTTATTTATATCACAGAACAACATAGATGTGGAGGATTTTTTGCCAAAAGCGATTATAAAACAAGACACAAAGATCGAGGAGATTGAGGGTATTCCAAAGTAATTGGAACTCGTGGAAGTGAAAAAAGAAATCGAGGAACACGAAAGAAGTGTGAAGAGGTTTTAGATGATAGGAGTCCAGGTCCGAAGCAAGTATTTAAAACAGCATGACCAAAAATGTGGTACAAAGGAGCAGCAATTGCAAAACAAAATGCTTCTATCTACAGAAGGTAAGCACAAATGTCAACAATGCGATCATGCATTTTCAACCCAGGGCTCGAGCTCAGGTACATATGGAGTAGTAAGTGTTATGCGTGCTAAATTTTAATTACTAGATCTACATCCATCTTTAACATTTCAGCCGGAATCATTTTCGCTCCAATAAACCAACGTTTAAATCACCTCGAAAGGGACAAAGGTTTAAATTTAAGTAAGCTAGATTAATAAATTTATTTATGTATTGTAGTCCTAAGTAAAACATGATATCAGAACTAAATTATTGTATCTTTCGTCGTAACTAATTGATTTGAATTTCAAGCAAAATAAGTACATATACGTTGCCAATTAAAACAATTGTAAAGTTTTTACTCAACGGTGTAGCGTGTAAAACAAATTTGGTCGAACAATCGTATCATCGAAAACAGTTTAAATTTTGGTTGCATTCAGTATTCACCTACAACTGCACCTTCAAACTGTGGTGACGCTTTTTTTTTATTTTGCCAGCTGTCAATAAATTTTGACGTTTAAGTAAATATTCGATAAAATTATTTTGCAAATACATAACGAGTTTTTTCTAAGACAAACATGAGCATTCGAATCGATATAAATGTGTGCAGAGTATGTATGAAAACGGGAGACGGACAACCAATCTATGCGGATAGCGAAACAGCAAAAAAATTTCAATTTTGTACACAATTAGAGGTAAATATAAACAAACAAAAATCTATTACCAAACTGTTCTAGTATCACTCTCGCTGGCGATACTTAAGAAATGTCATGTAGATGTCATTAAAAATTTATTTTTCGAGTCGTACTTGATCCGCTGTGTAATAACGATATAATTTTTACAGTATAAACAAAATGTTCGTTTCTAGATTTCAGAAAATGATGATTTACCAAAAACGTTGTGCAATAAATGTGTTGGACGGTTGAAAATTGCTCATGATTTTCGTAAACAAGCCGAGGCAACAGATAAGCACCTAAAGCAGGTCATTTCACATTTCACCGAACAACTTAACCAGTCAGTGCAGGTAAAAGAGTGTCTAGACGATGAATTGGACGCCGAAATTGATGATATGCTGGTGGATACACATAATTATGTGGATGAGGAGGAGCTGCCTCTAACAAAAATTAAGGTCAATCAAGATGATCACATTGAGCAGCTCACCGATCATGATCATCATGAAGATCACGATGAATCGGAACAGATCCCGATGATGAATATTTCTCATACTCAGAATGAAATTTCGATAGAAGCAGAAAATATAGTATATGAAGAAATAGAAAGAGAATGTGAAGGTGCTCCCGTGTACATCGAAGTAGAAGAGTGTGGTGATATTACGAGCGAGGCGCACCTTGAAGAAGTGGAAGAGATTGAAGAAGGAGGAGGTGTGGAAGATTTAGAAATGGAAGAGAGAAAACCAGTAAATTTATTCACAATTACTGAAGTTAACTATATGACTGAAAATGAGGGTGAAGGTGAACAAACCGATCCGGGTACTGGAAACGAAAGTGATTCGAAAAAGGAAGTTGAATCATTCCTTATGTTTTCAGGAAAAACTCATAACTGCAGTAAATGTAATAAAGATTTCAGTACCAAAACCAATTTGATACGCCATTTGCAAACTCATGATGGTGTTAAACCATACGAGTGCAGCATATGTGGTACCCGTTTCACCCAGAACGGTTCACTTAAACAACATTTACGAATACATTCGGGTGAGCGACCTTACAAATGTAATGTTTGTGGCCGAGGCTTTACCCAGGGAAAATCGTTGTCATTCCATATGAGAAGGCACACGGGTGAAAAACCGTACACTTGCGAAACGTGCGGGCTATCATTTCGGCAAAAGGACGGTTTAAAGCGACACGTTATGATTAAGCACAGCGATATTGAGGTGGAAGGCCAACCATGCCCGACATGCGGCAAAGTTCTCTTTTCCAAGTACACGCTTCAAATGCACATGAAAAAACATTTGGGCACTCAACCAGAAGACACGCACAAGTGTGAAAAATGTGATCGAGCATTTTCGTCTAAGGCATCACTAATAAATCACGTACGATGGCACACTGGAGAAAAACCCTTTAAATGTGAAACATGCAATAAACAGTTCTCTCAGAAAGGGTCGTTGGTGTCCCACTTAAAGCAGCATCTAGACGTTAAGCCCTATAAATGCGAAACGTGTAGCAAAGGATTTACCCAAAAGCACCAAATTGTGGCACATCTAAATATGCATCAGAATCAAAATTTAAAAAAGTTCAAATGTTCAAAGTGTCATAAAAGTTTTGCAATCAAGTAAGTTTTGTCCAATTTTTTGTAGCGTGCCGCTCCAAAACAATTTAATTTCATTGCAGGCGAAATCTTATCCAGCATCTTAAAAATCACGAACGAGACGATTGCGAGGAGTTTAAATGCGAAGATTGCAATATTGGATTTAACTCGAGGCGTGGTCTCAAATTACATCGTGGCAATCAACACAAAGACGATCATATGTGCGAAGTATGTAATGCCCAGTTTGTGATGGCCACCGATTTAAATCAGCACATCGAATTGATACACGATGATATTGATATGAATTGCGAGATGTGTGATCAGCAATTTTTCTCACACAAGTTGTTAACGAGTCATATGTTGGAACATGAGCTGAGTGAAATTGCATAAATTCATAAAATTGTTTTTAGAGTATATGTTTATTTGTAAATAAAATCTGGTATTTAGAATAGTATTGGATTTGCGTTTTCATGTATCGAAGGAATACAAGTGCTTAAGTGCCTTAAGGACTAGATCCCAGAACAAAAACAGAAGGGACATTACTCGAGTTTTGAATGGAAAAATTTGACCGTTTTCTATTATTGATTAAATAACTACAAAAATGTCAACGCTGTTTTTGTATGGAAAAATATCAAATCACTTTTTTGCCTCGGCTCGCTTAAGGTAGGAAAAAAATTGTTTTTAAATATTTTTATTTCAAATAAACAATGAGTTCGTATCGAAGTTTTGAGAGAATAAAATTATTTAAATATAAATTATATGGAAACCCTTTCCCCACTTCCATATTTCTGGGGAATTACCAGAATAGGGTCACTGAGGTATCATTTACCATTCTTCCTGCAGAGCTAGCTGATTGAAGATGATCTAAGGTTTCTGGAGATTCATCCCTTTGCCTTAAACGGCGCCCTAGCATATCCCACACAAGCTCACTGGGATTAAGATCAGAGCTGCGAACGGGCGAGATAATTCGATCAGTTCTCACCTCATCAATAATTATTGACAACGTTTGCAGTGTCGGGCTAGCGTTGTCATGCATTGATAATGCAAGTGTGCGGAACTTTTTAATGAGCAGTGTAGAAAAATTGAAATTTTGAAAATGTTATCGAATGAAGTTGCAGACCAAGCAGCCAAAAACCGTCCATCGCCGCTGAACATAACCTAAAATTATTGATCTTCAATTGTGGTCAATAACATTTCTTACTCGTTCACATATGCAATCATACTGCGCAAATACATCCAAACCGAGTAACTGTTTGCCAAACTGCCTACGATTGAACAGGAAAACTTGGCCGATATTTGGTTTCAACATGACGGCGCCACTACCCACATAGTCAACGATACAATCGACATTTTGAGTCCTATCTCTTTAAAACGAAGTAAATGTTAAATAATAATTTATTTATGTTTCTACCCAAAATATTTATTGCATAAACACAAAATAAATTAAATTACTTTGCACTTACCAAACATAGTATTTTACATGAATATGTTTATAAAAAGGAACAACCATAAAGATTTATATTATACGGGCCTAGATCATATGATTTAAAACATCCTAGTAAATAAATTATCGTCCTATTTTCTTTTTATTGCTTGGTAGTGTGCCGATTATTAAAATTTTCTGTAGGCTTTCACCAAGCTTGTTTATTTAGACGAGAAGTGGTGTCTACCAATGGTATATGTAAATTGTTTGGAAAAAACACATTCTGAATATTCCGAATTGCTTAAATATTTAATGGAAGGAATATAATTCATAGAATAAATAAAAATACGATTTACGACAAAATAGAACGTTCGGAGTATTTTGAATGAAATATAAAAAACACCCTTGTCGAAATGTCATGTTTTAGGTTCGCTTTTTTTGTTTAGTGGGCTAGATCGGACGTCATTGTGAACGAACCCAAGCTTTCAACACAATGTCAAGTTGACTTTTACATTCGATACCATGGATAATAATTTGTCAACAATTTTGTCGACAATATCAGGAACGGGACCCAACATGAGCTTGAGTAATATTTCTCAAATATGCCGAGTATGTATGAAGACTGAAGATGGCATGACCAACTGTTTGAACGGTAAAATAGCAGAACAATTTCGATGTTGTACGCAATTGGAGGTAACTACATAATCAAAAGTGCTTCACATTGCGAATTCTGAGATTATCCATCTAGATTTCAGATAATGATGATTTGCCAAATTCTTTGTGTAGGAAATGCCTTGAACAATTGAAAGCCGCATATGATTTTCGTAAACAAGCCGTGACTACAGATAATTATTTGAGAGAAAATATCACATCATTTGAAGAACCTCGAGTTTTGTCCACAATCAAGCTTGAACAAGATTTAAGTATTCAAATTGAACAGCAGGCCGAGAATAATCAAAATAACTCTTTCAATAATGATAACTCAATTGAAGAGCAGTCGTTGGACATTAAAGTTGTGGAATTCTGTGATATAAAGAACGAAACAACTCACGAAAGGGAAGAAATCGTTAATGTTTTTACAATAAAGGAGATAAATAATGTAAACTATGCTGGACCGTATGAATGCACCATTTGTTCAACCCGCTTCACCCAGAATGGAGAGCTTGAATTGCATTTGCGAATGCATTCTGAAATCCGACCATACAGATGCGATATTTGTACTCGCGATTTTATTCATCATGCATCGCTTGCACACCATATGAAATATCATGCCGCGAAGAAACGAAATAATGAAAGACACTTGTGCTCAATATGCAAAAAGTTTTTTTCCTCGCAGGGGAATCTGCAGAAGCACATGAACAGACATACAGCAACCAGAAAAGAGGCACAAATGTTGACATTGAGAGAAGGCATTCACGAACGAGGCAAAATTTAAAATTCACCTGCGTTGTCAATAAAGAAACCAGCCTGAAGTGTCTCATCTTACAGTATTAGGTGTTGTAGATAAATTTATTTTAATTTTTCGTGGAATTTTCTTAACAACCATAATCTTAAAGGATAAGTTAAGCAATTAATAATGCACATATGGGCTTATACAAATTTAAGTTTTATTAAATTAGAAATTAAAGAAAATAACGTCTAATAACATTTTGTTCTTATTATTAGTTATCACGCGTTAGCATCCTGGTTGCGGCATACGTTTGTGTTTGATCTAAAGTAAGAGGCAAGGAAGTAACATGTTTGTCTCCAGTCTGACTTCAGATTGTTGACAAATGATATTTTTGAGGTGATCCAAAAGCAGCTTAGTAATGGAAAAGTAAACGGCCAAAGGGCAATGGTTAAAGCTTTGGCTTCTGGATCGGGAGGCACGGAGTTCGAATTCCTATAGGGGCAAAACGCAAAAGAGATTTTTCATCATCTGAATAAGAACGGTGATGTAAATGAACACAACTATGCCATAATGTCAGAGTGTAGGGGCCAGGTGATCAATTATGTAATTGCTCTTGTCGGTGGTTTGCTCAGGAGTCCTGTAAAGTGTGGCTCAATTTTTAGATAAAACATTAAGTAAAATTTATTACACTTTCGGGTGGCACTATTAAACGAAAAACTTTAGTTACGGCACAATAAAAAATTTTAATAACGAGTTAAACTCAACCGATTACAGTTTTATGAAAACATGCTGGCCAGGCTGTCAGTATGCATCATCCAGCCTTGGGAGCGGATTAGAATCCAATACACCAAGCCATTCATTTGTTCAAATGTACAGAAACTAGAACCACAGAATTCAAAAAATATATAATATGTTCTAGAATGTCAGAACTTAAGCCATAAATAGTATATATGGTACCACGGCCTGGCATCGAAGTTCTCGGCCTCAATAAAGTTGTGGAAGACTAGCGGAAACCTAACAATAAGTACGAGAAACTTCCTATACTCTGGTAGACAAGATACATACGAGCAAAGACTAAGTAGGTATGGGATCGGTACGAAAGCCCGACTTATCAAAATCCTGACTTTAAAAATTCCGTTTTTCAAAATCGCGCTTTTCGAAATCCCGCTTTTCAATATCTCGATTTACGGGAAGCTTTTCAAAATGGAGCTTTTTAAAATCCGGCTTGTTAAAATCCAGATTTTGCTGAAATCTTAAAAAATCCCTCGAAGAATTTCGAGGCAATTTCTTGATTGATCTTGGTCAAATTATGGGATGTAATTTACATTTAACATGATGTTTTCAAGAATTTTTGAAATTTGGCCATGCTAAATGGAACTTGGCTATCCCTTTAACCAATAATTGTACAATTTGGTATGCAGAATTAAATTAGGATTCTTACTTAAATTTTGAACGAAGTTCCGGAATGCAACCATGCTGAATGTGACTAGGCCAACTAATTGTGGTCAAATTTGGTATGTACATCTGAATTTGGATTTTAACGTGAATTTAACATGAAGTTCTCGAATTAGATCAAATTTAGATTGTAGAGCAGGATTGGGATTCTTAATGGATCTTTGGCATTTCTTAACCAATAAAGATCATATTTGATATATCGGTTTAGATTGGAATTCTAATGTGAATTTTTAGGATTTTGGCATTGCTTAATGAAACTAAGCCATTTATTCTTCATATTGAATGTAATTTCTAGATTAGAATTCTTATGTACAAGAATTTGGAAGATTTTCTGGAATTCATCCGATGTTTTCAACTAGGCCATATCTAACGTATTAAATATAAGAGCTGAATTGGGATTTTAACATAAATTTTAGACGCATATCTAGTTTTAGGTAATAGTAATAGTGAATGAAGCTAAATTATTTCTTAACGTATTATGTCAAGTTTGGTATGTAGACTTTATTTAGGAATCTAACAAATACGTCCTTACGTTACGTATTATAGATTATAAATATATTATTGTTAAGAAATGTCGTAGTTTAATCTGGCTTGGTAATTCAAAATTTCTTACAATGTAGAATTCTAATCCAGTTCGATTTGGAGCCAACAATTATTTTATGCATTTACTAAATTGTACTGACTAGAAAAAGATTATCAAAAGCCCGCTTGATTTTTATGCATTCGGACGTCCGCGGGCCGGCTTTTTTTAAATTTAAAAAGTGGGCTTTTGCTAATTGGGCATTTTGAAAAGCGGGATTTTGATCATGCAGCGCTATCATGCAGCTATGGAATAAGCAGATGAGACAGCGAAAGATGAATTCTACGAGCAAAGCCATAATATATGGAACATACCGAACCCACATTACATTTATGTACAGAGACTTCAACTTCATTAAGTCCTAGTCCTAATTTGAACTTCCTCAATCGCTGTTATCTTTGCGGCAACAATGCAGTAATCAGACTGACCAACACTGCACAAATTGTTCAGGTTTAATAGGCAAGATTCGCTAGCTACATACGCCATTGGCGAATTTATTATCCGAAATTATTTATTTATTAACTGTTGATGGCCTTCTGTTTTTCGAAAATATCGACCGGGAGGAAAAAAGATTGTTTATAAAACGTGCATAGATATTGTTCACTCTAGTGTACATGCAGGGTACTTCGTACCATCTCTAATAATTTCTAGGAATTCACTTTGTGAAGAGCTGGTCACCATAAGCTCATTCCCTACATAACTACTGAACTTAAGAGTAGTAGTTCCGATTTTAAACTCGATTTTTTGCCCATGACATTCTAGTGATTACAAGTTCTGCTACTTTGTTTACTCTTTCGAAGATGTTCGACTTCCAATTCCGCTGCTTAATAAGAAGGTGCACAGAAATTTCGATTTTTTTAGCAAATACAAGTAATGCCTGCTTTTATAAACGCTAAGTGATCTGTATAAGTAACACAGTAATCCGTTTATTAGATGTTCCAGAGAAGATGAGATAAGACCCAGTTTTACAATTGTCAATCCGATCTCACAGTAAAGACGTCCTGATATCGAGGAATGCTACTAAAAATTTGATGGCAACATCGCAGTTACGAGGGATCAAACATATGTATGTACATCATATATCAACTATATACATACGAGTATATACGAAATGACGTAAACCATAGTTTTTTTGGCAATACTCCAGGAAAAGTTCCTACATATAAACATCTTAACCGCTTCCTCAATTACCTAATACATTTTATGAAAAAAGAAGTAAACTGGACTGTGAAAATATCGCCATTAAATGGGCGACGCAATTGGACACGGTAAATTTTAGTAAGCGTCGGAAGAATCGACAAAATTTAAAATTAGATGAACTATATCGACTAAACTCGATTTTGAGTTGGTGATAAGGCAACTGTATCGAAATCGGAGACGATAGTGCCAGTGGGACAAGGGGTTTTGGTGAAAAACGCAAGCATGGCGATGGGAACCATACGCGGTTTGAGCATCTTCAAAAATTATTCGGGACTAGACAGAAAATTAACAACTTTCGAATACAATCGGAAATATTCTGCTACCAGAAATAATGGGCGAATTAAAATTCGAAATTCTGGATAAAATCGAAACGAAGCAGTTGACTGAATATCACGTCGCCGTTTCGCCACATATATCGCATGGGAATTACTATAGTGAGGTCTGGATCATTGCCACATTATACAAGGAGTCGGATGATGCGTGGAAAAAATGGAATTTTTGATAAGTGGTCGGATTATTTAATATTTGGACATGTTGTAGGATTAGCGTTGTTGTATGTGATTTGCCAGCGTGGTCAGCCTTCGAATGGTAGCTTAACGAAGTTATACATTTTTAAATTAATGAATTAGGTACTGTTAAATAGAATGAGAGACCCACGTTTTATGCTCGAGCTACTCACCTTCGACTCTCACGGTCAGCCAGATCACCTGCCATGGTCGCTTTATACCTTAATAGCCAATTTACTGTCATTTAGCATAACTTGAGCACGGCATGAGAAAATAGTGATTCTGTTAATCATTTTCTAGAGTACAGTATAGATTACAGTTCTCAGTTCATAATACTACTATACAACTGGCCGAACGTTAGATAGCCATAGTGTTAACATCATACCAAAATGAAACGGTTTCATCTCCTCTTGGAGTGTAGTTCATAGTTCAAAAGGCACCGATGAAACAGTAAAATGTATTCCTTTCCTAGATCTTCTGATTTTATTCACCAACTGTACACATTTAACACACAACGTATAATATTATTATAAAGTAATTTTAGATTTGGCTGCTTCATTAATCTGATCAACAAAAAATTGATTACGATAAAAATAAATTAAATTATAAACAAAACAAAAATAAGAAACGTTTGAAATTGGATTGACATAAGATGTTGAAAGAATATTTATGTACAAGTAAAGTCAGTATCATTTATTATGTTGAACTTTGTACATTGAATTTTATCTGTAATTTATGATAAAAAATAAAATTCATGAGAAAAATGACTCGATGTAGAGTTACTATCGCAGATTTAAGATATGAGTTTTGCTACATTGGCAAAATATGTACGAGTATGACAATATACCGTATCGACCAAGACAATATTTTTTTTATATTTCATTAATTATGTTTTATGATATTATGAATTTAAACATATTTTTTTTCTTTTGACCTTTTCACGGTAAAAGGTAGGTACGTCTTCAGTAAACGATACAATTTATTTGGTTGCCGGTTTATTGTATCGTTTAGAATTAATGGCATTACTAGATGGCAATTGCAGGTGGAGAGTCCTTGCATAATGTTGAACTTACATGCTTCTGTTCATATTGAATTTCTTGAGTTCAATACAAAGGCAAACAAAGTAAATCGTACTACAACAGCCAAGGTGTAAGACAAGGATGCGTCGCCACAACTGTTTCTAGTAGTATTATATAGCGGCATTATATAGCGGGTTCCCAACGGCATCCAATGGGGATTAATGTAGAATCTCAATGATCTGGAATACACAGACGACATATGCCTACTAACACGCCAACAAGTAAAATAAAGTACAGAAGCTTTAGCAAAGACGAAGAAGCTAAACATACCAATATTCACACTGATATATAATTTAATATAATATAATTTAACCAGAAAGAAATAGAAGAGGTAAACAATTTTTACTTTGAACCCTACTAAGCCTGAGCACTCGGGACAAAAATATGCAATACGCATGTACAAGTATGCGCCGCAAGGGATAAGGAAAATCGGACGACCAGCTTTAACGGGGAAACGAACCATGTTTGCAGAAGCGAAACAACTCGGAAAGTTATGGGTGGAAATCAAAGCAATAGCACCCAACAGAGTTTGATGGTCTAGCCTAATAGATGCCTTTTGCTCCTAAATTGAAAATATTGAACAAATTTTCAGTAAACGATAAAATTTGTTTGGTTGCCATTGTAGCGTTTATGTTGAAGCGTATTGAAAAACAAATTACGACTCATATAATATTGTGTTCCGTTCTTGTTCTTACTATATTCCATGCAGACCAGAGCAAATTGTTAGCTCTTTTAAGTCCAGCGCGTCGATAATGGTTTGCAACTTTACTTGTCCATAATTAGGTGCACGCGTTCCTATATTAGAAATTATAGTGGTTTCGATGGTATCAAATACCAGTATGCTCAAGTGGTCATCTATTAAAATACATTCTGAATCTAAGTTTAATATTTCTGATTCGATCCGTTGTACTCGATTAACGCGGGATCAATATTTACCTAGTAAATGTAGCATTTGTTGTAATATTGCAATTTATTTTTTCTTCCAAAATGGCTGTGTGTATTGTTGAAGTACTACTGTGAGCAAAAAGTAGTAAGACTTTTTAATTTAAATTTCGCGCGGAAAACTATTCGTCGAAATATTTTTTTTTCTATGTTGCTATGACTGTCAGTGACATTTGTGCCAAATGTCACATCAAAATAATGATTAGTGTTTAGTATACGCTTGTCTTTCTGAAGTACAAAAAGTGCCGGCGATTTTTACAATGAGTGAAATTATTCAACAAAGAAGTTCCATTAAATTTTGTGTGCGGAATCAATTTTGTGGTGCCGAAACATTCAGAATGTTGCAAAAGGCCTTCGGTGATAATTGTATGCCGCGAGCAAGTGTTTTTGATTGGTACAAATTGTTCAAAGAGGGTCGAGAACGTGTTGACGATGAACTACGTCTAGGACGGCCATCAACATCAACTGATTATCAACACGTTAATAAAATCAAGGAATTGATGCTCGAAAATCGACGATTAACAGTCAGAAGAGACCTTACTGGCTGGCATCGTTGAAATATCGGAAGGTTGGTTGCAGCAGAGCGCAAGCACGATTGGTTTCAAATCACTCAATTTTTTGGAAAAACAGCGTTGCGTTGACGTCTGTGAAACAATACTTCCCGACTACCAGGATGTCATGAAACGTATTATAACTGGCGATGAGTCTTGGATCTATACTTACGACCCAGAAACAGACGACCAATCGGCCTAATATCGTGCCAAAGGTGAGCCGAAGCCGAAAAAACCACGTCAAAGCAAGTCAAAAATCAAGGTGATGTTCCGAATTCCTTCCGACCGGCCAAACTGTCAATAGTATTCCTTCTATTTGAGTGTTATGCGCCGTTTGCGCGAAGCTATTCGTAAAAAGAGGCCGGAATTATGGGTCGACAACTCTTGGTTTTGCACCACGATAATGCACCTTCTCATACTGCATTGGTTTTACGTGATTTTTTCGCCAAAAATTCCACCCATATCGTTCCGCAACCACCGTATTCACCTGATTTAGCCCCGTGTGACTTCTGGCTGTTCAGCAAACTCAAACGATTGCTCCGGGGAAACCGTTTTGAGTCAATTGAAGACATTAAACGTGAATCGCTACGCACATTGGAGGCTATTCCGGAAATTGACTTTAACAACTGTTTCGAGGATTTAGCAACGTTAGCACATGTGTATTGAGGCCGGGGGGGATTACTTTGAGGGGGACGAAATAGATTTGGAGAAATAAATAAAGAATTTTAAAATTATGAACAAAGTCTTACTATTTTTTGCCCACAGTATTAAACTCTTTAGGTGAAAACAAAATTGCTCGCTAAAAACGGTCTCCTTTCCATTTTATTGGCACGATTGCTTATGAATTATTCGGCGTGCTTGACCAACGTGTCGGTAACGCCTACAAGGACAGCATCGAAAAATTAAATGCAAATCAACACCACCACCAGAAATTACTACAACAACAGATGTAGATATTGGAATCAACGATCAATTTGATTAAGCACAATTATGAAGAAACCAATCGAAATTTCGAGACATTTCATAAATATTCTGGACAATATAATGTTTCATGAAGAGTTCACTGATTTAGCTCTTCACACTATGATGGAAATAATCAAATTCCGCACGCTTCAATCCACAATAATCGTCACTATCACAGAAGTTCATCAAGGAAGACTAGACCCTCTCATACTAACACCACACCAACTTCAAGGACAGCTCGGGCAAATCATTCAAGGCCTGAAAGCAAGTCAAGACATACCTTTTCGAACCAATGTACAAGATAGTTCAAACCAAAACAATAAAAATAGGAGATATATTCATATTCGAAATTAAAATTCCAATGGTTCAGAGGGCACAATTATGTATACATCAAACCAACTTCGAACTACCTGATGATCACGTTACAACAAAATCAATACATGACACTTACTGCTGATGAATTCAATTCATGCACTTCTTTCAACGGAGAATATCTTTGGAATATTCATCAACCACTATACGATTGATAAACGAAAACCATAGGGCAAAGATTAAATCTACATCAACATCAACCTTATCGGAAATTGAAGTTATAGAGATCTCAATTCAGCAGCAAAGGCGGCTTAGAGGCATCAACAGCCGATGTAAATGTGCATGACTATCACCATTACGTGGCAATATACTTGTTCTTTCCAGTAGTTCTTGCGGTTATTACTTCAGTTGTGCAGTCGCCACCCAGCAGGCTGACCCACTACCGGATGCAAAAGGGACCGGGAATATGTTGTGAACACAACATGCATATAATACTGTGGGCAAAAACTAGTAAGACTTTGTTCATAATTTTAAAATTCTTTATTTATTTCTCCAAATCTATTTCGTCCCCCTCAAAGTAATATCCCCCGGCCTCAATACACTTGTGCCAACGTTTTTCCAATCCTCGAAACAGTTGTTAAAGTCAATTTCCGGATTAGCCTCCAACGCGAGTAGCGATTCACGTTTAATGTCTTCAATTCACTCAAAACGGTTTCCCCGGAGCGGTCGTTTGAGTTTGTTGAACAGCCAGAAGTCACACGGAGCTAAATTAGGCGAATACGGTGGTTGCGGAACGATATGGGTGGAATTTTTGGCGAAAAAATCACGTAAAACCAATGCAGTATGAGAAAGTGCATTATCGTGGTGCAAAAACCAAGAGTTGTCGACCCATAATTCCGGCCTCTTTTTACGAATAGCTTCGCGCAAACGGCGCATAACACTCAAATAGTATTCCTTGTTGACAGTTTGGCCGGTCGAAAGTAATTCGGAGTGCACCACACCTCAATAATCGAAGATAACTGTCAACATCACCTTGATTTTTGACTTGCTTTGACGTGGTTTTTTCGGCTTCCGCTCATCTTTGGCACGATATTCGGCCAATTGATCGGCTGTTTCTGGGTCGTAAGCATAGATCCAAGACTCATCGCCAGTTATAATATGTTTCATGACATCCTGGTAGTCGGAAAGCATTGTTTCACAGACGTCAACGCGACGCTGTTTTTCCAAAAATTTGAGTGATTTTGGAACCAATCGTGCTTGCGCTCTGCTGCAACTAACCTTCCGATATTTCAACGATGCCAGTAAGGTCTCTGACTGTTAATCATCGATTCTCGAGCACCAATTCCTTGATTTTATTAACGTGTTGATCATCAGTTGATGTTGATGGCCGTCCTAGACGTGGTTCGTCGTCAACACGTTCTCGACCCTCTTTGAACAATTTGTACCAATCAAAAATACTTTCTCGCGGCATACAATTATCACCGAAGGCCTTTTGCAACATTCTGAATGTTTCGGCACCACAAAATTGATTCCGCACACAAAATTTAATGGAACTTCTTTGTTGAATAATTTCACTCATTGTAAAAATCGCCGAATGCACTTTTTGTACTTCAGAAAGACAAGCGTATACTAAACACTTATTTTGATGTGACATTTAGCACAGATGTCACTGACAGTCATACCAACATAGAAAAAAAAATATTACGACGAATACTTTTCCGCGCGAAATTTAAATTAAAAAGTCTTACTACATTTTTCCCACAGTAGTACATCATCAGTCTGCTGCACATCCGGATACCATAGACCACCGGATATAATTTAATTTTAATTGTAATATAAACACATTTGGTATTTACATACTTTTGTATTTTTTGTATGTAAACTGCTTAGACAGCTGTAAATTTTATATAAAAAGAACTTTAATGTCATAAAAATGCTAGAATAAAGTAAAAATTCAGCTTAAACACTTGTTCTCATTAATAGGCCTCACCAGTGGTAACCAAAGTATTCTATTAAAGACATCAGACATAGCTCATGCGAATATGACCGCAAGCTGTCTAGTCAAAACAGTGTATATTTTGTTATTTTCTCATAAACTTTGCTCCGATTTATATTGCGAGCTTGTGGGAAAGTAAATTGCGAGCATTGTGGTAGAGTGGGTGGAGAGACGGTTGAATACGTTATATTTTCGTGTCTTTGTAACTCCTTTTATAGATTACACCGTTTTGGTTCGCATATTCTATTTGAGTTTATATGACGATGAAATGATAAATTCATTAGAGACCGACCAAATGGCCCAGTGGTAAAAGCTTTGGCTTTAAGGGAATTTTCATCAGCAGATCAGGATCTGGGATGAAATGGAACACAACTATGACCCCCTGTCCGAGTGCAGAACTCATGGGCCGACCCATCTTCCATACCAGTATAGGCTGGCATGGACCTATATCGTCCTCGATTTGGTAGGCAAATGCGTAAGGTAAGGACGTAAATAAGCGAACTGCGAGGAGTGCTTCGGCCCAAGAAAAGATGGCAAAGAATAAAAAAAAAATTCATTAGAGGACCAATCCATTTTACCATCCTGCCTAAAAATATAAATAGTTGTTTAGTTATTTATATGAAATACAGGATTACAATAATATTTATGTTGTGTACTAGTGGTTTTACATACAAGTACATAACGCTATAATAACATACCACACAATTTTGCTACTTGAATGTAGACAATTTCGATAGTTTTATGTTGTGCCAACATACCACAAAGATCAATTGTACTCGTATATCGTATCATACACGAGTATTTATGTCATCCAGAAATGTTGGTCCATTTAAAAAATCTCATGTGGCAAAACATATTACCAGTACTTCGGTACATAAGTATGTACACAATTACACATTGATAGTTTTTGTCCGATTATATTGAAGAGACAGTTATAAAATAGAAAATAAACTGGAAAATGTTATTTCTAGATAAATTTTAATCCATTTTATAGGATTTATTTAGTTTTTGTGCTTTTTCGAGATTATGTGGAATGTGCTTTCGATATAATACAATAAATTATTTTAGACCAGACAATTTCGTATTACAAAATTACTGTTTGAGTATTATATGGGAAATATAAACTGATATAGATTATAAAATGAATGGCATCATCAGTTTCCTCCTGCTGCTATGCCCGATTATTGAATTAGGTCATTGTTTATCGTGCCAAATATTTCCATCGCCGTAAATCCTTTTACAGAAAATATTAATAGACGTTTTTGTATGGATATCTTGAACCCTTTTAAAATCCTATTAAAAAAAGCTTGCCCTTCTTATTTATACTGGGATATCGGACATATTACACAGGCACATATACAAATTTAAATTGTTTGGAAAATTATTTGTATTTTTCGGGCGCAAAAAAATCTCACACAAAATGCAAAAAGGTTGAAAATTCTATTAAACTTATACAATACAAGGAGTGTATAATGGATGAAAACTATTCCAGGGTTAAGGTTACATGTGTTTTATAGGGTGAAATCGAGAAGTGTTTTTTCGGCATTTAAAAATATATTTCCTTTCTGCCAAGATAGAATATTATTTTTAATTTGAATACATAAATTTGGTTTAACAGAATAGAATGAAATTGAGGATGTACATAGGTTTAAATTTTACTGCTGCAAACGTTAAAAAATAGGTTTTCAAAACAGTTCAGCAAACCGGGAAGTTGCCACAAAACGAAATAAGAGAATTTGGGGAATGCAATTAAGCATGAAGGCATTTATGCACATTCCGGCATCGATTATCAACATTTTTTTTCCCTTTATTATTTACAACTGAGACTGTGCTCATCTAGCAATTTATCTGTCAAATTTACAAATTTTACATTTCTTAAATAATTCTGATTTGTTGGGGTGCAACCCAATGGTTAGTCCCAAAATTAATTAAACCTATTTAAAATATAATTTTAATTTGGTATGTTTACTAGGTCAAGTGGTCTCGTTCGTTGAAGTCTTCTTTCAACGACAGGGTTATCTATCATATGGCGAATATAGGGGTTTCCATGTTCCTGGAGCGTTCGGCGCTTTTCTTGTGTACCACGGAGCATTTTACAATTTTGAAACGTCTGTATCATTTTGGCGGTTGTTTGCTTAGTACATCCCCAGAGTTGAATACCGTAGGTCCATATCGGCTTCAGTATTTATGCCGATATAGCAGCAGCTTGTTGTATATTGTAAGCTCAGAGCTTCTACCTATGAGCCAATACATTTTTCTGAACGTAATATTAAGTTCTTCTTTTTTTTTTTGACGTGCTCTCTGCACTTGAGCTTGGCATCGAGAGTCATGCCCAGATATTTAGCTTTGTTTGCATATGGCACCGGTCGTGAGTTAATTGCTATCGGTAGATGGGAAGCCTTTTGCTATGTAAAGTTAATATGCGTGGATTTCGTCTCATTAAGCTTGATTCTCTAGCGCTTAGTTCAGTTATACAAATCGCATTGGTAATCTTCTGGAGTTTGCTCGTTGCATCAGCGACATTACTTCCAATGGCCATGATTGCTGTGTCATCTGCAAAGGTGGCTATGGTTCCTTCATCTTAGATTATACTAACGGATATGAGTTTGTTAAAAATATTCCTTCTATAAAATTCTTGCTTGCTGAACCTCAGATTTCCACCTGGATAAATGGCAAACACTTAGTAACATCATCTATTTTAATTTGTGTTGCCTTAGATGAGAAATTGGAAAATTGTAATCTTAAGAAACACTTGTCGCGAAACGTACTTAAACTACAAAACTTCTACATTAAATCCGTCAATGCAGTTACAAAAGTTTATAAAATTGAGAGTAAATACGTTATTGTGGTTAATCATCAATCTAAAACTGATTGTAGTGATCTAATATCTACGCTCTAGAAACTTTAACAGGTTATACTTGCAACAACGTAAAGATGAGCCTTTCACAATAACTTTAGATGTTAACCACTATGTCAACAAACTTATGTCGGTGTTGGATTATATTACAAAGTATCCATCTAATAACATCAAATGGATTTTAAACATTCCATTCAATATGTCAACCCAGTATGAAAGAGCGCTATCTGTGCGAATTTCCCAACTAAATCTCCGGAACTTTAAAAAGTGTTGTCCGCAGAGTCCAGCCGACGAAACTGGGTCTCAAGCAGAAATGCGCGAGATCGCTACCGACTGTAGTTGGAACGATGCGGAAGACCCCCCATTTACATGAGAGGAGGTCACCAGTGCTCTAACTTGCTTCAAGCGTAACAAATCCCCTGGACTGGATAACTTGAACGCTGAAATAATCCAGCTGGCATGGCCCGTCATATAGGGTCTAGCATAGTAAAATTATTAAACAGCTGCTTAAAATTTGGTTACTTCCCCGAGGTGGAAAAAGAGTGAAATGATCATAATCAGGAAACCTGATGACAGAGATCCACTATGTTCGAAATCTTATAGACCCATAATGTTACTACCAGTTATGGGGAAGCTCTTAGAAAGGTTGCTTGCCACTCGCACTATACCGCGAATTGAACAAAGCGGGCTGTTCTCGGACAAGCAGCTCCCTAGAAACACGATGAATGTTTTTAGGAGCTACTTCAGTGATCGATACGCAATAATCAGGCGTATCGATCACTGAAGTAGCTCCTAAAAACATTCATCGTGTTTCTAGGGAGCTGCTTGTCCGAGAACAGCCCGCTTTGTTCAACTCGCGGTATAGTGCGAGTGTTTCAAAGCAAACTACAAAAGGATGTCCACAGGGCTCTATTTTGGGTCATCTAGTCTGGAATATCGTGTTTAACACAAGCATGATCGACGACTTTGAGGAAATTGCTTTCGCGGATGACAAAGTCATTCTGATACATGGCAACTCGAGACTCGAACTTCAGCGCCGGGTCAAATCGCAATAAATAAAATGATCCAATGGTGTGAAGTAAATAAGATGTCACTATCAGCAGAAAAAACAGTGATGCTGCAACTAAAGGGCAAATTTGACTCTATAGTCGACCACCAACGATATCACTAAACGGACCTTGATAAACGAATGGGCGAAGCATCCCACGTTCTTAGAGTATGCGAAAACGCTAAGACGCTATTTCACTCTTTGGCGAGAGTGTCAAGAGAAGGATGGGGACTTAATCACAAAACACTGAAGTTAATATACAATGGTGTGGTTGGTATGATAGGTTAAACTGTCACCATATCAGATCACTAGAAAGTGCTCAGAGGAATATCCTGCTATAGGAGTAAGAAAAGCTTACCGAACGGTATCTAAAGATGCTGTAGTGGTTCTGGCTGGCGTACTCCCGGTTGCTATTCTAATCAAAAAACGAGCGAACTTGTACCACCTAAGAAGGCGTGGCCAAAATAATATAGGTGAATATGTACATGCTGCTGATAGTAGGCAGGATCAATATAATAGTAAAAATGATATAGAAGCGATGGCGATTGACCTCTGGCAACGAAGGTGGAATGAATTAGCCAATGGAAGGCATACGACAAGACTAAAAATGAAATTACCACTGACGAGCTCGATGTGCCAAGTTATCTCTGGACATGGTAAGTTTAAAGCATACCTGCAGAGATTAAAGATAACGAACCAGTGTCAATGTTTATGCGGATCGGAAGTAGAAGACGTTTATCACCTAATTTTCTAAGGTATCGAGGTGACGGTTAGGTCACTAAAACATAAGTGGCTTGGTAACATGAACATACATGAATTACCACTGCCTATATTACTAAGCAACGACCTACTCCCGAAGTTTCAGCCATATTGTGCTGAACTGATCAACGTCTTAAAAGAACGGAACAGTGTACAATAGTAGACCGGTAAAACGGAATGTACATGTCTCCCCGTGACTAGGGACGGTAACGTTATAATTTTGAATTATAACGGCTGAAATGTACAAACACTGGTATCGGTGACTGCGCTAATTGATTTACATGTAAATTGGCTAAGTAAACCGATACAAATTTAGGTATAAGAATTGACGAAAATTTTTCCGGAAATGTTGACTACGACGAATGAATGAATGAATGTAACAAATTATGGTACAGGTTTCAATGAGGCGGACTAATTTGGTCGGTACAGGTTTAGAGGACTTCCTTTCTTTGAGCAGCACTGCAACGCGTGCCGGGTAGTCGTACTAAATATATTATCGCATTAAATTGTAAACTACGCGAACGAAGTCGTGCGTATCAGCTAGTTATTTTTTTTGTAAAATTTAAATAATAAACAATTTTTTTTGTATTATGTAAAAAAACTATTTATGAACTATTTATGAACGTAATAAAACTATTTATGAACCCTAGCTAGAACAACAAAGCACAGCCTTCGCATCCAGCAATTCATCTGATACCCAGGTCAAAGTTTTACACAATATACACTTTCCATTCCTAGAACCAGATTAAACTTCTTCTTTCTGAAAACCCTTTGTTCAGCAGAATGTAATAATCAGGTAAGGTTAGAAAATTCTTGTTGTTTGCAGAACAGAACCATAATTAAATTCAGAACATAAATCATAAAAAATCTTCTTATTTACCAAGATTATCTCATTGCCGATGGTTGTGATGCGCTTTCCTGGTGAGTTTATCATTTTCGGTTCTGCAAGAAATAAATAATATAAAACCGAACATATCCTTGTACCTTGATTCCACGAAACCACATAAATATGAAATATTCAATTTAAATGTTGTTATTAAATTACGGTATACGAATCGGTACATATGACGATAGCTGTATTCGGTACGAACAAGATAAACCGAATTCTATATCAAACTACAAAACAAAATTTATAACGAAATCATTTAATTTTGAAAAGTAAAGCATTTTGCAGTTCTGGGCAAATCCTTTTTAATAATGGTGTACTCGTTTATACGGGAATACGAGAAAGAAATGTAGAAATTTATCCTTGCGGCAAGTTGCTTTTTTTATTGTACGAACGAACAAAAGTAACAATAGAACAAATCTTTTTGTGAAGACGCACACCGTCTTATACTCCGATATACCAGTGAAATTAACTCGTTCCTATATAAAATAAAAGACGGTAGAGTACATTAAAATGAATTCTTATTATTTAAAAATTTATAAAATTTAACAACACAAAAAAAAGAAATGAAAAGTGAAATAATTTGATTGGAAAATGAAAATTTGTACCATAGACATTTTTTTCGAGTTTGCGGCGCTTTTAAATGCTATTATCGTATTAAATTTGTGATTGCGAGTACGGTTGCCAGACGTACGTCTTTAATAAATTCCAAAAGAACGAATTTTTAGGTATTAAAATTAAAATATTAGACAGAATCATGAAAAACTTTATTTGCCTTTTATTACCGCTAGGAGCTCTACATATGCCGCGAGAAAAATATGGCCAACACGTTTTTCTACTTGAAATCACCTTTAAAAATATTTTGTTTTAATATGAAGCTACCACCTTTATCTTCGTGTCAGACACCTGGCATTAATAGGGAAATAGCTGCTGAACTCAAGTGCATTTTAATTCAAAACTTGCAAAGAAATAATGTGGAAATTATTTATGGCAAGTGTGGTATTTCAATTTAAATGTTGATCATTTTACAGTGACGATTAGAGGAAAACTGGGCAATGTTTTGATCCAATATTTTAACGCCGATTTTTTGAAAATTGCCTGACCTATCAGGATTAACTAAGAATTCCAAAAAATGAGAGTAATACACTTTTTGATATTTTTAGGGTAAAAAACAGCAAGAGTAGTGGGTACGTACCCCTTGGTAAATTTGTGAAAAAATTTGATATTTTTTTGAGGCATTATTAGTTGGCTTATGGTTCCTAGTGTCTCGGCCGTCAACATGACACAGAATTAATATGAAAATTATTTATGGGAAGTGTGGTATTTCAATTTAAATGTTGATGATTTTCAAAATTTCAATCGACTAATAGAGGAAAACTGGGCAATTTTGATAAAATATTTTAAAGCCGATTTTTTAAAAATTATCTAACCTATCACCATACCTATCAAACGTAGTTCTCTTATTTTGTTATGTTGTTGTAGTTGTTTCGCTGGTTTTGTTACGTGTAGAGAAACGTAACTCCTCCCGCCGAAGAGAAGGCCATAAGGGCTTGGTTCGCATGGCCGGTTGTGGGTTTTGTGATTGCGCCTCATCGAATGTTTCGTCACTTCTCGTTAAATTGCAAAATTTCGCCCAGACGTAGTAGGCCACCATTGTGATCATGATGATTGGAATTTCGGTTGTGCTGCCACTTAAAATTGAGTTCGATTAAGTTTTTTCTTGTAATAGTTGAATTTGATCTATAGTCATCTTCGGTATGGACAGCGATGGAATTGGTTGATGGCGTTCGACATCGTGATATGGCAATATGATTGTTTCGTCTGCTTCATAGACATATTTGTTACTATCGTATGTCATGGCTTGAATATTGACTTGACAGTTGTTGAATTCCATTAGAAATTGATCTTGGATGGCATGTTGATGTAAATTGTAGCTCTACCATTGTAGCTATGTATAGCCTTCCATTTGTAAGCTCGCTAATTTCGTCTTCCGGATCGACGTTCGTGTGGTTACACAAGAAGAGTGCGATGTTGATCGTAGGGCTTGTTTGTTGAAATAGTATACGTTTTCCACCTCGTTGCATGGTTCCAGTATGAATTGATAATTTTGTTCATCAAGGATGATATTGGATGAGGAAATAGGAGTGATCATTAGGTTTTTTGATGGGATAGGTTTAATGTTGTAATAACTAAATGTTGATTCTAAGAACTTTGACCTGAATACTGAGTACAATTTGGGATTGGTTAGAGTGTCCTTGTAAATTTAGTAGGTCGTATATATTATTCGGATTTAAAATTACTATGTGGTCGTTTGATAGCATGCCGTTAAAGAAATGTATTTCTTTATTGGTGACAATAGTCACGCTGTGTCACGCTAACCAATAAAGAAATACATTTCTTTAACGGCATGCTATCCAAAGAAGTTGATTAATTTGGTTATATATTGGACTATTTTGAACATGGGTAGTCCCACTTCGGTTGCGTTAGCCAGTCGGTTTAATTCGAATGTGGTGTTTGGTTTGGTGAATCCAAATTGCTCGGTCCACTTAGTTTATCTTTCTTATTTATATTTCTTATGATCATTATTCAATATTTCAATAAACCGGATCCGTTAGTCACTGTGAACGAGAAGTAGTCTCTTTTGGTTTCTTTATTTATTAATGTAGGTAATTCTTTATTTATTAAGTACGATTAAGGGTGTTTTTTTAAGAGGTTGCCGATTTTTTTTTTGAATAAAACACATATAAAATTATGAAATGACCAAAATTTTTTTTTATTTGGTAGATAATTTTTTGGCATTTAACATTTAAACACAATTTCTGGCATATGGCTACCACGACTATTTTTCACAAATGTCATTCTGGAGGTCCAATTTTCCAGCACTTTTTCAAGCATTTGAGGGCGTATGTCAGCAATGACACGTTGAATATTGGTTTCCAAAGCGTCAATCGATTGAGGTTTATCCACATAAACCAATGACTTCACGTATCCCCACAAAAAGTAATCGAGTGGCGTCAAATCGCACGAACGCGGAGGCCAATTCACCGGACCATTTCTCGAAATAATGTTGTCGTTGAAAGTTTCTTTCAATAAGTCGATTGTTTCACGTGCTGTATGGCAAGTGGCACCATCTTGTTGAAACCACATTTCATTCATATCCATATCTTCAAGATTTGACAACAAAAACTCATTTAACATGGTTCTGTATCGATTTCCATTCACGGTAACGCGTCGTCCTTCCTCATTTTTAAAGAAATATGGACCGATGATCCCACCAGCCCATAGACCGCACCAAACAGTACATTTATCAGGATGCATTGGTAATTCTAGAACGGCGTGTGGATTATCTTTGCTCCAAATGCGACAATTTTGTTTGTTGACGTATCCATTTAACCAAAAATGCGCCTCATCACTGAAGAGAATTTTACGGTAAAAAAATGGATCTTCGTTCAATTGATTTAACGACCAATCACTGAATTCACGGCGCAAACGATGGTCGTGTGGCTTTAATTCTTGCACCAATTGAATTTTGTATGGCACCAAACCCAAATCTTTACGTAAAATTTTCCATAAAGTCGATGGACAAAGTCCAATTTGCTGAGCACGACGACGAATCGATAAATTGTCGTTTTCTTCGACACTGGCCTCAACGACAGCAATATTTTCTTCTGTACGAACTCTTCTCATTCTTGTCGGTGGCTTGGCATCCAAAAGAGTGAATGTAGACCGAAATTTGGTAATTACGTTCTTTATGGTGGTCTCTGACGGACGATTATGTGCACCATAAAATTCACGAAGTGCTCTATAAACATTTTTAATTGAACACTGATTTTGAAAATAAATTTCCACGATTTGAAAACGTTGTTCTGGAGTTAACCTATTCATAATGATTTGCCAAACAATACTGAGTAGAAATGCCACTTTGAGCTGTCAAAACAACTGTCATAAAATAAAACGACATCTATCGGAAAAACAAACCTCCTAAAAAACACCCGTTATATATAGAAGTTTAAATTTTTTAGAAGCAACTTGAACGGAGAGAACTCGGAAAAAATTTATTTATTATAGCCCGTTCAATTATGCTTAAATCGGCATCACTTGGCGTAGTTTCACCCCATCTTTAAAATGAAATTGATTGAAAAAAAAAAATTCATTTCAATATTTAAACCTATCTTAATTAATTATAATTTCGTACTGATTATTATCTATTTTTATTAATTTGTTTTGTTAAATATTTAATTTATATTTATTTAGCTCTTCTGTGTTTATTGCTTGCTACCGTAATCTACTTCGTCTGAGGTTTAACTTATATCACCTAACTATTTACAACACTCTTTGGCATAAAGTACGAACTTGTAGTATTTATTGGTTGATTGTTTCAATATTTTTCTCTAATCGTAAACTTGTAGATCGTTTCGAATAATTAACACCAAAATTTGTTTTCCTAAATAATTGTTGAAGTTATAATTAACTGTTCTTTAATTGTTCATCATTTTTAAAAAAATCCAGCATTTTCGAAAAATAAAGAAAATTTTAGTGTCATAATTAGTACGATCTGGTCCCAACTGATTAGCGAAAGTTTGACTAAAGACGAACTGTTAATAGAATACCAGATACGAGGACTGCAAACCAATCAACCAGGGCATCAAGAAGAATTTTATGATGCATTAGAGAAGAATGGCATAATTCAAAGCTTAAGCCTAAATTAAGCCTAAGCCGGAAGCCGAATTGACTGTTATCAACCAACAGCTAGTGGCGATTAATGAGGCGTTGGAGTCTAAGGAAATTGAGTCATCGTTAAAAGCGAAAAATTTGTTGATGGTTAGAATATTCCACTGGAAAGACAGAGCCGAAAGATTAGCTAATTCCTTTCAGGGGTTGGGCGGCTTGAATATATCGATCAATACATTAAACCGATTCGCCAGATACTTAGTCCGTGATATTAAAAGGAAGGAAGCTGATGCAAAGGAGAAAACACGAAACAATTCCAATACCCCATCGACATCAGCAGCAGCCCAACAAGGCAACACAGCGACAGGTGCTAAAAGCAAATTCAATCAAGACGATGTCAACCGAGAATTAGAACGAAGATTTTCGGACCAAATTGAACAGTTAGTTTTTTTAAGAAAATGAACGCATGATCTAAACGAATACCTACGATTACACAGTCATCACATGCGTCGCCTAATAGAAGGAGCAGTTGTAATTCAAGTGCCGAAAGTGATGATAACCACGCGTCTGACCGCACCCCGTCCAATACATCTCGGAGAAATACACGCCCTGGAGAAATTTCACACCATAGATTTCATAGAAATACAGATCCAACGAAGTGGAGAATTACTTTCTCAGGAGGCAATGATAAGAGCAATGATGATGAAAATGTTCACGATTTCATAATGAAATTAGAAGAACATGCCAAACAGGACAACTTACTTCAGGACGACCTTGTTAGCTTGACGAGGCATTTTGTCACTGAGAAAGCCGAAAAATGATATTACGTGCATACCAGGAAAATAAGACGCGCAACGTGGAACCAATTAAAACAAGCATTTCTCGAAAGGTTTAGCAGCGCTGAAGGAGACCGAGCCATGCGAAAATATATTCGTCATCGCACACAACTCACTAAGGAGTCGTTCAATGATTTTGTGGTAGAAATTGAAACGGTGAACTGTCGCCTGCCGAAACCTCTACCGGATGATGAAATTTTGGAACTGTTGATCGTCAACATGAACCCAGCTCTAAAGAATGCCAGTGCTAACATGGAATTTTATACTATCGAAAGTTTACGAAAAGTTTGCGATAACTTGGAGAGATTGTGGCAAACTTCGAGATTTGATCCACGTCAACTAATAGATACGCGCGTCAAACGAAACTCGGCGGTCCAAGATTTTGGGAAATCTCAAGGCACAGAAAGGCGATTTAAACGCAGTCCAAACGTTGAAGAAGTGACGAAGTTTACGTCGGGCTCTTCTGCAGGACACTCCCGAAGATCAGAATGTTATGAGGACAAAGAGAAGCATGCTGATGAATTAGATGAGGAGTCGGAAGAACAACTAAATGACGAGGTTAGTGCTATTGATCGTAATGTTCGTTTCGTGGTTTGTTGGAACTGTAAGGATCTTGGACACAAGTTTACCAGCTGCCTGATGGAGCGTACGCATAAATTTTGTGATGGATGCGGACTTGCGGGGTTTGATATCGCCGATTGTCTCCGCTGCCAGAAAAGGAAAATAAACTTGGGAAATGTGAATCCGAACGCTACACACTCTGGGGGATATCGTTCAGAAAAGACTCAACATCCCAGAAAGCCATTATCTCAACCGCAACAGGAGATTCATCAAATTTATTACTCGAATCAACATCAAACAACACGAGACGATTTCAACGAATTTCGGATTACTGGAAAGAGCGCAAATTATACGAGAGATGTTGTTCACTAACCACCATTACAGAGACCAAAATTAATGATCCACGACCCTACGCGAAAATTAACATTATGGGGAAATCAATTCTTGGTTTGCTAGATAGTGACGCAAGCGTCAGTATCCTCGGAAAGGGTAGCGAATTGTTTTTAAGGGATCTACGATTAAGCTATAAAGAGCTAAACACTTGCATCCAGACCGCAGATGGATCAGTTAATGCCGTGTTGGGATACATAAAACTGCCAGTCACATATTTGGGGACAACACGGAACATCAAATTTTGCATAGTTCCGCCTCTACAATCGGAGGTCTATCTTGGTGTCGACTTTTGGAAACAATTTAATATTCCGCCAAACATAATTTGTGAACTTACCGTGCCGATTCCAACAGCAGAAGCAAATCAACACAAACTCACCAGGAAACAGAACGAAGAGTTACAAGAGATAATTGCCATGTTTCCCTCTTTTGCAACCAACGGATTGGGACGAACTAATCTAGTTGAACATAGTATTGACGTAGGTAATGTACAGCCGATTAAACAAAGACATTACCAGAGGTCACCCGCAATGCAAGACCTAATTTATGAGGAAATTGATAGAATTATTTCACTAGGAGCTATAGAGGAAAGTACAAGTCCTTGGAGTTCACCGGTAGTGCTAGTGCGAAAAGCAAACGGAAAGTCGCGCCTGTGCTTACATTTTCGGAAGATCAATCAAATAACTAAAAAGGACGCGTATCCTTTACCGCTGATTGATGGTTTGCTTGGACGACTAAACAGTACTAATTATATTACCAGTATAGATTTAAAAGACGCCTTTTGGCAAATCCCACTATCGCAAAGTTTAAGAGAGATAACTGCTTTCACCGTTCTAGGCCGTCCTCTCTATCAATTCTGTGTCATGCCGTTTGGGTTGTGTAACGCTCCCCAAACCATGTGCAGGTTGATGGATCGAGTGATACCCCACCAACTGAGAGACAGAGTTGGTAAATTTGTGAAAAAATTTGATATTTTTTTGAGGCATTATTAGTTGGCTTATGGTTCCTAGTGTCTCGGCCGTCAACATGACACAGAATTAATATGAAAATTATTTATGGGTAGTGTAGTATTTCAATTTAAATGTTGATGATTTTCAAAATTTCAATCGACTAATAGAGGAAAACTGGGCAATTTTGATAAAATATTTTAAAGCCGATTTTTTGAAAATTATCTAACCTATCACCATACCTATCAAACGTAGTTCTCTTATTTTGTTATGTTGTTGTTGTTGTTTCGCTGGTTTTGTTACGTGTAGAGAAACGTAACTCCTCCCGCCGAAGAGAAGGCCATAAGGACTTGGTTCGCATGGCCGGTTGTGGGTTTGGTGATTGCGCCTCATCGAATGTTTCGTCACTTCTCGTTAAATTGCAAAATTTCGCCCAGACGTAGTAGGCCACCATTGTGATCATGATGATTAGAATTTCGGTTGTGCTGCCACTTAAAATTGAGTTCGATTAAGTTTTTTCTTGTAATAGTTGAATTTGATCTATCGTCATCTTCGGTATGGACAGCGATGGAATTGGTTGATGGCGTTCGACATCGTGCATATGGCAATATGATTGTTTCGTCTTCTTCAGAGACATATTTGTTACTATCGTATGTCATGGCTTGAATATTGACTTGACAGTTGTTGAATTCCATTAGAAATTGATCTTGGATGGCATGTTGATGTAAATTGTAGCTCTACCATTGTAGCTATGTATAGCCCTCCATTTGTAAGCTCGTTGCATGGCTCCAGTATGTATTTATTAATAATTTTGATCATCAAGGATGATATTGGATGAGGAAATAGGAGTGATCATTAGGTTTTTTGATGGGATAGGTTTAAGGTTGTAATAACTAAATGTTGGTTCTAAGAACTTTGATACCTGAATACTGAGTACAATTTGGGATTGGTTAGAGTATCCTTGTAAATTTAGTAGGTCGTATATATTATTCGGATTTAAAATTACTATGTGGTCATTGGATAGCATGCCGTTAAGCAAATGTATTTCTTTATTGGTTAGCGTGACACAGCGTGACTATTGTGTTGATTAATTTGGTATATATTGGTCTATTTTGAACATGGGTAGTCCCACTTCGATTGCGTTAGCCAGTCGGTTTAATTCGAATGTGATAGTCTTGATACTATTTTTAACGTATCTTTGTATCTAGTTGAATCTATCGTGCATACCCTGATTACTTGCAATTCGGGCGTTGGTTTGCTTATCTAATTTGACTTGATTTTCGTGAAGATTGTGGATTGCTCTGCTTATTTCTTCTAGATCGTGTTGATCTAGATATCCCGTAATATCTTTGATTAGAGATCCTAATCCTTTAATGAGACCTCTTTTGATCCGTGCAGATTTCAAAAGGTTGATGTTTTCGTGTAACTTTCTATAGTTTTATGCTCGAGCATTTCCAGATTGTTTTTAAAGGCGTAAGAATACTTATTATTATTGGTTATGGATTTCTCAACTAGATTGACATTTTCCTGAATTATCCTAAGACTTTCTTCGTAATTCTGGATGTCGATTAAATGGGTGATTCGTGTATAGCTACTGATTACTCGAACCTGGCCTAGCTTGATCGGTATAAGCCCGTTGTTGTTCCCTAGGTTGGTCACCTTGAGTGTTTGGCTCAAGATTAGAGAGCACCTGAAATGGTTGTTTCATCAGTTTTTTATGGTATTTACCATCTTTTATTATTATTGAGAACACTTTCCTTATAGGACATAACCGGGTTTAATTTTTGAACGTCTTTTATTACGAACATGGATTATTTGGCTTGTCTTTAAGACAGAAGATTTAACCCGATCAATGGGGCTTGCGCCTGGAAAACCAAGCTGATCAATTGAGTTTATTGATCAGCTTGGTTTTCCAGGCGCAAGTTTTCTCATAAATTTTCCTACATAATTTCTGCGCGTTTGAGAATGCAGGATTTATCGATTGTCCAAAAATAGTATAATGGCCCGTTAAAAGCTCGAACGGTGTGAATTTCGTAGCCGAATGTATAGTGTTATTGTAAGAGAATTGAATGAACAATTTTTATAAGTTCTTGCAAGACCGAATTCAATCGTTCTACAGTAGAATTTCCTGTCGAAGAATATGACGAAGTATGGTGTAATTGTATGCCATAATTTTTTAAGAAAGCTCTAGAGTGTTCATGTTGCTTTCGTTGCCTGCAATTATTTTTAAAGGCTTATCATTTGCACTGAAGAATTGAATAAGTCTTTTTTGGACTTCTTTACTGGTGCACGACTTCATGTAGAAGGCTGACGTAAATTTGGAAAATTTGTCCAGTACCGTGAGAAACACGTTGTTTTCAAAGAAGCAGAAATCTAACTCCAATATACCCCTGTGATGGTTTTCCACAAGCTTTTTTGGATCATGGTGTTTTGATCTTCGGGGTCCAACCGGATGTTAGGAGGACATGTGTTCTTACCAGGTATTTTTTTGGAGAGTTTCCGAATTTTTCCTGATAAGCTTCTTTAGCTGTGTCATAGACTATATCTGTTCTGATGTTGAGTCTAATGGTTGGCACGTGTTTGTTAGGCATGTCAATTATAATTCTATGCTTTCCGAATGGATATTCATGAATGATGTTTGATCCTAGCATTTCAGGACCGATTGTTATTATCAATTGTGAATTAAAATGATTCATCAGGGAAATAGTTGTTGGTACAAGGGTCTTGAGAATCACTTCCAGTTTCTGTGTCCGTGGAGAAATCAGATATGTCGGAAGTGTTAATGTTATTAATTGTACGAGGTTCGAGTTGAATACGTGATAATGCATACGCATTTGTATTTGTTGCAACTTCGAGTTGGGTTCCTTGGGATTGAAAAGCCATGTTGAATTTATTTCCAAATAAATATGGCCTGAAGTATTTTGTGGACCAAACGATGGCCAAAAGTTTCTTTTCTATAGTAGAGTAATTTTGCTCCATAATCGTTAAGGTTCGGGACGGGATGCATAACAAATTGTTTTTTTTCTTTCCTATGGGACCCTGAGAGAGGGCCGCTCCAATGGCTACGTTACTTGCATCGGTAGTCAGGATAAATTCTTTGGAACAATCCGGGTATTGCAGGATTGGTTCATTACCTTGTATCCAAGATTATGGTTTTATCTTTCCTTAAACATTCCGTCAGTGATTTTGTGACGTCGGAGAAGTGCTTGATGAATTTCCGATAATAGCCCAGAAGATCCAAAAAGCTTTTAATTTGTTTCTCCGTTTTCGCAACGGGAAATTCCTTAATCGATCTTAATTTTTTCGGGGCTGAATTTAACTCCGTCACAGGTAACAATATGGCCCTAAAATGCAATTTTTTGATGTAGAAATTTCGATTTGTGTTCTTGGAGTGACGTCGAAAATACTATCCATATAACACAAGCAAGATCACGCTTGAATATCGCCTAATACATTATCCATGACCTTTTGAAATGTTGAAGAAGCATTCTTTAGACCAAACGGCATTATTATATATTCATAATGTCCGTGAACGACGGAAAATGCGGTTTTAGAGATGCTGTAGGGGCAATCCGCTTCCGTATATAAATTTACGATTGATGTAAGCGGCCTTGCGAGTCTTCCCTGATAATTATGATTGCGACTTCAAATTGAAACAAAACAAATATGTATTTTGTTTTTATCAACTTTGATTTAAAAGCACACTTTATTAATTTTTATGCTTTTTAATTTAATTTATTTTATTATACAAGTCGGTTTGTAATTGAAGCGCACCGAATGACTGACTGTACAATTTTTTTTTTTTTTTGATACATTTAGGTGCGAGCAAAAAATGGTAAGTTAATATATTGAAATATTTTAGTACATAAATTTATCTTATTTCTAGTTTTAGTTTGCTGGTAGGTTTTGTTTAATGTGTTGCAGGGTGAGGCACAGTAGGATGCAGGTAAGTATTTTATTTAATACAGAATACCAAACATACCGCCGCCCTTGAACCACCAGGTTCAAAGATTACTTATTGATGTGTGCTTCGTTGGTGGGTGTTTGTGCAGTCGGCTGTACATTGGAGTTATCGTCTGGCGCAATTGGCAACACGCATAATTTAATGATGGGTCGAGTGAGTTCTCCGGATGATGTCTTTATAGTGACAACTCTTACAAGCCCGTCAGGTCCAGGATGTGTCTTTATTACCCTTCCCATCAACCACTGTTTCACAGGCGTATTGTGGTCTTTAACGATAACTATGTCTTCCATCTTTACAGGCGCTTGGTTTTCTCTCCATTTCGATCGCGGTTGCAATGTGGTGAGGTATTCCATTGCCCACCGTCGCCAAAAATGTTGCGTTAGATGCTGTACTATTTGCCACCTTGTTAAGTAGCTTGGATTTACGCTCGTAATATCTGGCTCCGGAATTTTGGTAGATGCATGTCCGATTAGGAAATGCGATGGCGTGAGTGCATCGACATCGTTACCATTGATAGAGCATAACGGCCGCGAATTGAGTATGCTTTCGACTTCGGCGAGCAAGGTACTCATCTCTTCTTGTGTTAGTATGGTGCTGCCAATCACACGACGCAGATGGTATTTTGCTGACTTTACACCAGCCTCCCAGATACCGCCAAAGTGTGGTGTTGCGGGAGGGATAAAGTGCCACGATATACATTGCCTGGAAGAGTAAGTGGATATAATTTTGGAATTTTTAATTATTTTGTGAAAGTCTTCCCTCAATTTGCGATCGGCGCCTACAAAATTTGTGCCGTTGTCGCTAACTATCTCCTGACACACGCCCCTTCTGGATACAAATCTTTTAAGCGCGCCCAAAAAAGCCTCGCTGCTGAGATCCCCAACCAATTCAAGATGTATGGCCTTGGTACTCAAGCATATAAAAAGACAGACATACGATTTGTATGACTTTTGTCCTCGACCTTTCCTCATATGGATTAATATTGGCCCAGCGTAGTCGACCCCAACTTTTAAGAATGGCCGAATTAATTCCACACGCGCTCTCGGTAAGTTTCCCATTAGCTGAGTTTTGGTAAGTGCTTTAAATTTGGTACACACGACACACTGATTGATGACTTGTCGCACTAAATTACGACATCGTTGAATCCAAAATTCCTGTCTCGAGATGGCTAAGGTAAGTGATGGGCCAGAATGCTTGCTGTCCATATGCACCGTTTGGATAACCAACTTACTCAATTTCGATTTATGATGCAACACTATCGGGTGTTGTGTGGAGTATGGTATGTTGGCGTTCTCTAGCCGCCCGCCAACGCGCAGGAGTCCATACTCATCAAGGAATGGGTTCAATGACCTTATGCTGCTCGTGTTATGGATTTCCTGGCCAGCATGTAACTGTTGAATTTCCTTTCCATAAAACTTTGATTGGTCACATTCACAAATTTTGAATAGGCTATCGAAGATTTCTTCTCGTGTCAAGTTGCTTGTCTTTGGTGTGTTTTGTTTCTTTAAGATGGTTATAAAGCGGAGTATGTATGCCATGATGGTTTTAAGCTTGGTCAACGTTGAATATCTGGAGATTAGATGATCGAACCATTGAGTTTGAGCATTGTCGACCAAGATAGTGAATGTGAACGCTTTTTGGTTTTCCTCTTCGCTGGTGTCGTAATTATTTTGCTGGAGGGGCCAATGTTCCTTGCTTTGATGGAGCCACACGGGTCCCCGCCACCACAGATCATGATGAGCGAGTTCTTCTGGTGATAATCCCCTGGAGGCGCAATCTGCCGGGTTGTCGGATGACGATACGTGATACCAATGCTTTCGAGGTAATGTGGATATAATTTCGGCGGTTCGATTACCCACGAAAGTGCTCCAGCGCTTGGGGTGGCTGGAGAGCCAATCCAATACAATTCGTGAGTCTGTCCAAGCATAAACTTGGTTTAATTTAGTTTGCGTTTCGTTTTTGACCAAATTAATTAACTTTGCCAGCATGACCGCCGCACACAGTTCGAGTCTAGGGAGGCTGACTTGTTTAATCGGGGAAACTTTTGTTTTGGCAGTGATGAGATGAACGTAGATCTTTCCTTCAACGGTCAGCACTCGTTGATATACGACTGCTCCATATGCGCTTTGGCTAGCGTCTGCAAACCCATGTAGATCTATAATAGTTTGTTTGCTTGTCTGCACGTAACGAGGTATGGAGATTGAATAAACGTTTTCCAATTGGTTTCGAATTTGCTGCCATTTGTTGGAAGCATTATTTGGGAGAGGCTCGTCCCAGTCTAAGTTGAGTGCCCACAGCTTTTGCACAAAGATTTTGATGACGATTACAACAGGAGCCAGCCATCCCAAAGGATCGAATAATCGACTGGCTTCCGAAACGACGACACGCTTGGTGAATGAGGTGTTACTGTCCAGATTCGAGGTAAATGTAAATTGATCGGTTTCCGGATTCCAATTAAGACCCAATATTTTAATTGATGGTGGATCATCTGGGTGGCTATCACTAATCAGCTTCATGTCATTCTGGGATTCATCCTTTTCGTTGCGACAGATGGATGATGAATTTGACATCCACTTCCGGAGTTTGAAGCCATGTCGTAACAGCAAGTCGTTGATATCCTCTTTCAATTGTAGAGTTTCGCGTATAGTATCGGCCCCTGTCATCAGATCATCGACGTATATGTCGTGGCGAATTGCGTTAGTTGCGTGTGAATTAGAGCGTACATAATTGTCGGCAATTTCCTTTAGCACCCTCGTTGCCAGGAACGATGATGAAGCTAGTCCGTAGGTGACGGTTGTCAGACGGAAGTGGCGAATTGTTTGGGATGAATGATCGCGCCATACTATTTTTTGGTAGCAAGTATCGTGTGAGTCGATTTTTACCTGGCGATACATTTTCTCGATATCAGCAGATACAACAAATTTATGTTCTCGAAATCTGAGAATTATCGAATAAAGTGTTCTTTGTACGGTCGGACCAAATGCGAGACAATCGTTTAGAGATGTTCCTGTTGTCGTCTTCGATGAACCATCGAAGACAACTCTCAGTTTTGTCGTGGTACTAGAATGTTTCAGCACTCCGTGATGAGGTAAGTAATATCCGATATTAGCCTGCTCAGGTTGCTGAATTTCTACCATGTGGCCTAACGACATATACTCCTGCATGAACTCTTGGTACTGTGCCTGAAACTCGGGATCTCGGGTGAAACGTCGCTCCATAGCTCTCAATCTTTGTACCGCATTTTGTAAAGATTTGCCCAGACATTCTGTGGTTTTTTTAAAGGGCAATTTTACCGTGAATCGCCCGTCGCTATCTATTTTCGCATGGGAGATGAAGTGGTTCTCGCACAGCGTCTCTTCTGGAGACAAAATGGGTCCAATGTTAGGAACTGATTCTATTTCCCAGAACCTACGCAACGTTTTATCCAAGTCCACGTCCGTTTGTATGGCGAACATAGAAATCATATTTTCGGTTTTTCTCGCCCAACTTCCGGAGACAATCCAACCCAGTATTGTTTTCTGCAATATGATGTCACTATCTCGAATTTTCATTTGTTCAGGCTCCAGCAAACCGAAGAAATAATCAGCACCAATCAAGACATCTATACGGGATGATTTGTGAAATTGCGGGTCAGCCAATTGACCTCTCGGCCAAGAATCTATTGAAAAGCCTTTGAATGATTGATGGGGTAGGTTGGAAGTAATTTTTGGCAGGATTAATGCTTCCATCGGCATTTCTGGATGAGAGTTTGGTCGAACAATAATTACCACCTTTCCCTTCGTAGAGCCGACGCTAGAACTGCCTAGTCCTGTTATGGATAATCTTGCGTTCGTTTTCTTTAATCCTAGGCGCTGCACACATGATTCCGAAATGAAGGTGGATTGGGATCCCGAATCCAATAAAGCACGGCAGACTATGGGGCGCGAATTGCAATCCATAATTTTGATCATAGCTGTCGGTAATATAGTACACTTGGATGAATTTTGCGAGCAAAGGGATGTGGTTAGCTCGGTCGACACTGACGGTTGCTGAGCTGACGGCTGCTGAGAGTCATTTGTCGGGTCTTCTTGCATGTGGAGTAGAGTATGATGCCTTTTGCGACAAATCTGGCAGCGACCTTTCGATGAGCAATCCTTTATTAAGTGTTTACGGCTAAGGCAGTTGAAACACCTGTTCTTTGATATGACCCAGTCCTTTCGTAGTGCAACATCCATCTCATTAAATTGTTTACATGATGATAAATAGTGACCGCTTTCACCGCACAGTGCACAATCATAGATAACCTTTTCTGTACTAACATGGCTCTTAACATTGCCTTGTGGAATGGATTTTTTGAGCGACATGTTTATTGTTTCTAAAGCGTCGATTCGTCTCGATAAGAATTCCAAAAAATGTGAAAATTGTGGATTTTCCATGTCGGCTACGTATTCTGCCCATAATACTTTGGACTTATCATCCAGCTTCTGTACTAATAGAAAGATCAGCCAATGATCCCGAGCCTCGGCGCTTTCTCCCAATGCCTTCAAGCCACGGATAACCTCGTCGGAAGTATCCATGAGGTGCTTAACATTTTTTGAGTTGGCTGTCGTAATTGCTGGCTGTTCGATGAAAGTACGCAAAAATACATTAATTATGTGCCGCTTGCGATCGTATCGTGATTTAAGTTTGTTTAGGGCGCCGATGTAATTGCTTTCGGTTATGCTGATGTGCCTCAGTAGGAGTGCGGCTTCACCGCGTAAAAGCCCGATCAAGTATTGGAATTTCTGTACCGGGCTTAACGTGGTAGACTCGTGTATCGTAGAACAAAACATGTCGTAAAACGATTGCCATTCTTTATAATCGCCCGAAAATGGGGGTATGTTGAGTTTTGGCAGTTTGACTTCGTGATGATGACCCGAATTGGTCATGTTGAATGATACATCTGGCGATCTATTGCCCGCTGCTATAGACTTGTCTCTTATTCGTGTATTAAGACCCGTCACGGCTATATAATAATTTTCTTCATAGACGAGGTCTGATTCTTCTTGAGGATCAAGGTCAAAAATTTTATTTTCAATGATCGTAAATTCAGACATTAATTGCTCAACGCGAGCGAGACGGGTTTGGTACTCCTCAATTGGAGTTTCATCGTGTGAAGTTTTAATGAAATTTATGATATTCGTAAGACGGCCCTTATTAGACGAGCGTTGTTTTTTGAGAGCCGCTATATCCCCCATTGCACTTGAAAATAGATGCCGGTCTCTGCCCACACAACTGGATATTCCTGTTGGAGATGACGAATTCAAAATGGCTGAACGCCGTATTGTTTGCACGCGTGGATGATGCAACTGGATGATTATTTGAACAAATAACTGGTTTTGGTTTCGCACCCGTGGTTGATGCGGCTTGATTTGTCAGGCGTCTCAAAATGGCTACCCGTATATTTAGCACACGTGGGCGGTGCAACTCGATGATAATATTTAGTTTCGACGACAATACACTTTCACTTTAACTAAGCACTTGATATCAATAGATATAATTTTCGTTCGAATACGTGCGCGTTGATGAAACTTTAACACTTGATATCGATTTTAATTTGCATCCGTGGGTGATGCGGCTTGATTTATTAAGCGTCTCAAAAATGGCTACCCGTATATGTAACACACGTGAACACTGGAACTCGATGATAATAATGTTTTCGAAAGAAATGCGAACGCACTGAACACACGCGGTATGATAATTTTTACTCGAAATAATACGAGCACACTGGAGACGTGGATAGCTTCGATAATTTGCTCTTGTATGGAGCACTGCTGATTCCTATCCGGCTCGAAGGACCATATGTAGGGGCAATCCGCTTCCGTATATAAATTTACGATTGATGTAAGCGGCCTTGCGAGTCTTCCCTGATAATTATGATTGCGACTTCAAATTGAAACAAAACAAATATGTATTTTGTTTTTATCAACTTTGATTTAAAAGCACACTTTATTAATTTTTATGCTTTTTAATTTAATTTATTTTATTATACAAGTTGGTTTGTAATTGAAGCGCACCGAATGACTGACTGTACAATTTTTTTTTTTTTTGATACATTTAGGTGCGAGCAAAAAATGGTAAGTTAATATATTGAAATATTTTAGTACATAAATTTATCTTATTTCTAGTTTTAGTTTGCTGGTAGGTTTTGTTTAATGTGTTGCAGGGTGAGGCACAGTAGGATGCAGGTAAGTATTTTATTTAATACAGAATACCAAACAGATGCCTTGTTTTCTTACCTCTATCTGGTGGAAGCCAGATGCAAGATTCAAGGTTGAGAAGTACATACATTTTCCTAATTTATCGAATATATCGATGATGTTAGGTAGAGGGTACCGATCTTCGATAGTCTTCTCGTTTAACTTGCGGTAGTCTATTACTAACTGCCAATTAACTTTTCCGCTGGCATCTGCTTTTTTCGGTACAATCCAAAAGGAGATGACCGGGATGAGATGCTCGCACGTACGATTCCGTCTTGTAACATTTTATCGATTTGGTGTTTTACTTCCTCTTTGTGAACATGAGGATATCGATAACTTTTGGTAAAGACAGGTTTGTCATCCGTAAGATTTATTTCATATTTTACGGCGCTTGTAAAGATCAAACGTTGTTCCGTTTTCAGAAATAATTCTTCGTATTGATGACACAAGTTTAAAATTCCAGTCTTTTTCTCTGGGTTACGGTGTTCTGTTATAATTAAATTAGGAATAGTTTCACCTTAAATAGAAGAATCGCAGTTTTAAATGTTACAATGATTGGATTCAGCTCGATATGCCTTCCTAATCAGTTCGGCTTTGATTAGCTGTTCAATCACAAAGGTAAGGGGTTTGTTACCATAATTTACGACTTTTAAGACTGCATACTAATTTTTGCAGCGATAGAGTCCTTCGGGAATGATTAAATTATCATTGATTGTTGTTGGGGTTGATGTATATGTCCCCATTTTCGACATCAACTGGAAGCTCAGCTGTAAGCTTGCTTCTAGACAAGATCGTGTAACTTTTTGATGCATAGTTCGGTTTAAATAGAAGAGGAATCTCGACCTTGTCGGTTTTTTTGTTGTTCAGGTCGGTCACTTTCAGCGTTTGGCTCATGACGCGCGTGCATCTGAAATGGATCCTTTATCAACTTTTTATGGTATTTGCCATCTTTAGTTAGTATAGTGATTTTGTTATCTTTAAGGATTTTCCTAATTACGTATCCGGGTTTAATTTTTGTGCGTTTCTTATTGCTAACATGCACTACTTGGTTGATTCTCATTTTTAGTGGTTTATCTCGATCGATATTGAGTTTATTGATTAGTTTAACCTTATTTGCATGAGTTTCCTCATGTATTCGTTTGCATAGTGCCTCATAGGCTAAGGTGTGGTTAAGAAGGTACTCTTGTGCATTTGGGGTGTAGGGTTGATATGTTTTCCTAAAATAGTATAATGTCCACTTAATACTCCGAAGGGCGTAAATTTAGTTGTGGAATGAATGCTTGTGGAATTAATGCTTAGTTAGGGAGAATTTAGATATGCAATTTTGAAAAGTCCCTAAAGTGTTGAGTGAAATCTTTCAACAGGGGAGTTCCCAGTTGTCGAATATGATGACGTATGGTGTAATTGGATGAAATGTTCGTCTAAGAAGGCTTTGAACGAAGGTCTGTTCATATTTCCTTCATTGTCGGTAATAATTTTTGTGGGTTTACCGTGTATACTAAAGAACCGTAGAAGGCCTCAGCGAATTTTATGAATTTATCGAGAAATGTGAGAAATACGTGATTTTGGAAGAAACAGAAATCTATATGAAGGATTTTCATATAGGTCTCCAATTTCGGTGGATGCCTGTCATATTTGGTTTGAAGACATATGGTGCAGGTGTTGATGTACTTTGCGATGATGTACTTTATATTCGGTAAATTTCATCATATTACCATTTATTGCCTCCAATTCTAGAGATGTTCCATACATCGTGAGGACTTCGTTAGACTCATCCGTAATTTTATTACGAATTGATCGGGTTACGATTTCTTTTACATTCTAAATGAACTCATACAGCGTATGTCTGCTTCCTTCGTACCGCAGAAGGTCTTTGACAGCATCGGAGATTCTTAGAGTTTTAAATAAATCAGTTAACCCGTAGGATTTTCGTTCTTAACGTCTTTCTCAATTGACGTGTTATCTATGTATTGGTCTAAATTTTGATTGACATAGGCTCTATTTATATTAATTTTAGTTCGAGTCGGTAAAATTTTACCTTTATTTTGTTTAACATTTGTTTTAGTTGAAACAAAATTTCTGTAAATTCTATATTGCTTAGAATTTCCTTGAGTTGCTAAGTCGGTAATCGTACTAAGAGGATAGGATTGTTGGTACAAGGAATGAACAAATTAAAATTCACTTACCATGATACAATGATGACTATTGTTATGGTGAATACGACATTCATCTCTCCAAGAAACAGTTGAATGAGATCTGTTTATGTTTTATTTATGTATTTAGTTTTTTTAACACTTTTCTGGTTGTACGCCAGGACGTCTTATTAATTTTAATTTATTATGGCTCTATTCTGCTGATCCGTAGTGAGGGCAGGATAGATTCGGGGGGAAAAATTATTATTCACTAATTAAGTATCGATGTTCTTACGACACGGTACCTTTCACTTTTTGAAGTTCTTTATACTCGGTAGAGCTTTTTGACACTTACAATTTAATTATGCGAAAGCTTTAAATATTTTGATTTACTTCACTTTAATTTTAGAAATTTATTATGTGTAGGTACTTCACAATTTATTTATTTAAGGCGTTCACTCTAAGCCACTAACTTTAGTTGTTAAGCACAATACGATTCTTAATCTGACATGTTGATAATTGGAGTACGGGATTGTCAGTCTCCACGAAGTATTCATAAATGGATACGGGCGTACTCTGGGCAATGTTTTGTAGAACGAACGGTTGCGGTACCCAATCCCTTCGTAGTAGTGAAGCAGAATAGCTAATTAGTCAATCAAAACTATATGCATTGGTACAAACAAAAGGAAATAATACCCCAGGTGGTACACCAATATCAACAAATAGCCGAATCTAGTAAAACAACTATTGACCTAGAAAAGGGGAGAATATGAATCTCTTGACGAGGCTAGAGCATATGGAGCAACTATTTGCCAAGCTAATCGAAGAAATTGAGTATCTAAAGCAAGAAAATGAAAACCTAAAAATGAATCGGCATTCAAAAGAAGATTGCGATATAGGAAGCATTGAACCAGACAAACTCATCTATTCCACTGATGAAGATGAATTACAAAGAGAGACGGACTGGATCCTAAAGAAGAAAAAACGGTCCAGGAAGATTAAGAAAAGAAAAGCTGAATCGTCACCTGAGGCTGAGCAATTAAATGGTAGAGGACAATCTAGTCCAGACTCAAACGATGCTCTACTCAAAGCCAATTAACCAAAAGGTAGTAAATATACCAGGAACATTACGCCAAATATGGTGCAACCGTAAAGAAAAATCACTCAGTTGTAATTAATAAAGGAAATTAAAACCACAGACGAATTGATTCACAAATTTATCCCAAATATCACACAGAATTACAAGAACTATCAGTGGCTCTGTCCAAAACGAAATACCTGGACAACAACGTTTAACTGCATCGATACTGTAATAAATCAAGACGAAGTTGTCAATTATTCCGCCGTACGTTTTAACATTGAAAATTGGCAGTATTCTCCGAAACTTTGATCCACCACGACTCATTAAAAGGTGTTGATTTAGTTTAACCTTTTGAATTTCCTCTTCATAGTGCTTCGCATCCCGGTCATCCAGAACTCCAAATGGGTCACTTGCCAAATTGCCCACGATATTTAGGATCCCACGTTTTCTTCTCCTTCCTCGGTAGTGAAGTATTGCGTTCTTGTCCTTGATTTCAGTTAGAATATGCATGAGCTCAGTGTTGATTACAGAGCATATCTGATGATTGTCTTCAGCTGTTTCTATGCAAAGTTGATCCATGTTCCTTGCCAGATTTCTGTATGCCATCAAATCTGAATAGTAGGATGTAAGATTGAAGTAAACTACTATTTTCCACTGCTGATTGGTGAATCGGAGATTTCCTAAACTTTCTAGATACAACCCAGGTTGGTAACTAAGAGTGGTGATGTTGTACATCAGTTGATCGGTCGAGGAGACTGGACTCGGCAGTGTAGTGATCGCCATAGTAGAAGTAATGGTAGAGCTATGAGATTGGTGGCTTTAGGAACCTTGGTACGGGAGTCATTCGCTGACTTATTTTGCGACTTCTAGGTGACGAACGGTAGGATGGTTACTTTGGTAATGGGTCTTTTGAATTTGGAACCATTCCCTCCTTTTACTGTGACTACCCTAGTCAACCATCGCTGCCAGGATGTAGATCAATGATCCTTCCCAAAGGCCAGTTTGTTGACGGTAAGTTGTTGTCTTTTATTAAAACAATGTCGTCAACATTAACCATTGGTTGTTTGCTGGTCCATTTAGTTCTTTGTAGTAGTTCGGTAAGGTATTCATTTGACCACCGTTTCTAAAAATCTTGAACCATTTTTTGTAGTAATCTCCACCGAAGATTGACAGGAATGTTTTCATTCAAATGTTCGATTCTGGGATATCTGGGATAGTCATTAGTGAATCACCAACTAAAAAATGTGCCGGTGTTAATATCAACGCATTTGGATCTGACGAAACTGGTGTAAGTGGCCTTGAATTGAGGCATGTTTCTATTTGTGATGTAACCGTTGCTAACTCTTCATATGTGAGGGTTGTGTCTCCAATTACCCGTTTAAGATGGAATTTTCGAGATTTCACTGCTGTTTTCCAAAGTCCGCCAAAGTGTGGTGCATACGGTGGTATGAAGTGCCACTGAATCTTAATATCATCTAGCATTTGTTGGAGGTCAAGATTTGCTTGTTGTAGAGCTTTTTGTTTATCCTTTTCAAGCAGTGCCTGTGCTCCAACAAATTTGGTTCCATTATCGCTGTAAATCCATTTGCAAAGACCTCTTCGAGCCATAAATCTCTTAAAGGCCACGATAAAGTCTACACTGGTCATATCGCTGACAATCTCTATATGCACTGCTTTGGTAGCAAAGCATACAAATACTGCTATGTATCCTTTGTATGACTTATTCCCACGTCCTTTAGAAACTCTTAGTGAGATATGTTAGTAAATGGACGTGATGGCGTGACTCGTTCTTTGGGTAAGCTTGCCATTAGTTGGTGCCTTGTTGAAGCATTGAAGCGAATACACGTGAAGCATTTTACTATCTCCGTACGTGTGCTGCTTCTGTCGTTCGTGATCCCCTATTTGTTTCTTTTGTGAATCTATGTTTTGGAGGCAGTCAGTATCTTTGAATGTCGGGTATCATAGTTCAGTTTACAATTAGTTATTCTTCCTCCTACTCTTAGTATTTTATGTTCATCAATAAATGGTTTAAGCGAGAGGAGCTTGCTTTTTCTTGATACTGAGCCTTCTTTGTTAATCTGCATGATTTCATTCTGGAACTCCGCGTGTTGAATTACTCAAACCAGCTCGTTGTAGGATTAATGAAGTTCTTCAGCAGAAAGTAAAGTTGGCGATCCGGTAACTTGTTTTTTCAAACATTTATTTATAAACCGTCGACAGAGCCCAACAACGCAAACTATTTTGTTCATGTTTGAAAATCGTTCTATAATCTGTACAAACGGATGGACTGTTGTTGATGTTGCAAGTGTAATCAATTGTTTAGTTTCTAAAGTAGCTTCCTCTTGAGCAGTAGTTTGTTGTGGCCAACGTTCGGTTGAAAATTGTAGCCAATCTGGACCCGTCCACCATAAGTCCATTGTGACGGACTTGAGTATGTTTGAATTACCGATATTTGATTGGCCACAAAAGTTTTACATTTATGAGGACGCCTTCGAATCGAACATAAGGTGATCATTGAGTCGGTCCAACAGAACGAAGTTGTTTCCGGAACTTGCATTGCTTCTTTAATTTGGTACATTAATTTAGTGAACAACAACGCTTCACAAAGCTCAAGACGTGGTAGTGAAAGTAAGTTTTTAATCGGAGCAACCTTTATTTTTGATGCGAGAAGCCTCACAATAGTAATGCCTTCTTAATTTGTAGATTTGAAGTAAACGGCAGCAGCATAGGCCTTTTCGGAGGTGTCGCAGAAACCATGAAGTGTTATATTGTTCTCCTCAAAATGGAACCAACGTGGAATAAATATTCCTTCCAGGAGAGGTAGAGAATCTTTAAATTCCTGCCATTATCAACATATCAACAAATGTATGACGGAAGTGCTTCGTCCCAAGATAGGCCGGCTAGCCAGATTTCTTGCATCATCGGTTTAGCTATAACTATTATTGGTGCCAGCTATTGGTGCCTAATGGGTCAAAAAGTTTTGCTCTATCCGAAAGTAGGTTTCGTTTAGTAATCTTGCCAGGGGCGGATCGAGTTACGATGAAACCGAATGTATCTGTTGCTGGATTCCAGTGTAGTCCAAGAGTTTTAATTGTGTCATCAAGCTTGAATTCCAATCGATTTTGATTCCTTAGATGCACTGGTATGGATTCCAAGAGAACTGTGTTGTTTGCTGCCCAATTTCTTAACGTAAATCCACCGCAATTCAGTAAATCAATGGTTTGTTTTTGGCTGATTAAGGCTTCTTCCAGTGTGTTTTGCCCAGAAATTAGGTCATCCACGTAGAAATCATTTAAAACTACGTTGGACGCTATAGGGTAGTTTGGTGTTCATCGATGGCCAGCTGTCGTAGTCACTTCACTGCTAAATAAGTTGCTGCTGCTGTTCCATATGTGTCGATGGTCAGCTTAAACTCTTGAATTTTTTGTTGCGGAGAATCACCATAAAATACGTTGATAGTTCTGATCATCTTCATCAACTGCGATGTGTCTGAACATTTTTTCTATATCAGCCGTATGGACGTGTTTATGCTTCCGCCACCTTAATAGTATGAATAATAATTCCTGTTGAAGAGTAGGACCCGTCAACATTACGTAGTTTAGCGATGTTCCTGTTGTAGTTTTGGCAGAGCCATCGAAAACTACCCTGAATTTCGTAGTTGTGCTCGAATACTTTAGAACTGCATGATGCGGCAGGTAATATTAACCAGTTTCGGTAGCTGTTTCAGCAACTTTCATGTGTCCCAAAGCGATATATTCCTCCATAAACTTCTTATATTGAATGATGCCAAGGTTTGGATTTCTTGTAAGTATATTTTCTACTTGTATCAAACGCGCCATGGCGACTCTTTTTGAGCATCCCAGTGGGTTGGCAGAATATAATTCAATGTCAAAAGGAATCTTGACTAGGTAGCGGCCAGATTTGAGACGTTTGTGACTGGTCGCGAATATTTCTTCACACTCTAGTTCTTCTTTGGTGAATGCTGGTTTACGTGGCACCTCCTCTATTCCCCAGAAGCTTCTTAGCTGTTTATCTATATCAATTGCTCTTGTTGTCATTGATTTTATTACTGTTGAATTGTAACAATAGCCAAAATTTGGATGGAAATCTTGGCTTGCAGGTAAATTCAACTTTTGAGTTCGCCACTCCAGCCTCGGTTTTTGCCATGCCTGTGACTTCTGCATACGCTGCGGTTTTTGGTAATTTTAATCTCTGGCAGGCTTCTTCTGTAATGAAGGTTGCTTGAGACCCAGGATACCAGAGAACGCTTTCACTAAGGCGGTTCCTAGTAAGATGCATTTGTGATTCCATGCATGTGTTACTTGTACGTTTGTATTGGATGGTTTTATATTTTCTGGTGCAGATCGCGAACGACTGTTACTATGCAGCAAACTGTGATGTGGACCTTTGCATAATTCAAAACTTTTATTGCATGGGAGTTTGTGTTCTGGAAGCAAGCTTCGTCGGCACACTGGTTCATAATATATGGGCCTTACTTCTTTCGATTTGTGGTAAATTTTGGAACTTCTTACATTCCGGTAGATTGTGCTGCATTTATCTGGTTTTCTGGCTACAGCAACATTTACAGTCTTAATAGATGAACTCGTTTGTTGGGTTACTTCCTTTCTTTTATACGTTTTATCTCGGGATAGTGTCCCCAGAGATTGGTACCTGGCTTATAGAAAGGCTAGAAAGTCTTTGACAGTTTGAAGTTCCTTCGGGTTCTTCAATGACGTCTCGTACTTTCCTGTTCGATCGTCTCCATGCTTGCTGTATGCCGGTTTCAAACGGTCAATGGAAATAAAGCTGTTTTTTCCTTTTATGTCGACTATAAAGTATTTTCGCAGTCTTTTAATTACTTTATATAGGGACCGTCGTAAGGTGCTGTTAGACTTGGTTTTACCTTATCGACACGGATAAAAACGTGATCACAAATAAGAAGATCCTTTGGAATGTATACGTTGTTTTGACAGTGTGAACGTGTATCTGTCGGCACAAGATTTTGCATATAATTCCGCAATTGTTCGTCGTTTGATGTTGGATCTAATTTCGGCTGATTTAAACTTGAAGGAACAAAAAAATCTCCGGGCACTCTGAGTGTTTGTCCGTAGACCAACTCAGCCGCGGAACAATTTAAATCTTCCTTAAATGCTGTTCGAACTCCCAATAACACAAGCGGAAGTTCATCAGTCCAATTAACTGTGTTGCCGCGAGCGATTAGGATTTCTTTTAGGTTGCGATGGAATCGCTCGATAATCCCATTTGATTGGGTGATATGGAGTCGTTATCATTTGATAGATGTTACCATTTGATGGTGCTAATGAACCTACTAAATCAATGTGAATTTTGTCAAACCGTCCCGAGGGTAAATCGAATCTTTGAAATTCCGATCGAGTGTGCCTTGTAATTTTGGCTCTTTGACAATCAATGCAAGTTTTTGCCGAATAGGAACCATCCTTGTTCATTGATGGCCAAAAATATTTCGACGCTACCTTTTTTCTTGTATAGCTCTAACACCTGGGTGTGTTAGGTTGTGGACACCATCAAAAATATGACGTCTCATCGGTTCTGGTTTATAAAGTCGAGGTGAAATGGTTGAAGTTTCGCACCATATTGCACTCGAATTATTATTCGGTGAGACTTGCTTGAGTTTCAATCTTTTATTAAGCGGTTTCGAACCGTCTAAGTATCCTTTTAGTTCTGGATCTTGTTCTTGCGATTGAATTAATTTCTCGATGTCAAAACCAATGAAAGTTAAAACTGAGATGTCGTCGAGACGCGAGAGTTTGTCAGCGACTACGTTTTCTGGGCCGCTCACGTGACGAATATCCGTTGTGAACTGGGCAATAAATTCCAAATGACGAGTTTGTCTTGCATTTCGTTCCGTTTTAGAGTTAATTGCAGTCACTAAAGCTTTATGATCAGTATAAATTCTTACTTCACGTCCTTCGAGAAAATGCCTAAATTTCTTTATTCCAATAAAGATCGCTAATAATTCACGATCAAAGGTGGAATATTTTTGTTCTGCAGGTGAAATTTTTTTTGAAAAGAATTTTCGTTTAATTGTTCTAACACACCACCCCATGCCGTATTGGAAGCATCAGATCTAATGCAATATACAGTTTGTGAGTGAATTTTTTTGTTGTCTCGAGAGCTATTTGGCGATCTAAAGGCCAGGAGAAGATAGCTTTTTTACCTAATTTAATCAAAGAGTTCAATTGATTATAAATTGGCACTAATTGATCGGCCAGGTGAGGTAAGATTCGATGATAATAATTAACCATACACACAATACGTTGAATTTGACGGATTGTGGTTGGATGCGGAAATTCTTTAATCGCAGTAATTCTGTCACTTGATGGTTTAATCCCATTACGGGTAATAAAACGTTGAAATGTTTGACCTGCGTTCCTGAGACCAAAAGTCATTCGACAGAAATCAAACATTCCAAACGGAGTTGTTATCGCGGTTTTGAATTGATCTTCTTTTGCTACTGGAATTTGGTGGTAAGCACGGCAAAGATCAATTTTTGAAAAAATTTTACATCCATCCAAATGTCTTGAAAAATCGTGGATGTGAGATAGCGGATACCTATCTGGTACAGTTACGGCATATAAACGTCTGTAATCACCGCATGGTCCCCAATCAATTTGCCCCGTTTTAGGTACCATATGAAGTGGAGAGCAGGTTGACGATGATGATTGTTTGCACAGACCTAAATATTGCATATGTCGGAAAGCATCCTTAGCTAGTGAAAATTTCGTTGGATCAAGACGACGTGGTTTGCAAAATGGAAGTTGTCCTTCTGTCACAATTCTGCCAACTACATTATGCTTCACGGGCAAGTCGTATCTTGGTTCTTGAGTAAGTTCAGGAAATTCCTTAAGTAATGATCCATATAAACCTTCGATATTATAAATTCGTGGTGATGGCGAGCTTACGGTAGAGATAGTTCCTGTGGTAGTTATGGTTGTTGTTGGATCGACCAAGCGGTTATTCTTTAAGTCGACTGTTAAACCAAACTTTACCAAGAAATCAGCCCCAATAATGGGCTTATTTACTGTTGCCACAATGAATGGGTGTCGAAATTCTCGACGAAGTCCCAAGTTTAATAATAAAAGTTTTGATCCATAAGTTTTGATAGGTGATCCATTTGCTGGTATGACAGAAATGTCAGCGCCTGTGTCAATCAAGAAAGTTAAATTAGTGTTTTTGCATTTTATAAATAAACGACGGACTGCGGATAATCCAGCATCTGCCGTTGTGATGATGGAGGAAATTAGTTTTTTTGATTTTCATCCGTCTTGAAGGTACAATTGGGTTTACCGCACTTTCTAGCCATATTGCCAAATTTATAGTGATACCAATACATAAGATGATTCACCGAGCGGGATCTAGAACTTGATCGTGAATAATTTCGTTTACGAGATCTAAATCTTTCTTGATTCGCACGATTCTCGAATCTTTCGAACCGAGTTTTCAGTTCATTTATTGATTTACATAATTCGTGTATATCGAAATGATTGTTTGTCACATTTTGGTTGACGGAATCTTTAATTTGGTTTAGATGGGCGATTGATGAGGAATTTGTCCCCGGACTGTGGAATGGATTGCGGTGAATGGATTATTCATTCCCCATATTCTGCCAACCGTTTCGTATAATTTCGCTATATCGTCTCCTTCTAGACCGACTAGTATAGCGCCGATAGTGGCTGGCAACCTCGATATCCATAGTTTTCTTATTAAATCTGATGACAGCGCACTTGAATTACCTGCCATTTGACTCAATTGTCTGTGAAAACTGGATGGAGATTGATTTCCCATTTCCACTGTGTGTAGGACAGACTGAAATCTCCTCATTTCAGACTCGTCTGAGCGTTAAATGAAAGTGTTCTTTAGTGTTTTATATTTGTCCGTCCGTGGTGGATTTAAGATTACGTCTCCGAGACTAAATTGGACTGCGTTTCGTTCAAATGTTTCGCGATGTGGTTGAACTGTCGGTCATCTGATAATATACGTCCAGAGGACATTATCAGTTCAGCCTGTTTGAACCATAAGCTAGGATTGCTGTGCCAAAAAGATGGTAAATTGTTCGATTCCATCTGTACTTGGTATGGAGCATTCCCGTCTATTGTGTTAATTGGTGGCATTATGTTTGTTTTATGATTGAACGAGAAACAAAAGCAAAAACCGAACTAAAGTTAAAGTATTCGTCAGAGTTAAAATATTCGTCACAAATTTCCGATTACGAAATGAAAATTAATTTGACACACACGAAAATACTGGACCTTTTTTCACTTTGTTTCGGAGAATCTTTGTTGGCAACGTTCTTCTTTTTTCCTCGAGTGTCATGCCAAGTTATTTAGCTTTGTTTGCATATGGCACCGGTCGTGAGTTAATTTCTATCGGTAGTGCGTGGATTTCGTCTCATTAAGCTTGGTTCTCCAGCGCTTAGTCCAGTTTCGTTCAGTTCGTTGTTGTTGAACTGTCACGTGCTTGTTCCCTGCTTTGCATATGCCTGCTTTGTGATTCAGTAATTTTAAAATGTCAGAAAAACCATGGCCAGCTTTATTTGCTTTGATGATGAGAATACGTCTTTTTTCAAGCGCAACCCACAATTCATACAGCCATATGTCATTTCGAAACAATAAAAGTATATGTAAAGACTAAACCTAGACAATTTAAAGTTTAAGAAATTCATTTCAGTCCATTTAACATGTATACATATTCTTGAGAAAGATAATTCAAACCATAAGATTCGTACTTCTATTATATTATCGTAGTGAATTCATCTGGTAAATATGTTTTTGTAGATATATTGCTCCTTTGCAACTTTAAATGGACCATACGTACAATGAATGTATGAGCACAAGAAGACAAATAGTTTCTGTGGTATTAAACTCATAAACCACTTTGCATCTGTCGTAAAATAATTTTCATAATTTTATGAGAATGTCTGATGCACCAGTAACCAGGGCGATGAAAGAAAAATCCATTAAAATTGAAAGATTTTTTTTTTTCGAATTAGTTTTCATTCGATTTATGGGTGTATGGGATTTTATAAGTTACTTCAGGACATTCGTTCAACTTTGGCTAATTAATTTTCGACCTTTTACTAATCTCCGTTCGTTTAGTTTAAATTATTTAATATGTTATGCAGAATTTTGTATTAGTTAAATTCTGTTTTATAAAAGACAACGTAAATCTGGTAGATTTGATCTACCTAGATTCTTTTTGGTTTTTAGTGGAAACTTAATAAACTTACGACTGGCGCGGGAATATTAAGTTTCATATGAATGAGAACGACTTTATGTTCTTATCAATTCTGACTTTATTTAAGACAAATTTATGTTATATACAGGGTGGCTGAGACCAAATGTTACTGACTTCACTCTGCTGTCATTTGTGTAGTTGTCATTTTCGCGCGTCAATTTTTTGACAGATTGAAGTTTGGTTAGTTGTTTACACGTGGTCAACAAATAATTGTTCTAAATTAGTATCTTCATAAAAAAATCGTAATGGAATTCAAACGTAATAGTGTAGTTGCACTGTATTTGGGTGGAAATTCACAAACAGCAATAGTTCGTCAGCCCCAGCATTTGAATGTGAATAAAATGTTTGTGTACCGAACCATAACTCGATACAACGAAACTGGTAGAATCGCTAAACGCAACAGAGGCGGTCCTAAAAAGACAGCAACATCAAAAGAAATGATACGAAATGTGAAGAAACGAATCCAACGAAATCCTCGTCAAAGTGCCAATCAATTAACCGCACGTCTACATGTTTCACGATACAGCATTCAAACCATATTGAAAAATGAACTACACTAGAAGCCCTACAAGATACAAAAAGTTCAAGATCTTGCGGAGGCACAAAAAAAAGTTAGTTTGAAGCCTAACGGACACGAGCATTGAAGGCCTTGGCCGAACGTGATGAGATTCCAAAATTTGTCTTTTCTGATGAGAAAATTTTCACCATTCAACAGTATGTGAATAACCGGTGTGAAGTACTTAACGTTAATGAAAAGTGTCCAGTTTAGACACCACGCCAAGTTGAGAACATTAAATTCCACACTCGGCACTCATTGTTCCGATGATTTTTTGAATTATGAAAGAATTAATTGAATTTAGCCCCAAAGCCACTTTCACGTGTAGCGCCATATCTCCAATCACAACATGCAAATTGTCTTCACATTTTTTGTACACATTTAGGACACTATGCCAAGTTGAGAACACTAAATTTCACACTCGGCACTCATTGTCCCGATGATTTTTTGAATTAAAAAGTCTTTAAATTAATTTTTTTATAAAAACGGATTACTAAAACTTAAACCACGCATTTCGAATTCCAAACTTTTTTCTTTGCAGCTACAGTTTTTGATAATTTGTGTATCTACACTCTTTGAGTCTACACTTTTCGTTAAAATGTGTAGCTACACTTTTCATTAACCATAAGTACTTCACACCGGTATGTGAATAAACAAAATGATCGTGTTTGGTTAGAGCACAAGTCCAACGATAATTTGGACACAAGAGTTGCCATGTGCAAGCAATCACCAGCTTATGTTATGGTTTGGGCTGCAGTGACTGCAGATGGACGCACTTCTCTGGTTTTCATCGAACATGGAGTCAAGGTAAACCAAGAGGTGTACCGCCAAAAGATCCTAAACGATGCTTTGCTACCTTGGGTACGTAAACACTTTGGTACGAACCGTTGGACATTCCAACAGGACTCGGCACCGTCACACAAAGCTCGAGCGACACAGCAATTTTTATAAAATTGCGTTCCGCGGCTGATTTCGTCGAAAGAATGGCCACCATATTCACCAGACTTGAATCCCATGGATTTCTCCATATGGTCCATTTTAGAGAGTAAGGTGTCCACTAAAAAATACGAAAGTGTTGATGCATTGAAGTCAGCTCTTGTTCGAGAATGGAAAAAAATTCCGCAAGCTCACGTTCGGTCAGCATGCAATGCTTTCTATGGAAGACTGAATCAAATAATCAGAGCCAAAGGAGGTCATATCGAGCAGTAACATATTTTTCATAAAATGTAATATGTTTTCAACATATTCCACGAAATTTTAATAAAAAATAATCAAAATTAAAAAAATTACAGCGTTTTCATTTGGTAACACTTGGTCTCAGCCACCCTGATACTACTGATGTGCTGACCATACAACAAAAAAATATGCAATTTGCACTTAATCATAATGTGCGCACATGTTAGGGCTATCACACCCACGTGCCGTGTTCTGTTGAACATGTTGGGGCCGGCCAAAGCTTGCTGCTAGTTGTGAACTCTGTCGCCTGGCTTGTACGCACCGTATAAATAGCACGATCCCAAGAGCGAGGAGCGCCCAGAAGACAAGATCACGGGTCATCACGTAGTGGTGGACGTGGTGGTTATCTATGGATATTGCCTCATCGATTTGTTGCGCTCTTATGTCCTGCTCCAGTTGCGTAGTGTCGAGTGTCGTGATGGTGAAGTTTAGTGGATGTCCAAGCCTCAAACGATGTTTACTATCAATAAGCGGCGTGAGTACTGAGATGTTAAACGCAGGAATATAGGACCCGTTTCTCTCGCTGTCTTTAGTGCTAACTGCATGGAGATGCACAGCATTGCTCCTAAGAATGGAACCTGGTTGTAGTTTTATGAAGCCATACTGTTCTAATGCGATGGTTTGTATTCTGGATTTGCAAATTATGTCCACTGTGATCCTTTGCTTGACAGCATTCATTACCTCGGTGCTGCAGCTTGGATGGGGGACAGTTGCCTTGAGAAACATGGATATCTCACATTGATTTTGCTCGCTTTTTTGAGTATACAACGTCGCTATGTCACATATCAACAAACCGTCAGGTAATTCCTTGCACTTGGCTAGTTCCTGAACCTTGATGGGTACAAAGCGCTCTCGATACGGATCGACAAGTATGTACTGTGTGGTGGACTTTATTTTTATTTGTGAATCGTGGCGGAAAATTGGGCCAGAGATGGTCTCGTAGAGCTGGTAGTCCCATGATTGCACCAATGGGATTTGTATCACGATTATGACGTTGGCTTTATTAGTTACTCTTGTACTTATTGTCATTAGACGATACAGGTTGTGTAACTCTCAAAGCCCATGCCCTGGCAATGTGCAGGTCTTCGGAAGATGTTTAAGTATAGTGGACATCTCTTGTTCCAGCTGCCACGGTGATATAAGTACGTCCACTAATCCTCGTTGTGTATCTTCAAGATGTTTGATCACCAGCTCTAATTGCAGAGATAAAAGAATGACCGCTAATGCTTTATCTTGGTGAGTTCGGTATTCATTGAGGAGTGCTAACTCGACGTCGAACTGTTTTTGTGCCTCCATTAGGTGTTTCAATTGTTGGGCAGTGATGTTGTTGCTGTGTTTGAACAGTTTTAACGTATTGTCAATAATCGAGGTTTGATTTTTCAGAAGTAAGGGGAAGCATACACTTTAAATGCTTCGTTTTCTTGTATCTGATCGAACTGATGTTCGTACTGTTCTGCCTGTCTTTGCGACAATAGCCCAAACATGTCCCCCATTAGGTACCCTATTGTATCGCCTACTCCACGTCTCTTCCTACGTTGGCTGACGTCGCTATGCATTATCAACTCGTTGTCTTGGATAATGTTGTTAAACTGCCATTGTAACTGTTGTAGGATGAGATTACATTTAATTGGTTGTACATCTTTGCGGGCTCTGTCAAGTAAGGTCAAGCCCTTCTCCACGTTATTTAATTCTTGCCAATAACTCGACAAGTTGTATCGAACTACCAGATCCCATTTAGTCGAAAGCAGTTCTACTTTGGCAATATTGTCAAAGTACATGAGCGAGTTGTTCCATGTAGTGACAGTGACGGATGGATTTGTTTCGACTAATTTTGAATCTTCAGACCACCGATTGCCTGATACCAAGCTTTTATACTCAGTAAGAGGCAGGTATGTTGAATTATTTGATTAGTTGTTGAGGCTTGCTTCGCCTTTCGATGGGGCTGTTGCCTTCTCCTTTGAGTCATGGGTACATGATCTTCGGCTTGATGTTTTTGTTCTTGAGTTTCCTCTTCTATCAGTGGCTCTTGGCTGGGCAAAGCCGCTACCTTGCTTATTGATCTCTTGACGTTTGAATTACCCGCTGTTTTGAGCGTTACTACCCTGGTCTGCCCATCGTCGCCGGGGTGCAATTCTAGAATTCAGCCGAGCTTCCATCTCGTTGGTGGTTGTAGTTCGTCTCGCAATAGGACGATATCTCCTATACTTTCAAGTTTGTCCGTGTTTGTTGCCACTTGGGCCGGTGTTGCAGACGATGTAAATAATCGGATACCCACTTTAGCCAAAATTGAGCACTCATATTCTGAAAGAGTTTTCATCGGGACAGGACATTTCTGAGTTGGTTTAGTTGGTCTTTTTCTGGTGGCGCTAATAAGGCATCCCCAATCTGGAAATGTCCTGGCATTAGTACGGATAATGATTCGGGATCTTCAGATAGAGAGCAGAGCGGCCTTGAATTCATACATGTATCTATTTGATTCAGCAAAGTTGTTATCTCTTCAAAGGTGAACTTGGTGTCGCCTATGCAATTCTTCAAATGGGTTTTTATAGATTTCACCCCTGCTTCCCATAGTCCATCAAAATGTGGTAATGCTGGTGAAATAAAATGCTACGTCAGCGGTTGTAGTACCTTCTGCGCTCCCACAAAATTAGTTCCGTTGTCGCTGTGCATGTGTGCCACATTACCTCGACGAGAGGTGAATCGTCGGAATGCGCCGGAAGAACTGAGGCCACTTCGATGTGGATTGCTTTGGCAGCTAAACAGATAAATATCCCTTATACGATTTATTTCCGCGCCCTTTGCTAGTTCGAATATGGATCGGGCCGGCGTAGTCCACTCCAGTGTGTGTGAACGGGCGTGATACAGTAACGCAGGGAATTGACAAATTTCCCATTAGTTGTTCTGCGATTGTGACTTTGAATCGATGGCAGCGGATACATTGATGGTTATTATGTTTGACGGCTTGGACGCCTCTGATGATCCAGAATTTTTTCCGTAGGAACGCCAAAGTTAACGCGTTGCCTCCGTGTAATGTTTGTTTATGTCCCCACTCCAATACTAACTTGGTGAATGGCCCTTTGTACGGAAGGATGACGGGATGTTTTTCCTCGTAGGATAGGGACGAGTTTTGCAATCTGCGACCGACCCGAATTATGTTTTCCTGGTCGAGGAATGGGTTGAGCGAAATAATTCTGCTATGTTTTTGATTCGTTTACCTTCTTTCAGTAGCGAATGTTCTGCTTCAAATTCCTCCTGTTGAACTGCTACTACTAGCCGTGACAAGGCTAAGTCCTATACTCTTCCTGGTCGATTAGTCCCCTCGTTTAGTTTGCCATCTTAATATCTGAACTGTTATTCGTATGAGCGACATGAGGGATGATTGTCTTTGGACTAAGGTTTGAATTGGAGACTCTATTTTTTTCACATGCAGATGTGTGGTGACTACGTTTTTCTTCTCCTCGGCTGTTTCGTATTCAGCATCTTCGCTTGTTGTGCACGCGTGCTGCAAGGACTCCGGGCCGTTCCACCAGCTCTGGAGTGTCGCTAATTTGTTTGAGGTTACTCCACGGGAAGCACAATCGGCTGGATTGTCTTCTGAACGGATATAATGCCATGACTGGATGCTGGTATTTTGCTGAATCTCTGCCACTCGATGTGCGACAAACGATTTCCAAGATGATGATGGTTTTTGAATCCATGCCAGCGTAATAATGGAATCGGACCATAAGGTTGTTGCACTTATGTTAACCTCCAGGCTCTTTTTTGCTTATTGAACTAACCAACTCAACAGTACCGCGCCGCATAACTCGATCCGAGGTATCGTCAATTTCGATTTTACCGATGCTACCCTGGTTTTCGCAGTCAAAAGACGGATTGTACTTTTCCCATTGAGGGTGCTTTTGCTGTACAGTACAGCCGTGTAAGCATGTTCGGACGCATCACAGAATCCTTGAAGTTCGAACGTACAATTGTCCTTCGCGTAGTTGAGATAGCGGGGTATTTTAATTTGTCGCGCGGAATTCAGCTCGAGGTTGAGTTGATCCCAGCGTCTAGCTGTTTCTGCTGGTAGCTCTTCGTCCCAGCCTAGGTCGAGATTCCATATCCTTTGGTACATTATTTTACAACCGATGATTAATGGTGCCAGCCATCTCAAAGGGTCGAAGATTTTCGACATTTCCGACAAGAATTGGCGTTTCGTTATTTTATTGTCATTGGGTGATAACCGTACTTGGAATATGAAGCAGTCGGCCGACGGACTATAGCCTACCCCTAAGGTTTTGATTGATTGCTCATCGGCGATGGTAAGATTGCCGCTCAAGATCTCATCCTTGTGTAATCCCTTTAATATATTAGGATGATTGCATGAAGTAGCTCGATAAGCTGTGCTTTCACTTCTACTGCTTCTTCCAATGTATCTGCACCGGTCAAAACGTCATCAACATAGAAGTCGTGCTTTAGGATATGGCTTGCCTTGGGGTGCTTGCTGTGTTCATCTTCGGTTAGTTGATGTAATGTACGAATCGCCAGATATGGTGCGGCAGCTGTTCCACTATGCGAATTTTGGTAGCGTCTGCTGTTTTCTTAACCACTGCATGATGGGGTAGATAAAATTTCCCTCTGCCTTGGTCAACCTGTTTCATGTGATCTGGATGTACTCTCGCAAGAAGCTTATATATAGTGATTTTAATTCTGGATCTTTACTGAATTTTGTTTCCAGGTGTAGAAATCGTTGTAGTGCTCGCTGTCGAGAATTTCCGAGAAGATCCAATTGGCTCTCTTTGAAGGGTAATTGTACCCTATAATGGCCATCTGTACCTCGCTAGGTAGTGTGTTTGAACAGTGTTTCGCATGAAGATTTCTCTACCGACCAGGTTTTACTGTCTTTCGGAACCTCTTCTAATTCCCAGAATTTCTCCATGTTCCCTTCTGTCTTATTAATCGCATGAGCTGCTACGATCTGCCGTTGGATTGTGCTTTGTGAAGGGCCAGAGATTATCCATCCCAAGCTTGTGCTTATAGTACTTGGTCTGCCTCTAATTATTCGGTTCCCGATGAAGTCGCTGTAAACGTCCGCCCCTAACAGTAGGCTAATTGGTGCCGGGCGATTAAAAGTTGGATCCGCTAAACGTAATCTACTCCATTTATCGTCAGACCTTCTGGTGATCGGTTGTTCGGGGATATTTGTGGTGATCTTTCGTAACACGTATGCCTCGACCTTCAATCTGTATGAGGAATCAAAATGAGGTTGAAGGTAACTCTGGACACTCGCATTTGCCTTATTAGTTGTATTAGCTCTAACTCCTGAGATCCTAACCGTTGTTTGCTGTATTGGTAGGTCTAGCTGTTGAACTGTTTCCTCCGTAATTAGAGAAACCTGGGATCTCTGATTATTAACGTTCGTACATTGAACGGCTTCCCGCAGATAGAGTTGATTTTTACAACAGCCGTTGCTAACAGTGTTGTTTGATTGCCATCCAACGCGCTGACAGATACCGTTTTTGTAGGCCTTGGCGCTGGCTCATGCAATAAGTGGTGATGTTGGTTACTGCAGCTGGTGCATCCGGGTTTCTCGCTGCATGGTGTTTTTGGACTATGTGCGAGACGGTTCGTGCAAATTTCGGCACGATTCACAAAATCGATTCTTCGTTTAACGGACAGGTTTTGAAAATGGATGCACTGCTTGAGAGAATAATGTCGACCTCCACAATACCTGCAATCAGTCGCATTGTATTTCTCCGCCGATTTGCTGAGGCTCTAAGAGTTTACGAAACTTTTCCGTGTCACGCTGATCTATGGTTTTGCCACATGTTGGGGTTATCACACCCACGTGCCATGTTCCATTGAACAGACAACATTAAAGGTGCATTCAGACGGGTGTTCTCTTTGAATTCAATATTTTTTCCAAGAAACGTGCATAACGTTCCTGCAAAGGGTATCACGGCAATGGCAACGGAAAACGACTATTCACTGAAAATGACAGTCAGGGCTTGCCAGCGGAGCATATTTCTGTTTAAAGATTTTGATAAAAGTTTAAGACAGCCGTTCGAGTGCTGGGTAATGTTCAAGGTCCCTCCTTTGTAATGGTTCCGTTTTACTAGGCCCAGAATTTGTTCACGGCAAACATCGGTTTGTATGATAAAAATTGAATACTTGCGAATTAGCTAAATGGCCTTAGAGCCGATATGTTCGTCATCGCTTTGAATTAATTAATTAATTCAGAAGCGAATTTGGGGAAAAATATTAAATAAAGTAGAAATTACTTGCCCGGGAGTTATCATATAATTCACTAGAGTAAATGATACACGGTTGTTCTACATGTACAGGGTGGGCCATTTAAAAGTTTGTTTTTAAAAACGCGTAAAATGTGTATTCATCTTTAGTTTGCGGCAAATTTTTGTGTTTTTGTGTAGGTTGGAGTCTCCGATTTAAGAATGAAAAACAATTTCGTTTAGTCATCCTGTGAGTCCAGTTTTTAAGAATTTTTTCGATGATTTGTGAGCCTATTTCGTGATAACTGTTGCAGCCTCCCAACTTAACGAAACCTCCGCGCAGGCTAATTGACATCTCCAAAACGGTCGATTATTTAGTTGTCAAATTTGGTGTGGAAGAGATCAATTATCGATCGGTATGGCATGGGGCGCCATCTTGTTGAAGTTGGTCAGCTTGGCTCTGTAGCGATCGTCATTGACGGTAATGGCGTTTGCAGCAGCGTTTTCGAAGAAAAATGGGCCAATTATACCACCACTCCAAAATCCACACCAAACTGTCATTCTATGTCGATGCATTAGCTTCTCTACGATTACGTGTGGCTGTTCCCTAAAACCGGAAGTTCTGCTTGTTTACATAGCCCCCGAGATATTCATGCGCTTCGTCTGAAAAGCCGATTTTTCGACAAAAACGACGTCATTTTGAAGCTGGTCCCTTAATGAGGATTGGAAGAATGGTCTCACTGTGGAGATCAGGACAGTTAAATGCTTCACCGTGAGAGCTGGTGTTTTGTGTGGAGAATTAAATGTGAATCTATCGTTTCGTCTCTTTGATCACTGCAGCGTGAACCTGGCTGAAGTTATAGCGATTGAAGAGGTCATGACTGATATCACTGTTTATGGGGACAGTCGGGCGGCCATTTTTTCACTGGATTCAGTTTCCTTGGCATCAAGGGTGGCGTTGGTCATCGTTTCAATATCCAGTTGGTCTGGGTTCCAGGCCACCTTGATGTTGAGGGAAATTGTAGGGCAGACGAATTAGCAAGGTACGGTACAACTCTTCAACTGGAATCAGGGAGATAAGGTGTAGGAAGGCCGATGTCTGTGCTGAAAGCAGCACGCCATAGGAAAGCAGTTGCCTTGGCAAATGCTAGGTGGCTTGCCAGTCCAACTGGTAGGGTAGCGAAGTAAATATGACCTGAGCTGAACTTGAAGCGCTCCAAGATCTTAATCACAGTTAGGAAGCGTGATTTAGGTTGAATTGTAAGGGTACTTACTGGACCGCTGGGTCTGGATGCAAATGACTTCTACAGAAGCTGCAAGGGCGAGGAGGAGGCTCATGTCCTGTGCTAGCTGGCAGAAAACTATGTGAATAGCACTATATGGTTTTAAATGGACTTTAATGATGTCGCATCCTGTGGCATCACAATGGACCAAATTTGGCCTAATTGGGTGATTAGGCAAACACTGAAACGATTTGACGATATGATTTAGTCGATTTGACTAAATTTTGCGAGTGATTTGTGAGTGGCGACTTACCTTCAATCTTAATTCATTCATACACTTTCAGAAGTATTGGCTGTTACTTTCATTGGAATTGTGGGAAATCTCAAATACGTGACCAGAAATAGTTTTCTATACTGTACGGGTAATAACTATCCGAGATGAAAATGTCGAACACTGTCCATGATTATTTCGTAAACTATCATCTGTGAAAACACTACTCCAGTATTTATAAATGGAAAATTTATTACTCATAAAAAAATCTTGAAAACACATTTTGTTGAACGATTTATTATATCTCAAGTTTATTTGGTGCTGTTGCTCCTGCTGCTGCTCAACTTTTAATCTAAATCCGGAAATTATTGTATTGGATCTACAAATCATACACCACCAAGATGAAGAGCACAATATTACTTATCGAGATACTCGAAATTTAGCTAGATTGAATTCGAAACCAAAAAGTTACACAGATGTATCATTTCCAGTACGTACATACTTGGGTCTCTATGTGTGTGTGTGTGTGTGTATTTTACCATTTTTCATGGCAACATAAACATTTTATCTTGATGCTCAAGTTTTTCATTTAAGTTTTGATTGTTGTAATAGAAATAAAGACGAAGATTTAAAAATAAAATTCCGAAACTTTTTTCTTTCTTATATCTCTTATCTTATCTCTTATATCTAAAAGCAATCAAAAAAAAATTTTCTATTTTTTTTTAATTTTCCCTTATTATGATACTTTAGTCTTCGATGATAAGTTTTCATTTTCTATTATTACATTTTTTTCTTGGTAGTTTTAGTTTTCCAAGTAATTAAAACAATATTGAAACGATGTAAAGAATAATGGCAAACGGAATCACGGATGGAAAGAAAATGATAGAAAATTAAGAATAAATACGACGGGACCAAAGAACAATAAAGAATTTATTGTGGACATTGGACTGGCTCATAAGTTCTTTGTGTTCATATGAACTATTGACGAGAGTTTAACATAAATAACTTTGATAATTTTTTCTTCCATATGTACCATCCAGTAATTGGCGGAAGGTATGGAGAACGCTTTAGCCGCCACTTCCCTAAAAAGTCAATGATTCTACAAATGCTGTAGCGAGTCTATAGGTGAAGTCTGGCCTAGTGCTAGACTATAAGTAGTCGTCAGAGGGGAGATCCCTGCAAACCTAGAGTGAGAACTTGGATTCCAGCGGTGCCTAGCGACCCGAAAGCAATTCTGAAAATGTTACAAGGGGTCGGCTGACATCCTGAACATCATGGAAATCGATGAAGAGGTAGAAATAGTCTGTACTTCGATGGGATTATTTTTTATAAATTGATGTCACTTCGTTCAGAACAAATTTGCCTCATTGCAAGCAGCAATAGGAAAAGAGAAATAAAAACATGTGCGGTAAAAACTAAAGAACATCGTGAAACGATCAAAGAATCGAAAACCTATAACTCCGTTGGCAAGGATAAAGCACGAACAATTAGAAAGATTATTAGGTGGTAGACCCAACCTTGATGAGATTATAGAAAAAATTAAAGGTTCTCTCACCGAAGACATTGGGAATCTGTGTTCATCAGAAGGCGAAAACGATGGAGAACATCTTGAGTTTAGTAAAGTTGGCAATACTGTGATTTCGTCACCACAACACCGTGGAGAAGGTCAATCAGATTTGTCGAAGTTGTTGGCAACAACTTGTATCTCGAAGGAAATAGAACTTGCTTCGTCAAAAGTCGACTATAAAAATGTTAGGGGTAGTTTCAGTCATATCGTAAGTGGAAATTGTGTTTCGATGGAGATTCCATTGATCTGGCGGTTGGACGCTTTATATTTCGGGTAGACCATTTAGCGGACACTTTTGGCTTGGCAAAGTCTGAACTGGTGGATCAATTGGAAGTATTGCTTTCAAGGGCGGAACACATACGGCATATCGAAACAAGAAAGCAAAAACCAAGCGAGAGTTTTCCGATACTTTTATAATGACTTTATTACCTTAACTCTGCCGTTCCTCGAACCTTTGCCAGAATCAGAGTTGTTACATATTCGTCGTTTTCAAGTTACCTTAGCAGACCAAGAAATACCTACAATTTCCGCTCTGGTAAGAAGGTGCCTTGCATTGGAAGATACCTGGAGTCGCACGGGCTACGAACCAGAAATGCTTTGTTCTCGTAGAACCATAGACGAGATTTCAATCGAAGAGCACATCGATTTGTTGTATGTGGATGAATTAAATGCCCTACAAAACGAAACAAACCATCGAGAGCGAAACACTAATGGCCGAACGAGAGGTGGAAGTACGGTGATCTGTTGGAATTGTCAGGACATCAGCCACGTATTTATGGATTGTTCAGAATCACCAAAAATATTTTGTTTTGGATGTGAACGGCCTGGTATTCTGAAACCGAAATGCTTTGGGTATTCGGGAAACGCAATTACGAGGTCTCGACCGTCTGGAAGTACGATTCCTCCACCGGTACTTCATCCCAGATCAACGAAAGTGGATTCGGCAGCGAATACAGATCTAGTTGTACCCCAGCAACTAGCCAAACCGAGTTGAAAAGTATTGGCAATTCAAACATAGGTTTCATAAGCAGAGAGAGAAGCTTCCATTACCGCCATCGAAACGGGTTGTGAAAAGTACCCGAAAAATTCGAAGTACAAAATGTTCCATTTACTCACGACAGTTAAAATGGCCTCTGGATTTCCCTGGAGCGGGTCTTCGGTTATATATATGCCAACGTTAAATGTAATGGGTTGGAAAGGGTACTTAAAATTTTCTTGGTCCCAACTTTGCAACAACGTCTTTATCTGGGTATAGACTTTTGGCGAGAGTTTAATATACAAATATACCGCCTTGTTTGATAGCTGAATTAAACAAGGCCATTGCAGATACCGGGAATTGTGACGATTTACACCACCCGTTCACTCCATCTCAGCTTACAATCTTGTGGGATACGATTACGCAATTCCCATCTTTTGAAAATGAAGGCTTGGATCATACAACACTTTATTGACGTGTGCGTCGCAAAGTCAATCAAGCAGCCTCATTATGCTGTCTCACCCGCATTCCAAAGTTGCTATATGACGAACTAGACCGCATTCTCTTGGCGTAATCGAGGAGTCCAACGGGCACGGTTCGAATGTGTTTAGATGCCCGTAAACTGAACGAAGTGACGATCTAGGCCTGATTTCCTGTAGGAATGACTTCATGATTTCCTGTAGGGATGACAATCAAAATTGGACTCTGATGCAACTGTGGTGGAGGTTGAAGTAAAGCAGCAATCCTAATGTTGATGTTCCTGCAGATTAACCTCCATCACTCCTAGGCAGCTTCGGCTGCGCTCATACTCCAACTGAAAGCAGAGGAGATAGACATTTTTACATTTTTCCTAGAGCCTTGGGTCAATGGTAACTGCTATAAGCGAAGAAAGTCAATAGATTTATTTCCTGCATCCTTGCTAAAAATAATCTGAATATTTTTCTGTTATCAAATTATGGCACCTCATATTAAGTCACAATAACCGTTGGAATGGGTGGTCAAAATCTCTGGCATATATGAGCTTACCTTACCACTTCTCCTTTTAGGAAGCTCATTAAAGGAGGCTCAAGAACAAACAATTGCAGAGTCATAATGGGAAGTGACGCAAATTCACTTCACACAATTTGGGGACGCATTGATATCACCGTCGAAAAGACCTTATTATTCAATAATAAGCATTATCGAAAAGAGAGGTGGGAAAACAGCTCCTTGGGGGTAACCTTTGGTAACTTTATCAGACAGATAAAGGGCTACAGTTCGTTCGAAATGTAGTTGCAAAGAATGTAATCGAAAACATCATTTTCTAGTTCACGACAGTTCATAAGCAAAACTAACTATGATTGTTGTCTGTTACCCAAGACATTCCAGATGAATCGGATATGGCTAAATACAGGGTCACAAGGAAGAATTGAAGGGAAACAAACACAAACAAAAGTTTGCCGTATCAGGTTTCTGAGCCACAACCAATGGATATACGAAACAGGTAGTCTCATTAACCATTACACCATGGAATAAGCAGACCAAAACCTTCACATCGATGTATTCATGTTCCAAAATTTGACTGCACAACAACCACCCGTAGCTACTTTTATTGCCTTCAAATATTTCAAAATAAATAAGCTAGCAGATCCAGATTTTTACAAGAGGATTGAAGTTGATATCACTATTGGATCAGATATTAACAGTTCAAGCATCGCTTTACCAAATTTTATGTTGTTTCAGGAAATACAGAATTGCAATAACTGCCGATGTCGGGAAGATGTATCGATAAGTTGTTATTGCAACAGACGAAATACCAACAAATAATATGGCGAAAATCATCAAATACTCCGTTTACCACCTACGAGCTGCAACCTGTCACCTACGGAACGGCAAATGCACCTTAATTAGCTACCAGAGTACTTAACGAATCAGGAGCTGACAGGAGCAGATACCGTTGAAGAGAGGTTAAGTTGAGAGATGAAATCCATCTAATACGTTCAAGCTCGGATTTAATAAATTAAAAACACCCGTGGCGAGCGAAATAACGTTTTCTTGTCCGGGTTTTGAGTAATCAAATTTGTGACGTATCGAACCAAGAAAATCATGGGTTAAAGATATTGGGTGGGAACGGGATCCATATGTCTAATATTTGTCTTGTTAACCAAAATGGATCAGGAAACTAAACGAGAATGGGCAAATTTTACAGCTAAAAACGATTTCCCGATAATTGATCAGTTCCTCAAATTTTTAAATGCTAGAAGCGACGAATTTGAGAGTTATGGTCTACAAGTAAAGCCCACTTCGGTATCCGACACAGCAGTTTGCCCCAAATGTTCAAATTTTCGATATCAAAGTGCAACGAATTTCAGGAGATGAACGTTAGTAGTAGAATAAGATTTGCAACCGATAAACTGCTTTGATTTGAGACTAGAGTTAAAACAACTAGAAGCATTGCAGATCCCGAGGCCCATTCAGCATAAACAAGCCGAATACCAGGGCTTTTTTATCAAATGCGCAAGACACAAAGGAGAAACGACACGGCAAATTATAGGTAGCATACGAAAATCGCAGATATCACCAGCAAGACCATTAAGCAGATGCGGGGTGGATTATGTAGGGCCCATCCAATTATCGTATAAATCAGGAAGAGGAGCAAGACTAATCAAGGGATACATATCCATATTCGTTTGTATAGTAACAAAAGCAATCCATATACAAACCGTCAGCAATTTAACGTCAGACACATTGATAGCAACGTTGAATAGATTTGTGGTCAGAAGAGGTGGCCCTAACGATATTACTGTGATAAAGTATCCAGCTTCTAATAAATTCTACGGAGTACATCTATTGGAGGTTTTTTCCTCCAGCGGCACCCTATTTTGGATGATTATGGCAGGCTGCAATTAAATCGATAAAATCATTTTTATCGATCAAATGAGGATTCATCTTATGAGGTGCTCACCCCAAACCATTTTTCAATTGGATCGGCAAGTGGCTTAATTACTGATGAAGATATTACAAGTATCCCTAAAGCGACACTACAAATATTTCTAAGGTTTTCCAATGAATACCGTAACACTGTTCAGCAACGCACGAAATGGAGAACAATCAACGAAAACATCCAAACTGGAGATTTAGTAATAGTGAAGGAAGTTAACTTATCGATAGGTAAATGAGCGATGACCAGAGTTAGAAGATGAACGACAAGCGGATAGATTCAGAATGCAGCAAGTTCCTGCACATAAAACACAACACAATTAACATAACTGCTTTTACCGACGCGGTGCGTCTATAAACCTTAAACGAGCGGCATTCCATTACGATTCGGAAATCGATTAGAGTGTGGACAGATCAGTAACGATTGGAGAAATGTGAGTCGTTTGTCTACATTGAAAGGCGTTAAAATTCAGCGGTGAAACTCCTGGATAGTGTTGCGCAGGTTGGAAAGTGAAATTGCACAATTGGTCCCGCCACCAGAGCCATTACGTTCATTGGTTTCTGGAACAGGACGTGATTATACCCATTTCCTGGCCAACATCCAAAAATATAACAGTTGACAGAAAACAACAGAAAACCACCATTGCAGATTCAAGGGCAAATATATCATTTCGTATGAGCGCTCTTGCCATCACCGGATGTGGTCCATCAGTTCTTCATCAGGACAACAAATTGATGAAATTGTTCAAAATTGCATAAGATCGGATGCCATCCAACAGCCATAACATCGTCATCAGGGCTGACAAAAAGCCGGCGAATGAGCGCACGCAAGAAGATTAAATTCGCAGACAATCACTTCATCGGCTGTTATTATTGTTGGATACAATTTACAATCTAGAGATATCTATCGTGCTTCATCGTCGGAACAATGAATTGAAACGCCACATGCACGAGTACTTTGAAGATGCGATGACAATATGGCTGCCCATACCTATTCATAACATTCACCTGTAACCCTCAGTGGATCGAAATCAAGAAGGAGGCTGGGTAGTTGACAGATATGACATCTCTGCCAGAGTTTTTAAACAAAAATTAAAGTTTCTGATTGATCTCATCATAAAGCACCGTGTGTAAGGCCAAGTTCATTGTTGGATATACTCCGTTGGATGGCAAAAACGTGGTCGAATTCGATTCCATGATTTCAGCCGAAATCCTGGATGAAGCTGTTGTTCCGAAATTACATGCAGTGATGAACAAGAGTATGATCCATGGGCCTTGCGGAGTTTTCAACAACAACTCACCCTTTATGATCGATGGCAAGTGTTCCAAGCGATACTCGATGGACCATGATTCTGTTATTCACTCTTCTTGTTATTTCCCGTTCAACTACAGCTGACGTACTAAACTCGTGCTTGAAATCATCAAATTGGTGGCGACATGTGAAGATCCTCCGATTGACGACTAACATGCGAGTATTTTTCATTTTGACCGGATTCATCACATTGCCCAAACCCCAAAAAAAACGGGTGGGCAAAAAATGGCTGAGCAAACGATCCATATTGGAGTCGAAAAACTAAGAAATCGATGATCTCAACGCTAATATTCAAAATTTCATGCCGAGACGGTTGTTTTCCTTCAAATCGGTCAGTTATCAATCAGGATAAAGAAGTCAACTATCCCACAGCCCGGATTACCACCTCACGATTTGCAATAAAGCAGTCAGCTCAGTCATCATCATGTTGCGCAATGTGATTCCGCGCATCCCGATGATTCCAACGGACTTGCCATTCGAGTTCAAACAGCTTCAACCCTCGGTGCGTCTGGCATTCGCGATGACCGTCAACAAGTCATAAGGCCAGTTGTTAGGAGTTTGCGGGATTAAAACCGCGTCGTGTGTTTGCATGTTGCCAAGCCATCATCTTTGTTTGTTTATGCGCTAGAAAACAAAACGAAAAAGTAGTTTACCACAACGCTTTGCATTGAATTTTAACTTCATTTCCTTCCACGTAAATAAAATGCGAAACTCAAACTGGACACAGTGCGGCCAATATTGCCGATCTCAATGAAGGTTGGTTGGGATTCATAATCGCTTATGAAAAGGCAAGTCAATTTTAGGTGGTACGACTTCATTGTATTTTTGCACGCCTGCACAACATAATCAAGTTGAACTATGAACTATAGGGTTTTCCAATAAGAGTGATATGATTTCTTAAAAAAAACACACTAACTGTTAAGGAAATTGAAATGTTTTTTATTCAATGTGAAGTACAATCGATACAATTAAGTTCTGAATAAAACGTCATTCAAATAACCTCCACGACTTCTTCTGCAGGAACGACTTCGATGAACCCAATTTTCGAGCACTTTTCCCACTAAATCAAGTCGTATGTCATGAATAGCACGTTCAATATTGACTTGTAAAGCTTGAAGAGAGTTTGGTTTATTGCTAAAGACCAATGACTTCAAATAACCCCACAAGAAATAGTCTAATGGTGTTAAATCACAACTTCTTGGAGGCCATTCAATATCACAATTTCTTGAAATAATCGAATCTCCAAACTTTTCTCGCAGTAATTCAATTGTTGCACTTGCTGTGTGGCACGTAGCCTTGTCTTGTTGGAACCAAATGTTGTCAAGATCAACTTCTTCCAATTTCGGCCATAAAAAGTTGGTTATCATCGATCTATACCGATCTCCATTGACAGTAACGGTGTTACCAGCTTTATTTCGAAAAAACTACGGATCGATGATTCCACCAGACCAAAAACCACACCAAACTGTCAATTTAGGTGAATGTAATGGTTTTTCATGAATAATTTGTGGATTTTCTTCGCACCAGAATCGACAGTTTTGTTTATTTACCGCACCACTCAGATGACAGTGAGCCTCATCGGAGAAGATGATTTTCTTAAAAAAATCCTTATCGTTTTCTGAATAATTTGTAAACGTTGTTCTTGCGTATATCTCACCATGATGAAATTGTGAACTGAATACAATGAAACAAAAAATGACAGATCATGACATATTACAAATGGCCGAAACGTCACTTAAAAATCGTATCATTCCTATTGGAAAACCCTATATTAGTATCTGATTTACTAAGGAAAGGTAGGTAGTCCGTAGATTTGATGTACGCTTTTTACGACTATATGATGAGAGAGATCTGCTTAAGCCTTCTACGATCCACATAAAAGTCTTATTTTGACCACCATTAATCTAACCAAAATGAAATGTAATCTGCTTTTGATCTACCGTGACATTAGATTTACCTTGTTAACTATTATAACGTTGTTTCAAGTGTATACCAGGTGACCTTAGGTAAAATATAGTCAAAATTTTTAGCCCAGCCCAATAAAATTTACGTCTTAAGAGTGATATTCATCTTTTCACAAAATGGTATCTTCATCTGCAGAACGATTCTCATATATTTAAGAAAATATCAAAGTAAAACATAAAATAAGAAAACTAACAATTATTTGAAATAAAAAAGTTTTAGGACACGTACAACGAGAATAATACAACAACGGAGTGAACCAAGTCACGTTCAAAACTTGACAACTTTATTTTCATCATCATCTTCATTTTTATCATTTCTTCATACACCAGGCAGCACCAGTTATTATTAGTACCCTAGTGGTGTGTTATTGTTGTTTGGTTTGAAGAATTTTCTTTTTTTTTTTTTTGCGAAAACTGAGATGAATAAGAAAATGAAATTCTGATATGAATTTAGTTTGATAAAAATCATTTATTGTGTTGTTGTTGGTGCTTTTTGCATAGTTCGTTGGCTCTGCCCGTACGTGTGTTATCAACTACTCGTTTTATTCGTATATGCTGGATGAATTGTCCTCATCGGTTATCATTATGTGTTGTGTTGTGTATGGTATGTATGGTTAGTTTGATACATCTTCCCAATTGTACATATGTGGATCGTAATGCAATTTTATCAAGTCGAAACCAAAAATTGAAATCCATTAAGCAGCTACTACCCTCTAAACCATACAAATCATGTACATAGTTTATCTAAATTCCCAAACAACTATTTTATGTTGAATGATTTTATTCTAATGGGATTGACTTGCGTGGTTGTGTTGTAAGCATATATGAATTTGTCGAGGACGTGATCAAAAGAAATTTTTACCATTTCAATATTTTATATAGGTGCGCATTGAATCAGTGATTCTTAAACTATGTTTCATTACAAATCATATTCGAGGAGATTTGATTTAGTTATCCATTTTAGTATTCTAGGGCCAAATTTTCTGTTATACCTTCTTTGTTGCAAAGAATTTATTTATTTCCAGAAAACCGACACCTATGGCCATCTGGATGGGTTTTTTTTTTGGTTCGGGAATCTTTGTATTTGGCCAATGAGGAATCGATGATGTAAGCGGGTTCACATCCGTATCATTAATTGCGCATAACGGCTTAGAATTGAGGATGGTTTTTACCTTAAATAGCAGGGTACTCATTTCCTCGAGAGTTAGGATGCTCTTTCCAAATGACTCGTTTGAGATGGAACTTGGTTGACTTTGTGGCAGCCTCCCACAATCAACCCAAATGGGGAGAACTAGGTGTAAATATGTTTGAAGTACCTAAAAATGCTTTGCTTAATAAATCGGTTCAAGGTGAAGGGCCCTTATACTAAGCCATACAAAGAGACAGATATAGGCTTTTAGATTTTTTGCGCGCGACCCTTTGCCAAATTGATAGAAATGAGACCTGCATAATCTGGTGAATCATTATAATAAAATTTAGACCTTAAGCAAAAAAAACATAAATTTAACACATTTAACATTTCCATAAATAGAAACACACATCTGTTAACAATTGTATTTTCCTTTTTTCCCAGTTTTTTCTGTATCTAATTTAAAACCTATTCAAACATTTTATGGTCCCTAACCCAAATTCCTATAGACAAATTTTTTTCCCCTTCCTAAAATTCTTATTATGTATAAAAGAGAAATTATTATTAAAAATAAAGACAGTCCGCTACAAAAAATTGACAATAAATATTTGTTTTACTTGCAATTTAAAATAATTTTTACCCAGAAAAGTCTTCCAGACTTGCCAGTTTTTTTTTTAGTGCCAAAAGCCAATACCATAATCTACTCCCGTTTTGATGAAGGGCATAATTTGACTGCCCACCAATCACCTCGGTATCCAGTATTCTTGTCGTGCTATTGAAAAAGAAGAAAAGTAACCCTGCATGCTTGTGATCTAAATGAATGTCTCGAAGGGTTAAAAATGTGATTCTTGAATTTTGAGAGAGGATTATCGGATGATTCTACCGCTAACTCGAAATAATCCTGCGTCGTCCAGAAATGAATCCAATGATTTGACGGTGCTGGCTTTATGTCTAGGTTTTTGAAAACTCAACGAAGGTAGTAGGCCTTAAAATTAGCAATAGCACCCCGGTCCATTGGCTGCAGTAATGGTGTTGTATTTGGGTGTAGAAATACCACTTTGATATTTTCTGGGACGTTAATTAGGTTATGGCTGGGGGCATTGTCAACGATTAATAAAGCTTTGTATGAAATATTTTGATCAGCGTTAAATTCCGAAATTGAATTTAGGAAATCATTATTTAGCCATTCTTCAAAAATGCGTGTTATTATCCAGCCTTTTTTGTTTGATCGCCAAGTGATTCCAAGCTGTGACTTATTTATTCCTTTGAAGGTCCGTGGATTTTCCGAATGATAAATGAGTAGCGGTTTTAATTTATGATCACCAGCAGGGTTTTCTCCTATCACAACTGTAATTCGATCTTTGGCTGCCTTGAAACCTGAAGCTGATTTTTCGTCTTTAGAGATAAAAGTCCTTGCGGGCATTCGCTTCCAAAAAAGCCCTGTCCCATCGACATTGTACACATGTTGTGATGTGTATCCACCGGTCTGTATATCTGTATAATTTTTAAAAATTCTTCTGGATACGCTTTTGCTCCCTCGAGATCTGTACTAGCCGCTTCCCCTACTTTATATTATGCAAAGAATGCCGCTTCTTGAATCGGTCAAACCAACCTTTGCTAGCTAAAAAAGGCTCCGCACGAGATGATTCCAACTTGTTTAGTAACCAAATCAGCGTGATGATGCTTAGCTTTCTCTTGTATTACAATCGTGCTTAATGGTGCGTTTCTATTAGCTTGATAGTCTATCCACACACTAAGCAGCCGTTCCATCTTCTCCATAATCTCACTTCTTTGTCTAGACACATTTTTTGCGGTTAGGGGTGTTACCCTTTTACACTTGATAAAATTTTATCTCTGTTGTCCTTTATTGTATTAATTGTTGAAGTAGGCCCAAAATTTTGGCGATTTCATTATTTTTTTGCCCGCGTCAAACCGTCTTAAAATATCTAATTTTAATTCTAATCTTATTGATTTTCGCACTTTTTTTACATGTTTTTCGTCGATACTTGCTATTCGCTTTTCAGACATTCTAGCAATAGTAGAGAAAATTGAATTAAAAATATGTATAGAGCGTAAATAAATTAACACTGCACTACAGAGTGGGCCAAATAATTTTTTTTTGAACTAGCGGTTTTTTGAGTATGGCAAGGGTTATGTCACTTCTGATTTGACAGAAAGTTAGTTTTATCCTTCCGCTGAACGAAAATGGTTGTGTATTCGCTTGAACAATGCTGGGAAAAATTGAAACATTAATTCGAAAATGTTGGCAAAAAAATCATCTTTTCGGATGAGGCGCATTTCCATCTTGGCGGTTATGTAAACAAGCAGAATTGTCGCATTTGGGGCACCGAGAACCCGCACGTGATCGTAAAGAAGCCGATGCTTCCTCAACGAGTGATTTTTTGGTGCGGATTTTGGCCCGGTGGCATCATTGGGCCGTTTTTCTTTGAAAATGTGCAAGGAGCCGCCGTTGTAAATGGTGAGCGCTACCGCGCCATGATAAACGATTTTTTGTTCCCCGCACTTGAGGACATAGGCAACATTTGGTTTCAACAAGAACACAGCACACGTTTCAATTGATCTTTTCGCACTGTCTTCGAAGATCGAATTATCAGCCGAAACGCTGATGTGATTTGGCCGCCTCGGAGCTGTGATTTGACGTCGCTGGACTATTATCTTTGGGATGCCGTCAAAGATAAGTGTTAGGCCGATAAACCAGCATACGCTCTCAAGCACAATATTCGCATTGCCATTGAAGACATAATGCCGCATACCATCGAAAATGTGCTCAAAAATTGGACCGACCGTATGGGGTACGTCAAGGCCAGTCGAGGCAGTCACATGAATGAAATAGTGTTCCATAACTAATCGGAAGGATTGTTCTTTACAATGAAAAAATAAATTTGAAAAATATTGAGAACTTTTTGTTTTATTGCATTAAAAAAAAATTATTTAGCCCACCCTATATACCGCATAACATCAAATACTAATTCGTAAGGACGTTTGATAACTATTTTGGGATACAGAAAACAGAAAAATATATATTTTGTCCGTGATTGCGAATATTTCATCCGTATACCGAAATTTTGATAATTAATTAACCATGTCCGTAATATCGAATTTCCGTTAAGCGAGCGTCCGTAAAGCGGGGGATTACTTTATGTCCTCTTTGAACAATTGTTGTTTCTCATGTTGGCAAAGCAGGTGTGTTACTTGGGAAAGTTCATCTCTGCTTAGGTGTATTCTATCAATTCTTGTCCCCTTGCGGGTTTCAATAAGTTGCCGACGTATCGCCGTATTAAGCATAAAACTCTTTGCAACTTATGGAAGGAGGAGTATTGTGAAATTATTTATGCCTTCAAGCCAGTCAGTTGGCTTTGCAAAAATGGAAGTGAAGTATGTGCCCGTTTTTGATTTTTTTTCCTAATGTCTGTATAATTGGCTTTCTGTAGCGGTGTTTGTAGAAACCATAAATAAGTATCACAGAAATGTTGCCACCAGAAAAAGTCGTTTTGAAATAGACTACTGCCGCGTAAGCAGATTGGCTCGCATCACAAAAGCCATGTATATCGGTAATTGACCCCGGAACAGTGTTTCTAAATTTAGGAATGAAAATTTTGTCTAGAGTCTGCATCTGCTTCCTGAACTTCTCCTACGTGATTTGCTTTTTGGGTGACAATGGATCATCCCACTGAAGATTGTATTTCCAAAGTAGCTGCTAGAATATTTAAAGGTGATGATAACAGCCACCTGCTAGCTTCAGAAAGAACTGTTTGGTAATTTTTTTTGGAGCTCTACAATTGTGAAGTGAAGGTCAGAAGTGATGTCTGTAGTCGGATTCCAGCTTATGTCTAAGACTTTCGTTGATTCGCTTAATATTAATATCCTACTTGCGCAATTCCTGAATCTCTTGAGGATTAGTGCATAAGAGGTTTGTCCTGTTGGATTTCCATTTCCACAGATGTGGATCGAGATTGTGACTTGCTCCTTCAGTTGAAAAGATTTCGTCTTCGTTTTCAACTTCAGCCAAGAGATCATTCACGTAAATATTTCTAGCTATTACCTCTGAGGCCTATGGTGCGGAATGTTGATTTTCATGCGAAATTTGGTTGATGGTGCGAGTGGCTAAAAATGCTAAAGCTAAACCGTATAAGTAACCGTCATCAGGCGAATAGCCTCGGATGGATCGCGTCTCCATACTATTTGCTGTTACATTTGAGTGCTCTGGTGCTCGAGATAATTTTTATCGAAATTGCAAGAAAATAAAATTATGAAAAGTGTTCGCACACTCTTGTGGAAGCTTGTTGGCCATTAACACATAATTACCAGCATTTTGGGGATACTTTTGAGTATATCAATGCGACCCTCGGGAGATTTCTTATCGAATTTACAAGAACATAAAATTTTAAAAAGTGTACAAATTTACAAATTCGGTAAAAAAATCCCCCGATGAGGGTTGCATGGTTATACCGCATATCACTAAAAATTCTCGAAAGCACCGAAAGAGTTGATTTGCGTAGATATCTCTAGAATCATGTGTTAATGGCCATCAAGCATCTACGAGACCGGATGGAATGTTCTATACTGTTCAATGAGTAAATATTTTACTTGGTTTAATTTTCCATTTGTTGAGGAGGAAGGGGGAGGGGGGGGGGCTAGTTAGACGGGTATATTAGGGTTTTCAATGAGGACATACAAATTTTGTACTTAAATAAAACCCAGAATAATTAAAATATTGCGATGAAATCTATTCTAGGTGCAGTACACATGTTACACTTAATGGAATGGAATTCGATCTCGTTCATATATCCACCGCGAGCATGTTTGTAGCGATCGATTCTTTGAGCTCCTCTAACTAACGGTGTTGGCTTGTTGACGCTTGTTGACGTAAACCTACGACTTAACCAAACCAAATAGAAATATAGCGGTCTTGAATCGCATAATCTCGAGATTACACGTTAACATAACTTCTCCTTCAACAAATTGTTTGACCAGCTGTGCGCCATGTGGCACCATTTTGTTGGAATCACATATCACTGATGTCAAGTCTATCCAATCTGGCCAAAAGTAGTCTTCCAACATGGCACGATAGCGAAATCACACCTCAGGCATGAAATCCACACCACGCTGTCACTTTTTGTGGTTGTGATGGAGTCTCTTGAAGCACATGTATGGGTTTGTTGCCGTCCAATAATGTGTAGCGGCCTGCTTCTTCAACTAAAAGAAACACTGCACAATATACATAATTACAAACGGACAATTCTCTGTATAAATAGTAACAAACATGCTGTATAAGATAGCGGAAATTTCTCAGCGGAAAATAAGAGATTTCTCTACTCGCCGCAAGTGGCAGCACAATCACAAAAGAGAAAAGGTTTTGTTATATAATTACCAGCGGAAATTTTTTATTCATTTTGTATCTCTTTTTTCACTAAATAAAATATCCCAGCGGAATAAAATATTAAAAGTGATCCTTAAAATGGCAAACTGATTGATCTCCGAAGTAAAGGAACTCGGTACAAGAAATCTTGAAATTTAACAATATTCCGTCTTTCACCCATTCTAAAAGAATGACGATGAAATTTGGATAAAAGTATTGATCAGGGGTCCAAAACTTAGGACAAAATTCTAGGATCTGTTCATGCTGGACTAAACTAGGCCATTTCATAACCAATAATTTTGAAAATTTAAATTTTTATATTAGTGTATTTTCAGTTTTTGGCCAATATCTCAAAAACTTCCACTAGTAACCAATACTTTCGATGGTTTTTCTAATAGCTTAGGTCATACTGAGACTACGAGGAAAATTTGGGGAAAATTGATCGATTAGAATTTTCACTATAATTTTTTGATTTTCTGCGGCCATATAAGTTATTTTCAGTTTCTTGCTCCATGATGATGAAAATAATCGTCAGCAACAAGCAAAAGCCCAACCTGAGATAGCAAAGTTAAACCATTTAACAAGGCTACCAGTGTTTTGGCAAACCAATCCAACGTGTTTGTTCTTGACTGCCGAAATAATGTTCGACGCGAACAAAATCATTAGCGACAAACAGAAGTTTGCACATACTATGCTATCTCTCTCGGCATAACACAGGCGGAGAAGATCAATTACATTTTAGAAGATCCTCCAAGCCAAGATAGATACCAGTCAATCAAACGAGTTCTAATTGATCGCTACTCCATTTCCGAGGGGCGTAAATTAGAAACAATACTCGGCACAATCGATATGGGCGATCAAAAACCATCGGACATGTTACTCCGAATAAAATCGTTGGTCGGCAAAAATTTCACGGCGAATGTTATTATAAAACTATGGATCAGGTAACTTACACGATTTAGTTGGCACTCGAACTCATAATTTCAGTTCGATTAATCGCGACACGCGAACTAATAACTCAACGATACACGCGCCAAGTACAAGCAATATCCTTCTCAAGAATATGCTTGAACAAATTAACGATAGGTTGATTAAGCAATAAAATATTTCACAGGCACAGCGACAACCTCCGCGTTCATAATCGCCCTGGAGACAAGCACTTCCTCCTGATGAATAGCAATCTCAATCAACACAGGGAAGTTTCATGCACTTTTGTTAAACAGCAAAAGGGATCCGCAAATCGGTTACCCAAACCAATAAGTTTTAAGGTCGCAGCGGCAGACTTAAGATAAGCGCAACACAGCCGCTTATTCATACGGGGTTCGGAAAATAATATCACGTTTCTGATTGATACCGGCGCTGATTTAAGCGTAATCTCGTACCACAAATACTATCGCTAAGGAACAAATCGATTTAGTTCTGTCAGCAGCAAATGGTACCACAATAAATACTTTTGGCACCAAATTACTCAACGTTGACATTGGACTAAGACGTTCTTTTAAAACGCACAATTATTCTTGCCAATGTCAACCGCCTCATTATCGGCGTGGATTTCCTAACGAAATTCGGCTAGTTAGTGGATCTGAAAAATCGCAAATTGATGATCCATCCACTAAGCTTAGTATCAACACAACATCAGCACTCGTTGATACACCAACACCATTGTTTTACATAATCAACAATGGCAATGGAGCATTGTTAAAGAAATTTGATTCTTTAACATCTCCATCCAACTACAACTCTCCGGTAAAGCACAATGTAGAACACCGCATCGTGACTACAGGCTATTTACCATTTGCGAGCCCATGTAGACTTGATCCAATTCGGCACAAAGCGGCATTCCTAGAATTCCAACACATGGTGGAACTACGAATCTGCTGACCTTCCTCGTCAGCAATATCATGTCCATTACATATGGTGAAGAAGAAGGACAACGACTGGGTGCTCAATTTTTTTCAAAAATCGATCTCGTCAGAGCGTACCATTTAATACCAATTGCTCCTAACGACATACATAAAAGCGTAATTACCACACCATTTGGCTTATTCGAATTCACCCGAATGCCATTTAGACTCACCATGCTGCACAATCATTCCAGCGTTTCATCAACGAAATTGTGAGAGATCTCGATTTCGTTTTTGTTTATATTGACGACATTCTCATAGCATCTAGAGACGAGAAGCAACACGTACTCCATTTCGAACAACTCTTCCAAAAATTATCAAATTATGGCGTTAATATTAATACAGTAAAATGTGTGTTTGGGACAAGCAACCTTGACTTCCTCAGTCACAAAATTATTCAGAATTAATGCAATTAGAGAATTTCCAGCACCACAAAGCGTTAAATAAATTCAGCAATTTGTCAATTCACTCACAATAGGCAACACTTCTTCAGAAACCCAAAACCGCCTCAAAATTTTTCTTGGCCTGAAGAATGTCAAAATGCATTCCTTCAGCCCAAGAACAGCTTAGAAAATATGACTCTTTTAGCGCATCCGCTAAATGCAACAAAATATAGCATCACTACTGATGCATTCAACACAGCTATTGGCGCATGTCTTACAGCAACTAAATAAAGACACTTAGGAACCTCTTGGATTTTTCTCCAAGAAATTATCAGATGCCGAAAGAAAATATTCCGCATTTGATCGCGAATTGCTGGCAATTTTCGAAGCAATTAAACACTTTCGCTATTTTGTCGAAGGTCGGGAATTCACTAGGCAAGCACGCCACTTAGATTATGTCTCTCAGTTTACGACAGCACATACAAGGTAAATACAATGTGGTCGCCGATTCCCTTTCTCGGACTTCTGACCACGTATCTTGGTTATCACAATCATTTAATGATGATGGGGGCATCTATGATATGGATTGCAATCGAATATGATTTAAACAATATTGAGTGAGTGAGTTATTATTGGTAACGATTTTGTTTGTTATGGAAATCGGTATGATAGTGCTCACGGGTATAAATTAGTGCTAGTTCAGGAGCCGAAAAAACGGGATAAGAAAATTTCAAATTTCGCCTAAAAGACGAAATAAATAAAACCTGATTTCTAGAAAAAAACAGAAATAATTTAAGCCTAATTTTAAAACTTTCTAGAGGCCCCTGAACTAATGAAATTTGTGCTTATCATAGAAATATAATTTTCATTCATAAATCGAGGAAAACCAAAACAGCCCCTGAAAGATACTACGAGTATATTTAAAATAAATTGTGGCGCCAAATAAAACTTTTCCACAACATGTCTAGTAAATGCATAATATGTGATCACGCAATTAAAAATGTTCGTGCTCCTGGTGCCTTATGTGGTGGTGCTTGTGGAAAAGTTTTCCATGTGAAATGTGCAGGTATATCGGAATTATTATATAACCTGACCTGAAAAATGGATTTGCTTCTTGGATCTGCACGAGCTGCCGTCCCGAATCTAGAAAATCTATTGTGGTTCCTGATGATGACCCTGATATTAACATATTGCTACGTAACAAAACTCTCGAACTAAAAGACGTACTATTGATGCTAGCAAAAGTGTATACAAAATCACCGATATAGAGTCGTCACAGAATTTTGTATGCAGTAAATTCGACGAATGTAACCAGCAAATCAACAACCTTATAAGTGAAAGCTTAATGCTATCTACAAAAGTTGCTGTATTGGAAAACAGAGCAGTCCGTCACGAATCTAAATTAAATGCACTTGAGGCCAATTTGGATAAACAAAATCAAAAGTTGATCGAGAATGGTATCATTATTAAAGGCTTCCCTGAGAGGTTTGATAACTATCAACAAATCATTATGAAATGTTTCTCGTTAATCAATAGCAACGTACCAGCTGATGATATTGCATCTATCAGACAAATTTCACTAAAAAGTAAAGCCAATTTACCTGAAAGCAGCTTTTATATTGGATCACTAAAATCAAAACAAATTAAACAAAACATCTTAAATTATTCACGAATTGGATGAACAATTTTCGGAAAGTTTTCGCACCCAACGTATACATATTATGCATCGTTTCACCAAACTACAATCAGCCTTATATAAAGAGGCTGAACAGATTAAGACTGACTTCAATTTCGCCTTTTTGTGGGTTAAGGATGGTCAAATCCTTCTTCGCAAAGATGATAAATCGGATGTTTTCTTCATCAACTGCTTCAACGAGTTTGTGTACCACCTCAAAGTGAACAATTACAGCTTTCTTAGAAGAATCTGCATTATATCGGTGGCACTAAAAAATAAACAGTGCTCTAAACCTGCACCGACCACTATAATTTGTTACGCATTTATTACAATTTATTACAACAAATCCCGATTTTATTACAGTTACCGTTTTCGAGGAACGAGTGGTCGGTTTAGCTTACAATTAAACCTGCACCGCCAAAATTGTATCTTTTGATGTAGCTATGATATCGGGATGACTCTTGGACCAGAATTTATTACGAATTAATTACATTGAATAAGTTAGATCAAGACCACCCCTATAACTTGCCTAAGGGTAAATTTCACCCCAAAACGATCATGTATTTCAAAAACGTCAATTTAACCAACTTTAAAAAAAATTGTACACCAGAATGTCACCAGATTTTTGGAAAAATGTTGCAAGATGTCTTGTCGAGAGTAGGTCAGCCTTATCCAGGTGTGTAATAAATTATTTTTGTGTCAGGATACGCGGAATTGACTCGGAACAGTGAAGGCTTCAAATAGGTACTTTAAATGCCGATTTTACCACCTTTAATAATTTATTACACCAGACCGCCACCAAAAATAGGGCCTTATGTTACTGTGTGGTCGTTTTAAAGGGTAGGTCAACCTTATACAGGTGTGTAATAAATTATTTTTGAGTCACGATGCGAGGAATTGACTCAAAACTGTATAGGCTGCAAATAGGCAATTTAAAGCTCGATTTTACCACATTTAATAATTTATTACACCAGACCGCAACCAGTTATTGAATCAAATGTTACTCCCTTGGCATTGCGGTGACCAAGTCAACCTTATAGAGGTGTGTAATAAATTATTTTTGTGCCAGGATACGCGTAATTGGCTCCCAACGGTAGAGGTTTCAAATAGGTTATTTAAGGGTCGATTTTACCACCTTTAATAATTTATTACACAACTGAATAAGGTTGACCTATCCACCACAATGTCAAAGGAGTAACATTTCACACAATATCTGGTGGCGGTCTCGTGTAATAAATTATTAAATGTGATAAAATTTACCTTTAAATAACCTATTTGAAAACTTTACAGTTCGGAGCCAATTCCGCGTATCCTGACTCAAAAATAATTTATTTCACACCTAGATAAAGTTGACTTGGCCACCACAGTGTCTAAGGAGTAATATTTGACTCAATATTTTGTTGCGCTCTGGTGTAATAAATTATTAAATATGGTAAAATCGACCCTTAAATTACCTATTTGAGGCCTCTAACGAATGTGAAGTTTTCGACAAAATTAAAAAATAACAAAACATGGCGGACTACAAAATTTGTCGAAATAACAAAAATGCACATGGATTAGTAAAACAGTTGACAAAAGCAATGTTAGGATTATTTAAAAATTTTGCTCTGCAAATCAACTGCTCGTTAATATACATTTAGTAAACTAGCGAATTCGGCAATCAAAATTAATAAAAAACTCGAAATGTACAAACAAATAAAAATTATTCCCATTTTAATACGATGACGTAGACCCATTTGTAGTTGTTTATTTGGAATGAATTGTTTCTATTTTTCTTAGTGAGCCAAGTCTCAGACAAAGCAAGAAAATCAAATTCATAAATATGTAAAAGAATAGTTACATCATTAAAATGTTTCACCAAACTTCGAACATTTAAGTGACCAAACGTCAAACAAAATTTTTTATTTACAGACAAATTATCAAATGGAATAGTTGTGTTATTGCTTATCGTAAAAGAATTATTTAAGATGGATTGGGTATAGATGCTGACGTCCAAGATTTTACTTTTGCAGGTCGAGTTGACCAAAAATTTCCGAACTCGAAAGGTTTAATACATACACCAACAGGCCAGGTACCAGGATCCAGAGCTTTCACTTTCAAATCATCCCTACACCCCAATTTAAAACATACGAATTCCAATGTCTGTGTGTTAGAATTTTTCGGGATCAACTTATGTACTTTGCAAACTTCAGTTTGTAAACAGGACCCAGATATCTTCTTCCTTAGTAGTATGATCAAACCGAGAAAGATGTATCCAAAACATCTTAGGAACAGGAATAGTTTTAATACCAAAGCTCTCAACTGACTCATTAGTACCATGAATCAACTTTGTCGGTTTAGTAGGTGTAGGAACATTAAGAGCATAACTAGAGTAAGGTATATCTAAACATTTAACTTCCGAAGAAACAGAATTAACTATTGCTTGTTCACACACTGCAGGTTCAGGTATAACGGAAGTAGAGCCTCTGGACATTACCACTTCTGCAAATGTCTATGAACGTCCATTGATGATAAAGTAATAAATTCATCATCGTGAATGTAGGTTGAAGATAAAGACGTTGTTACATTCGTAGAATCAACATCTGACCGAATCGGTTGAGTAGTAATTGCTTCTATAGAATTAATGGCACCAAATGTGTTACAAAAATTGTTCTCCATAAAATCAGTTGACACAGTGGATGCAACATCAGAGGTAGATGTAACTTGATTAAAATTGTCACATGATGCAATATTTGTTGTTAATGGCCTAATAGCACTCGGCAGAGCATGTAAAATAGCATCAGGAATTCGTTTATCCTTAATATAAAGAAGCTCCAATACATTCTCAATTAGAAGTCTATTTAATTTAATTTCTTCCAACAAGTTTTGATTTAAATTGTCACACGATTTGCCTTTTATATAAATATCCTTAAAAGTTCGGTTACGCACCAAATCTCTACAATCATCACAAAACCAAAGTATGTTCCCACATTTAAAACTTTGACGGTGACAAGCACGATCCACAGCAGTACAACTCAAATGGAAATTTTTGTCACAAAATCCGTCACATTCAATCTTGTCGACACTAACAGCCAAAGAGCATTTTCCACATTCCATTTTACAAAAAGTCAAATAACATATAAATAGAATATAAGAATGAATTGATGCTGGTATCCACAATGACTACTTCGTGTTCTGAACTATCTACTAAATCTCCTACGCAAACGAAATAAGTTTTGTCAATTAGTAAAAAAACACCCTATCAAAATATAGATTTTTCCAAAAATTTCGTCTTAATGGTAAAAGTGCTCGCAAGAACTGGAAAACCGTTTACGAAATTGTATACCGGGTATCCAGAGTCAAATGATATTAAAGAAATAAATTCTCAGTCAGGATGCAATGTATCAGATCCAGCTGCAATTGCCAATGAATTTAATGTATTTTTTACGAGTGTAGGTTCAAATAACATCTCAACAGTTGATTTAGCAACCATTGACAAGGAACGGCTAATTAAGGACAGTAATAATACAGTAAACAGTTTTTATTTCTATATGTGATAAATTCCTTGAAAGTGTCACTATGGTATAACCAATAGTGTTATAAAGCCACTTGCCTGTTTTTTAGTAAATGTCCTAGCCTTTATTTTTAATTTAAGCGTGGAAACAGGAACCTTTCCGTTATATCTGAAAAAAGCTGTAGTTATCCCAATTTTTAAAAAAGGCTTTAAAACTTGTATATTAATAATTATCGTCAGATTTCACTCCTGTCTGTATTTTCGAAAATATTTGAAAAGGTTATGAAAAAAAGGATTTTAAGTTTTTTAAATGCTAATAACTTACTCTCCGGATCGCAATACGGGTTCAGACAAAACAAGAACACCGAGAAGTCACTTTCATCTTTCCTGGATCAAATTAATGACCGTATGGATAATGGTCAAACTGCCTCTGCTGGGGATTCCGCGAGACGATCCAGAAGTGGTTTAGCTCATACTTAAGTGGTCGAACTCAATGTTCGGTGTTAGGACCATTGCTATTTTTAATCTACATTAATGGAATATTTTCACAGAATTTCAATGGGACCCCTACTGCATTTGCTGACGATGTATCTTTTACATACTCCGGTCCCGATATTTCATACAATATTAATTGCATTGAGCAAGATTTAGTATCATTATCGATTTGGCTTAACTATCATGAATTCGGCTGTAATCGTAATATTCCATGCGCCTCAACTGGTTGCTTTCAGGTTAACCAAGTAAGTGTATTTAGATATTTGGGTATTATAATAGATGAAAAGCTGAACTGGAAGTCTTAAGTTGAAAGCGTGAAAAATAGATTTTTATTGGTTGCAAGGAAAATGTATGTCCTACGAATATATTGTCCAAATTATCTTCTGCGGATTGTGTATTGTGCTTTGGTTGACTCAATTCTCCAATATGACTTATCTTGTTGGGGTGGGGCATGCCAGACTATATATTAAACCCAGTTTTTGTGCGTCAGAAGCATATAATTCGTATTATGGGTTTTAAAGCTACTCAAGACACTTCTTGGCCTATATTTCAATCGTTAGAGTTATTACCGTTACAACGGTACTTTTATATGTCTTTAAGGTATTAAAATTATTTTACATTATTAGTGGAAATAATTTCGCAAACTACGCGGATTATAACCTTCGATCTAACTTCCAGTTCAAAAAAAAATGTTCCGACATTTAAATCAAATCTCCGAAGGTCCTTCTTCAGTGTGATCTCTCCAACATTATTTAACAATTTGCCTACTCATTTAAGAATGTGTAGCATCTCACTCTGTATAGGGTGTACAGGTATGTTGATTGCCATCCGAAAAATATAGTGGCTGAATTTGTGCTGAACATATCTGATCGGAATATGCAATCAGAATTGCCAACTACATTGGTTTCTAGAACACTTTTTGTCAGAAAATTGTTCATTCAACGGTCGTTGTTGTTCAATGGAATTGTGCCAATTCTGGATTATCACAAATTCAGTCACTATATTTTTGGAACTGCAATGAACATACCTGACAGGAAGAATTGCTTATGACTTGGATTTTCGAACATTTTATTTCGATTGTTTTATTTGTTGTTCAACACAAATATTATTGAACGATATATCTCTGTTTACTTAAAATATAGTATCTTTCAGGGGCTGGTTTGGTTTTCCTCGATTTATGAATGAAAATTATATTTCTATGATAAGCACAAATTTCATCAGTTTAGCGGCCTTTAGAAAGCTTTAAAATTAGGCTTAAATTATTTCTGGTTTTTTCTAGAAATCGGGTTTTATTTATTTCGTCTTTTATGCGAAATTTGAAATTTTGTTTTCCCGTTTTTTCGGCTAATGGACTCGCATTAATTTTTTCCCGTGAGCACTAATTAGCACTAATTGGGCTTAATCGGTATGCGAAGTTTCATGTTGAAATTCGTAAGTTTACTGCCTGCTGCAGTTACCCACGTATATTTCGCTTATTGGCAATGCCATTAAGCCAAAAAATGAGCGTCATTGCTGAAGATGATTTTTCGATGGAATTCAGGATTTTATTCAAACTTTAGCAGAGCCCAGATGCTTCAGTTCTTGAGTTAATTTGACCTTGTAAGGGTATAAGCCATGATATTTAAGCAAAATTTGCAACAATATGGTTTGCTCATTTCGAACTGAAGCATTTACGGCAACGATATTTTCGGTACGTCGGCCAATGTCTCACTGGTACAGGAAGATCTAATAGTGAATATTTTGACTCGAACTTATCCACTATAGCACGCACAGTTAATTTGTGTAGCTACACTTTTGGTAAATGTTAAATAGATCACTCCAGTGTTTTCGTCCGGTCCAGTATATTCGATCACCGCATTTTTTGGATGAAAAGTGTTAAGACATTTAGGAGTTATAGGATTATGTACTCATCCTTTCTACATATATCAGTGCTATATCGTAATGAAGTGACATGTAAACTACAGTTTTTATAATTTTTTTCTACGAACCAATGTAGCAAACCGCAGCACCATGGGAATATATCCCATCGTATTATATTTTAATAGACGCCCCAAAATCACTAAACACACGATGTAATTAAATTAATTCACCTTTGAAGTTGTTTGATATTCAATATCCGACATACAAAACTAATAATTAAACTATCAAAAAATAATTAAGTAAACGCCCAAAATAAATCAATTTTAATTGATGTGTATCACATGTTATGTAGATTAAGAATGCCGGTAAACAAAGTAAGCACCAGAATAGAGAAAAACGAGTTAACCTTTCGATCTCCACTCTAACGTCTTGATTTAAAAAAGTGTAGCACAATTTAATGAATTAAACATACTTCTTATATAAATCTTGTGGTTATATTCGTGATGAGTCATACTGTTGTGTAAATACCGCACTGATTGACTGTCTAAATCATGCATGATACTCGAACACACGTTTAAACGTTTTCTTAAATTCCACAATAAAGTGTAAATGTTACAGCTTATCGATAATTCACCTAAAGCCATCTTTTTATAAATCTGTCGTTTACAAAATTATTGTTTAGGATTAGAAATAAATTAATTGATTGTTTTGCCACAAGGGATGGAAATTATTTTCGAACAAGCGCGGTGTAGTAATGATGTTACAGAACGCCACCTTTAGGTATTAAAGGGACAAAATAGTATAAATTTTTTCGCCGCAAGGCAACGAACAAAATAAATTCAACCGATTGTTTCGAAACGTGTGCCGATTGCATTATTTCAATAAAATATTATTCGGCTAAAACCCCTATCACATACCCCAAAACCAATAAAAAAAATTTCCAAACCAAAAGTTTATATAGGGAATAGTAATTTAATCAGATATTTTCCGGACAGAACTTTTCCAAAAATTGAAATACAATAAAAAACTTTGTTCCTTTTATTTATTGATGGTACACGAGTATTTATGTGTGGCACATAAATTATCTTTGCATTCATCACATCCACACACACAGTAGAAATACGATTTATAAAAGAAAATTTATCGATTTTCCTCCAAATTTTATCTTACGAACAAAACAAAACTAAAAGTTTTATTCTGTTTTAATCTTCTCGTGTAGCATCAACATGAAGCATTGTCGGGTACGGTATGTACCGCGAAACGCCTCTATTCTATCTTGTTTTGGTATACGATGAATTAAAACCGGTGTCGTTCCTTCGACACTTCTACATTTAACCACCTCAACTTTCATCATCTCAGATGAAGATCATCAGAATTTCTTATGAATATTAATGTCAAAGTTGGAGATGCCTAGGAAAGAGACGCTTTTATTTATGTTATGTGGGTTAAGCAACCCGCTAGCCATAAAGCACAGTGGCCCGGTAATTAACGGTTGATGAACCTAGGCAACTTAAACGATTCACTTGGAACTTCGGGTTTCCAGAGAGTCCTAAAGTTGTTATCAAAAAGAAATGGAATGTGGTGAGTTACAAACTGGAAGCTAATCGAAAATAGGTTTAACAAAAGGTTGACAGTTATATAATCCTTAAAAGATCACATATGAATTCGCAGTGGATTTTTTCAGATATTTGAGCCACTCAAGTTACAAACTTTATTTTTCACACTCCTTTTGCACTGTTTAACTTTCTGCTTTTTAACTTGGCACTGATCACTGGTTAAATTACAACTGTATCTGTGCCCCAAATTGCTCGCCCTTATATACCTGACTATCGCTGTTTTATTAGATTATTTATTTTATTGCATCTGGCGATATGTGCATATTGCAATTTGAAATCACTTACTTGTAGTTTCGTGAGTTAGTTAGTATTCGCGAACATTATACGTCATCAATTCCCCTGCCTTGATTGATTAACGGCGTTGTTAATCACAGTATTTTCCTTGTTGATTTCATTATTGCCGCCGTTTACAATTGCTTTCGTTTTCTGCGTACTTCTTTCTACTTGGAATGTCATTTTAAAGTCCAATTCTCATCAGTAGTGGAAGACTAATTGTTGCGGTAACATCGATGATGATAAGAACAATAATCGCTTAATAAAATTATAAACTGCAACTGGGTGTCAAACTCGCGACCTTTGGGTTGATAATAGTTGGTAGTGTATAACTTTACCACTCGGCCACCGAGTGATATGCCTACCCCATCTTAAATCTGTTCGTTGCGAACAGACACATCTAATGACATATTGGTTGAATTTATGCCCCTGCACAACTTTTCGTCCACCACCAAAGCGTTATTGTATCCGGTAAAATGCGTCACTGATTCTCTTGATATCGTTTCCGCTTTCTGAAATTCGGCAAATCTCCCACTCTGGTCGTATTGCGCTCCTGATTTATTTCTTTTTTGTCGTTGGGCAGCTACGTTATTTTTGTGGTCTCTTAGCTTAACAAATCGGTGTTTCTGGATTTGGCGGTGAAACTCGTAGAATTTAAATTCTCCTTAAGGTTCCAGCAACTGGTTCGGTCGAAAACGTTTTATTTAGCTAGCCATCTATCGATAAGGGCCTCTACTTGCTTAATTTTATTTTCAAGTTCTTGTCAGATTTGTTTCTGAAAATTCTGGAACTGGCAATCTAATGTTACCTCGAGAGACTTCATTTCTTCTCTTAGCTCTTTAACTTAGAGATCCTGGACTAAATTTGATTGAGCTTCTGGCTTAACTCGGCAAACCTCCGACCTTGTTATGTTCGTTAGCTCTGCCAATTGTGCACTTTGTGCTCGGATTTGGCGTTTGCCAAGTTGTAGGCCTTTAGTTGAAGTAAGAGTGCTGCATCATATCTCTCATGTCCAAGGATGGCTTGCCTCATTTTCAACTTTTTCTTCTCAAGGCTGAACTTTCTACTCATCGTTTGAGGTAACTGGTGGCATCCCAGATGGTTCTGGCATCCGTCAAGAGGAGAGTAGTTCGTAAATTGTTTAACAGGGCCAAGCGAACAAGCGTCTGGATCGCTTACCAGACTTTTTTCTTCTTATATAAAACAGTTCTAACGTGCAGTAAAATAAATAGTCTGAGAGATTTATGAGAAAAAATTGATAATCTCCCGTAGGCTTATCTATTACACAAGGCACTCTCCTTAGAACATTAAAATAAACAAAAATACGATTAGTAAAGAAGCCAAATGGTGAACTGAGGTCATTAAAGAGGGAAACTCAGCTCATTATTAAAAGGCTGCTTCCACGACTGCATGGCTCTGGTTAATCAGAAAGTTACCGAGAACTTTAACACGAAACCATTTTTAGTCAATGAGAGCCGGAGGAATCCGCTGGACTATAAACTGTTTCGGTCCTTCCAAATTTCCAGGTGTAGGTGAGAAGCAAAGCCAGCTTAAGCTTGGAATACGTTATTTCTCAATCAGCCTACGTCTAGTTTTATGAAAGTGAAGTATTTCCTAAACTTTTCCAACAATTTAAATCCGCCAATTATATTTCAATGTATGCGTAAAAGTTCGCACGATTTTTAAAATATAGAAAACCCTTTAAACCCCAACAAAGTGTACTTTTGGGTTAATAAACGGGGCTAAGGGTGTTTAGTAATTCGCAATACGATAAACTTACCTTGTGAGCGATTTTCCATAAAAATTTTCCATGTCCTAGGAAAACTCGCACCAAATACTAAGTGTACATTCGAGGTAATAAGAATCTAATCGAAACGAAAATCATCATCCCTTGAAAAGTTATAGGGGCTAAGGGTGTTTAGTACGTTCACTTCGCAATTCGATAAACTTACCTTGTGAGCGATTTTCCATAAAAATTTTCCATGTCCTAGGAAAACTCGCAGCAAATACTAAGTGTACATTCGAGGTAATAAGAAACTAATCGAACCGAAAATCATCATCACTTGAAAAGTTATAGGGGCTAAGGGTGTTTAGTACGTTCAATTCGCAATTCGATAAACTTACCTTGTGAGCGATTTTCCATAAAAATTTTCCATGTCCTAGGAAAACTCGCACCAAATACTAAGTGTACATTCGAGATAATAAGGAACTAATCGAACCGAAAATCATCATCCCTTGAAAAGTTGTAGGGGCTAAGGGTGTTTAGTACGTTCACTTCGCAATTCGATAAACTTACCTTGTGAGCGATTTTCCATAAAAAATTTTCCATGTCCGAGGAAAACTCGCACCAAATACTAAGTGTACATTCGAGATAATAAGGAACTAATCGAACCGAAAATCATCATCCCTTGAAAAGTTATAGGGGCTAAGGGTGTTTAGTACGTTCAATTCGCCATTCGATAAACTTACCTTGTGAGCGATTTTCCATAAAAATTTTCCATGTCCTAGGAAAACTCGCACCAAATACTAAGTGTACATTCGAGATAATAAGGAACTAATCGAACCGAAAATCATCATCCCTTGAAAAGTTGTAGGGGCTAAGGGTGTTTAGTACGTTCACTTCGCAATTCGATAAACTTACCTTGTGAGCGATTTTCCATAAAAATTTTCCATGTCCTAGGAAAACTCGCACCAAATACTAAGTGTACATTCGAGGTAATAAGAATCTAATCGAAACGAAAATCATCATCCCTTGAAAAGTTATAGGGGCTAAGGGTGTTTAGTACGTTCAATTCGCAATTCGATAAACTTACCTTGTGAGCGATTTGATGGGCCAATTACCTACCAGACTAAAAAAAACATTACGTATATTACCTGTTGTGCTAGTCCTCCAATGGAGCGTAAGCAACATGGTTTAGGCAATCCAAAACTCATTTACTGTGTTATAAAAATTTGAAATGAAATACAAACATCTCGTATATCACCACCAAAGCTTATAAATCTCATTTCACATGTCACCAAAACTTTGGCAAAATAGGAATATTTCTTGACGATCGATCTGACCCGATTCTGTTCACTTTAAATGAAACAACACAAAAGCGGTCACTAGATTTGAGCTCAATATCAATAATTTTGTTCTAAAACAAAATTTGGATCGGTAGTTGTGGTTTGTTTGGTAACCACAACTTTGCACGAATCTCCAAATTTTTATATGCAAAAATAATTATCCATTTAACCTTGTTTCGTAAATATTTACTGTACGCCAGAAAATTCGAACAAAAATGCTATGAAAATATTTTTTCCAATTCCCTAGTCCCAGGAAAGCCAGATTAGCGCCAGATGTCACAACTAAATCTAGCAAATGGCAACATCCTACTATTAGACTTGAAACAATGACTTTGCACAGAAATATTTCAAACAGGATTCTCGAAAGGGTCTATGTTGAGAACAGCTCTTCATGTACCTATACATGTTATGTTACACTGATGGATTAAAGACAATTTTCGCATAAACTTAGGAATTCCAAAACTAAGATTTTAATAATCTCGAAGATCATCTTATAGATACTTAAACTTATAAACAAACATTCAAAAAACTTAAGCTCTCAACCGAAAACTATATTTTTAGTTTCAGGAGTGGCCAGCTTAACGACCGACTAGGCACACAGTCCATGCTATTCTCTGAGTTTATGCACCTCTTAAGCTCACATTGAATATGAACAAGTGCGTCTAGGCACACAATACGAAGGCGGATTTAGGCCCATTTAGGCTCATATTGAGGTACGAACCACTGCCTAATACCAATAAGCAAGCTAATCACTATCGAAAAGATAAATGTCTCAAAGAACGGATATCTCTCGGTATATCAATCAGTCGCACAATCAATCATCAATTAATTCGCAATGAATCGCTCAGCTAATCCCACGATACTTAAATATAATGTATGACGTCAACAACAGACGACAGCTGACGCCCAATCTTTGCCGTTCTGAGCATATCGACAAATATTCTTCGGTATCACGACAATAGCCTTGATCGACACTCATCTTATCGTCACGGTGTGACTCAAAAAAACATTTTTGTCTCTACACAAATTAGTGTCCTCATACCCGGCTGTTTTACCGCGGTTGTTTTCAATTCGCCATCCTTGGTAAATGCTTGGTAAATTTGAAGGAAACAAGAATTTTTTTATTGACTGAATTAGGGTGGATTTGATCATCGTTTTTTAGTATATCATGTTGACGGGGGAATTTTGAGGGAATTTTTGATAGAAAGCACGAATTTTGATTCTAAGTTGGAAGCTTGGCTGAACTGAGTCAAATAGAAATACAAAACTTCCTTGCTTTTATGTTTTAGTGTTAGTGATTAATTGAAGAAAAAAAAACTTGAGATCCTTTATTTAAATGGAATAAAAACAATCAACAACTAAGGTGTATGATCAAAATTTGTGGAGTTCATCAGTGCAAGTAACATCTAAACGAGTGTTACAGTCAAAAAATGAGTCCGACATAATTGCAACTTTAGCAGTTCTAAGTAAGCCGACTAGTGATGATTGTCTGCCTTCGATTATAAATGAAAATCATTGTATTGAAGATAAACTAGAAGCTGCAACGTATTTCATTCAAAATTTATCAAAACCAGAAGAAGCCGCGTACAAGCAAAATTAGAGCCAATTCAGTTAGCTTCGATGACTGTTTTATAATTATGCGAGTGTTGAATTAGTTAGCCCTGCTTTTAAGATTCATAATCAGTTGTCTCTCTCCAGCAACCATAAAGCATTCGACTGCGATTTGTCTCGTAAATCTTGAGACCCCCTAATAATTCTGGTTTAGTTGAATTTAACGTTCCATAAGAGCAACAAATTGAGCCAACCTAAAAATTTAGGTAAACTTTACTCAATACTCATCAGACGAATTGTGCGAGTGTTCTGTAACATTTTTTAAATAAGATAATCACGTACGAGTAATAATGAGAAAAACATAAGATTATCAGGTATAAAATCATTTTGTTAATCAACGATCTTTGAGCATCGGTAATCATCCGTTTTTTTGGTTAGTTTATGGTAAACACGCAGTAAAAATCGTTAAAATGCAGCAATGTATTTGCATTTTTCGCCACATCCCGCTACATCAGCAACTACACTACCAGTTTTTAGATTGGTCCTCAATATTAACGTTATTTATTCCAAATGATGGAGGAGACAGCCAATGGAGGCCAATGGCATATACAAATCTTGCATCTCACAACTCTCCCGCAGTCTTTAAAGTAATCTCTTGCCAGAGCCAAAATAATCAATAATTTCTCATAAAATTTATTCTTACTAGGGAGCCTGTGAAATCGACGAAATCGCTTCGTGATTCCCCTAGCAAGAATCGTTTTATATATATAGCATCAATAAAGTAGAATTCGCGACCTGAGTGGTCGATAGTTTATAATAATCTAATGATGATCATCCACTGTATACAACTAACACTCTGTAGACTTTTTTTAATCCATGCCATCTTTTCTGGGGCCGTAGCACTCCCTTCTTTCGCGGTTCTTTTTCCCGTTTTACTTTACGCAATTACTGCCGCTATAGGACCGATTTAAGTTACGATTTGCGTATAGTACTGGACATGGAAGATGGGTCGGCCCATGTGTTCCTTTTAATCACAGATGGTAATCTGTTGGTAAAAATTTATTTTTGCATCCTGCCCCTATCGAGATTCGAACCCGGTACCTCCCGACCCAAACGCCAAAGCTTTAATCACTGCGCCATTTGGTCGGCTCTGTAAACTTGTATTTAAAGTATAAAAAACTAGTTTGATGATGATAACTATAGTATTTTTACAAAATATAAGAGAACCTACCAGCTTCATTCTCAGAACCTTCCCGAAAAACAACATTTTGCCAATTGGGCGGATTTAAGAAATTTTGTATCTCATCTACCTGAATTTCGTCATTTAATTCACCATTCAATTCTCCAAATTCTAGAGACGCACAATCATATCCTTTATACACGAACTTGTAAAAGTATTTTATACTTTTAACGGTCGAACCCTTTTCTACATTTAAATGACAATTGAATTTGGCTAAAAGAAGTGGATTGTTTGGAACGATGAATCGATTATCAACAAAATGCCCACGAACATCAACATGCGTACCATTATCACGTCGTCTTTAAACAGGATATCCATTCACGCTATAACGCGTCACAGAAATCTTTTGGAAATTTTTTGTTACATTTTCCTTCTTTCAAGCAGAAAGAGTTTGGATTAAGCACAACACAAGGTCCATGAATCACGACTAACAATTTCACGTAGTTGTGGATGTACTTGAATACCAGGTATTTAAGCACACAGAATCTTATAACTTTTACCCCCAAATCCGCAAGAGATTTTCCCGAAACTTTATGTAGAGCTTAAACTGACCAGTATCTATCTAGGAAAGCAAAATTGTGGATGGAAAACGATTCAATTGATCTACAATTCAACTCTTGAGGTTTTAATCAAGCTTTACCCTCAAATTCGACCAATACCTACCTATACATATTCGCTTATTGACGCCTTCGAATTCTAAAGTAGTTTAGGAAAGCAAAATTATGATCGAAAAACGATTCAATTGATCTACAATTCAACTCTTGAGGTTTTAATCAAATTTTACCCCCAAATCTCCAAGGGATTTTCCTGAAACTTTATGCAGAGTTTAAACTGACCAACATCTATCTACAAATATTCGCTTATTGACGCCTTCGAATTCTAAAGTAGTTTAGGAAAGCAAAATTATGAACGGAAAACGATTCAATTGATCTACAATTCAACTCGTGAGGTTTTAGTCAAATTTTACCCCCAAATCTCAAAGGATTTTCCTGAAACTTTATGCAGAGCTTAAACTGACCAATATCTATCTATATATATTCGCTTATTGATGCCTTCGAATTCTAAAATAGTTTAGGAAAGCAAAATTATGGACGGAAAACGATTCAATTGATCTACAATTCAACTCTTGAGGTTTTAATCAAATTTTACCCTCAAATCCCGAAGAGATTTTCCTGAAACTTTATGCAGAGCTTAAACTGATCAATATCTATCTATAGATATTCGCTTATTGACGCCTTCGAATTCTAAAGTAGTTTAGGAAAGCAAAATTATGAACGGAAAACGGTTCAATTGATCTACAATTCAACTCTTGAGGTTTTAATCAAATTTTACCCTCAAATCCCGAAGAGATTTTCCTGAAACTTTATGCAGAGCTTAAACTGACCAATATGTATCTATAGATATTCGCTTATTGATGCCCTCAGATTCTAAAGTAATTTAGGAAAGCAAAATTATGGACGGAAAACGATTCAATTGATCTACAATTCAACTCTTGAGGTTTTAATCAAATTTTACCCCCAAATCTCCAAGGGATTTTCCTGAAACTTTATGCAGAGTTTAAACTGACCATTATCTATCTACAAATATTCGCTTATTGACGCCTTCGAATTCTAAAGTAGTTTAGGAAAGCAAAATTATGATCGAAAAACGATTCAATTGATCTACAATTCAACTCTTGAGGTTTTAATCAAATTTTACCCCCAAATCTCCAAGAGATTTTCCTGAAACTTTATGCAGAGTTTAAACTGACCATTATCTATCTACAAATATTCGCTTATTGACGCCTTCGAATTCTAAAGTAGTTTAGGAAAGCAAAATTATGATCGAAAAACGATTCAATTGATCTACAATTCAACTCTTGATGTTTTAATCAAGTTTTACCCTCAAATCCCTAAGGGATTTTCCCGAAACTTTATGCAGAGCTTAAACTGACCAATATCTATCTATAGATACTCGCTTATTGATGCCTTCGAATTCTAAAGTAGTTTAGGAAAGCAAAATTATGGACGGAAAACGATTCAATTGATGTACAATTCAACTTTTGAGGTTTTGATCAAATTTTACCCCGAAATCCCAAAAGAATTTTCCTGAAACTTTATGCAGAGCTTAAACTGACCAATATCTATCTACAAGTATTCGCTTATTGATGCCTTCGAATTCTAAAGTAATTTAGGAAAGCAAAATTATGGACGGAAAACGATTCAATTGATGTACAATTCAACTCTTGAGGGTTTAATCAAGTTTTACCCCCAAATCCCCAAGGGATTTTCTCGAAACTTTATTCAGAGCTTAAACTGACCAATATCTATCTATAAATATTCGCCTATTGATGCCTTCGAATTCTAAAGTAGTTTAGGAAAGCAAAATTATGGATGGAAAACGATTCAATTGATCTACAATTCAACTCTTGAGGTTTAAATCAAATTTTACCCCCAAATCCCCAAGGGCTTTCCTGAAGCTTTATGCAGAGCTTAAACTGACCAATATCTATCTATAGATATTCGCTTATTGATGCCTTCAAATTCTAAAGTAAAGTAGTAAAGCAAAATTATGATCGAAAAACGATTCAATTGATCTACAATTCAATTCTTGAGGTGTAATCAAGTTTTACCCCCAAATCCCCAAGGGCTTTCCTGAAACTTTATGCAGAGCTTAAACTGACCAATATTTATCTATAGATATTCGCTTATTGATGCCTTCGAATTCTAAAGTAGTTTAGGAAAGCAAAATTATGAACGGAAAACGATTCAATTGATCTACAATTCAACTCTTGAGGTTTTAATCAAATTTTACCCCCAAATCTCCAAGGGATTTTCCTGAAACTTTATGCAGAGTTTAAACTGACCATTATCTATCTACAAATATTCGCTTATTGACGCCTTCGAATTCTAAAGTAGTTTAGGAAAGCAAAATTATGATCGAAAAACGATTCAATTGATCTACAATTCAACTCTTGAGGTTTTAATCAAGTTTTACCCTCAAATCCCTAAGGGATTTTCCCGAAACTTTATGCAGAGCTTAAACTGACCAATATCTATCTATAGATACTCGCTTATTGATGCCTTCGAATTCTAAAGTAGTTTAGGAAAGCAAAATTATGGACGGAAAACGATTCAATTGATGTACAATTCAACTTTTGAGGTTTTGATCAAATTTTACCCCCAAATCCCAAAAGAATTTTCCTGAAACTTTATGCAGAGCTTAAACTGACCAATATCTATCTATAAATATTCGCCTATTGATGCCTTCGAATTCTAAAGTAGTTTAGGAAAGCAAAATTATGGATGGAAAACGATTCAATTGATCTACAATTCAACTCTTGAGGTTTTAATCAAGTTTTACCCCCAAATCCCCAAGGGCTTTCCTGAAGCTTTATGCAGAGCTTAAACTGACCAATATCTATCTATAGATATTCGCTTATTGATGCCTTCAAATTCTAAAGTAAAGTAGTAAAGCAAAATTATGATCGAAAAACGATTCAATTGATCTACAATTAAACTCTTGAGGTTTTAATCAAGTTTTACCCCCAAATCCCCAAGGGATTTTCCTGAAACTTTATGCAGAGCTTAAACTGACCAATATCTATCTACAAATATTCGCTTATTGATGCCTTCGAATTCTAAAGTAGTTTAGGAAAGCAAAATTATGGACGGAAAACGATTCAATTGATCTACAATTCAACTCTTGAGGTTTTAATCAAATTTTACCCCCAAATCCCCAAGGGCTTTCCTGAAACTTTATGCAGAGTTTAAACTGACCAATATCTATCTACAAATATTCGCTTATTGACGCCTTCGAATTCTAAAGTAGTTTAGGAAAGTAAAGTTATGAACGGAAAACGATTCAATTGATCTACAATTCAACTCTTGAGGTTTTAATCAAATTTTACCCCCAAATCCCCAAGGGTTTTCCTGAAACTTTATGCAGAGCTTAAACTGACCAATATCTATCTATAGATATTCGCTTATTGACGCCTTCGAATTCTAAAGTAGTTTAGGAAAGCAAAATTATGGACGGAAAACGATTCAATTGATCTACAATTCAACTCTTGAGGTTTTGATCAAATTTTACCCCCAAATCCCCAAGGCATTTTCCTGAAACTTTATGAAGAGTTTAAACTGGCCAATATCTATCAACAAATATTCGCTGCCATCAGAGCTTTAATAAGAAGCTCTCGCTTGTTGATAATTATAACTAGTAATTTTTTGATTGTTACTTTCAATTATTTTGTTGAATGCTATTATAAGCAATAATTGAAAGAATCACTAATACTATCAAACGATTTTAAATGTAGGAAGGTTTTAGGAAATTCTTCACTACCGTAATAGGCCTGTGAATTTTTCCTTAAAATATTCCTAATTTTTGTTTTTTATTTTCTAGGAATTGTTTAGGAAAAAGTTCTCGCGCATAACGCCGCTGCACACCACGATGCTACCTTGCTTTATTATAGCTGAAAATTTACTATAAAACACAATATTAAATTATTTAAAATTTAATGTTTGTATTTACATATTGTTCTAAAATATGTCCAAAAGCGAGTGAGTGGTGTTGAATGCTATAAACCAATTAAATTTTCTCTCTTGAAAAATGAGAATTCTAGTGAGGGAGGGAGGGGTGGCCCTTTGGGCTTCATAATAAAATAATTGATTTGCGAATTCGTTGCAACATATTTATAATCTAAAACAACCTAATTAAGTAATCCATAATAATTATGGATTTTATATGGCAGATTATTATTTATTAAAATTTTATCAATGTGCCGATTTTGTACGTACGTATAGTCGAACATGGTATCGAATTTAAATTTGGTCGGTCGTATCTATTTGGAAATTATGGAACAACACTTTAAACATTTTTATCCAGGATTAAATTGGATTGTAAATATATAAAAATGCATAAATAAATTTAACCCAAATGGATAAAAATATTGTGCTCGTATCGCATCCTACATTTTGACCTCGCAAGAAATAAACGAGGCTATAATACGTTGTTGTGTTAAAATTTGAATATAATGCGACTTGATACTTGAAAACAACACAAATCCTCCTGTATATTCAAAGCGCAAATATATTCGTATAAAAAACATTAAATTGTCTAGAATAACAATAAATAACCTAAAGAGATTCGCATTTGCAGAAACAATAAGGAAAATTACGTGGATTGTACAGTGCACGATACCCAAATATGCAAGTCCGGTATTTATGGAGCTAGGCTGATCCTTAAGACCGATTATGTTAGATTGTAGTATTTTTGACGTGCAGAACGTAAATAGGTGTTGAAAATTCCTTTCTCAACTTATCAATTGAAGTGAACAGTCGCAAAATAAACAAGTGAAAATAATAATTAAAAATGTAAATAATTAGAAACAATATTTTAGAATCAATATATGCTTTTATTAAGAATATTTCCAAATTGTAAAAGAATAATTAAAGTGTTTTGGCGCCAAAATTATAAGACTGTGACATTTTAGGATGGCCCCAAAAAAGTGTAAAAAATGTGATGCTGCTATTACCGGTAATCGAAACAATCCGGCTATTTCTTGTTTCTTGATTCTTCCATATTGCATGTGCTGACATACATGCTTAAACATATTCGTAACAAAACAGCTGATTGGATTTGCAGCTCTTGTAATACCACAAAACGTAGATCTATAATTGAGGGAGCTGAAATTAGAGATCAGTCATCAAGCCTTCCGGAAATCTTAACTGTGTTAGCCGACCTACGCTCGAGAATCATAAATGTTGAAAATTCTCAGAAATTTGTATCAGATTCATTTGACAATTTTGTACAGAAAATGAATCAAATAATTGATGAGAAGAAGGCGTTACGTCAAAATGCAAATCAACTGGAAAATAAACAATTAGTACAAGAATCAAGGGTGAATATGTGGCGTTACGTATAAAAACACTTTTCTTTCGACACCTTTTTTCGGGTTTGCTGGGTGGCATCGTGGATATTAAAAAAAATAAAAAAGGTACTAATCCAAAAACATCCGTCTTTTTTCGAAGTAAAAAAAGACGCGTTTTCTCGTTTTATATAAAATATTATTTTTTGATTTTTTTACTAAAAAAATATTAAACTAATAAATAATAAAAATTGTATTAATTGAATTAAACATAAAATTACATAGTGTTTCAATTAAACGCATAATTAAAAGCATATTGGATCCAGTAAAACCCCAAAATACATTTTGAGGTTAGGATTTCGAAGACGCGCTGGAGGTTTTGTTCGGTAACATCTACCAGCTTAATAAAATATTGGGGGAGAACGAGTAGGCCCCCATAAAGTGGTGACCCCGACGTGATCGTACTGGGTAACAGGAGCAACCTCCCGAAAATAATATTACAGTGTCGGAATTGCGGTTGCAAGAAATGATCGAATCGCGAGTGCAACAAATAATTGAATCTCGGTTGGCTAAGGCTACAGATATGGTTCCGGAATCTAACGTGGCACCTAAAGTTTTACGTTCGTCAGACACAAAAAATACTTCATTCGGTACGAATTTGGATAGCCAAATCAACAATAAGCCATCTCTCGGCATTGCGCATGTGGCGTTTAAACCTCCACAGCTTCTGTACACACAGGACCCTGTGGTGTGGTTCGAGATCCTCGGACAGCAGTTTTCCATCGCACGCATAACCACTGAAGTCACAAGGTATTCTCACGCCGTCAGTGCTTTGGACGCAAGACTACATGACCAAATCGCCGGGCTAATTATGAGCGACAAAGGTGCGACACCCTACTCTAAATTCAAATCGGAGGTCATTAAAGTTCTCGGTGAGTCCGATAAGACCAAATTGCATAATTTGTTGCATGGTCTTACTTTAAGTGACGTGAAGCCATCGCAGCTTCTCGCCAAATTCCGGTTTAATGCTGGTAAAAAGTTTGGAGATAATTCCATCCGGCAATTATGGATGCAAAGGTTACCACCTCAGGTACAGTTAGTGTTGTCACCTTTCGAAAACGATCTGGACGCTGACAGTATTAGCCGAAAGTGCTGATAATCTCATGGAGACGTTTTCGCAGCAACAAATTTATTCCGTCCAAGTAGATGCCTCTAAATCAATTCCATCTCCCACGACTGATCTTGACGAGAGGTGGGCTAAATTCGAATCGCGTATCACGAATCAGGTATCCGCACTGACGGAAATTAAAAGACAACCACGTAGTACATCAAGTAACCGAACGTCGAAGGAATAACCGCGTTCCAATTCTCGAGAACCAAAGCAAAACAAGGGCGAGTGTTATTATCATCGTCGGTTTGGTGATCGAGCCAACAAATACGTTTCTGGGTGTAAGCATCACGCTGCATTCATCAGCCAGACTGGCGGTCAGCCCACACCAAAAAACTAATCGCTCATCAACATTCAGCGACGTGTGTTGATGGAGCTGGATCTAGTCGCCTTCTAGTAACAGAGAAAAATACAAATCGCAAGTTTTTGATTGATACCGGGGCAGATATCTCAGTAATACCACCGGATACTGAAAATAACACAGGTGTTGAGTTTGAATTTAACTTATATGCGGCCAATGGCACGAGCATTAAGGCTTTCGGCACCCGTTCTCTTAAAATCAATCGCGGACGTGTCTATGTCAATATTGGGAGCAGATTTTTTACGCAGCACCGGAATCATAGTAGACATTAAAAAAGGCGTATCATAGATCATTTAACATCCGTTTATACGGTCTGCTCACTAACAGCTATGACAGATTCTTCGTTATCAATTTTGGACAAATCCAACACAAGTCCGGACATTTCCAACTTGTTGGTGCAATATAATTCCATTACCCGGGAATTCTCATTTAATAGCGAACCGTTGAAACATAATGTCACGCATTATTTAGAAACGCGAGGTCCACCAATATCATGCAAGGCACGTCGATTGGCTCCTGATAAGCTCCAAATAGCCAAAGAACATTTCGAGGATATGATGACATGGGGCATATGTCGGCCCAGTAGCAGCGCATGGTCCAGTCCACTTCATTTAGTATTGAAAAAAAAAATGGAGAATGGCGGCCATGTGGGGACTACCGTGCTCTGAACAATGTCACTATCCCCGATTGCTATCCCATACCGCACTTGCAGGATTTTTCCGTTCAATTGGCAGGTTCTCAAATATTCACTACCTTGGATCTTGTTCGGGCATACCACCAAGTTCCGATAGAGCCCACCGACATCCCAAAAACAGCCATAGCCACACCTTTCGGGCTATACGAATTCGATACAATGACCTTCAGGCTCCGTAATGCGGCGCAATCATTCCAACGACTAATGCACGCGGTATTGCGTGGATTACCATACTGTTTTGTCTATTTGGATAACATTCTAGTGGCATCGAATTCACGAGAAGACCATCTTGCACATCTATCTACAGTTTTCCAGCGATTGTCCAATGCAGGACTAGTGATTAACGTGGATAAGTGCGTCTTCGCGAAAAACGAAATACAATTTCTGGGTCATAAAATTAATGCGCAAGGTATCTTACCAGCACCCGAACGTGTCCAGATAATTGCACAATTCGAACGGCCAGACAATGTCGAACAGTTGAAAAGATTTCTTGGAATGGTAAATTTTTATCGTCGTTTCATTCCCGCTGCAGCTAAAGACCAGGCTATTTTAAATAATTTTTTGAAATGATACCGGAAAAACAGCAAGGGCTCATTGATTGGTCCGAAGCAGCGATCAAATCATTTGACAACTGTAAGTTAAAGTTATCCGAGGCCACTTCACTTGCGTATCCGATAATGTCGGCGCAAATGTCCATCATGGTGGACGCTTCGGATACAGCAATATGAGCAGCTATTCAGCAATGGGTTAATAACGCTTGGCAACCCTTAGGATTTTTTTCCGTTCGTCTAACGCCTACTCAACAAAAGTACAGCACGTACGATCGCGAGCTTCTAGCAGCCTATCTAAGTATCAGACATTTTAGATATTTCGTTGAAGACCGTTGTTTTACGCTATACACCGATCATAAGCCGTTGATTTAAGTAAAACATGGGAAAGGCATCACCTCGTCAGCGTAGGCACTTAGATTATATAAGCCAATTCACGCCCAATTTGCAACATGTGTCCGGTATAGACAATGTCATTGCTGATGCTCTCTCGCGAATTGATCGAATAGACATGCCCGAAGCTATCGACTACAATGCCATTGCTGAAGCGCAGCTCACGGATCAAGAATTAGCAAAGTTAATTGCGGACGACAACGCTTAAGTTTGACAAATACCCGGTCCAATTTAACTCCGATAAAACTCTTTACTGCGATATGTCAACAGGCAAACCTCGTCCATATATTCCTGGAAAGTTCAGAACACAGGTGTTTACGGCATATTACAATTTATCGCATCTTGGGATTAAGGCGTCTGTAAAATTGTTGACGGACCATGTAGTGTGGCCAAACATTAAAAAGTACGTCAAGTTGCTAGTAGTCGTGTATGTCGTGCCAGATGTCGAACGTTTCTCGACATACTAAATCACCGACAGGTTCATATAAAAGCACATCCCAGCGATTCACCGAAGTCCATATCGATATTATCGATCCGCTACCCATTTCTGAATGCAATCGTTATTGCGTGACGATGATTGACCGATATACACGTTGGGCTGAGGCCATTGCAGTTCCAGACATCACAGCAACTACGGTAGCATTCACTTTATATTCGGCATGGATCGCACGTTTTGGCGTGCCTACGTTTATTGTTACGGATCAGGGTGCTCAGTTCGAGTCTCAGCTATTTAAAGAATTGTCAAAGCTGTTAGAATTCGAACGCAAACGTACTACCGCATACAACCCTAAGTGCAACGGCGTAATCGAGCGTTGGCACCGATCGTTAAAAGCTGCCATAATGTGTTACAATAGAACAGACTGGACAGCTGCACTACCATTGGTCTTGTTAGGATTGCGAACCACTTATCGTGTCGAATTACAAGCATCTTCAGTCGAGTTAGTTTATGGCGACACGTTACGTGTTCCTGGTCAGTTTTTGGAACATAACGAGCATACAATTCCACAATCCGAATTTATTAAGTGTCTCAAGCGACATTTCAGCAAATTAAAACCCGTTCAAGCAATACGGCATACAGCTGATAAAATATTCGTCAGTCGTCCTAATTGAATGTACTCATGTCTTCGTAAGAACGGATGCCTTACGCAAGGCGTTACGAGAGAGTCAGTTCATTCAAATATTTGGGAGTTACACTTGACGAACACATGTTTTGGGATGATCACATAAATATCACAAGTAAGATTTTGATCCTACTAGGGTATTGCTTATGATTTATTTCTCGATAATTCATTCGCGACTTAGTTATGGCCTTATCGTATACGGAACAGCTACCTTAACCAGGCTGAAGAAACTGCAAGTTATGCAAAACAAAAGTGTAAAAGCAGTATACAGCTTGCCAATTCTATTTTCCACTAGGTTTTTATACAGCAAAGCTGATATTATGATATTACCCATAAATGTCTTATATAAGTTTCAATTAACCCCCCCCTCCCCCCAACAAAAGCTGAAGATACATTTACTTAATTTATGTCTAATAAAAACTTTAATTACGCTCATCATGTGTATTCAACTCGAAATTGTAACAGAATTGATTCGCATCATATTAGAACTGAATTTGGAAGAAAATCGATCACGTTTATGGGCCCATTTATTTATAATCAAGTACTTGAATTTATAAAGGAATCTGAAACCTACTTACAATTTTAAAAAAATATTAAAAATTATTTTAAATCGAATATTCTATTATTTCGAATATTCTATTATATATCTAACTTTGTGAGATTTTTTGCCGTCGTTGTGGAGAGGCGGCTGACGTTGACCTCTCCTTATCGACCTGGGTTGGCGTCATCGGCAAGGGATGGATGTTGTCGCAGGTCGAGATCGCGCAAAATGAATATTGTACATATAAAGGAATGCATATTTTTGGCGATTGGGAGGGGGTTATACTTTTTCTCTGTGGTCCGAAAACTGGATTAGATTTTGACGAGTGGTGTATGTGTGTGATTGGTTTACACAGGATGTGCGGCGAGGATGTGCTGCAGCTGTATTGCAGTGAATCTTTTTTGATATTTGGAGTGATTTGAATGGGTTTCGTTCATGGTGAGTAATGGCTCGGTGTCTGCGGTTTGTGGTGGTTGTTCGTTGAACGTTGTGTTTCTCAACTTGCGGAGAGTTGTGTTCATGTGTGTTCTGTCGTTACCTGTATTTATAAGGTATTTTTGACTGTTTTGAGTTATTTGTTTAGGACTTGAGGTAGTTCTCATTTGTTAGTGTATGAGGGCGGATTTGCAGTTTTGTATTGAATCATTGCCTGAATGTTGGATTTGTATGTCCAAATTGGTTTCTTTGCTGAATGCTTCGGGTGTTTTTGTTGGAGTTTGCCGTCGATTTGGCGGGGGCTGAATCATTTTGGGAGTTTTGGTATGATCGGTCGTACGCTGAAGTTTTTGGGCTGTAGGGTTGCCATGGTTCGTTTGTGATCTGTCATGGATTCGTCACGGCTTTGTGAAGCGTGGTTTTTGTTGAATGGTGGTGTTGGCAGGAGGTCGCTTGGTGGATGGTAGTGGTTTCATGGTGGGAATATTCATGCCGTCTGTTGGGATCGTTTCGAGGTAATTTTAGCTCCTGGATGGACATTGCATAATTCTCTTGGTACATTTTACTACGATTGTTTGTAGAGGTGGTTTCTTCCACGTTTTGATTTCGGAGATTTTCGGAGAGAGCTATTTTGGTGATGTTCCTTCCTCCTATTATTCAGCGTTTGTGTAATAAATTGTTATATTTTTATTTTGGTTTGATTAGCGATAGAATTTTCCGTTTCCGTATTTCTTCTGTGCATTGAGAATATAGTGTAGGTAATTTATGATTATCTGTTTTCTATATTTTATTTCCTTCATAATCCATCATTTTTGCAAGATTAATTGCAACTATGTTGGAGTTGGTAACGAATCCTATTATTTACCGCAAAATTGCCTTTTTGTGACACTCAATGGGTTACTAGTATTTTCTCACAGCTTATTAGCGATATTTTTGCTTTATAAAAGAAATATTATTTGCATTGGATTTGGGATTTTAACAATCTTAACATAAGGAATTGTTTATCGGCAACTTCGTTATATCTATGTAACTGAAAAGCTAGAAATATTTGATATAATTAATATAATTATTCAAAAGAAAGAGAAGATGACGACAACGACTGGATGTTTGTCATAAAATGCAACGTTGCCAATCTTGACTGTTTTAGTACAAGAATTATAATTATTAATTCCCAATTTCAAATCAACCCTAAATATTAATCTACATATACAGTGCCGAGCTATTATATTAAAATTATTCGGTTCTCAGGAAATCTCATTCAAATATATTTAATATACGAGTACATATTATCCCTCTTTTAAGATACTGGTACGATTTATATTTAATTATAAAAATTATAAAATAAACTTATTTATCATTAATTTTAGAATAATTTTTTCAAATTTTATCTAGTTGCCTTTACTTAAATATTATCTTCCAGCAGGAAAGCCATTGACGACACACTAATTACTAATTTACGTTTGTTACCAGTCTGAGATGAATCGTTTATGACAAGTCTAATACGAGGTGACAAGTCATAGACGAGTCGCATGTGTCATGTATGCGATATATCCCCAGCAAACGTAGAAGAAGTTCCAGAACTAGTGCAAAAGTAGTGATAAAAGTATTTGTTTCCTTGTGAAAAAGGATGGGCGTCGGGAAAAATTCATCAGTTTTATAAAAATTTTTTGGTAAACATACGAAATTTTTGCGAATTCTAAATTATTTAGGATATTTTAAGGGGTATTTGAATGCAATCCGGTAGTTAATCTGTTTTTTTTTTTTTTTTTGTTTTTTTTTTGCTATTTCGTGTTCGCCCAATTAACCCAACGGTTAAAGACTAATGAATTTTAGAGTTATTTTGAATATAGTTCAAATAACTTTGGTTTCAGGAAATTCTACTGTAAGTTGCGGAGTTGCAGAATTAAATTTCAGGAAATTTACAGATGCTTGTGAATTAATGCTTCATTGTAATTGCTGATTGTGTAGTTTAGAATTGTGTTGTCATTTTATTACTAACGACTTTACATAGGGGTCTGTAACGGGTCGAGTCAACCAATTTTGGTTAGGAAGCCGAAAAGTATTAATAGAATTAAATTTCAGGAAAATTCCAGATGCATGTGAAATAATAATATTTTTTCTTAGGTTGCCGTTTTAAAGAAGCAATTGTTGAAGACCAATACCATCGTTATCCATTAACCTATTAAGCCTTTATCCTTCATCTAGTAGATTAGAATTGTGTTCTCTTTGTGTTACTAACTATCGGCTATACCTAGGTGTCTGTAACCGGGCCGATTCTGTCCCACTTAACTAACCTATCCAATCCTTCGGTTTTGTTATGTGTAAAAAAGGGTGTACGGTGGACCCGGCGTCATCCGGGAACTCAAGCCTAAGAACTTGGTCGTACATTCAAAATCTATCAATCAATCAATCAATTTCGAATATTCTATTATATATCTATGTAAATTTTGTAACTTTTGTATATTTATGTATAACCACTTGGATTATTCTTAAAGGAACATTAAATTCACTAGATAATCCGCCGTTGTTATTGTATGAGAATGAATAATAATAAAAAAAATAATAATAAATAACAAAAATTAATGATCCTTAGCGGATTCAAAGAGTTTACTTGGTGAATCCACTCAGCAAGATTACTCAGGAGGAGTTCTGGGATTATTTCCCAATTCTTTAGTTCGTAATTTTTTTTGCTCCTTTTACTCTTTCGAAATTACTAAAATTCAAACTATCAGCATCATTTTAAGAGCAACTTATTGACCGCTTTATCAGTCACCTGTGATTGACACTGGTCTATTTCAATAGGGCCGTGTCATTCACATATGACTGACACTGAGTACATACTTTAACTTGTTATTCAGCGCTGTTAGTCACGAGTTTTATGTTAAATGTTACTAGAATTTACGCAGGCCTTCTGCACATTACTACAACTTGGCCATAGAATTCTCATTCAAATGGTTGTGGGAATAAGCTCGTAAAGTGGAAAAAATATTTAAGTAAAAAAAATCATATGTTTTTATTAATTTATAAAAACTAAAATGTGTTAATTAGTTAAGTAATTTTAAAAATATATAAGAAATCAAAATTCAACATTTGAATATTATAAAAATATTTCAGTTTAAAAAAAGTTAGCGATGTATATTATTAAAACATCTTAGATGCGACTGGGTTGGGCATATAGGACAATAAGTTGTGACTTGAATGGTTTTACTTCTGGTATATTTTCTGCCATGATTCTTTGATCTTCCTTGCTTCTATTTTCCTGTTTCAGCCGTCTCGGTCTGGAAGCCAAATCTGTTTGTTCTTGGTTTGTTTTGTTGCAGAGATACTCCACGATTGCCTTTCTGAATTTTACCACTGAAAGGTTTTTATGAGTTGCCGATTTATGGAGGATCATAGCATTTACGATAGCAGTGCTCAGTATGAATCCGATACCTAACTTTTTATACCCATTTTAAGCTTTTTCTTAGAGGTGTAGCATATGCACTCATTTGATCAGACAAATCGATAGCGCTTTTTGGTTTATTATAATCTGTTGTTACTCAACAACGGAAATAAGACATAACATTTTCAACTTTAGTAATTTTGCTTATTCTAAGTATTTTTAAATATCAAAGAAAACTAATAAACGGGTCAGTTGTAAAACAAAAACCATTTAATCTATTTGTGAGCCCTCATCAGTGGTAAGCCACAAATATTAAATACTGGGTTTTCCAATAGGAATGATATGATTTTTAAGTGACGTTTCGGCCATTTGTAATATGTCATGATCTGTCATTTTTTCTTTCATTGTATTCAGTAATGTTTACAATTTCATCTTACAATTTTATTCAACGCCGTGAATTTGCTGATTTTGCCTTGGAACAACTTGAACACGATAACGAATTTTTTTAAGAAAATCATCTTCTCCGATGAGGCTCACTTTCATCTGAGTGGTGCAACTGTTGATTTTGGTGCGAAGAAAATCCACAAATTATTCATGAAAAACCATTACATTTACCTAAATTGACAGTTTGGTGTGATTTTTGGTCTGGTGGAATCATCGGTCCGTATTTTTTTTCGAAACCAGAAAATGTTATACCAGAAAATGTTCTCTACAGATATGCCAATTCGCCCATAGTGGTATCTTGGCCAAATCTCTGGAAGTGACTAGTTACTGGCCCAGATTGATAAAATACGCATAATTTTCTGTGAAAATTGCTATTAACAAGGTTACATTTTCTCCACTATGAAAAATCTTATACCGGAAAATGTTCTCTACAGATAGGCCAATCCGATCTTTATAGTGGTATCTTGACCCAATCTCTGAAAGTGTCTTGTTAATGGCCCAGATTTATAAGGTACAAATTATTTTGATCGAAAAATTGCAAAAAAAATTCTGATATTTTTCTGTTAAAAATTTTATTTTTATTTATTTGTTAACTAATTAATACATTTTAGCAAACAACTTATCTGTTTTAATAATTATTGCATTTCTAGAATAATTTAGCAGTGTAATAAATTACACTCAATTTATTCTAATAGGAATTTAATATTGAGTGGTACTAACACATATATAATTTGAACTTTTTGTTAGAAACTTCACATCGGGTGTGCCGTTTGGTCGGTAAATGTTTAATTTGATTTGGTTCGCTCCTCTGATTTCACATATTGTTTTAATTACAAAGATTTTAATATTAGTCTCTATAAGTATATTTTTAACATTAAAGTATGCCCATAATTCTTCTTAACCCGTGTGGCCCGTGTCGAACACGGTCGTGTAGACCCCGTTCGGCCCATTCGTTAATCCGAAGTAGCAACCCTTCAAAAATCCCTAAAAATTAGATGCCGAAAAGCAAAATTTGAGTAGCGGTTGAGCGAAAATAACTGATCGAAATATAGTTGGAGATTTGTATTCTCGAGTCAATTATCCGTGTTATGTTAATTTGAGTTCAGATGGATTTACAGTCCAATCGAAATTAAAGTTTCTCAACGGAAAGCTTTGTATAAATAAATCTAACGGATCGTATAAATTTAACAAACTTTTGAATTACACTTATTAGCAATAGTTAAATTTAACGCAGCACTAAAATTATAAAAGCTCGTAAAAGCACAAGAATGATTTTCTTGAACTTTTATGAATATAAACATGCTTGATATATTTAAGATGGCAGATTAAAATTATGCTAGCATAAAATAATCGTATCCACAGACAAGTAAAAAGATTTCATTAATTAAAGAATCCATTATTTTATGCGCGCCCCGCAGTTGCTGTCGGGTTGAAAATTTAAAGTTGAATTAAGCCCATCGGCGGTATAACGTAAAATTAAAATTTGATTGTTTTCTCGTGATATCTCCAAGATACGCTCTACAATATATTTTTAGAAGTAGGTTATTTAACTTAAACCCAATTTTATATTTTACAGTTCAACAATTTAGAGATTTTCATTTTGCTAATAAATAATTTTCCCTAGTCGCGTCGCCCTTTTTTTGGGGGGGAATGGGATAGGATAAGAATGCACACCACATTCATAACCATAATTTTAGTATAACCGAGACGGAAATTATTTCCATTCTTTGAATATTCATACCTTAAAAAGGAGCGGAAAGCAACAATGTACAATGTACTCGTATAACAATAAAAAAGCGTTTAGTCAAATGGATATAATTAAATTATGCTTTAAATGAATTAAAATTTTAAAACTAAAACATAACTATGATGATTACATGAAGGTTTATGTATACTGTACAGGTAAGCCATGTATAACGTAGTGCAAAGCTGATTCACATGAAAGAAAGGTTCCCAAATACCACTGTGAAGTTGAGAAGTTTCTAACAGACAGGTAGTCCCCGTGCATTCTTTCTTTTTCGGTTATCGTAGTTGTTTAATTCAGCCTCAGGTTGAACTAATACAATACTTTTCCTCGATATTCCGGAAATACCGGCTAATACCGGAATATTGAAATAAAAGTATGGATTAGAGTTTGATTAGAACTGAACTGTTAATTTATTTTTTGTCGTTGTTGTTTCTTGCATTATATTTGATCATATTTCAATTTCAATATTTTATAAAATCCAAAAGTACAGAATTGTATGTACAAAATTTTGAACATCTTGCGGCGCTGGTAGTAACGTCTGCCGGTGTTGTTTGGATGGATGGTTGGTTCCGTCGGTTTCTTCGTATGTGACAAATTATGACAGTTATCCCCGCCGCAACTGCTGTTCATAGGATAAGATGTATTGCTGTATAATTATGAATACGACGAAAGTGCTCATTGATTGTGCTCTCTTCTACCTCTTTCATATAATGGAGATTTGTTCTTCTAAGCCTCTCTTATCTGGAGTGGTTAATAGCTCATTTTCATCATAGCTTTGTTCAGATATCTCTATTGTTAAATCTTTTAAGTGCATCCCCTTTAAGTATGGTTCAATTCCGAAATTCTCTATAGTGGTTTCGGATCTATCAGAGGCCAGGATGCTTACGTGATTGTATCTTAAGGTGTATTTTGGTTTGTAACTGATCCACATACAACCGTCACAGTTGTTTCTCTTGCAATTACGAATACCCATTGATTTGGTGCTTGTAGTTTTGTCCACGTTTTGGTATTTTATCTCGTATATGTCTTGTAAATTGGACCTGTGTTGCAATATTGCGATTTCACAGAAGATTCCTTCCCTGACACCCAACAGTATTGTTGGTATCTCGCATATGTAATAGATGATCATCATTGATAATGTTGCATTTAGATATGTCTCCGGCTGCTAATTGCGTAAAATGTTCATTTTGAAGATCAACAACGGCGATTAATTCATTTGTTGGCACTATATGTGCTTGCCCTTCACTTACTAATATATTAGACACATCTACTTCTTCTCTCTCATCTATCTTGAAATTGTAATGGAGACTGGTATTTGTTCTCTGACGGATGCTATCTGTTCTTCAAGTTGTGATGAGCTCAATAAAAGTGGGTGTAAAATGTTTAGATGTGCATTGTGACTAACCTCCAGTAATGGTCCCGGATGCCATCAAAATAGTTATTACTTGTTGTTCGGTTACACGTGTGATATTTATGCGTTTATGCTAGGTGCTGCAACCTCTTCTGAATGTTATTAATTGCCTGTACTGTGGCATTTTGGCTGGGCTTGAATAGTTTTACAAAGTTATCAATTATTGAGGTTTGATTTTTTATTAGCAGTAGTAAATGAACTTCATTGGTTTCTATAGTTTGAAAATGTTCTTCATATATTGATCTGCTCCTCTCTGTGTTTATATTCCAAACATGTCACCTAACACTAGTCCTGTAATGTCACCAATCGCCCGCTTCGTTCTTGTTACATCTTTATTGGATTACATCAGTAATTGATTGCCTTCATCTCTTCTACTCATTTGAGCTCGCGTAGTTGCTGAATTACTAGTTGACAGTTAAACCTCTCCATATCTATTACTGAATGTATTTTTTTACACAAAGTTGCAAGTTCGTCTATTAAGCGGTATGCTTGCGTTGTTTCTTCCCAATACATATTTAAATTATATCGCACAACCAAAGTCCATCTCATGGCAACGAGCTCTATCTTACTGATTTCCTGAAGATATATGCCATTAGAATGTTTGAAGTTCTCAATCTGCATCGGTTCTTTAGCGCTGCTAGTAGAAAGGCAGATGCTCATCAAGGCCAAAACTGCCAGATGGAGCTTGATTCCCTCTTTCGCCTGTCTTCCTGGTTGGCGTCTGACTGGGTGGTTGATGTAAGACGTTCATAGTTTTGCACCTGGAGTTTCATTTGCGTTGATTATTTCTTCGTTTGGTAGCTTGCACAGTTGAGGATAGGTCGTTTATAGATATTCTGGTTGTACTTTATGGATGCAATACGAACCAAGCCATCTGAGCCAGTATGCACCTCCTATACTCTCCTCATTTTCCAATGCGTCGACGGCAGTGCTTCTTCCTTCATTAGAATGACATATTCTCTAGACCATCGTTTCCAAAAATCATCTACAATCTTTTGTACTAGATGCCAACGTGTATTTAACGCTCAAGTAACATCTTTAGTTTCTGGAACTACTTTTATTGGTCCGCCTATTAGAAAATGCGCACATGTTAAAAAGTTTTCCGGAGCGATTGGTTGTAACTTGCTGGAATGTGTTTATGGTTCTTAAATAAACCACCGCTGCATATGCTTGTTGCGAAGCATCTGAAAATTCATGTAATCCCGATTTTTGCGTTGCCGTTGTTCTAACCCATCTTGGTAACTGTATTCTGCTTAATTCATCTAATTCGATCTTATACTTTCTCCATTTTTCTTTAATTGGTTGTGGTAGCTTATCATCCCGCTGTGTATCAGCTCTCCAGTGTATCAGCTTTCCAGCTTTGCTGTTATCGTTATCGTTAACCAGCCGACAGGATCAAATAAGTTTGAAGAGTCGGATAACAATAGACGTTTCGTTGGTTCTTCCATTGAATGATTTAGGTCAGGTCAGATCAAATTCAAATGTGTCATCTTCAGGATTATAGAGAATCCCTAGTGTTTTTATTATGCGGTTGATTTTTAAATTAACCATTCCTTTTGCTCGTAGATGCTCAGAAACGTTTGCCATGACTTCAGCTGAATTCGACGCCCATTTGTGCAACGGGAATCCTCCGCTCCGTGCAAGTCTTGCCATCTGCTGTTGAATGGTTACATCCTCCTCGACGCTGTCACCCCCCGTCAGTATATCATCTTTCCCATGACCTTTGCAGCTGTCGGATAGTTGTTCTTTTCTTCTTCTGCCAATTGCATTAATGTTCTTACAGCAAGAAACGTCGCTGCCGTTGTTCCATATAGGTAACCGTTTTTAGTTTGTATTCTGCTATTGGTTGTGATGGATTTTTTCGCCACAATATGCGTTGTAAGTGTTTGTGACCATGATGCATCCAGATTTGTCGGAATATTTTTGCCGCATCTGCTGTTAGCACGAATTTGTGAGTTCGCAACCTCAAGATTATGTCAATTAGGTCACTTTAAATTTTGGGGCCGTTCATCATTATGTCATTCAACGATAGTCCTGAAGTGGTTTTACTCGATGCGTCGAATACTACTCTTAGCTTTGTGGTAGTATGATGTGGTATATATTGTAGTATACTGGACTGTCACCTGAGTCATCCATAAATTCGTGACATAGTTTAGCGAATGGTTTATCTTTCAGAAATCTTCTTTCGATTTACAGTAATCGAGCTACTGCCTTTTTTGGAACATGGTTCTATTGTTTTGATGGTGACCAATAACAACATTTTATCTTCCTGGTTACAGCCTGTGCTGCCCATTATGATCCAACCAAGTTCAGTTTCTTGGGCAATTGGATCTTGTGGGTGCCCTCTAATGATGTTACTGTTTACAATCAGAGGATCAGAGGTATTGTGAATCTGCAAGTTGTAAATGCTGCAAATGTACCCATTTGTTGGTTACAAAGTCGATGTCTGGAATATTATCAGTAAATTTTTTAAACACCATTGCTTCAAACTTAATTCTTGATATTCTAGTGTTGCCTTGTTTCTGCCTCGCCTTAAGAAGATTTGCTGCATTTATGGAGATGAATGACGCTTATGAGAGCCTGGGCTAATTAATGCTCTGAATAGCATGCTTGTTGTTAATGCGATTCGTGCTGTAAGTAATATTGTTATTATTTGAAGAATTACTGTTTGACACTTGTTATCAATGTTCTCGTAGTACTGTTCTGTGAAGTACTTTATACGTTGTTCTTCTTCATCAGTAACGAGCATGCAAATTTCCTCATGCAGTTGAGCTATTTGCTCCATGAGTTTTTGCATCACTCCTAGTGACCGTTTTATTACCGGTTTTGGCCCAGTCACGACAAGGTCTCATTGAGACTCATCATCATTTGAGTGTTCTCAATGTTTATTGGTCTTGAAAATGATGTCTCTGGTTGGTTTATACTGCGATGATCTGAGACCGGCGTAAGTGGTGGGCCGTTGTTTAATTTTGCAATTTAGTTTTCATCACCAGTGACTATGCGATGCAAAAACCCCTTACGTTTATATCTGGCAAGCGACATTTCACATGAAAAAAATTATCGTTCAACATTTCTCGGCTTCTGTTCATATGGAGCCCAATTTCCTTGCTCTTGAATCGTTCCCAATGATTTTAAACGCTGTTAAATTGCTTGTTGAGTCCCACCTACTGTAAGTCTAGTTTTTATTGCGTTTGACACGAACCTTCATCCAATAATGCTTCCAATTCCGCGTCTTTGAACACATTCGACCTTTCGCTACGTTCTTTGTCTTCGACAACTTCTCTCACTTAAGGCAGCCTTACCATATGCTTCTACCAACAATCGATGCGCCTCACCTGCAGATTTCTTCAAATTAAAGAAGTAAGTCAAAAGTTTCCGCATATGATGCTGACACAAAATCGCTAATATTTTATGGTTATGTTGTTGGCAGATTTTCAACCTTAGGATATGACGTTTTACATCGGGTTGTCAAATGTTGAAAATACAACATAACCATTCACCTCTACCCCACATAGACTTTCAACAGGCATATCAATCGCTGGGCGGTGCTCAGATGGCTGGGAATTCCTAAGAAGTTTGTCTCTCTGGGTATGCTAGCAACATCTGTTCTTTGTGTAGAATCGCAGTGAAAGAGACAGAACCTGACCCCTTCGAAATAGTCTAGTGTACGACAGGGCAATGCAATCGAGTATGTGCTGATTAATCTGGCCCTCGAGTACGTAATAAGGAAGAGTGGTGTTGACAATTGCATATTCGCACATACTGCACACGCGACAATTGCAGATTCGCGAGAAAGCTAGAGAGAGAGAGAGAGAGAGTAAAATAAGGTGTTGCAATTAAGTGAACATTGCCGAGCATCGATAACATAATCTAGAATTAGATTCATTTTCAGTAATTCTAGTCTCATTTCACTATATGAATATATACGTTTTCTAGTGCTTTTGGAATAGCACATACCAATTTAGATAGCCTTAGTGTCCCCTCCCCTGTCTATATTATCTTTCATTTCAATCGATTTAGATGTTGTATGTCAAAGAAGGATGAACGCCATGGAGTCACATGCCAGGAATCGATTTCGATGGTTGCTAATTTCGGAGCAATTCGTTTGGAGGTTCTTTGACTCGGGTTTTTTTATACATTTTTCCGACTCGTGCAGTTTAGAAAAAATTTTCAGTGATAAGGATTTTCTAGTGGATGATTGCGATGAGTTCTAATTTTTGGAATTTAGGGTTTTTCGGGTCGAACGATTTTTTTTTAAAAGTCCTAAGTTCATGAAAATTTGTTTAGAGAATTCTCAAATGAATTCTCAACAATTAAAAAAAAAATGAGTGAGAATATTTTTGAATGTCAGGAAACAGGAAGGGGACGCAACTCGTATTAATGATAAAAATGCGGTTTGAGTGGAACGATGACCTTTCACAAACGAATGATCAAAAAGCTGTTTTGGAGGTGGATCTGTCTGTGTGTGTGTCCTCTGTACTGCCCACAGATTGACTTATTTTGATCAAATTCGATATTTAATTTTTTCACTGGAAAAGATATCCAAAATATTTTCAAAAAACGAAAATGTTTCTTTGGAAGCTGCCACTTTCGGTGGATAGAGGGGATTGGAATTTCACCAATCCATATTGGCTCTACTGGGACCGAATTTTTGTTGAAAAACTGTTTTTTTTTGACATAAACCGTCATTTCCACATAAATATGGGGAAACTGATCTGTGGTAATATTCCGGCTTTCCCTGGGAATACGGAATTCGGAAAAATATTTTCTATAGGCCAGAAAAATACAATTTGGACAAAAATGCAATGAAGCCAGAATAGTGAAAAAAGTCCCACTGTGTATCGATTTCGACCAATAATCACTGTGAGTTGGTTTAAAAAGCTTAAGTATGAAGTTTCACCCTGATCAGTAATCGGGGCTGTAGAGAACCAATAACATTTAGTCTGCACGACTTAATTCATTTTTCAACTAAATTAAAGTTATAATCAATCCTTTTTTGACAATTAAAGTGTTCAGTTAAGAAAAAAAGTTATGATATGGTACTGCGGCGCTAGTTACAACGTGGGAGTTATTACAAACTGACTTGGTCACAATTTGGTCAACCAATATCTTTTAGAAATGTATTTCAGCCATTACACTGTCATAGTTTTCTGTAGTAAAATCACGCAGTCAGATTAAAAAATTTTCATTTTTCGTCCTGCTTCTAGTGTGACAATATACAGGTTTTTTCGGAACAACAGAATAAAACCGGCCAGTTGTTGCTCTTCCATTACCTGTGATGTGCCTCTAACGACTAAAGTAACGTAACTAATACCTTCCGCTATTGTAATATAGATGGCAAACCAGAAAGTCATTTTACTAGGTGTCGTTTCATTTAATTCTTTTAGTTTTAAGATAAGGATTAAGAATTTAAATTTAATAACATCTGCTATTATTTTTCAGAAACTGTTTGTTGCACAAGCTTTTTTGTGCTGTTGTATTTTAATAATTAATTTAAAGATACTTTGGTTATGTTTTGTTTTCGCTAATTCCAAAATTGAGCTGACTATGCAAAACTTAAGAGTCTACATCGGGTGAGTACAATAAATAACATACATTTTTACAAAAGCAATGAAGAGTCAGAATATTTTTCAGAGACAGTTTAGTGACGAATTTTTAAAAAAAATTTTCATTGAACGTGAATTTTCCGGGTTCGTGCAAAGGTTATTTTTAGGAATTTTTTTTTCATGTACATATATTTCCTGCCGAATTTCAAGTAAATCAGAACAGTTTACACTTCATGTGTATCATGAAATTTTTTTAAATCTGTCTGATTTTTCACGATGACGTAAACTTGTTCACATTTTTCACGTCTGATTCATTTACCTTTTAATAAATATTGGTGGGAGTTTCAGCAAATAAGTAAAACTAAATCGTCTTTGTTCTGTTGGGTCATGTTTGATAATTATTCTGGTGATTTAGCCGGTTCTCACAATTCAACAAAAGAATTTATTGCAATCTACTGGTTTACTTGTTATTTATTGAATTAATAAAATTCTCTGTAGCTCAAACAAATACTAAGTTTTATTATAAATTTATGTTCTATGGCATGTACAGCTACATCTTCGAAAATCAAGTAAAACGAAAAATGTATGCGCCGTAAAAGAGGACCGGTGAATTACTTCACAGTCACCCTGTCGATAATTCAAATGAATGATGAGAAACTAGATGGCGATATATTTGTTTATCATTCCATCGATAGAACGATAGATGGAAATGTGATAAACAAATATCAGGTGGAGTGTTAACATCGGTAAGCTAATAACAAAAAAGGTAAATAATTAGTCTAATTTAAATCAAATATTCAAATTAATTAGCTAATTATGAACGAATAAAATTAATTTTAGGTTATTAAAGTATAAAAGCTGCGCAATGGATTTAAATTGAACAGTTAAACGAGATAAGTGAATCATTAAATTTCAATTACATTAACAATCTGATATGTTTCTCCTTTCCAGTTTTTTCAATCTGCACAGGTCACATCCCCCAATTTTTGAGATCATTAAAACACACTTTGGGTTAGGTAATAAATATTGATAATTAGGTTGTTAGGTTTTAAGGTTTGGTTCAGGTAGTCATAGTGCTAAAATTTAGTTGCTGGTCAGACATCTTTTTATCACATTTTAAAGTTTTCTATTGTAGTTTTTATGTTTTCAAGCATTACAAATTTAGTTTTCGTGAGGAGATCATCAACTGATATAAATTAAAATTAATAAATTCTAAGAAAACGATTTCTTTGCGATCGACAATTATAAAAAGTGTTAAAGAAAGTGCTAAGTCAATTTTAAATATCGAACAACATGAAATTCAAACTAAATTGTTCGCCACACCTGACGATGTACGAAATTACCAAAAATCTGTTCAATAATAAATTTCTCGCTGATATCCAATTTCGTGTGAACGATAAAGTCATATACGCACACTCCTTGGAGCTCATGAAACGGAGTGTGGTATTTGAAGAGCAATTCGAGGAAACGTGGGGTGAAACAAAAAATAATTCCGATCACTGATTTTAAATACGAAGGAAGTCGTTGTGGCTTATGGTAAATTACAAAAATCTCAGAGATTGGCTCGCACAGTGGCTATACAGGTTTGAAAGGGCATGCATTGTGGAATTAAAATCACCTAATGCCATTTCGAAATGAGCCGTAGGGCTCTCGTATATAATTTTTGAACATTCACGCTTTTCGCGATTTTTATATGGAAGGAAGTCGTTGTGGCTTATGGTAAATTACAAAAATCTCAGATAATGGCTTGCACAGTGGCTATATAGGTTTGAAAGGGCATACATTGTGGAATTAAAATCACTTAATGCCATTTCGAAATGAGCCGTAGGGCTCTCGTATATAATTTTTGAACATTCACGCTTTTCGCGATTTTTATATGGAGGGAAGTCGTTGTGGCTTATGGTAAATTACAAAAACCTCAGAGATTGGCTCGCACAGTGGCTATACAGGTTTGAAAGGGCATGCATTGTGGAATTAAAATCACCTAATCACCTATTTTATATGGAAGGAAGTCGTTGTGGCTTATGGTAAATTACAAAAATCTCAGAGATTGGCTCGCACAGTGGCTATACAGGTTTGAAAGGGCATGCATTGTGGAATTACAATCACCTAATGCCATTTCGAAATGAGCCGTAGGGCTCTCATATATAATTTTTGAACATTCACGCTTTTCGCGATTTTTATATGGAGGGAAGTTGTTGTGGCTTATGGTGAATTACAAAAATCTCAGAGATTGGCTCACACAGTGGCTATACAGGTTTGAAAAGGCATGCATTGTGGAGTTAAAATCACCTAATGCCATTTCGAAATGAGCCGTAGGGCTCTCGTATATAATTTTTGAATATCACGCTTTTCGCGATTTTTATATGGAAGGAAGTCGTTGTGGCTTATGGTGAATTACAAAAATCTCAGAGATTGGCTCGTACAGTGGCTATACAGGTTTGAAAGGGCATGCATTGTGGAATTAAAATCACCTAATGCCATTTCGAAATGAGCCGTAGGGCTCTCGTATATAATTTTTGAACATTCACGCTTTTCGCGATTTTTATATGGAAGGAAATCGTTGTGGCTTATGGTAAATTACAAAAATCTCAGAGATTGGCTCGCACAGTGGCTGTACAGGTTTGAAAGGGCATGCATTGTGGAATTAAAATCACCTAATGCCATTTCGAAATGAGACGTACGGCTCTCGTATATAATTTTTGAACATTCACGCTTTTCGCGATTTTTATATGGAAGGAAATCGTTGTGGCCTATGGTATATTACAAAAATCTCAGAGATTGGCTCGCACAGTGGCTGTACAGGTTTGAAAGGGCATGCATTGTGGAATTAAAATCACCTAATGCCATTTCGAAATGAGCCGTAGGGCTCTCGTATATAATTTTTGAACATTCACGCTTTTCGCGATTTTTATATGGAAGGAAGTCGTTGTGGCTTATGGTAAATTACAAAAATCTCAGAGATTGGCTCGCACAGTGGCTGTACAGGTTTGAAAGGGCATGCATTGTGGAATTAAAATCACCTAATGCTATTTCGAAATGAGCCGTAGGGCTCTCGTATATAATTTTTGAACATTCACGCTTTTCGCGATTTTTATATGGAAGGAAGTCGTTGTGGCTTATGGTAAATTACAAAAATCTCAGAGATTGGCTCGCACAGTGGCTATACAGGTTTGAAAGGGCATGCATTGTGGAATTAAAATCACCTAATGCCATTTCGAAATGAGCCGTAGGGCTCTCGTATATAATTTTTGAACATTCACGCTTTTCGCGATTTTTAAATAATTTTTTTAAGAATTTTTGGAATATTGCCACCTGGGTCAAAACTCGGTCATTATTTATCCGTTTTTGTTGGGATTGAATATTGGATGGAAATAGGATTTTAAAATGATTTTTGGAGGTCAAATTCTGGAGTATGGCCATCTGGGAAGGAACTTGTTCATTTCTTAACCTATTTTGATGGGATTTGGTATGTTGGATGGAAATACGATTCTCAAATATTTTTTGTAACTCGGTCATTTCTTAACCGATCATATGATGGGGTAGCAAGAGCTGTGAGCGTCCAAGGCTATTAACCAAATTTAATTACTGGTCGTATCAGCGTCTTATAAATTTCCAAATTAATTTTAAGCAATATTTGGCGAAACTTTAATACTTTAAACCAGGCTTCAATTCTCGATATTTTCATATACTGCATTTGTTCAGTTACCCCCGATCCGGGATATTTGACTTCCAACGAAAACAATTTGCGTTTCGTCCCCTTGTAGAACCATATATTTGGTTTCTGCCTCCTTGATCTGAAGAAGCTCAATAGAGGTTGAGCGGATAATTCGAATGGAAGGGCAACTATTTTATGGGAAGCTGTGTTGTGTCCAAACAACTGAGATGAGCTATGTTTAGCTGTGGGGTGATCGATATAACGGTCGTGCATAAGTGAGTGGTGGTACGTGTATGTTGAGAAGTGTTGAAAAATCGTATCGCCATATTTTGAAGACGGTTTTATTATCCATAATTGGTTCTCCAAAGTCGTTGCGAATTATTCTGCTAGGTGGGTGGTAGCCTAAGGTTATTTTATGATACAACGATATCGATCTCTAATCTCCATCTTTTCGATGTTATTTGTTGCTTGTACCATTTCCACTTTCCGCCTGCTCAATCGGTAGGAAAATTTTCTCTCGGTCATGCAGTCTTTGAGAAATTATTTGGTATTTTGATATAGTGAACGCCTCTGATCTGAATATTTGAACCCACTAATATTTTGACATCGTATTGTAGAATTTTGCTCAAGACGATTCCATGATGTTGTTGGTAGAAGGCATGCTTGGTTTAATCAAGTTTATCTTCACTTGGGGCTTGGATACTGCCAATAAAATGTCAAAGTAACACCCATGAAACCTAAGTGCGCAAATATGTTGGATAATAAGTGTGAAGATAATCACGAATTTGCGTTATCGATTAGTGATGATTAATCCGAGTATAGTAGTAGAGTATAGTAGAAGAGTATAGTAGGAGGGTTCCATTTCGATTTTTTCATTTTAAAATATTCATCTTTAATTAATTTTTTACTTACCTTTTCAGTATATAGTATTCTGACCAAAGAACAACTAAACTTGTTACTCGTTACTGAGTTTTCCTACTTTATTAAAAAACAGAATGTTTGATAGCAAAAGCATTACATTTCGCTAATTCTTTATTTTTGTAAAAGCGTAAGTTTTTCAATTCCGACTCGTCAATGGATTTAAAATCATGTTTGACGGTTGCGAGGCAAAGTAATCGTTTTATACCCCCTCGCTTTGCTCACTAGGCAACTCTAAATGAATAAAGCGGCGTCATGAAAACGATTCAAGAGAAATTTTGCTTATGTTCATTGACACTGCATGTCAGGGAAAGATATTGGCGTTGCGTAACCAACTCCACATCAGCTTAAGTTCTCTAGGTTAGGGGCGGCGGAAGCAGGCGTCCATTTCCTTGCAAGTGGCTCGCTATGTAAAAGTGTTTCATGTAAATGTGGATGCCTTAACATCTATCATCAGTACTTGACCTACACAAGTAACAAGTGGGTTAAGAGTGGTAAGTCAACTACTTACTCTCACAAAGGCCTCGAATAAATTTATGGTATTCATAACAACAACGACCTCTGAAAATATACACGAGAACATGGACCGTGCTAAGCTTTCTAAGAAATGGAGTTCTCCAGAACTTTTCGAGTCAAGCGGAAAATTACACTTTTGACGTACTTGAATTACAAGAGTTTAGATAGACTGGGAGTTAGAACCATTGGTTATATTCTCCACTACGGCGGTTATCAGAAAAGAGGAAAATTTGGATTCGGCTTTCTCTTCCACAACCAACATATGGCTAACAAATGACCGAGTTCCATCCCAAGTGGTCTTATTATAGAGATTCTTTCAAAAATCATTTAAAAATCACATTTCCATTCAACATGGCCGCGTTCCGACTGAGCTTCTGTCAAAAAACATTTTCGAAGTTTATCTGGCCAAGTTCCGTCCCAGGATGCCGTGTTCCAGATGCAGCATCCCTATACCCCATCAAAATTGGAAAACAAATGGCCTAGTTACGCCCCAGAAAGTCATTTTCCAGAACTTCTTATCGTATCTAATCTTATCATGATCCGTTAAAAAATCACTAAGTTCTTATACGAAATTCATACAGAAAATCGTTTGATGTTTAGGTATTCGGTGTGCAAGTAGAAACCCGGCTCTGAAGTTGCTTGTATTAAAATATACTTGCACGCATCCAAACCGCCCGTCATCAATTTTAAGAGAAGGATGTCGATAAACACGATTCGTTGAGCCGCCCTCCGATCCATAGTATTTCGTCGCATGAAAGGATTCAGAAATCGAGTTGACCTCTTGTCTAATAAATGGTCTCCGGGTTGGCGATCTTGATATCTTCCCGAAATGTGATTCTTGAACCAGCTTGAATCAAAACTCGAACTACCAATTGAGCTCGACCACGATTATGAAGTCTTTCGAATGTGTTGTTGTGCTGACATGTCGATGTTGGATAAAACGTCTGAAGAAGACTGTGATACGAAGTAATTTTCCGTGGTTCCTTTGGTGGTGCCATTGACCGTCAACACCACGATATGCGCAATCTAAGGGATCATGCTTGATGTCGATATAATTCCAATCGATAGGTTGAGTGTAATCCAAGATTTACGATGCTTCTAGGTGAGCTGCATAGCCAACCATATACCACTTGCGTGTCGGTCCATGCGAACATCTGAACCTGTGGCACGTCGAGTGATTGAATGATGATGTGATAAGTTTGGCGAGAAGCGCGCTTTTACAAAGCTCCAGACGTGGCAGGCTGATCGTTTTCAGTGGTGCAACCTTGGATGCTTTCTCAGAGGCGTCGCTGAACTCATGAACTTGAAGATGATTGCGAGTTGTCGAAAGATCTATTTAGTGATCGATTCTTAAAGCCTCCAATGATTTCAAACTATCTCGATAAGTGAGTCATTTTTGAGAGATTGATTTTGGAATCACTTCATCCTACGATATGCCGAGTACCCACAACTCTTGTAGTATGGTTTGGGCGATAATTGTTGTAGGAGATACTCAGCCAAGCTGATCGAATTGTATTGTTCGTTTGGTTGGTGGACGAAGATCCGATAACTTGCTGATGTTGTGTTCAAAACAATCGGCCGAAGGAGATCATTGTAGCTCGAGTGTTTGACTGAATCGTTCCAGTTTAGCTCAAGTTGACCATGATATTCGCGCAATTCGATTGGTATCTCATTGAGAAGCTGCTGGCTTTTTGAGGGCCGCTTCCGTAGTTCGAATCCGCCACATCTGAGTAGGCCACCTTTTGCGTCTGGACCTCGATTAAATACGCGATGTTGTCTGAGCCGGTCAGCAGATAGCCGTCGTAGAAGTTTCTAAATGCGACTTTAACTGCAGTTGGGTATTTCTCGTGTTTGTCTCGTGCTAGCTGAAGGATCGAACTTATATAGAGAAGGTCACCATACGATCCGCTGATAATTTCTGTGTTCGGGCTCAATCAAAATCTGCCGGTACATCTGGTTGATTTCGAAAACGAAAACAAATTCACCGGCGTCCCATATGATGTAGTCGCAGAACTGCATCTTCTCTTGACCCTGCAAAATGTGATAAGTTCTCATTGATTATGGCAGAGATACAGTGTATCTTGCATCTTCATTCGAATAGTATGTCGACTCGTAGTGCCCTTCACATTCTGACTCATCGTGCGTTCATACTCGAGACAAATGAACATCTTCCCAAGTTTCGTATTTTGTGCGAATGATGAACCATTAACGCCGATGGTGCAACCATCCTTCTGAAGAATCCCGATGAGGTCGGCTCCGAGTAAAATATCTGTCTTGTTGGGTCGATAGTAATAAGGATCGGCCGTTCCAATTGCTTCAAGTGTGACCATTGAAGCGTATCAATTTAGGCGTACTTGACGACGAGGACTCTGACCGAGATGGAGAATGTTGAATCGATTCGGGAGTGTAATACGAATTCCGCGATTGAACGCGATATGGCGCCTTGTTCACACAGAGCCCACTGATCGTGACATCGGGCGGTCTTTTAGTTAATTCGGTGCGATTTGCTGTACTTTTTGATATGAAGCTGGGATTTCGAATCCAACAAAGCCCGAATGACGACGTTTTGGGTTGTGAGCAATATACATCCGTGATCGATGATGCGACATGATTCGTAGTGACCGAAGTTTGTGATGATTCAATTAATGATGATTCGGTAGGCTTCGAGTTGTGTAATAGCGTGTGATGTCTTTTGTTGCAAACCCGGCACAAACTGGATTTGCAATACGACCTGGTGTGGCCTTTCGCACTGGCAGTTGAAGCACGAGATTTAGAGATTTGGATTGATGGCACTGGAACACGTTGTGATGTCCAGCACAAACTTAACATGTGAAGATGAGAGGGTCCGAAGACAACGAGTGAGCGAGTTAACTGCGTGACAGGTTTGCGAGGTGCTCGAGTGACGAATGCAATGATGAAGGAACCTCTTTGTGTGACTATGGTGGATTCAAGTGAGCTTTAATCATGAAAATCATCTCCAGTGATTGCCATCGAGTGTTCAGGAAATCGATCAGGTCTTGATATGATGATGGGTATTGCGCTCGGGTTAGTGACATCTCAAAATGTCGATGGGTTTCTGAATCCAGCTTCTCTGCGATGATGTTGATTAAGATGATCCCATATGGTGACGGGTACTTTTAAAATATCAGACTGCGAACGGTATCGGTTCTCAAGGATCCCATGGCTGATTCGATTTATAGTGTAGGCATGGTTCGGAATCATTGAAGATGGCTGACGATGATGAACCGACGGTGGTTGTATCGATCTCGTAGAATGCGACTTGCTTGCAATGATGCTGCGTCCTCAGTTAAGTTTGCCTTGAGATAGTGTAGCTTCTGCGAATTGGTCATGCATTTTTTAAGAGTCACAATTTTTAAAAAATACCGTTCTTCACTCAGCTCCATTTGAATTTTAATCAGGTTGGCAAAAGTAGAGTGTACATTTCGGTCTACCAAAATACCTCAATGCCAAGTTTGCCGATCGGTGAAAATATTAAGATAAAATTTTTCTTATAATCAAGATTTCTAGGAAATGTCGAGCTTAATTAGTTTGGAATGAATTTTTTTTGAAAAACTAGCTTTGTTTTAAAATCGCCTAAATGTTCGTTAATCACGTACTCAACTAATCATGTGATAAATATTGCACTAATCATCATAATAAACTGCAACAATAACAAGAAAATTCGGATCATCAACAACAACACGAATATAGGCGAAGCGAAGATGACCACATCCAACACAACTAAATGTAACGCTTTGCAAATGACGCTTTATGAAAAACCGGATTTGCAAATTTGATGGCGTCAGAGAAAACACAACTTCCAACTACAAGGAGGAAGTTTCACGAACCACCATTGTTTTAAGTGAAACCAAATGAGGACATCTGGAGTCTAAGTCTATTTCGATTGCGATGCAGATCACGGGTTTCACATTACAGCACGATGCAATGGAATGTGGATCATATTTGCTTAGGACTGTATGGTACTTAAATTGTCAAAAACCACGTGTGAAAAAAATCAATTTTTAAATACAAAAAATTGCCAATTTACCGAATTCATTCTTTAGGATGAAGTTAAATGTATAATGGAGGGATTAACACATTATTATCAAGATTAGTCTTGAAATGACCTAAAAAATGTCAAATTTAGTTTAAAATTGTTAAAAATTTCGATTTTTATCCGTCCATAAATTACGTCTAACGACAAGTTTATATATTTTTACGCCGCAATGACGATCTGTTTTTACTGTCGCTAGATGGCAAAACTCGAAATCAAAAGTGTGTCCAAGATAAGTGGTTACTAGTTTATTATAATCTGCAAGGTTTAGATCAGCAATAATGAAAAATAAAAATATACTAATTCATTTTACTTATATAAATAATATGAGTAAAGTTTAATAAGCAAATTATCCACAATTTTGGTACTCAAATTTATCAAAGAGACAAACCGGTTGCATACATTTTAGGGGCACTACATATCAATACTAAAAATTAAATTTGTTTTCTCATTACTATTCTTCTTTTCTTTCTCAGAAAAAGGACAATTCAGAATTTGAAAGAAAGTCGGGTGTTGGCCAAAATATATCTACCCCTCCATTTTTACGCAGTAAAATAACGTATAGTCAAGAAAAGAAAAAATTTGAATCAAGACAAATTTTGACCTCGAGAGTTTTGCAGAGTTACCATTCATTTTGCCTCCGAAATCGTTTTTGATTAAAGCTTTTGATTACGAGAAGCTAGTCATAACGTTCATAAGAATGCGCTAAACCGAGTATACTCGTGAACATTTTTTACATAAATTTTGAAATAAAAATGTCTTAAATAAATTTTTTATGTATACATTTTAAAAATAATATTAAATTATGCTTTTTTCACAATAAAATAAAAAGCTTTCATTCGTTTTTCTGTTTTGTTTTTCTTCTCTGTTGAGTTGCAAATGAAATGACGTCTGTATACGATGATATACGAGTACATAAAAAGCTGGGAAATTTTATTGTTGAATTTTGTAGATTTTTTTCCAGGAAGAATTATTTGGATGTTTGAGGAATATTTTTTGCCATTCGTTTTCTTTTTTCGGCTATATACATGTACAGGTAAGTATACGTACTCTGTTTATACCAAAACCACAACCACAATAACAAAATAAATAAATCCTGAAATATCCTGAATATTATTGTTATGTCTGAATGTCTTGTGAAGTCCATATTACAAAATGTTAGGATTTTTTTTATGTAAAGCCGCTTATAAACTATCCAACCATATAGTACAAAAAAGTATTGTGCTAGATTGGGGCGAATTATACATCTTATGTATAATAAAATGTATGTACAGTTATATTACTCATTTCCAACTCTTGACCATGTCTAGACTTTAATCTTACCTTATCAGATTAAATGTGAAATACTGCACAGTGTTTTCCACTTTCCGTACTCGTATACCAGAAGAATAATGGAAATTATAGTCTGTGTGCTTTTAATAAGCTTCGGAATTATACAAAAAAATCTAAGTAGCTTTAGAAATATTGAGTTTTAGTGTTAATTTAATATTGTGAACTACTGGACACCGGTCTCTGATAACGCCGTTCCTATTATTGACGGTGGATTTTTACTGACGATACGAACAAGACAACACAGTCCTAATTGACTAACCTATAAAAATATTACTATTTCACATGCATCGATTAGTATAAACAATATACTAATTTATTAACACGTTCGCCACTCAACGTCACTTATATGTGACACGCTAGTTTAAGGACCACACCTCGAGTATGTGACCCAAATCGCTTCAACTTTGTTTTTATATAACTTTGTTGTGGTTTGTGATACGAGTTTGTACTTTGCGCGGTAGTGTATAGGTGTGTGTGTGACACGTATTTGTGTCGATCGGTTTATGTGTCCGAGTTTTTTGTGTGGGTAACTGCAACAGGGAAAGTTTTGAATTTCAAAATGAAACTTTGCATATCGATTTAGCCCAATTTGTGCTAATTAGTACTCACGGGGAAAAAATTGTGCTAGTCCAGGAGCCGAAAAAATGAGAAAGTTAAATCTACAATTTCGCCTTAAAGATGAAACAAATAAACCCCGATTTCTAAAAAAAAACAGAAATAATTTTAATTTACTTTTAGAACTTCCCATAGGTGGCTAAACTGATGGAATTTGTGCTTATCAAAGAAATAAAATGTTTTTAAATGCAAGAATAAGCAATTTACATACCACACTCTTGCCCGGCATGTTCAGTGCCATCCGAAAAACATATGGCTGGATTTGTGCTAATCCAGAATCCAGCCCAATTCCATTGGACAACAAAGACCGTTGAATGAACAAATTTCTGACATAAAGTGTTCTAGAAACCAATGAAGTTGGCACTTCTGATTGGATATTCCTATCAGGTATGTTCAATGCCATCCGGAAAAAGAGACTGAATTTGTGCTAATCCAGAATTGGATTGGAGTATATAAATGAAATTGAAATCGAGATCTCAGACGATTTTTAAAAGACCACTTCCTGAGGCCAAACGGTGTTTGGGCGAATCCGAATAAGCGAAATGGTGTGGTAATTGCGGTTTTATGAATATCGTCGGTTGCGATTGGAATGAGATGGTACGATCTAAATAGGTCGATTTTCGATTGAACATCCATATGATTGCAGATTCCTAGTTCCATCATGTACTGTTGTAGGAAAGTTGCTTTGCGGAGAACTGGATTAAGTCTACGTGGTTTCGAAAGTGGTAAATGGCCTATAGTTACGATGTGGTGTACTACATTGTGCCTTATCGGAGGGTTGTAGATCGATGGAGCTGTTTAAGAAGGAAATTTCAAATGCGAAATACACACACACACACACACACACACACACACACACACACACACACACACACACACACACACACACACACACACACACACACACACACACACACACACACACACACTCGCACACTTTAATGTTGTGCAACTCTGGTTAAAATGTCGAGAGGTCTGATAAATATGCATAGTAGTTTTTTGGAATATTTCGCTGTTGCAATATACTATAAATTCAGTGAATGGTCTTGCGCTCCAGATAAACGACCCATCCCATTAATGCCACTATGGCTATTTGATAAGCCATATTATAGTTCAACTTTGGTTCAAATGTGGAGAAATTCTGATGTGCATGCGGAATTAGTTTTGGCAATGTTTGGCATTAATGGAATAGGTCATTTATCTGAAGCGCCAGACCATTCAATGAGTTTTTACAATAAATTTTCAATATATTGAAACAAAGAAATTGTGGCAAAAATTCACCCCGAATGTTCATCAGACTTTCTTTGCATTAGGGCCAAAGACAACAATATGGCCTATCAAATGGGTATAGTGGCGTTAATGAGGTAGGTCGTCTATCTGAAGCGCCAGACCATTCAAGGAATTGTCAATATATTGAAACAGCGAAATATTGCGAAAACACAACCACGCATGTTCATCAGACTTTATCTACATTTGGAGCAAAGTTGAGCTACAATACAATGAATTTTCTAGAGAAGCTTTTTCAAAAAAAAAAAAAAAAAACAACTCCGCATGTTAATCAGACTTTCACAGATGGACAACTTGGGATGACATTAATGGGATAGGTCGGCTATTTGGAGCGTCAGACCATTCAATGAATTGTTAGTATATTATGAAACCGCGAAATATTGTCAAACAACCCAGCTTGTTCATCAGACTTTCACCAAATTTAAAACAAAGTTGAACAACAACATAGCCTATGAACTGAAATGGCCATGGTCGTATCAGTGGGGTAGGTCAATATATTTTTAAGCTTCTAAATCAGTTTTAATACAAAACTATACACACACACACACACATATATATATATATATATATATATATATATATATATATATATATACAAATGGCCGCCGCGACCTCGGTGGCACACCTCCACCCGATGGTTCAAATTTTCGATGACGCTTTGGCATAATTGAGGTTCTACGCCGTTAATGTGCCGAATTATCTCGTCCTTTAGCTCTTGAATTATTGCTGGCATAACGACGTACATTTTTCTTTCAAATAACCCCAAAGAAAGAAGTCCAACGGTGTCAAATCACATGATCTTGGCGGCCAATTGACATCGCCACCACGTGAGATAACACGGCCATTGAATTTGTCGCGCAAAAGAGCCATTGTTTCGTTAGCTGTGTGGCAAGTGGTACCGTCCTGTTGAAACCACATATCGTCCACATCCATATCTTCCAATTCGGGCCAAAAAAAGTTCGTTATCATCTCACGATAGCGAACACCATTCACAGTAACTGCCTGACCGGCCTCATTTTGGAAAAAATACGGCCTGATGATGGCGCCAGCCCATAAACCGCACCAAGCAGTCACTCTTTGTGGGTACATTGGTTTTTCGACAATCACTTTTGGATTATGATTCGCCCAAATGCGGCAATTCTGCTAATTGACGAATCCACTGAGGTGAAAATGTGCCTCATCACTGAAGATGATTTTCTTCGAAAATTGATCATCCACTGTTGCCATTTCTTGCCACCATTCTGACCATTGACGACGTTTGGAATGGTCAAGAGGCTTTAGTTCTTGAGTCAATTGCACCTTATAAGTGTGTAAATGCAAGTCTTTATGCATAATGTTCATCAACGACGAGCGTGAGAGGTGCAATTGTTGGGCACGACGACGAGTTGAGGTGGACGGCTCTTCAGCCACACTATCGCGAACAGCAGCAATATTTTCTGCTGTACGAACTGTACGAGCATGCACTGGTGTTTTAAAATCTCCTACAGACCCGGTTTGCTCAAATTTTTGCACGATTTTTCCGATTGTACGCACATTTGGACGATTAAATTGACCGAAAAAATCACGAAGTGCACGATATGCATTTTGATTTGAACGCCCATTTTCATAATATGCCTGAATAACTTTAACGCGTTGCTCGATTGTGTATCTTTCCATGGTTCAAATTGAATCGAAATCTGGTGAAACCCGGATTTTAAGTCTAATGTTGAAAAGTGGACTGATTTGCCTAAATTGTCGAGGATCTCCTCGATTTGTGGTATTGGGAATTTATCTTTTCTAGTTTTTTCGTTTAATTTGCGGTAGTCTATCACTACTTGCACTTTTCGAATACCGGAGGCATCCGTTTTCTTTGGTACCACCCAAATGGGTGCCGAATACTGGCTGTTTGAGTTCTGTATGATACCATTATCTAGAAGTTCCTGAACTTGTTCCTCGACATATTTTTTATACGCGTGAGGGTACCGATAGGTCTTTGTGTAAACTGGATTGTCGTTTGTCGTTATTATTTTATGTTTCGTCATTGTTGTTGCTGATAACTTTTCATCTTGTTTTAGTAGGATCGTCTGATTTTGAAAAATTGTCTCAATTAATACTGTGTTTTCTTGCTCACTAAGATGTTCAATTCTAATTAGTCCCTCGATCGTTTTTCTGTCGATTGAATTATTTCGTGAATTTGGAATGGGGTTGATTGTCTCAAAGCTTCAGTTCTGGTGGATTTGGGTCATTGGTGAAAATGACCGTTGTTCTACGGTTGCTGGCTTTATATAGTCCAGGTTGAATAATGATTTTCTTATTTAGTGACCCATACTTGGGTACGAACCATTCATCATCTTGGGATGCTTCACATGAAATTGTATGGTTATAGAGGTTCTCGGAAGGATAGTACCGATTGAGTTTGAATACTTTGTTGTTCAACAATATTGCGTTTGATGGATAAATTATTTTAGCATTCAATTTCGCCATTGATTCGGAGCCTAAGATTCCATCAAAGAATTTGTGGAATTAAAGTTCGTGAAAAGTTTGCTCTGGGGTTTCGTGATATAGTAAATTAATTGTGCCTTTCTTATTTACTATGTGGGGTACCGAGAATATTGTTTACCGAAACCTTTTGTATGTGTAATAATGATTTGGGGATGATACCGGGCTTTAATATGTTTTTGTTGGCTCCAGTGTCAATTAATAATTTATTATTTTTATTATCGTAGTAACATATTCGGTATGGGAGGAAATTTAATCTTCAACATTTTCTCCTGGGTCCTCCTGAAAATTTGATGATTTAGTTTCGTCTTCAGCGTATAGATCATCCGAGCTTTCTATTTCTTGTTCTTCGTCTTTCGAATACAGCTCGTGCGTGTTGATCGCTTTTTTATTGGAATAGTTTCTTGATCTCATGGATATATCGATACCCATAGGAGTGGGATTTTGTTTGACCGAACTTGTTTTTTTATAATTTTGAGTGTTTTGAGGTTGGGTGTTGCTATTTGATTTGCGAGAATTCCCCGAAATTATCTCGTTAGAATTGAATTTACACAGAAACGCATATGCGTTTTCTATAGTTTTTGGCCTCGCGGCTTGCGCATATCCGAAATTTGGCTTTTTAAGACCTGATATGAACGCAGCTAAAGCATATTGCTGCGACTTATAGAAGGACAGCTCTTGCTTGTCCCCTAATGTCTCGAGAAGAATTTCATTTATCTCCTGGAAACTTTGCGGATTGCCTGCTATACACAAAGCGTCCTTGGCTTTCCCTTTTATTTTGTTACTTATCGCTTGTAAGTAAAGTTTATATTCCACTAGAGGTATAAACACATTAAGTGTATCCTCTACCGTATTTAACCATGATGTTAATTGATTTCGATTACCTTCATAATCAGGAATCGATTTTATTGGATCTGGAATTCTAAAAAGATCCAGACCTGTAGGAAAATGTTTTGTTTCCACAGATTTTTCATTCTCAATTTTACTATTGATGAATGTGAGAGCACGATCATGCTCTTCCTGTCTCTGAGACAATCTCTGAAGTTGTTCACTGACTAGCATCATCTGCCCCCGACAGTTGCGTGGCAATTTGATCCATTTCGTAGGCATCAGTTCCAGATAGTTCTTCTAACTCTATATTTCGGTTATTTATGAATCTATCAACTGATTTTCTCCCCATGCACGCTTAGAAATGGATATTTGAATTTTGTGTCTATTGCTAGTAGACAAATAACGGTTTTGTGTCTATCTAGTAGTACACAAGGTTGTTATTTATGGTAAAAAATTATCCAAAACGATTTATATCCCAAAGGGAAAAAAATTTATTTAAGTATTAAAACTAAATTAAAAATTCTTACCTTGCGGTTGTTGCGGGATGAGCAGGTTACGGAAGTGATTTTAATGTTGAGGCGGATCCTCGAGTCCTCTAGACGGGTTAAATCCCCTTCAGTCTGAGATTGTATATATAGCTTAAATTTATTATAGTAGTTTATTTGGAACTCGATGGAGCGAGTATATGCTACTCCCTTAGTCAAGGATTCTCCGGCTAGAACCTGTTGATTTAAATTTTAGTATTAGGAGCGAGTATATTGTACATCCTTATAAAAGGATTCTCCGTATACAACAACTGATTTGTGGCCCTAGTAAAGTTGAAACTTGGATAAATGATTGTGAACGAATAAGCGCATTATACAATTTAAACCCGTTGCCATGTTTAAGCTTCGCGAAACAGTCTTTAAAGGGTACAGCAGAGAAAGCAGCTAAATCAGCGAGACACATATCATCATGGGAAGAATTAAAGACGTTTCTTCAATCAGAATTTTGTAGGACAATTTCAAGCGCTGAAGTGCATAGACAGCTGAGGCAACGAAGGAAGCGAAGGGGGGAATCACTAAAAGACTATTTTTATGACATGAGGCAATTAGGATCGTTAGGGGATGTGGAGGATTCTTCGATAATCAGTTACATAATTGATGGCGTAGACCTGCAAATAAATTACTGCTGTATGGAGCGTCAACGATTGCAGAGTTCCGTGAAAAGTTGAATATCTACGAAGAGTTTAAAGCGAAACAGTCAAGACCAACAAGTTCCATCGCCAGTACAAACGGTGTTTCAAACTCATTGAAACCGCGTAAGAATGATCATTGCTTCAACTGCGGAAAAGTTGGACATCAGTCGAAAAATTGTTATAAGAAAAGTGAGGGATCGAGATGTTTCAAATGTATGCAATTTGGACATAAAGCTCCGGAGTGTTCAAAGAAAGTCGAAAATCTTCAACAAATGAAGCAACCGGAGGTGAGTGAGCCAAAAGAGAAGTCGTGTTTAGCACGGATGGAGGAATGCTCTAATTACTGTAACGTAGATCTTAATGGTAAACTCATAGAGGCTGTTATAGACACCGGAAGTGACTTCACCATAATTAGAGAGGATGAATTTTGAAAGCTAGGCTTGCCGTACTCTGATTGTGCCACAGATGAATTAAATGGAATTGAAAAGGAAAAAATAAAGTTGTTGGCCTCATTTGGATGTGATTTAAAAATTGACGATGAAATGTTCAAAGCTTCAGTTAAAGTAGTAGAATCGAGCATGTTACCAGTAAAATTTCTCATTGGGTACGATATTTTGAAGCAAGCGATTATTTATACGGAAGACGGAAAAATTCGCGTACGTAAATACAATAAAGACGGGTTTCCTTTCAATTGTTTATTGTTGGTTGAGGAAGCAGATGTGATTAAAGTGGGACACCAGAAGTTTATCAAAGATGTTCAGAACTTGGTTAATCAGTACGAGCCTCGCAAAGTTAGAGAATGCCCTTTTTCTCTAAAAATTATCCTCAAAAACGATATTCCAATTTTTCAGCCTCCTCGTCGTCTTAGTTTGGCTGAAAAAGAAGAAGTCAACCGGCAAGTAACAGCATGGATGGACGATGGAAAAATACGAGCTAGTATTTCAGAATATGCCTCGCCAACCGTCTTAGTGAATAAAAAGGATGGAAGCAAAAGGATCTGTGTTGACTACCGCAGGCTCAATAGAGAGATAGTGATGGACAGATATCCGTTGCCTGTTATTGATGATTTGATTATTCAGATGTAATCATCAAAGTACTTTACGACGTTGGATTTAAAAAACGGATTTTCCCATGTGCCAGTCGATGAGAATAGCAGGAGATACACGGCTTTTGTAACGCCGTCTGGACACTATGAATTTTGTAGAGTTCCATTTGGTCTATGTATCTCACCACCAGCTTTCCAGCGCTACATAAATCTAATTTTCAAGGACTTAATTTCAGCTGGCGGAGTGCTGATTTATATGGACGATATAATAATTGCTACAGAGACGATAGAACAAAACTTGGAGCTTCTAAAGATGATACTGTGATCACGAGTTAAATTTTAACTGGGTCAAATGTCAATTTTTATTTTCATCTGTCGAGTATTTGGGCTATTATGTCAAGGACGGTCAAATAAAACCATCAGCAGAAAAGATGAAAGCAGTAGCCCATTTTCCTGAACCGAAGTCAGTTAAGAACGTGCAAGCTTTTTTGGGTTTAACAGGTTACTTTAGGAAGTTCATTCCAAATTATGCAATATTCGCCCGACCGCTCACCGAACTATTGAAGAAAGAACCCAAATTCAAATTCACTGAAATTGAACGTGACGCTTATTCGCAATTGAAGCAGATGTTGGTATCAGATCCTGTTCTAAAGATTTTCAACCCTAGAGCTGAGACGGAGCTCCATACAGATACGAGTCAACTAAGTTATGGGGCAATCTTGTTGCAAAAAGATAATCTTGATGGCAAATTTCATCCGGTATTACTATAGCCGGAAAACAACGGATGCCGAATCTCGCTACTGTAGTTATGAGCTTGAAGTGTTAGCTATCATCAGAGCTCTTGACAAATTAAGAGTTTATCTTACTGGCATTTCTTTCACAATCGTAACGGACTGTGCTGCGTTTAAGCAAACGATGGCGAAGAAGAAAATTGCAGCGCGAATAGCCGTATGGGCCCTACAATTAGAGGAATATCAATACAAGATTGAGCACCGCCGGGGCAGTATCATGAAGCACGTAGACGCATTAAGTAGAAACCCAGTGGTATTGATAGTCTCAAGTGAGATGTTGGAAAGTATAAGGTGTGCTTAAGATCAAGATGATAAGCTAAAGTTGATTAAGTCATTGTTGCAGTACGGGCCATACGAGCAATTTACGTTTCACCAAGGAATGGTCTGTAGAGAAAACGAAGTTGGAGAACCATTGTTATGTATACCAAAGTCGATGGAAGTCGAAATCATTAAAACGGCACACAATGAGGGACATTTTGGTGTTAAAAAAATGGTAGAATTAATCGAGCGCAAATATTACATCTCTAAGTTAAAAGACAAGTGCGCCAGATACAGAGCAAACTGTATAGAATGCATATTGGGGAATCGAAAGCAAGGAAAACAAGAGGGGTTTCTAAATCCGTTGCCAAAAGGAGAATATCCTTTATCTACTCTCCATATAGATCATTTAGGTCCTTTAATTTCCACTAATAAAAATTACAAATATTTATTTACAATTGTAGAGGCTTTTTCCAAATTTGTGTGGATATACCCAAGCAAAACTACAACCACAGAAGAAGTTTTGGCCAATATGAAAAATCACCAATCCACTTTTGGCAATCCCGAATTTATAGTTTCGGATCGAGGGACGGCATTTACATCAAAGCAGTTCGAGGAGTATTGTACAGAGAATAAAATTAAACCCACTTTAATTACAACCGGGGTACCCAGGGGCAATGGGCAGGTGGAACGGATAAATGGCATTATTGTACCAGTGTTAACAAAACGTTCAGGATAGTCACCGCAGACCTGGGGTATAAGCACACTGAAAAACTACAACGTTTTTTGAACTCCACCTGGCAAAGAACAATAAATCGTAGTCCATTTGAAGTTATGTTCGGTGTTCAAATGAGGATAACTGATGTTGGCTTAGCAGAGGCAGTTTCGGATGAAATTGTTAATGCGTTCATCATAGAACGTGATCAGTTGAGATCGACGGTTCGCGAACAAATTTTGAAAGTACAAGAAGAGCAAAGAAGATCTTATAACAAAGGTCGGAAACTAGCAACCAAATATAAGCAGAACGATATAGTGGCAATCAGGCGTACCCAGTTTGAAAGCGGATTGAAAATAAGTTCAAAATATTTAGGGCAATACAAAATAGTAGACGTTCTGTCAAATCACAGATATAAGGTAGTAAAACTAGGAGAACATGAAGGCCCAATTTCAACCACCACGGCTGCAGATTATATGAAGCATTGGGGTCATTCATAGCCAGTCCGACCATTCACAGCAGCGACGAGTCGAGTGAGGATGAAGTTAACGTAGTCGACGACAACTATTAAGCAAACCTCCATATACTTACCCGTAATTTAGCCACTGATGAAGATTTCTCATCAAAGTCCTCCGATTTTTCTAATCTAAAACATACCCACCTTTAAGACGAGATTAACAATTAAGACGAGTTGTTCAAGTAAGATGTACCAGTTACCATAGACGAAATTTGATCGTAAGACGAAATAGTTGTAAATACTTACCTCAAACAAGGGATCCAAGCAAGACGAATTATGTATTTAATTTTAGACGTTAAACCTACCTAAGATGAAAAAAGACGTATCTAATTTTCGAGCAAGATGAGGATTATACAAAGATAATCAGAAGAATTTGATGTTAATAAAATAACCATATATATATATATATATATATATATATATATATATATATATATATATATATATATATATATATTGTGTTGAAAATCGACTGATATCTTTCGACTGAAGGAAATCAATCAACATCATCAAAGTTGGTTACATTCATTTAAATCTAATAAGGACTGGGTGAAGTTAGACCAATTCGTAAATGGCTGGATCCCTTGTTTATAATTTGTCGCGTTAGTGGGCCATGCATTTGAATTGTTTTACTATTATTGAACACCTGTAGTTAAAATTAGGATACATTTTATGTATCATCATTATGTAGCATCCAGGCATTTACGAATTGGTCTAACTTCACCCGGTCCAAATTACAATCAAACGAATGAATGAATTAATGGAAACACACGAGCAGTCCGTTGTCACTGAGAGATCTCTCCATTGAAATGGCTTAACGGACCTCCAAAGGGAGGACGTCAAAAATATTCTACGCCTCTTTGGAAAGCTCTTGATGGTTTTATTGATTATTACAGATAAAATCGTGTTAAATAAAATCAGAACGCAGGTAACTGACAAATATACATTAAAATTCCAAACAGTCTGGTAAAACATAATCACCAGACCCCGACTTCTGAGACACAAAGATAAAAAAAATTCATACTGAATTGGTACCATTGCTAATAATTTTCATTTCGGTTCATGGAAACCAAAAACAAATTAAAATTTTTTCTCATTATGATTCAGCCTTCGGCACATTTACTAAAATGTAAAAAAAATCGTCTTCTTTAAAAATCGTGCTTTTTCCATATTATTTGGTCGAAATTTTATCATTAATTTTCCATTATGCTTACGTATTGTAAATTACTTTGGTTATGAATATAAATTAAGGCGAAATAAGAACGGCATGTAAACACGTGCCTTTTTTTGTTCTTCTGTACATATATCGGTCCAGACCAGTGGACGATTAGCCAAACGACGAAAATTTACTACAAAATTAATTAAACCGAAAATTTCCATTAAAGAGACCGATACTTAGACATTTTCCATATGGCTACAGTAGAAAAATATTTACTTTGTTTAACGGTATAAATTTCTCAATTTTCACACCAAACAATAACAACAACAACGACAATTCGACGAGATAAAACACACAAAACACAAAGTAGATAAAATTAATTAAAAGGAATATGGATGGGGAGCTCATACAAACTCACCCGAGATACATCCAACCAGAAAACCATAATAGATAGTTTCAATTTTAAAGTTTTTCCACACAAAAAAAATATAAATCTAGTCCACAGAAGAACCAACAACAACTGGAAGGTACACAGATATATATATATAGGAAAACCACTAAGTTTATTCCGACATATTGATAAGACCGGAATGTTGCTATACCTACCGATATATTTTAACATGTTTAGATTTTATTGGCGTGGTTTCTAAACGGTACAGTCTACATACGTAGAGCTTTTGGTACATTGAAAAATCGATTGTGTACATCCGGCAATTTATGTATCATTTTCGCTTGAAAACGCGCGCAGATATACCAAAACACAGAAACACTATGCTACCGATTTATTCTACGTATGTACATCTGTAAAAGGTTATTTGAACAGAGCACTATACAAATTCTACATTTTGATAATATCAAGTGTCATATACAGAATTTTTTTTTTTGTATCATAGTTTTAAATTAAGTTCTGTGTGTGTTTATCCATTTTATATGGGGTTTTATATCTTACTTGTCTTGTTGTTTGGTTTTTGTTAGTTTGTTGTTTGCTGTACGAAAGTTTTGTGTGTGCACAAACAACACAAAAAATTAAATACCCAGCAACTTTGCAGCAGAATTAACAACATATTAAGCAGCAAATTAAAAGTTTTTCTGTCTCATATAGTTTTTGCCAGCTCCCTCTGTAAATACGATATCTCGAGTTTAATGGATCTAATTTTGAGATAATTACGTTTTGTATTTTTATGATAGTGTGAATACATCCCACTTGAATGTATAGCGAAAAAAGTTCTTATCTGCAGCAACATTAAAGTTTTCCAAATGTAATCAGATATTTTGTATGCTATATGTAAAGTAACGAGTTACGTTCTTCTACACAAACCACGTCGCGAGATACAAAAAGCAACCATATAAAAAGATAGGGAACTACGGTAAGTGAAATAGAGCCCTAATAAAATACTATAAAAAGACGACCCGGCGTGGTATACCGGAACAGTGAAAAAAAAAATAGAAATAAAAATAAAAAATTAGAACAACAAGAAAAATAAACGAAAAAAGAAAGAAAATCAACAGGCTCGACGGTTCATCGATGTCTGCAATACAAATCATCATCATCATCATCGCATGGTCAGCGTTTTTTGATTTTGGTAATTTCTTTTAAAACCCTATATGATAAATTCCAATTCATTAATGCCTAATCCGCGCTTAACAATTCAAGCAAGTTCTAAGGTGTATAGAATTTTCAAATCACAAAAACTATTAGAACCTATCGACGGAATCACAGAAAATCTCACTAACCTAACAGTTAAAAATATCAATCACCCAACGCGAAATTCGAATAATATTAAAATATCCGAATCTGACGGAGGTAATTGCGTTGACAATCTTTTCAAGAGTCTCAGAATCCCAGACGCGATCAAAGATCTACCCCACTACGAAGGAGACACACACTTTATGAATTTATTGAAAACGTCGAGGAAATCCTCACATTGTGCAATAATATAGATGGGCAACCTTGCTCTAAAATCTACCTTCGGGCCATACGAAATAAGATCAAAGGTGAGGCCAACGAAGTCCTCACAATGTATGGCACTCCCCTAGAGTGGGAAGCCATCAAAGACAATCTAATCACACACTATGCGGACAAGCGTAACGAAACGAACCTCAATAGAGACCTATACGGTATATCACAAGGTGCTGACAAAGTGGAGAAGTATTTCGCTCGTATAATTGATATACAGAGCACAACCATTAACCACATAACGTTAAATGAAACAAACGCTATAGTGATACGAGCCAAAAGTAACTTATACCAGGAAATGTGTCTCAATACATTCCTGGCGGGACTGTGAGAACCAATGGGTTCCATGATTCAATGCAGCCCAGTAGTTTAACAGAAGCCTTCACCCATTGTTTGAAAGAACAAAATATGTGTTACCTGAGAAAAGGTTCAACTCAAAATAACTATAGCACTATACCCGTTCCTCCGAGAAAAACAATGCCGAGTATCCTACACGGAAATCAAGGCAATCCTCCACTGAATTACTACATTATTGGTCCACCAATATCTCAACCAAAGGCTGGCCCTAGTTATAACTATTACCCCGCTCCATAGTATTACAACCACCGTCCTTTCACCAAACAAAACCCAGTGTCAAGTGGAATGAGCCCAACTTACAATAGATTCACATTCAAGCCTCCTATGGTCCCCCCAAGAAAAGTGGAACAAATGGACACAACATTCAATCATAACAACTATAAACAATTATCGAGTATAAACCCAACGAATAACTATCGATTTCAATCAATGGGTCCACCAAGAGTGCGACCTCAAGAGTTGTATACCTCTGAGGATCCGCAAGAACCGTACCCACCAAAAGATAACCAACAAGAAGAAATCTACGAAGAACAGTCTCAACCGTACTTCCAAGATCTTGACGAAGTTGAAGTAGACGATGGAAATTTTGATCAAGATGCCTCCCCGTCGGAATCGGCTACGTAGATGTTAACAAACATCAAACGAATGCACTCCCTTACATACAATTACGTCTGAATAAGTCAAAAATATTAAAATTTCTGGTAGATACGGATTCAAACAAATCTTTCTTAAATCCCGAATTCGTTCATCCTTCACGGATACGCTACATACCCCCAGTGAACATTAAAACCATGTTCAACAACCACCAGGTAAATCAAAAAATCGTCATCCAAGGACTTACAGAGTTCAAAATAAAGGAACCGCTAGAATTCCTCCTTTTTAAATTTCACAAATATTTTGATGGTCTCATAGGATTAGAAACGATGCAACAATTAGGTGTCACATTAGATCTCGGGAAATCAATCCTCAAGACAGACAAGGTCGAAATCCCCCTTATATTCAAACCTAATTATGACTCAAGAGTCTATACTATATTACCTAGAAGCAAACTCACTGCCGAGCTTCTGGTAGACGTGGAAAATGGTGATATATACGTCACCCCCCCAACCATCAATGATAAATTAATTATTCCAGAAGGAATTTATCATTGTAAAAATTGGTACGCAGTTTTCGAAATTGTTAACTACGGCAGCAAATCACAAACCTTCGTGATTGAACAACCAATCAAAGCCACGTTGTTTAAAACGAATTACCATGCCGAACTCAACCATTATAACATCCAGGAATGCGATAATACCACCCCGCACGAAAAAATTTCTGATTTAATTAGAACACAACACCTTAACGGTGAAGATTGACAGCAATCCTAAAGCTATGTCATCGGTACGAAGAGTTATTTCGTAGAACCGAGCAGCAATTGTCCTTCACAAACGCTGTTAAACATGAAATAAATCTTAAGGACGAGAAACCGGTCTTTTCGGGAAGTTATAGATACCCTCACATTCATAAAGAGGAGGTACAGGACGGCATTATACGTCCCAGCTTTTCACCATAGTCATCACCTATTTGGATTGTACCCAAAAAGGCTGATGCCAGTGGAAAAACGTAGTGGCGATTAGTGATAGACTATCGCAAACTTAACGAGAAAACTATCGAGAATCGGTATCCCTTACCAAATATTACCGACATACTCGATAAGCTGGGAAAATGCATGTACTTCTCAACATTAGACCTGGCATCTGGTTTTCACCAGATAGAAGTAAGGCAACAGGATATACCCAAAACTGCATTTTCTGTTGACCACGGACACTACGAGTACGTTAGAATGCCGTTTGGTCTAAGGAATGCACCTTCATCATTCCAGAGGGTTATGGACAACGTTCTAGGGGATATCCAAGGTAAATCCTGCTTGTGCTATATGGATGACATTATAGTCTTCGCCACGTCACTACACGAGCACATTGAAAATCTTAGGCAAGTCTTCGAGAAACTACGAAAAGCTAATTTGAAGGTACAAATAGACAAATCCGAGTTCCTACACCGAGAGATCTGATTTTTGGGTCACATCGTTACATGTGATGGGGTTAAACCCAACCCCGAGAAAATAAAAGCCATTAAGGGATTCCCCGTTCCGAGAACGGAGAAACAAATTGAGAGTTTTTTGGGCCTTTTGGGTTACTACCGAAAATTTATAAAAAGTTTTTCCGATGTAACCAAACCCTTAACTGAATGTTTGAGAAAAGGAAAGGAAGAGAGAGAGAGAGTGCTTCGAATACTGTAAAAATTTATTGTGCAACGAGCCAATCCTACAATATCCCGACTTCTCCAAGGAATTCATCCTTACTACCGACGCCAGCAATTTCGCTATTGGAGGCGTCCTCTCACAAGGGCCCATAGGTAAAGACAAACCAGTCTGCTACGCATCTAGAAACTTAACGGTCATGGAGCAGAACTACTCCACCATTGAAAAGGAGCTTCTGGCGATTGTCTGGTCTACAAAGTATTTCAGACCATACCTCTTCTGTCAGAAATTCAAAATTGTGACAGACCACAAGCCACTGACTTGGCTTTTCAATCTTAAGGAGCCCAATTCGAAACTAATTCGATGGAGGTTGAAACTCGAATAATATGGTTACGAAATCATATATAAAAAGGGCGTCAAGAACACCAATGCGGACGCATTATCAAGGATACAGCCTGAATCTCTCACTGTTAATAATATTAACACTTCAGTTGTTTCCGAATCCTCAACGGAACCAGAAATTGAGAATGAAATCGAAAATCTAGTACCAACAACAAATTCTCCCATAAACCAGTTCAGTTCACAAATAATAATAACGATCGACCCTGAAATGCATGGAACAAACACTATCAACGAATACCCATTCGGGAAACACCGAGTAATCATCTACATGTCTAACCACCACGCACCAACCGTCAAACGTAGCATTGGTGCACTGGTAACGAAATATCGAGTCACAGGCATCATGTGTGATGATTTAATATTTGAAATCGCCAAAGAAGCCTATAGGGGAACTGCTTCAAAACACTATTTAGTAAGATCGCATGTTCTCCTAACGGACGTACCAAACTCAGAAGATCAGAATGCGATGATTAGGAAAAGACACGAAGAGAATCACCACAGGGGAATATTAGAAAATTACGAATTCATTAAAAGGACCCACTATTTTCCAAACATGAAAAATCTTATTACGACCTACATCAATGACTGCAGGATCTGCCTAAAAACGAAATACGACAGGCACCCGGTAAAAATCGAATATGAAGTCACTGAACACCTAGGCGGCCTATGGAAATCTTACACATAGATTTCTGCTTTTTCGAGAATCATGCTTTCCTCACAATTTTAGATAAATTCTCAAGGTTTGCTGCAGCCTTTCACATGAAATCCCAATTCTTCAGCGTACATGGCAAACCCACAAAACTAATATCTGATAATGAGGGGAATATGAACATACCCTCCTTTAGATCATTCCTACAGGAATACAACGTCCAGTTACACCATACCTCTTCATATTGCTCTACTGGAAACTCCCACGTAGAACGATTACATTCAACTCTACAAGAGCTTATTAAAATAGCTCATATTAAGAAACCTCACGAGAATATAAAAAACTTGATGCATGACTGCATCCTCTCATACAACAACACCATTCACTCTGCGACTAAATTTACACCCTTCGAACTTCTAACTGGTCACTACACAATTCCGGGCCAACTTGTTGATCCCGCATTTGCTAACGCGCAAGAATACCTATTCAACCACACGTTATCATACGATACATTGTGTAAACGAATCTATGAAGAAACTCACGCGAAGGAGACCAAATCGCTGGTCACCCAGGTGAGGTCTATAAAGAGATATTATCTCTACTATACAGCGGTACTTCTGTTGGCTCACGTAGAGCTGCTAACCAGGTGACTCAACCTATGATGGTAACTGTTCCGCGCTCAAAAAATGGTAATTTTTTCTTGTTTTTAGTCCACGACTACTTCATCAAATATGTTTTTTTATAGCGATGAGAACTGCAACCGCAAAAGACGTCTGCTATTTCGTAGAAAACTAAATTTGCCGTTCATGTTCTGTGTTGGAGTCTATTGCGCCGATAACACTCAACAATCCACTTCTAAACTTCTAAGTGATTTATCTAAAAAATATGAAATAAATCCCATTCATACGCCTAGATACAGCCATTCATAGCCCCCAGTCTAACTTGTCCGAATGTGTAAATCGCTCGATTTTAACAGCGATAAGAGCTTATATAGCCGATGATCACCGCAATTGGGATACTCATCGGCCGGAAATTGAACATGCCCTCCGAAATGTAATTCATGAATCCCCCCATTTTCATCCCATTTCATTATTTTTGGCCAACATATAATTTCGCATACCGCTGAGTATTGACTACTTTGTGAATTAAATTTGATTAGTGAACGAGACATTTCAAAAAAGGGTATGACCCACTCGCTCATATATATAATCTGCGAAGTGCCCACCGTGAATTTGCTGAGGGACCAAAAGTGAATGTTAAAAACTACATTCAAAGCGATGCTGAAACGAATCGACAAAGTAGCTTACGAACTGGAAAAAAAACGGGAAGTAAATCGGGGTATATCTCGGTCGTGATACAACCATTTAAAGGTAAATCTGCTGTTTGACCCGGTTTAAATGAGCAATCAGGGTTTCGTCAGTACGTCTCCGCGATTTGTAACCTAACCTTACTTCTACTGTGTCGACTCTTTGATCGATTATGATTAGGCCTCAACACAATCAGATGATTGGGAGAATGGTTTTTTGGTTATCGTTTGAAATGAACAAGAAAAAATAATCGGATGATAGGCAGTTAGTTTTGCTGAGGCAGCATTGATTATTTGAACCATTTTTGCGACTTGGCCGGTAATTAAATCATAACCTAAAGCTTTTCTCTCGTTTAAATTGCACTTGACTGGCAGTTTGCCTAGGTAACGGTTGAAAGGTATCTTCCAAGTGGGCTTCCAAAGTGATTAGTACTTTTAAGTACCCCCAGTTCGTCTTCCAACTGTACCGATGTTTTAATTAGCACTTGAAGGTTTATTTGCTCTTCTATTAGTTCTTGGTATATGTCCCAACCAGTTTTATTATTTGTTAGCTTAGGAAAGTAATTCCTTGTTAATTATCATTAATTATCATGATAACAGGTGAATGGTCAGAATATATTCCCTCGCTATTTTGAATGCAACTCGCAGTTGTTTACCCGACCTGCTTCGAAAGGCTCTTTTCTTTTACGGGTTGTAAGTCTTTATCCCCAATAGGTGTTTTTTTGCATGAAAGTCACCACCAATAATAAAATTGAACCCTAGTGATCTGAAGAGTCTGCTATAATCTTCTTTGTTTAGATTATAGCGTGGAGGGCAGTAGATAGAGGAAATACTGTATTCATTCAACTTTTATGATTTTAGTTTGCATACATTCTTCTTCGATTAGGTTCTTCATATTGTTTGACATTCTTTTTCACTATTACTGATGATCCCCCACGCTTTTTCATGTGGGTGACAATGCTTAATGTTCTGCTCATTTTAATATGAGAGGGCTGTTGCCCCGTTCATAGTTTCTTGCTTTTCTAGACGCTTCTAGACCACATTCTTGCTTTGCTAGCCTAGCATTTATGGCTTCTATGTTTTTACATATCCTTTCAAGAGGGTCATCAGTAATAGCAGCATTAGGTGATTGTTGTTCCTACTCGCAAGATTTTCCGCCGCGTACTAATAATTGGTGGATTTTTCTCCGCTTGGGTTTTACTTAATTTCTCTCTGGTAACCTTAGAGTTTTGAGGACACTGATACATTTTGTTTCTTAGCCTTTGGAGTTCTTTCTTTACAGTTTATGCATTTTGCAGGATTGTTTCTATTTTCCTTATACTCTATCGCCTTGTGTTTTCCAGCACATTTTACGCATCTAGGCTCCCGACCGCAATATTTTTGCGTGTGATTGAAACCTTGGCATTTTTTGCATTGAGGTATTAGCCTCGTGTTTTTCTTTAGGGGTTCTATTTTACATCTCATATTTAGAATTACTTTGATGATACATTTTTTTTTCAACTTTCTCCTTTTTATTAAAAGTAAGCATAAAGAGTGGGAGCCCTCTTTTTTTACTTCATCGTTCTCTCTCTCGTTTATAGAATATTTACTGCATCTTCTATTTACAGATCTGTTGCATTTAGGTCCTTCATTATATCCTCCTTCTTACACGTTGGATGAAGGCCTCTCTGCTCATAACCTTAATTACACGATGCTGTATAAGATAGCGGAAATTTGTAAGCGAAAAATAGGAGATTTCGCTACTCGCCGCAAGTGGCAGCACAATCATAAAAGAGAAATTGTTTTGTTAAATAATTACCAGCGGACAATTTTTATTCATTTTGTATTTCTTTTTCACTAAATAAAACATCCCAGCGGAATAAAATATTAAAAGTGATCCTTAAAATGACAAATTGATTGATCTCCGAATTAAAGGAACTCGGTAAACGAAATCTTAAAATTTAACAATATTCCTTCTTTCCGCTATTATTAAAGAATGACGATGAAATTTGGATAGTAGTATTGATCAGGGATTCTAAAATATGTTTTGAACAACATTCTAGGATCTGTTCATGATGGACTAAACTTGGCCACTTCATAACTAATCCTATTGATATTTTTTTTTTAATTTATCTTCAGTTTTTGACCAATATCTCAAAAACTTCCACTAGTAACCAACACTTTCGGTTATTTTTCCGATAGCTTAGGTCATACTGAGACTACGAGAAAAATTTGGGGAAAATTGATGGATTAGAATTTTCACTATAATTTTCTGATTTTTTGCGGCCATCTAAGTGGTTTTCAGTTTTTGACCAATATCTCAAAAACTGCCACTAGTAACCAATACTTACGGTTATTTTTCTAATAGCTTAGGTCATACTGAGACTTTGAGGAAAATTTGGGGAAAATTTATGAATTAGAATTTTCACTATAATTTTCTGATTTTTTGCGGCCATAAAATTGGTTTTCAGTTTTTGACCAATATCTCAAAAACTTCCACTAGTAACTAATACTTTCGGTCTTTTTTCTGATAGCTTAGGTCATTCTGAGACTACGATGAAAATTTGTTGAAAATTGATGGATTAGAATTTTCACTATAATTTTCTGATTTTCTGCGGCCACATAAATAGTTTTAGGTTTTTGGCCAATACCTCAAGAACTTCCACTAGTAACCAATACTTTCGGTTCTATTTCTAATAGCATAGGTCATACTGAGACTATAAAGAAAATTTGGGGAAAATTGATGGATTAGAATAATTTATATAACAAAATAAATTATATAACAAAATAAATTCTCTTTTGTGATGGTGCTGCCACTTGCGGCGAGTAGCGAAATCTCTTATCTTCCGCTGACAAATTTCCGCTATCTTTTTCCGCTATTTTCCGTTATTTGTTTTTATTTTCGAATGTTAGCCATTCGGTACCTTCCTCGTTGAGCTTTGTGGCTAGTGCTCTATATGTATCGGGATCTGGTGTATTGGTTTTCCACACGTTATTGTCTAGTGACACTACTCTGTACTCCTTAGTGTTGGTCACTGATTTCATTATAGTTTGCATACTGGCAAATACTGTTCTGCCGAATACATTAATTGGCGCAGTAGCCTTTTCTTTCGGTGCAACCTTCTGTTGTTGATTTTCTTGCTGTCGTTTTTGTTGCTGATGTACTGGACTAGTATTAGTAATACCAGTTACAGTAATTTGCGATTGTTCTTTAGCTTCAGGCGAGAGTTCTGCTCTTCGTTGTTTGGTAGGTCTTTTTTCCTTTTCAGTATCCAATCTGTTTCTCTCGCGAGTTCGTTTTCATCAGTATGGAACTCGGTATTATAACTGGTGTATGTCCTTGCTCGTTATAACTGGTTAGGGGAGTTTCAGAAATATCCATTTCCATTTCTTTGGGCTTCTTTATTTCTTCATTTCCCTCTTTTAGTTTGTCAACTTCACATCTTAGTTGGGTTATAAGAGTTTCTACTTCACTTAGTTTCCGACAGAGTTCAGTGTTTTCAATTTTCAACTTTGAGCTACTTATGAATTGGTATAGCAATGATTGGATCACCCCAGAATCCATTGAGCCAGCTTCGTTAAAGGGTGAATTAGCCAACTGCGTAGTTGGTGTACCACCTGGGGTAATTCCTAGATTCAACTGTGTGTACAGCTAAAGCCCCTGTGCGCCCACAGCCGAGGGATTTTCTCTAATTTCTGGACAAATTTTAAGTATGAATTTTCAAGTGGATCAGTAATTCGTCTGGCGGCTAAAGACACTGTCTACATGGATTTTTTAAAATTCACTTCTTTTACTTCTGCGATATCACACGATACAACTTGCAATTAAGTCGCGCTCTATAATCAATACATATTGTTTCCTCACTTGCAAAAACTGTTTAATTCACAATGTGTATGTAAGCTCTGCACCCCGGGGTTTGCGCGCTTCATTTTTGAGGTTACATAATCAGGTTATTTTCGGATTACTTAATTTGACGTTTGAATCCCATATAACCATTGAATCTCATTGAATCGACCAAACGGTACAGTGGTTACAGCTTTGGCGTTTGGATCGGGAGGTACCGGGTTCGAATCCTGATAGGGTTAGGATGAAAAAGGAAATTTTCATCAACAGATTACGGTCTGTGATTAAAAGGAACACAACTAAGACCCTCTTAGTAGACCCTCGACACGACCCATCTTCCATGTCCAGTATTATAGGCTGGCATGGAGCATTGCAATTTGCAGATGGTAAGTTAAATCGGTCCTATAGCCGCACTTCGATTTGGCAGTAATTGGGTAAAGTAAGACGGGAAAATGTACCGCAAAAGAGCAGGGAATGTTTCGGCCCCATAAAAGATGGCATGGAACCTCCGAGGTTTAAAACCATGTGTATTTTTAAATAAACAGTTTTATTGGAATTTTCGGACATTTTTAAATCCTAAATTGTGTTCTCCATTCTTATGATTTTCTACATACTCGAAAGTAATTTTCACACCTTATGATATCACATAGTCGTAATTAAAAATTATTTTACTAATTTACAAATCTTTGTTTACAAAATTTGTAAAAACCAAACAAAATACTGTCGTAAATATTTATTTTACGTATTTTATCAAATACAGGTAGCTATTTGAACTATTATTATATGAACGTGTTCTATTTTAATAGTTCAATAAATGAAAATTTCAATTCATCGATATTTTATTTATATTCAATCAACAAAATTAAATAAAACTACATTTTATTATTATTTTATTTATATTTGTAGTGTTTAGAACAGTTTTTGAAAAATTCATCACACTCGTCTCACTTCATTGTTCATACCAAAATTAATATTTAAATATTTGATTATATTATGTACTCGTATGTACTGTTGAGTGATGATATATTTTTGTTGTTTTACTATCGTTTGGTTTATTGTTTGAATTTATCTTCTAGTTTTTGTTTTGTTTTTTGTTTATTTGAAAAATTATTTGATTATTTATTGATTCGTTTCAGTGCACATCTGTGTATACGTATAACGAGGATGTGATTTAAAAATGATTTTATTGAATTATTAATTGTTATTATTTTATATGTACGTTCAATGAAAAATTAATAAATGTTGAAGGATTATACTGGTATGGATATTATTGGCAAAACCATTAGGAATTTCCATTAAAAAATGTATGATAGTGAAAACAATCGTAGGTGCTTGAACATTTTAATTTTGAGTTTTATACTGAAAATTTAGGATGTTGTGGTACAACACCCGACTTTCTTTTACCATGAAAATTAGATCACGAATATTGTTTGACACACCACATACCAGACATAATTAATAAATATTTGTAATAAATCAAATGACGGCCCGAATTAACTGCCACTTCATAGTGAACGAAACAATTAAACCTGTGCGTTCAACGGGTTTTCAATGGTGTTTGTAGATGTGGAGTGGATAAGAATGCTGCACATCTGTATCCGCATAACTAGACATGTATGCGACAGTTGTAATTCTTTCGATCAAACGCGATTGACAAAAACAAAAAAGTTTTAACTTATCGTTAGAAAAGTAATTTTCTCCATGTTCCCTCGTCGATCGCCAATACAGAGCAAAACTACTAAAGTGCAGCGAAAATTTTGCACAATTGTTGCTTTAATTGCTACTAATTTAGGTACATAAATCGCACTCATTCTCAATTACTAATCTATTACAAATTGATCGGCAGTTTTTGTTTTGATTGACATTGGGCGTATCCAGCACGTTGAGACCTACTTGCTAGATATACTAAAATGTAGAATAGTCTCACTTGTTCACTATCTACATGTGCTGAATGATAAACGCACATTTAAAGTTGGGTTTGTATCTTAACTAATCTAGCATTTAAATTTTTTTAACTGATTGTTTGAAAATCGAGAAAATTGTTGAGTTTACGAGGGATTGATAATTGCGAGCTGAATAAGCTAATCAAAAATATTTTGTTATACCAACGATTATATACCTTATTAAAGTTAACCGAAAGTTTCCAGCCGAAAGGTAATGCAGATATAGTGCCTTCGCTATCCCAGCCGAAAGATGATAATACAGATATTGTTTATGCTATCCAAGCAATGCATCGATTGCTATCCAATTTACATCCATTTAGTATCCATTTTGTTGAGAAATTCTGAAGGGGATGCAGGGGTGTAATTTTACAAACATTCGCTGATTCAATATATCGAAAATGCATTGAATGGCCTGTCGTTCAAGATTAACGCGCTTTGTCATTGATGCCACTATGGTTATTTGGTTGGCCATAATGTTGGTCAACTTCGGCCTAATCGTGGAGAAATTCTGAAGGGGATGCAGGGGTGTAATTTAGCACAATTTGGCTTATTCATCGCTAATTCAATATATCGAAAATGCATTGTCAGAATCCACCTATAAAGCAAGCTTAATAACCCCCTTTAGAGATAACGGACATCTAACAAAGCAGCAGAGCAACTATAATACGAAACTTAGTTCTATCCGATCGGTTATTGAAAAAGCATTCGGTCAATTAAAAGACAAATTTAGACGACTAAAATATATTGACTCTAACAATATAAATTTTGCAACTAAAAATGTAGTTGCGGCATGTATTCTACATACTCGTAATTTTATATTGTTAAAAGATGGCAACGCTGATGATCATATTTCATCTGATGAAAAATTGGATGAAGCCCAAGGAAGTATTTGTATATTGTTTTAACTTGTGTTTTATTAATAATTTTTATAAGAAAATTTGGAGATATTACTACTCGTACAAGCGAAATAATTATATTATTTTCGGAGCTCGCTTGATCTTCCGCAACTAGTCAAATTAGAAATTGAATTAGTATTTTCGTTGCTTCATCAGAATCTGGTTCTCGAGTAGTTGACTCCAAAATGCTGGCCTCTAAATTAACCGGTAAATTTACTGTTTTATCATCTCTAAAGATGCGCCCAAAATCGCCATAATACTCCAAGTATGACCTTCCACGACCAGGTTTTGAGCGATTTTGTTTGATTTTTGAAAAGTTTTTTTTCAAATAGCCGTAAATTTTGTGTTAGTTCCTGAGATGTATCGGCAAAATTTAATTCTTGCGGTGTTTGTGTGGATAAATTCACTGTATCGACTGAATCTTCAAGATGCTTTTCATGGCTCGTAATGGCCCTATTCCATGGAGAAAACACAAAAATTTTGCTGAACATCTGACAAAGACATGAACTAAAATTTACATTAGAAGTTGACTGAAACACAATATTTTTGTTTTATGGTAGATTATCCTTTATTTTTAATAATTGACAATTATTTTATATCCTAAAAATTAGTAAACAAATTAATATCATTTTTGTGATGAAAACAAAATATGTTGTTTAATTATTTTGGTTAATTTACGAAAATATCTAAAAAGTGTTCTGCTATAAAATATGGAGGAGAAATTTTTGACAAGTTCGTAAATTAACCTCAAATTAATTTATTTTTTATTGCTCAAAGCATCAACAAATTTCTTAAGCATTTTAAAACCCCAAAAAATTACGAAATAAATAATAAATTAGACAAATTTAGATCTAGTGAATAAGTTTTCAAGTTTAAAATTTGAGTGCTGCTGTGTGATACTTATAATAGTTACTCCAAAGAAAGCGTCCTCTCGAACGTCATTTCGTATTCAAAACACCGTTGCCCACAGTAAACGAGCTACATTTGATCGTGAATTTCATTAAATAATCTAATTTTGTGTTACTTTTGTATAATGACGATGAACATGAAGATGAAAGACAAAGACGACGAAGTAGATCAGTGGCCAGTAGTACGAATAGTGTAAATGTTTCGGTACCGGACAATAATGAAGAGTTGACAGTTTGGTTGCATCAGTTTATGGACAATGTAAGTGGTGATGATTGAAGATCGCTTGGCCAATCTTTCAAATTAATCTGTGTTTTATATATTCGTAGAAAATCAACAAAGAGAATGCATTTCAAACAAATTTAATCGCAATACATTGGCCAATTTGGTTACAGCCCATCGTAAATATGTCAAAAATATCCAAGTAGTTGGTGTCTCATTGGAAATATCGAGTAAAATTTACGGTTACCGGGTCGCTATCGTGCACAACGAAGTGATTTGAATGTCTGGTAGTTATAGTCTCGAATGAATGTCGGCGGTAAAAAAGACGGTGAAGGAAATGAGAATGAGAATTACTGAGGGTAGTAATGATGTGCAGGATCCAAAAGCAAAGACCAAGGCTAAAGCAAAAAAGCGACGTCAACAAAATTCAACCGTAACACAGTGTAATGGAACGATAAACGGTAAACTAGATACGGTATCTTTCTTGGATCCCGTATCTGCCGATATAAAATCCAAGTTAATCGATATGAATAGTTCGAATCGAGTTTTTCTAAATACGCTGGAATCAAATAACTCGGAAATTTTATTTGATTACGTTGATCCGTACTGGGATAATACACCAAATGAATATAGACTCAATGAAGACGCACACGCTGTAAATAAGTAATTTTATTTTGTGAAATACAAAAAGCTGGACGGCCCCGTTAAAATTCGGACAATATTTAGGGAATACAATGTTAGTCCAAAGCCGTGCGAAATAAGTACGTATTTGGCTTGGAACATCTAAGTAAGGAATTGCTCTATAACGATCGATCTTTTTATTTTCATGATGCTGCAATCAACCGTAGGTGATAGTAACATAAATTTATATGTTACTATGCAAATGCCGAAATTGAACAAGTGCAAGAGTTGCGAACAAATTGCCCAATTGAATTGAATCATAATAAATTTTCCATTGAAGAACTCGATACTCTAAATACAGTGGCGGGTGATAAACGCACTCAAATCGTAATTGATTCTAAGAAGACATTCCAAATGGAATAAGAACTATGATGTGTGCGACAGCAATATCGATTTCCAAAATGATCATCTGGACTGGACGATGATGAAAAAACAGTTCTAAATCAGCTTGAGTAAATTAATGTCTCAGACTAATTTAGGACCGCAAAAAGTTTGTTTAAAATCCTCTACTCTCGTGTATTTTATATTTATAATTTTGTTTATTTTTAGATCGAAAGGATTGTCATACTGTATGCTACCAAAGCCAAAATCATAAATATGAAACAGTAAAAGCTGTCGTGTTTTAATGTCGTTAATGAACTTAACTCACAAGAACAATTGCTCCTCCAGCTGTCGGATTTCGATAAAACGTACCTCAAGACACGTCACATAAAGCATAATATCAAGTTATACGAAATCCGTGCCTATTGCATTCTCGGCCATATTGCACCTGAATACAAATAGCTATTATTAATACGTATAGTTAGATTTATTTTAATGATTTTGAATAAAATATTTCTCATCTGTAAATCCTATGTTTTTAATATTTTGTATACAGCGTAATGTGATATGCACCGTACCTAAGTTGGTTTGTTTGAAGTTGTAGGAACCAGTTTAGTCTATCCAGTTAAGATACAATGACGATTACATACCATATCAATATCACCATATACACATATGTATACATAAATAAATATATATATATATACATATATATATATATATATATATATATATATATATATATATATATATATATATATATATATATATATATATATATATATATATATATATATATATATATATATAAGTTAACACGTGACATAACTAGGTTCACACAGTTAAGTGAATATCATGTTGCTCGAGTTACAATATTTCCATAAGCGCGTGTTAACACCATTTCCGCGACAATGCTGATTGGTTACATTGCAACAAACTAGTTTAAGATTATTTTACGATTAGTAGAGTTAGTTGTAATCTAGTTGATAAAAATATATATATATATATATAATATAAAAGTGCCCATATTAAAACTTCCATAATATAACTCGGTGGCTGCACAAAACCATCAATTAATCTATAATTCGGTGAAGCATATTTACGGAATAAAAACATTTTATTTTCTTACAACTAATCTCAGCAAAAATTAATTGTGAATAATACGAGTACAACAATCTTATTTTTTATTATTATTTTATTTAAAAAAAAAAACGTTTCGAGCAAAAGCCATATGGAAGCCTATAAAAATGAACAGAAATAAAATGCGATAGTTAATAACATTTTACCTTCATTATCGGATGTTTGGCAATTAAAATTCAAAAAAAAAAAAATTGCAATTATTGCAATTATTTCACAGTAACCGAATTCAAATAATTAAGATTTAAGATTTATCAATTTTTTTTTTAAATTTCAGTGCCGTTAAAATTACAGTAGGAACTTTGGATTTAATGTAGTTTTCAAATTTCACTTTTCACAAACTTGAATATCAAATAAGTAATTAAACTTATTGTAACTAAACTTACCGTATTTTTAATTTTTTTTTAAATTTCAGTTTTATATTTGTTGTTTACCGCAGGAAAACTTTTTTCTTTTGAAAAAATTAACCACAAAATAATTACAAATACAAAAGTTTTTAATCTCTTCTCACGCACTAGACGCTATAAAAATTTGAATAAAAAAAACTTAAAAAGGGGTATGGATTTTTTTTTCAGTTGCTATAAAAAATACTCGAGTTGATATTTTTTCTGAAAAATTTATGGCAACACAAGAAAAATTTGCTCAGCAAGCTATAATCGGATACGCCCTTCTCCCAAATAGTCGATCTATATTTTTGTCTCGTTTTAGTTTTGCTGAGATAATATTTTTTTACCTCATGGAATAGGGCCATAACTCTCGAAATTATTTGTATCCATTTTAAGTTAATTTCGATTTTCTTTTATCGCTGACAAATACAAATTATGTTGTGTCAAGATTCAATCCAAAAAAAAATCTGCCCAAATGTAGACATAAAAATATTGCCTCATAAAAACAGTGACATCTATCTACATTTTTAGTTAGAAACTTTGCATCCAGCACATGTTTGAGGTCTACATTTTTCTAGTGAGATCTAGATGTGAGAGGGTTTTGGCCAGAGTTCCAGGTAGAATGGTAAGTATATGTTGTTAATCCCATAATATGTTTTCTATATTTTAGGTACATGATAAAACTCGAAAGTCAGCTGATCCGTGGTTTATTATGCTCGATGGTTATTCGTAGTGATATTAATAAACTTTTAATAAATGTTAATAATGATATAAATTTTTCAACCAGTGCTTTTTATTTCAGATGCTTTAATATACTCCCACGCCTTAAGTATGGATTTTATTCCTTAACAGGTGATGCTATTAGTTTGTGTACGGGACGTTTTATATTTCCCTTCGCTGTTTTTAAGATTACCACTCTTGTGACGCCATCACTCCAGGATATAAATAATCCTTCCGTATAAGAACAACGTAATCGATTGGCCACTTTGAGAGTTTGATTAATGGCACTAGAATAGCGGCTAAAGAATCGCCGACCAGAAAATGTGCCGATGTTAATATTTACAAGTCCGAGTTGGTCTCGAATTTAGTAGATCCTCAATATGAATAATTAGGGTGTTCATTTTATAAAATGTGAGGTTGATGTTCGTCACTCTTTTTAAATGGAGCTCACTGTTACTTCCCATAAACCGCCATAGTGTGGAGCATGTAGAGGATTAAAATGGAACATTATATTTTTATGCAAAAGAAAATCAGAAATTAATTTGTAATTTCAGCTGCTTTAGTTCTCTGTTGGCACCACGGGAGTTCCATATCTTGAAAAGAAACGTTTGAGAGCAGAGGATTAAAATGGAACATTATAGCCAGCAATGATCCTGTGTCGAGTCCACGCACAACTTCAAGATGTACCGCATTTACAGCTAAACAGCAGGGCAGTTTCTACCTTTGCTACTTTTAATATAAAGTGAACCTGCGTAATCTAGGCCTGTTTTTGAGAATGGCATACTTTGGTTGCGCCTGTCATCAAATATTTTGTACGTAGTATGCTCAATGTTAAGGAGTTGCCTGCATGCATATTGGTTGTATGGATGTCACGAATTATTAATCCACAAATTTTGTGGTGTTTGGGCAAGTTTATCGGGTGTCTTGCCGAGTAACTTAAAGATGAATTTCAGTCATTTAGACCTCCAACTCGTAAAAAATAAAAATAAGTAACGTTATGATTTATTTAGTGAATACATTTTTTGTTTATCAATTTTTACGTTTTTTTCAGAATTAACTTTGAAAAACTTGGGAAATTTATGATGGAAAGACTAAACATAGAAGAAGGAACCAAAGTTGTTCGATTTTATTTTGAAAGTCTGCATAGCGCTCCAACAATTTACCTATTGGTTCAGCGTTTTTGGCTGTCTGTGATCTTCCGCGTGCTGGAAGACCTCGTTAACTTCTAAATAATGTGAACATTGCTCGGGTGCAAACAAATATTGTGGAAAACCCCGAAACCTCCACCAGGCGACGTTCTCAGCAATTTGTGATGTCTAAGCGGTCTTTGCAAAGAATTTTACATAAGTTACACTTTTTCGCATATAAGATTCAATTGGTTCACGAGTTAAAACCAAATGATGCACAAATACGTATTCAATACAATCGCCATTTTCAAGAATCGTACCTAAAAACAACGAGTTTATTCACAAACTCTTAACGAGCGATGAGGCCCATTTTCAACTCAATCCAATAATAATTGTTGAAGATCAAATGCATCCACTTAGATGCACAGACAGGATCATTGGACAATATTTCTTCGAAAACGACGATTAAGTTCCGGTTAATATGAATGGCATTCAATACCGGACAATGATTGAAAATTTTTTAAGGCCAGATTTAACGGCTCCCGATTTTTTTCTTTGGAGCTACCTAAGAAAAGGTGTAGGAGAAGAAGTGAGGGCGCTGGGACCTGAAATTCTAAGTCAAGTCGAATCAAACAATGGGCACCATTTGAAAGATAATATCTTCAAAACATAATGTGAACATATTTCCAAACTATAATCTAAATTTTAATAAATGCCAACGTTAAATAAAATCAGAAACAAAAAAGTTATTCATTAAATAAATCATAACGTTACTTATGCATCACCCTATATGAAAGGATCGAACGATGACAAAGGATTCTTTGATGGTATCGTACAGCTGTCTTATTGAGAAGAGACATTTTGGTAGGAAATACTGTTTTCTGGATATTGCGAATAATCACACTTTCAGCAGCATTCTTCAGCTCGATTGGAGTAACTGAAGAATTCTTCAAATTTTCGGTATTGTGAACCATGTAATGGAGAATGACAGTAACCCAGATGTTGAGGTGACGGAGAAAATCGAACTCAGAATTCAACGCTTGGATATAGACAAATGAGAAACTCGTTGCAGAAACTCGTTGCAGGTGCGGTCTGATGATTCGATGTGGGATTATTGAAGCGGCCATCTTATAGGATCAAATGAGGTTTAATTGAATAGAACATTGAAATGTATCTGGATGAGATACCGGTCAAGACGCAAATTCGAAACAATATTAAATTTAGCAAAGAAACGCACCGACATTGAAAAGGCGTTTTTCGTGCGAGCTTCACTTACATGTGCTTAAATTTAGATAAATAAATAAAAATAAATTAAAGCAGGTTCTTTGGCTACCAAAAATTGTATAAGTTAATTGATTAAATGAATTGATGAATAGACTGAATAGATTTTCGAGATGTAATTATTTCATGTGGTTTAGCAAGGGCACTTACTTTAGGGAGAAATCTTTTTCGGAACGGAAATTTCGGGTCACATTCTTTTTTCATTTGCGTCCTTCTAAATTAAAATATAAAATTAAAAACTCCAAATTAAAACCTTTAATTCACTAAATTTTTCATCACTTTGGTCGGTTTTCCCAGGATGAAATGTGATTTTCTCCATTTCTTATTTTCCGGGGTGAAAGACCTTTTATTCGATTTAGCGAAGATACACATCTATATTTTTAAAAGCGGTTCCAGGGTGGTTTTAGGTTTAAGACCAGCTTCATCGCCAGAGATTTTAAACGCCGCCACCGGCGATTCCAGTACTAAATTGAACTTGTAATCTGTATAGTGCCTTTAATTACAAATCTCTTCATACGATACCTTAAATCGCACGGAAGCCATATAATGGAATATTTACATCGTACATTTATGTGTTTAAGTATGCATATTGTTTAAATAGCAGGATGTTTACACATTACATCAAATAATTTATTCATATAAATCCCTGAACAATTTTCAATCTTCCTTTCAACCGAAATTATTTTTTGTTGATTTTTAAAATTTTCATCCAGCATTTCTCATTATTTACTTCAACAATTAATGGTTGTACGTAACGTACAGAGTTGTGTTAGCTTTTTTACAAATTTCTAATTAAAAACATAATTTTTCATCAATATTTAATTAATGTTGTATTGTGTGCTTGCAGAACGTACTCACATATTTATATTTTAATGAGAGGAAGAGCGGAAATTTTTTATTTTGTAACAAATTCACTTCCGGCACGATTTCGACAAAGACGTGTAAGTAAGTTTAGCTGCTAAATTTTGTGGTGGAAAAATGTTAAAATATTCTCGCAAGGCAATTTAAAAATGTATCTAAGTTGGAGTGGCTCCAGTTAAAAGATCGAATCTAATAAATTAGCCTCTCTTGGTTATTTGCACACACACACACACCAAAATTCTACATATTTAAAACGTTAAGATAAGGGAAAATATTATTCATCTTTACGAGTACAATATTTATAGGGTTGCAACCATAAATATTCTTATTCTATTTCTTGGTTAGATACATACACATATAAACATAGTTAACTATAAGATTTATTAACCAACAATTTATTCATAATTTATTTAATATTTAAGTAATAAATTTTCTTTATGGTCTTTGGATTGGTTGTGCTACTTGTAGTACTCCACCGCATATATAAAATTTTGGTGTAGACAAAGGAGAATAATGTGCGCTCCATTGCTTATCTCCTATACGATACAACAATAATTGTGAAATGGCTTAACAATGTAACCCATAAAAATCATCTTAGAAAAATAAATTAAATTTAAATTCGTTATGTTGTTGGTGGAACGCGCGCGCCTTTTTAATCCTTGAAAATAAATTTTCCTCGTTGGTTTATTACAAATAATTTTCGTTGCTCGCTTATAATAATATTTAATATCTTGTTATGTACCTAGGTAGTAAGTATACAGCGAAAATGATAAAGTGTTTCCACGTGAGAAAAAATTAAGAAGGTTAAATACGAAAATTTATTAAAGGTAGGTAAACACGAAAATTTAGTAGGATACTCTATATACCTTAATATTTATTACTGTTATAATCATAATTTAATATCTTATCTAATCTACTCTAACCGGATGTACGGGTATACACCGTATAAAGAAGTCTGCTATTTTTTCATTAACGAACTGGGGAGCGCATAATATTGAAGCGACTACTGGCGGTCGGTTGATGAATTGAGTGTGACGCAGAATTTCAATTCATATCGCATTAAACCACAAAGTAAAATTATGCAAGACAAAGGTTTTTAAAATTCGCACTTCAGAGAAATGTACATTGCTTTTCAAACTTCAAGGTGATAAGCATTAGTTTCAATAAATTGTAGTGTTGACATTGAGAGGGAAATGTGTTCCCCATCCTCGTGAGGTTCATCGCAGGCAGAATACTATGAAGCGTCGGTATGTTTAAATCTGTAAAGGGAGGGAATTAAGATTTCGCCAACATCAAACCGTGTTACAATTCCTCTCGCCTCTACTACTGGTAATAAAACCGCTCCGTTTTTATGGTTCATCGTAATGTAAAACCGTTAGTTACGTCTAAAATGCTAGCAGAACCCATACAGCAGTACATTACAAGATGTAGATAATTTTATAGGCTAATAATAGCCTAATTAAAAAGTTTTGGGGTCCATCCCTTCCAACAAAGAAACTGTTTAAAAAAGTTTACAGAACTCATATCAAAATATGATTTAAAAACAATTGGAAAATTAAAGGCTAATTTTAGGCTAATCAAATACCTCACTAAATTTGTTTTGGTCCGTTCGTTCTATAAAAAGCATTAGAACTCTAAACAAGATCAATTGAGGATACAAACAATTTTAGATTAATTAAGATCTAATCACATGATCCTTTCAACATTTTTTGGCCCCACTCGTTCTTACCCTGCAGATCATTTAATTTAAAGCTAGCAGAACCCAAATAGAAAATTGGAATAGCACGGAAAACAAGATCTATTGACATACAAGCAATTTTAGCCCCTTATTATAAATTAAATGACCTGCAGCTTGGTTAAGAACGAGGGGAGCCTACAATTTGTTAATCAGGTAGTTGATTAGGCTACAATAAGCCTTACATTATTTGTATGTAACATGAAGCTTGGTTAAGAACGAGTGCATCCTAAAATTTAAATTGGGCATTTGATTAGGAGGCTATAATGAGCCCAAAATTATCTGTATGTCAATAGCTCCTGTTTTGTGTTTTAATGTCGGTTTTGGTTCGATTTTCGACCTGCTACCTTTAAATTAAAGACCTAAAGCTTGCGAAAGAACGAGTGAAGCCCAAAATTATTTAATGGGGTATTTGATTATGCCATAATGAGCCTAAAATTGTCTGTATGTCAATAGATCTTGTTTTGCGTTCTAATTTCGGTTTTGTTTATATTTTCGATTTGCGTTATGCCAGTTTTAAATTAAATGACCTAAAGCTTGGTTAAGAACGAGTGGAGCCTACAATTTGTTAATGAGGCAGTTGATTAGGCTATAATAAGCCTCACATTATTTGTATGCCAATAGATCTTGCAAGATACCATGGTTTGCTTTCTAATCCGATTTTCTAATCCAACATGAACTTGGTTAAGAACGAGTGCATCCTAAAATTTAGATTGGGCATTTGATTAGGAGGCCATAATGAGCCCAAAATTATTTGTATGTCAAAACCTCTAGTTTTGTGTTTTAATTTCGGTTTTGGATCGATTTTCGACCTGCTAGCTTTAAATTAAAGACCTAAAGCTTGCGAAAGAACGAGTGAAGCCTAAAATTATTTAATGGCTTACTTGATTGGGCATAATGAGGCTAAAATTATTTGTATATCAATAGAACTTGTTTTGCATTCTAATTTTGGTTCTGGTCCGATTTTCGAGTTGGGTTCTGCTGTCTTTCAATTAAATGACATGAAGCTTTGTTAAGAATGAGTGGAGCCTACAATTTGTTAATGAGGCAGTTGATTAGCCTTTAATAAGCCTCACATTATTTGTATGCCAATAGATCTTGGTTTGCTTTCTAATCCGATTTTCTAATCCAACATGAAGCTTGGTTAAGAACGAGTGCAGCCTAAAATTTAAATTGGGCATTTGATTAGGAGGCCATAATGAGCCTAAAATTATTTGTATGTCAATAGCTCTTGTTTTGCGTTCTAATTTTGGTTCTGGTCTGATTTTCGAGTTGGGTTCTGCTGGCTTTACAATTGCTTATCTATACAATTTGTTAATGAGGCAGATGATTAGGCTATAATAAGCCTCACAATATTTGTATCCCAATAGATCTTGATCTGGTTTCTAATCCGATTTTCGGTTTGATGGGGAAAATGTTTTAAAGCATTTTTTGATGGGTTCTGCTAACTTTTTCAAACGCTTCCAGATCTCATCGTTGTAGTAGGAAATGATGGAGTCCAAAATCTTTAATGAATCATTTAATTAGCTTCTATGTTCTGTTGGATGAGTTCTGTTAGCTTTACGGGCGTCATTATTTTATATTTTTGCCACATTATCATGTACACAGAGCTTTAGTGATGACGTCACCATTCAATGTTTAAAAGTAAAAGTCTCATTACTGATTCTTGAGGAATGGCGCACGAATAGTCTGAAGTAATCCTCCATTTGGTCACTAGTACATACTTCCAATACATGCAGCATTTACTATGCGATCACAATTATCATATGTTCCGCATTTACATGCAGCGATAGTTCAAACAGGCATTACTCAAAAATTCGGTGATCACTTTGCGTGAAATGTTCGCTGAATTTGGATCGCAAATAAACTGTATATCACGAACATTGACTTGTCCAAAGTTTATGCCCCTTTCAGGTGTCCCGCGGCGGACAATGACTGCAATGATTGGATAGGTTAGATTATTATGGCTTTTTTAGAGAGCTGGCATATATATAGTTCGGTTCTTAGAACTGCAACATAGTTTCTCTTATCCAATGCATCCATCCAAAACCTTTTAACAAAACCTAGCCAGCAAATACCTTTGACGTCCCCATAGAGGTCACTCAGGTTATTTAACAGGAGAGCTCCAAAACATTTATGTGACATCTGTTTGAGTGTCTTCCTCTAAGACAGGATCCTGTAATAGTACCTAAAACTATACACTGATATGACACCATGATAGTGTTATCAGGTTTTGAATCTTGGCAGGTCCAGTTATGGCCATCTTGAAGCTACTTAGCAGCTCATCTGATCTTAATTATTCCTCGCGGCACATTTAGGGTACCTTCGACCTACTGGTCATTTTATCTTAATTACTTTCTATTGAAACTCACAGCGGTGGAGTTGGAAAGGGAGATTTCTGTTCAGTGCTCAAAAAACATCCCACCCTCAACCTTACCATCCACTTTTGAAGTATCTGCAAATAAATTAACAACTTCAGGGTTGACAACAATTTTCCTTATCTCTGGTATATGAATATTTGTTGTAAATCCCTTGACAATGGATGGCGACGGAACAGGATAGTTGGAGGTTTAGAAAATGGCTTGTTTTTTAAGATAGATGATGAGTATGCTGTCTGCTGTATCCTATTTGTTTACCAAGCATATGCTGGTGTGATCCATGGAAGATCATCTCTATTGGTTGAGTAAGGGGTGCTTTTGAGTGCCTGGGTGATGAGCAACTTTAATCCTATATAATAAAATGGACCTCTTGGTCCAAGTTTAGAACCAGTTTACTATTTGGAGCTTGTTAGAGGTTTTCTTCGCCATTGCTAATAAGGTTTCTCGCTCAGTTAGCTGTCTAAAATGTTCTCGTTTCTGACAATGAAGATCAAATTTAAAGTGTACACACATGCGTGTTGCGAGTTCGAAAGCTTATGGCTCTTGATAAAGCCACTGATGTAAGCTTTATTGACTTCCAAAATTCCAGGATGGCTTTTTTTAATATTTGGCTTACAAGGCCGGTACCCTAGTGGTCATTAGCATTTGATCTTTTATGGTTGGTGCAGATAACTCGGGATAGTAAAATTATTGGCTAATCATTTCTGTAGCCTAGTTAGTCTTCATGCGTCGGTGCTTGCACTTGGATTTTCTGAAGAACTTGTAATGGGTGCTTTGGAGTTTTCGGAGTGCCGCGTGTTATATCTAAAATTTCTCTACTTTTGTTTGCTATAAGTGTTAGTGTACGGTGTTAGTGTAGGGCCAACGTTGCATATACATAGGTTGATACTAAGAATGAAACCAAAAGTAGCTCATCTCGCTCGTTCATATCCGCATTTCTCCAGACTGCGTGATATGAATTCCTCCAACTTTCTTCTTTTAAGCCTCCGTTGATGGGTTTCATATACTCGTAAATCTAGGAGGGATAGCTTCTTTATCGAGTAGAAGGTATCTTGATCAGTTGTTATAATTTTATAGCAAGAAACTATTTAGGTTACACATCTTCGAGTTGGTCGAGAGTATTTCCATAGCCTCACCATTTTACACGCGTTGCATTCTGAGCCACCATCATCAATGGGTGACATATGTCCTGTCCGTCATTTTTATAAACCTTTATCGTCGTTCATGCACTGCACATATAGCTGCTGGTAACGCCATTGGAAATCGCCAGTGCAGCCAGTGAATTTTTATTAAGTCGGTTATCTACCATAAATCACCAAAGAAAACCATCCCACATATAAAATCTGAATTTAGATTCATTTGTATTATTCTCTTCTGTGAATTTTTATGCTCATGCAGTATATCGTTTGAGAGGTCTGGGATCATAAAACAAGTTTTAAAATGCTACTTTAATTCAGAAATGCCACCATTTTGGCGCTGGTTTCTGTTTCTTTATTTCGTTCTTATGGAATATATACGAGTAGCATATAATTGTAAATGTCCCTAAAAATGCCGCAAAATTTCCATGATCCTCAAATCCAAGACCCACGTCTTTTTATACTAAGCTGGGAAAATTTCGTGGGAATTCAAACCAAATTTTTGTTCTTCGGTAGGATGGCTTTTGATTTAATTTGATGCCCAAATTCTTTGCTATCTTAACCTTATTGAGCTTCTTTGACTTTTAAAGCTCCTCTTCCTTGTTGGCTAGTCCGACGAATGAATATCAGCTTTACTCGTGCTTCAATAACAGTGGTTATTGAAGGTCCAGCATTATTTCTGCTTATGTCGTTTTTTCCTTGCACCGTTCTATCAACAGCAGTTTCCGGATTGGGTAAAGAACCGGACTTTTCAGTTTTGTGTGTTTGTTTTCTATAACATGTCTCACGTGTAGCATAGAAAGAGTTCAGTGTTTTTATCAGTTTAGTTAAACCTATCGCTCCCCGCCAGCAATGTTAAAAGGATTTCGAAATACTCAAACACTCTTTTACTCCATAACCATTTCGCCTGTATCCATCTGCGTCCACTTGAATTTATTTACGAGCAATTTTTTTACGAATCCGGTAGTCGACCCATCTAGTAAGTATCTCGTCTTAAACATTTGTCATTTTTGCTATCAACTTGATGCAGTAATTACTGCTTTCGTTCCATTTATAGGCAGCGAGCATAGTAGTACACGATAAGTGGCCACTCCTCATTACCTTGATGGCATCAGGACGAGGTAGTCAAATCCTTTTACATTTTTTCACTGTTTTGTTTCGTGTTAACGCCACTCAAGATCAGCGACAATCTCAAGGTCGCTAAATTGAACATGATTATGATTTAACGTTTTAGTTCCTAGATCCAGGGAATCGCCAGTTCTGCGTTTTCCCTTATTCTATATGAATTTTGTTCATTCGGCATTTTCCTTTTAGGCTTGGATGACATTTTTGCATCATTATCCAATTGAGGCGTGACTTTCCTTGCTGTTTAGGGTTACTAATTATTATAGTGAGGTCCCGGAATGAATCTGACAAAAGTTTAAAAAGATCAACAGTTATTAAATGAGATCTAAAGTGGAGATAAGTGGTACATCTATACCACTAAGCGAGACTCAACTGCAACCACAACGTTTTGTATGTACTAGAGAAGATGGCAGTATCCAATCATAAGTAAGGACGAAGTTTTATCGATTTCAAGGCAGATTACTATAAATAGCGCCAGATGAGACGGACATATTATCACGATTGAATACACATATATTACTTACTCCAAATGCCGCGCTAGGAGATACCGATATAAATAGATTCACGAAAGCCTTCAACCACATCAGAAAATTATTTGAATATAGAGCAGAGTTAGACCAATTGGACGACAATGAAACCATCGATCATGGTGAATAGTCACATACATAAGAATGCTAGCAATTGCAGACCAAACTAATTCAAATGCGGAATCAATTAGCATTGTCCGACTCCGAATAAATATTTTCTAGTAATTTTATAGCATCTAAGCCTCATTGGGACAAGTAGGACCAATACAGAAGTTGTAGGATAAAGAACTAGACTTTGTGGAGCTGGGAAGAGAGCAATAATTTTTCAACACTGACACATATGTGAAACCTGAATCGTTAAGGTACACAGCTATACACTGACTAAGTAACCGTATCGCATTTTGACAGATTTTGTTAGGTGCATCAAATCTCATCTTAAAAAATATATCGGTGGCATGATGGTAACATGTAGGGTCAGGAACCTCTGTTAAACCAAATAGACATGCACTAAGAAACTGAAATCACAAAAGATTGGAACCGGAACATTTCCTGCACTAGAATGCGCTTTAGGTCAATCGGTGCAATTTTGCCATCGTAGTCAACTACTTATGCACGGTGCGTTGTTTTGGTGAAAGAACACCGTTTTCTTATGTACTTCGGACAGTTCTTTTCGCAATTTTTTCCTTTAATCGTACCAATAATGCCCTGTAATATTCACTGTTCATCCATTGTCACATATCAACACAAACAATCCTGTTTGTGCGTTACTGATTTTGGTCTAATGAGAGCAAGCATGGCGACTACTGTTTTCTGATATCTTTAACGTATTATCTATCGCAAGCAACTTCCCTTTACGGTCTTCCAAAACAATTCCGTGTATTGCTTCACCTTTTCTGGAATACGTGTACGACCACGTTTATACTCATCTATGTGTCAGCCTTGGGACTCATTGAGTGACGTAATAGTTAGTGCTATTGAACACTATAACTAGTGTGTTCGGATGACTCACCATTTTCATAAAAATAGCGTTCTCAGTCTGCCTTTCTACTTCTATCTCTTTCTCACGAGCTTTTGTATTTAAAGAATGAATTTCGTTAAGAGCCGCTAAGCATACGTAAATAGGTCTCACTGCTTATCTGCACCTAACAAACAGATGTATAAAAATAGTTTAACACCCCTGACTTACCTATGAAAAATATATCCAATGTAGGTGAAAGAATCAAAGTTAATTTTCATAAATTTTCCAACTATGTATACACAGCAACTGAAAAAATGAAAAACTTGAAATTTTCACGTTTAATGTATTTCAAAGTATTAAGATGGCGAAGAAGAAAAACTATATATAATCCAACTATTTCCCAAGTGTAATTTGCATTTTCTATTCAAATTTTTTTTGTGTGTTTTCAAATTCAAATTTGATTTTTTTTTGTGTTAACACATTTCCCGTTGGCTTTATGATTTTCTATATATTTTCACTAGAAATTAGAATCAAGGCGAACGGTAAAAAAATGTAAGCAAACAAAACCATATTCGGGTATGACAGAATATCATTTTTCAGACATCCTTATCACACCACATATATACGAGTAGCTGGAAAAGCAAAAAAATATAAAAAATTACGTAAGAAAATTTTCGTGTCTTCATGTCGCTCGAATTCAACTCAAAAATTTATTTAAATTTAGATTTTGCTGTTGTTTTTGTTGGTTGGGATCGTTCTTTTCATTCATTGTGCAAAACTGAAAACTAGCAACAAAATTGCAAAACATCCAATAAAAATCATAAACCTAAGATTGGATTTTTTTTAAACTTGAATCAATATTATCTTGAATTTAGTATTAGAAATCAAAATTAGTCTTGAAACTTGTTTGTTAGCGTAATATCTGTTGTAGGGTGCAGTGTGATTTTTTCAGTGGATTATCTATGTGGTTTTTCGAATGTTCAAATGAATCAAGCACTCTACATTATTCGTAAACATTCTTTTAATTGCAACCAAGTAAGCATTTCTTTTGAAGTCAGTTTGCCTGCCCATTCTTTACGTAACTGAACGTCAAGTTTTTTGTTAGAAAAAATGTGAATGAGAACCTGTTATCCTAATTCAGTAATCCCCAGCCCGCATGCTTCAAGAGAATAAATGTGATTAGGACAGACATGGAAAGTATTCGCAGATCGAACGTTTAATTTGAGCGAAATTACATAGTGCGTCAACGTGTAGCAGCGTTCGCCGAATTTCCTGCGGCAAGCAGCTTCGCCGGAAAATCATCGGATATGTAAATGCACCTTTAATCCGAATTCTTAAATTTTATTTAGTCTTCTAGTCTTCATTATGTATTATGTGTTATTGCTGGCCATGTTTATTTTGACAACAACAACAATGTTTGACAACAACAAAATTTATACTCTGATTTACATCAAAGTCAATATCAGCCCGAACCATTTGAATTCATTTAATCCGAATTCTTAAATTATATTTAGACTTCTAATCTTCATTCTGTATATTATGTGTTATTGCCGACCATGTTTATTTTGACAACAACAACAATGTTTGACAACAACAAAATTTATACTCTGATTTACATCAAAGTCAATATCAGCCCGAACCATTTGAATTCATTTAATCCGAATTCTTAAATTATATTTAGACTTCTGGTCTTCATTATGTATATTATATGTTATTGCCTGCCATGTTTATTTTGACAACAACAACAATGTTTGACAACAACCAAATTTATACTCTGATTTAAATAAAAGTCAATATCAGTCCGAACCATTTGAATTCATTTAATCCGAATTCTTAAATTATATTTAGACTTCTGGTCTTCATTATGTGTATTATGTGTTATTGCCGGCCATGTTTATTTTGACAACAACAACAATGTTTGATAACAACAAAATGTATACTCTGATTTACATAAAAGTCAATATCAGGCCGAACCATTTGAATTCATTTAATCCGAATTCTTAAATTATATTTAGACTTCTGGTCTTCATTATGTATATTATGTGTTATTGCCGGCCATGTTTATTTTGACATCAACAACAATGTTTGACAACAACAAAATTTATACTCTGATTTAAATTAAAGTCAATATCAATCCGAATCATTTGAATTCATTTAATCCGAATTCTTAAATTATATTTAGACTTCTAGTCTTCATTATGTATTATGTGTTATTGCCGGCCATGTTTATTTTGACAACAACAACAATATTTGACAACAACAAAATTTATACTCTGATTTACATAAAAGTCAATATCAGTCCGAACCATTGGAATTCATTTAATCCGAATTCTTAAATTATATTTAGACTTCTGGTCTTCATTATGTATATTATGTGTTATTGTGGGCCATGTTTATTTTGGCAACAACAACAATGTTTGACAACAACAAACTTTATACCCTGATTTACATAAAAGTCAATATCAGTCCGAACCATTTGAATTCATTTAATCCGAATTCTTAAATTATATTTAGACTTCTGGTCTTCATTATGTATATTATGTGTTATTGCCGGCCATGTTTATTTTGACAACAACAACAATGTTTGACAGCAACAAGATTTATACTCTGATTTACATAAAAGTCAATATCAGTCCGAACCATTGGAATTCATTTAATCCGAATTCTTAAATTATATTTAGACTTCTAGTTTTCATTATGTATATTATGTATTATTGCCGGCCATGTTGATTTTGACAACAACAACAATGTTTGACAACAACAAAATTTATACTCTGATTTAAATTAAAGTCAATATCAATCCGAATCATTTGAATTCATTTAATCCGAATTCTTAAATTATATTTAGACTTCTAGTCTTCATTATGTATTATGTGTTATTGCCGGCCATGTTTATTTTGACAACAACAACAATATTTGACAACAACAAAATTTATACTCTGATTTACATAAAAGTCAATATCAGTCCGAACCATTGGAATTCATTTAATCCGAATTCCTAAATTATATTTAGACTTCTGGTCTTCATTATGTATTATGTGGTGTTGTTGCCGGCCATGTTTATTTTGACAACAACAACAATGTTTGACAACAACAAAATTTATACTCTGATTTAAATTAAAGTCAATATCAGTCCGAACCGTTTGAATTCATTTAATCCGAATTCTTAAATTATATTTAGACTTCTGGTCTTCATTATGTATATTATGTGTTATTGCCGGCCATGTTTATTTTGACAACAACAACAATGTTTGACAACAACAAAATTTATACTCTGATTTAAGTTAAAGTCAATATCAATCCGAATCATTTGAATTCATTTAATCCGAATTCTTAAATTATATTTAGACTTCTAGTCTTCATTATGTATTATGTGTTATTGCCGGCCATGTTTATTTTGACAACAACAACAATGTTTGACAACAACAAAATTTATACTCTGATTTAAGTTAAAGTCAATATCAATCCGAATCATTTGAATTCATTTAATCCGAATTCTTAAATTATATTTAGACTTCTAGTCTTCATTATGTATTATGTGTTATTGCCGGCCATGTTTATTTTGACAACAACAACAATGTTTGACAACAACAAAATTTATACTCTGATTTAAATTAAAGTCAATATCAATCCGAATCATTTGAATTCATTTAATCCGAATTCTTAAATTATATTTAGACTTCTGGTCTTCATTATGTATATTATGTGTTATTGCCGGCCATGTTTATTTTGACAGCAACAACAATGTTGAACAACAACAAAATTTATACTCTGATTTAGATAAAAGTCAATATCAGTCCGAACCATTTGAATTCATTTAATCTGAATTCTTAAATTATATTTACACTTCTGGTCTTCATTATGTATATTATGTGTTATTGCCGGCCATGTTTATTTTGACAACAAGAACAATGTGTGACAACAACAAAATTTATACTCTGATTTACATAAAAGTCAATATCAGTCCGAACCATTTGAATTCATTTAATCCGAATTCTTAAATTATATTTAGACTTCTAGTCTTCATTATGTATTATGTGTTATTGCCGGCCATGTTTATTTTGACAACAACAACAATATTTGACAACAACAAAATTTATACTCTGATTTACATAACAGTCAATATCAGTCCGAACCATTGGAATTCGTTTAATCCGAATTCTTAAATTATATTTAGACTTCTGGTCTTCATTATGTATATTATGTGTTATTGTCGGCCATGTTTATTTTGACAGCAACAACAATGTTTGACAACAACAAAATTTATACTCTGATTTACATAAAAGTCAATATCAGTCCGAACCATTTGAATTCATTTAATCTGAATTCTTAAATTATATTTAGACTTCTGGTCTTCGTTATGTATATTATGTGTTATTGCCGGCCATGTTTACTTTGACAACAACAACAATGTTTGACAACAACAAAATTTATACTCTGATTTACATAAAAGTCATTTTTAGTCCGAACCATTTGAATTCATTTAATCCGAATTCTTAAATTATATTTAGACTTCTAGTCTTCATTATGTATATTATGTATTATTGCCGGCCATGTTTACTTTGACAACAACAACAATATTTGACAACAACAAAATTTATACTCTGATTTACATAAAAGTCAATATCAGTCCGAACCATTGGAATTCATTTAATCCGAATTCTTAAATTATATTTAGACTTCTAGTCTTCATTATGTATTATGTGTTATTGCCGGCCATGTTTATTTTGACAACAACAACAATATTTGACAACAACAAAATTTATACTCTGATTTACATAACAGTCAATATCAGTCCGAACCATTGGAATTCATTTAATCCGAATTCTTAAATTATATTTACACTTCTGGTCTTCATTATGTATATTATGTGTTATTGCCGGCCATGTTTATTTTGACAGCAACAACAATGTTTGACAACAACAAAATTTATACTCTGATTTACATAAAAGTCAATATCAGTCCGAACCATTTGAATTCATTTAATCCGAATTCTTAAATTATATTTACACTTCTGGTCTTCATTATGTATATTATGTGTTATTGCCGGCCATGTTTATTTTGACAACAAGAACAATGTGTGACAACAACAAAATTTATACTCTGATTTACATAAAAGTCAATATCAGTCCGAACCGTTTGAATTCATTTAATCCGAATTCTTAAATTATATTTAGACTTCTGGTCTTCGTTATGTATATTATGTGTTATTGCCGGCCATGTTTATTTTGACAACAACAACAATATTTGACAACAACAAAATTTATACTCTGATTTACATAAAAGTCAATATCAGTCCGAACCATTGGAATTCATTTAATCCGAATTCTTAAATTATATTTAGACTTCTGGTCTTCATTATGTATATTATGTGTTATTGTGGGCCATGTTTATTTTGACAACAACAACAATGTTTGACAACAACAAAATTTATACCCTGATTTACATAAAAGTCAATATCAGTCCGAACCATTTGAATTCATTTAATCCGAATTCTTAAATTATATTTAGACTTCTAGTCTTCATTATGTATTATGTGTTATTGCCGGCCATGTTTATTTTGACAACAACAACAATATTTGACAACAACAAAATTTATACTCTGATTTACATAAAAGTCATTTTTAGTCCGAACCATTTGAATTCATTTAATCCGAATTCTTAAATTATATTTAGACTTCTAGTCTTCATTATGTATATTATATGTTACTGCCGTGCACATCGTTTGATGGGCGTCTGTTTAAGCAGCACGTGCGATTTTTTTAGAATTTATCTATGTCTAGGAGTTGAGATATAGTTTATATAAGTCAAAAACTAGTCTTTGTTTGTTTGTTTCATCGTTTTTTGTGGTCAGATATTTCTATCCATATGACCTAATTTTTCTTTTATCCAAAAACCGCTATCAGATACTTCAGGAGTGGCCAGTTCTAATTCTTGTAATTTGTTTTATTTCCAATCCTGTTAATTTAGATTTGCTAAACCATAATTTTTTAGGAGGATGATCCCAATGATAAACTGGGTCCGGTAGGAGTTCATCCCAATCGATTCCTATTAGCCACAATTTCTTGAAGATAATCTTAATTTTAATTATTGTTGGCGATAACCAACCTATCGGGTCGAAAATCTTCGAAGCCTCGGATAACATATATCGTTTTGTTAGTTTTTGATCTTCTATTTTAATTTTAAATTGGAAACAATCTTCTTTGGTCGGTATCTCACCCCAAGTATCGAAATAGCTTGTGACCCATCTTCAATATCCAAAACTGTGGTCTCTTGGTTTATTTCAGGAATGATACTCATGAGTTCTTCACAATTAGATGCCCACTTCCGAAGATTCAATCCTCCCTTATTCATTATGTTGATTAGGCCCTGAACTATAATTTTAGCATCTTTTAGGTTGTTCGTCCCCGACATTAGGTCATCGACATAGAAATCTCGCTCTACTATTTTTGCGGCTTCTGGATATTCTTCCTTATAATCCATCGCAAGTTGATTTAGCGTTTGCGTGGCTAAAAAAGGAGCTGATGACGTACCATACGTGACAGTAAGTAGCTTATACACCTGCAATTCTTCCGAAGGCTTCTTTCTCCATACAATTTTTTGGTAGTCGCTATCTCTTCGGTTGACCCAGATCTGCCTATACATCTATTCGATGTCGGCCGTAAAGATAATTTTGTGCGTGCGAAATCGTAACAATAGCTCGAATAAGCTTGACTGCACCTGCGGTCTGACTGCCAGCTAGTCATTCAGTGAGCTTCCTTGCAATGTTTTGGCTGACCCATCAAATACAACCCGCAGCTTGGTGGTCGTACTGCTTCCCTTGATCACCCCATGATGCGGTAAAAAATACTGTTGGCCACCAATGTCTCTTGATATCTCCATATGACCTAACTGGCGATATTCATCCATAAATTCGATGTATTGCCGTTTAAATTCAGAGTCGCGAATGAATTTTTTCTCTGTCTGATTTATTCGTTTTACTGTCATCATTTTTGAATTACCCAGACTGGGTAAACCTGCCTTGAACGGTAAACTTACTATATATTTTCCATCTGTTCCCCTTTGAACTGTATTCTGATAGTGCTCAATACAAAATTTCTCTTCATCTGTGTAGGGAATGATGTTCTTGATTTCTTCGAGCTCCCAAAATTTTCGAAGAGTCGAGTCAATATCAGTATGTAGGTTTACCGGAAATGCTTTGACACCGTCACTCTGCATTGGCGTTCCTGCTATGACCCACCCCAACCTCGTATTGTGTACTATTAGCCTGGAATTGGGAATGTACCTCTTGCCATTATATAGTAACTCGAAAAATACATCACTGCCTAGTAAGATATCTATTCTCCTGTTCTTGTAGAAATTTGGATCGGCGAGTTTTATATTGGCCAAACTTCGTAGATCGCCCAATCCTGCCATCGATGGTTGATATGATGATATCTTTGGTACTATAAGAACTTTTGCTGTGGTCCTATAGTTATCATCCTGGAATCTGGATTTAATGCGTATGCTCGAAATGCCCTTTGAAATCCCTGACGTAACATCGTTTAGTCCTTGAATCCAGATTCGACCATTTTCCTTTTTTAAGCCGAGTCGTTGAAAACAGTCCTCGGTTACGAAAGATGTTTGTGATCCGGAATCCAAAAGCGCACGACACCGTTCCCAATCTCCATTATGACGTTCTACTTCCAATTGTAATGTGGGAAGAATTGTATTATTTAATAAATTGGCATGGGTACACTTAGTTTGGTTGGAGCTACTTGCAGAGGTTTCTAAATGTAAAATGTCATGATGTTTTTTCTGGCACAAATTGCATCTTCGCCTCGATTTGCATTGAAATACCAAATGGTTATTTTTTAGACAATTGTAACATAGTGAATTTTTTTTAACATAGTCTCTTCTTTGTTGAATCTCAAGGTCTAAAAATTTAACACAATCAGTTAAATTGTGTTCTTTACCACAAAATACACAGTTTGCAAAATGCACAGTGTGCATTGTGTTTAGGTGTTGCGGTTGGTTTGTAGGTGATCGGTTTCCACGGTTTTCTTGCTTGATTCTTTGTTAGGAATCCATTCGTTTCATTAAGACTGATAATAAATTGTCTATTGTAGGATATTACAGCTCCGTTGTTTCCAATTTCCACATTTGTCTCGTTTCGGGATCCATCTTCTGGGTAGTTATGTAGATGAGCCATGGATCTCGACTCTCTGCTTCCGTACCAAGCGCCTTAAGACCACGTATCACTTCATCGCACGTATCGTGTAAGCGTGCTATAGATTGTGCTGTCGCTTGATTCACAATTGGTTGATCGAAAAATGTTTGCACAAACGACTCAACAATATATCGTTTTTTGTCGTACCTTTTACACAATTTCTGATATGCCTCAATGTAATTAGCATCATTTATTTATTGGAAAATGACGAATAAGTGCTAATGCGTCATCTCTTAAATGTCCCTTAAGTAGCTGGAATTTTTGGGCAGGCGACAGGTTTGGATTCTCGTGCACCGTCGAACCAAACAGGTCATAAAACGATTGCCATTCCTTAAAATTCCCATTAAAGGGGGGAATAGTAATACTTGGTAGACGAAAATCGCTAGACGCCGACTGTGTCGTATTGAGTGATTGATCTAAGTTTGGCACGGGTGGACTCACATTCCTTTTACGTATGGCGCTCTGTAATTTAGGAACGATGCTATAGTACAATAATGATATAGTTAAAGGTGGTCTAGAACGTGGTATGAAAATAACACAAGAACTGTAAGGACGATGTTATAGTCTCGTTTACCGTGAAATATGTGTTATGTGGTTGTGAATATGGGAAAATATATTTGCGTTAAAAGACTAAAAATTGGTAGATAATAATATAAGTATAATAATTGTTAAGTTGGATTAAAATTATAATAACGAAAAATACCAAAAAAGTGGAATATTCTTGAAGTGCATTGGTGACGAATAAAAATAAAAATCACAGTAATCACACCGAATATTCGGACATTAGTTTTTTTTTGCGTGTGTTTTTAACGTTCTTTTGGAGTTCAAGGCGGAAATTCGCTATTCAGAATTCTAAAAAAAATATTAAATTAATATAGAAGTGCTAAGTTGAATAAAATCTAGGCAGATTTATTGGAAACTTTCGTCCATCTAAATAACTAACTCTAAATAACTAAACTTAAACTTAAATTCTAATTAATTAAACTAAAGATAACATTAATATAATAAATTATAAACTAAAAATTTACGTAAAACATTAAAAATTCCATCCACTAAATGTCGCGTTTTTTTATAAGCGATGTTGTACGCCTCTTCAGTTGGACCTGTTGGATTTGCGAATGGCGTCATTAGCCATGGCTGCTGGGCATAGCCACTGTCACCTGAAAACAGAAGTAACAAATCAAATTATAATGTAAATCAATAAATAAATTTACCTAGCAATAAAGTATTTCGACATCCACTTTCATAGTTATCCATCATCTTTTGCCTTATAATAGAATTATTCCAAATGAAGCTGTCATGTGATGATCCTCCATAACGAGCGTTTACATTTAAAATAATTAGATCAGCGTCGCATATAATCTGCACATTTTTCGTATGTGCCGCCTTCCGTGTACAATAATATACATGTTCAATGTTGTTATCCGGCTTTTTGATGGAAATATGAGTCCCATCTATCAACCCTATGACGCCAGGAAATTGATACATAGAATAGAATTTTCTTTTCATATCAATTATTCGATCGGAATCCAAACTGAATTTAACATATTCATTTGACAATTTGGATTCGATTATGTTGCATACTTCATCGAGGCAGCGCGGTACCGACGTTTGCGACATGGCAATAAAAAAGTCCTGCCCAATTGGGCGCTGGTAGCAGCCAACAGCTAAAAACCTTAGCGCACACAAAATCCTTAAAGTTGAATTTAACCCATGAATACGGGTTCTTTGCCCCATATGAGGTTGAATTAAAACAACCAACCACCTACATATGCTCTTATCAAAACGAAACAGTCTCTGAAATTCTTCGTCCGTGGTTGCCTCGAACGGGTCACTAGCGTCTCTTAAATCCCGACGTATTTTAAGTAGACGAAATCTAAAATACAACGATCTCGATTAATAAACTGCTAAAAGTATTTAGTAAAAAATTGCAATAATCTTACCTTTGACTTAATCGTCTCCTTCTAATTCTACGAATAATAACATAATCCATTTTTATTCAAAGAATATCCAATTTTTATTTACTTTAATTAATTCTCCAAGACGATATGTTTTATAAATTTTGTAAACACAGAAAAAATAATAATCTTCTGTCAAAATATAGCCCAATGAACCAAAAACCGTAATTCATTAAATGTTTCCCAGGTTAAAACCCATTTGTTCAACCGGAATCGAAAATTTTATGGTAATGGTAAATGACTGGTCGAAAATAAAACCATTACCATTTCCCATTACCATTTATCATTGAACCGGAATTCAGGTGCAGGTGCTGTGTTTTTTGAGTTTTTTATTATTTCTAATATTTCTGGTGCTATGAATTCCGTTTTTGAAAAAGAATTTATATGATTAGTGAATGGAGGGCGGAGCACCTCGACAGAGTTCGGGAAGTTATGGTTTAGGAATAATACAGCTTTGTCATTATCTTCTAAAACTTTATACATTGATTGTTTTTTATTTTTTATTCTGTTAATCTTATTCCATAACTCTAGATTGTTGGATTTATGGTTGATCGAGGAAAGAAAGGTAACCCAGCTTTTCTTCTTTTCTTGTTTTATTTCTAGCTTTAATTTCTGAGTATGTTTTTTTAGTTCTGACGCTGTGAATAGAGTTTTGTTTCTGTTGTATATTTTTTGTTTTTCAGTTTTAATGTCCCATAATCTTTGTAAATATTTATTCCACCATGGTTTTGGTTTGTAATTTGATTTGTAATTTATTGTTCTTGTATTTCTATTGATGATATCTGTTAGGTATTTTTCAATTTCCTCCGGTGGCTCATGTCTAGTATCGTTAATTTCTTTCCTAATCATATTCCAGTTTGTTATTTGTCTCATGACTCGTTCATTTATTTCATAAGTTGTTATAATTGGCAAATGATCAGTACCAAGATTGTCTATATTAGATTGCCACGTTAGTCTGTCGATAATGTTAGCCGTACACAGAGTGATGTCGATTGCTGGTTCTGTATGTCTGTGTTTGTCTTGTCTTGTAGGAGATCCATCATTTAATAAACAAAGGTTAGTGTCTGTTATAATGTCCGCTATTTTCGTTCAGAGGGTATCAGTTGTGTATCTATCCCAAAGCCCGTGATGAGCATTGATGTCTCCAGCTATTAAAGTTTTGTTGTTATTGTTGTCATCTAATAATCGTTCGAATTCAGTACATATTTCATCCATATCCCTATTCGAACTGTTATAGAATGTAATTAAGTCTAAGTCTATGTTTTTAACGTTTCAAGTTTTTGGTACATGTTGCTGTTATTTATTATTTTCCACGATATGTTTTTTTTAATAAGAAAACCCACTCCTCCGTCTCCGTCAGGTCGGTCGTTTGTGATTAAATCAAAGTTGTTTATTTGTAATTTTTCTAAACCATTTGTCCACGTCTCGGTAAGTAGTACTACATCTATTTTATTTGATCTGAAACAGTTTCGGCGATGTCCATAAGGATTATATCTACATCTGCTGGGTGATGAGTAGTACCTTTGTTTTTAATTAGTTTGTCATTTATATTTTTGAGAAATTTATCTCTTGATTGTATTTGATTCTTCAAGTGTTCTACCAAATCTCTCAAAATCTGAATCTCCCGCTTGTTCCTATCAGATGGCCAGTTTAGATTTTTAGTATTAAATTCTGAGTGCCTAGGTACTTGCCTTCTACCAAACAATTTTTCCTTCGTTTCTCTAAATGTGGTTTTATTAATGGTCATATGTTCCGTAATCTGTCTCTGTCTCTGACGTTCTTGGCATTCTCTATAATTAGTAATATGACCATCCCCACAAAATTTGCATCGTGGTTTTAAATCACATAGATGATTGCCATCCATAACTTTCGCGCACGTTATACATCTTGTATAAATTCCGTAGCGTTACATCTTTTAATTGTTTGACCATAATTAAGGCATTTTCTACAATGAAGTGGATTTGGTATATAATGTTGTACTTTAATAAGTATATTATCGTACATCACTACATTATATGGTATGTTAGAAGACCTAAAGGTTAACTTGACCAACTCCATGTTGATTGCCTTTTCAGTTGCTGTGTCCCATTTTGTCATTCTTTCTATTTTGACTATTGGAATATTCGAGTTTAAATTTTCCTTGATTTCTTTTTCAGTAAGATCAACTGGCACATTTCTAATTACACCTATTGTATGTATAAAATTATTTGGTATAAAAGGTTCGTACTTGTCAAACTGTTTGAAAGATTCCGATTTTAAGCAATTGTTTGCATCGTGAAAATTTTTATATATTATCCTAGCCAAATTTTTGCTTATTTGTTCAACACTTTCAACGTTTTCGAATTTATTAAGCTTAATAGATTTTCCGATATTTAATAGATTAGATAATAGAAAACTAATCGTTGGCTCAACTAGCGGTACACATCGTTTGATGGGCGACTATTTAAAGAGCACGTGCGATTTTTTTTAGAATTTTTGTATGTCTAGGAGTTGTGATATAGTCCATAGAAATCAGGAACTCTTCGTTGGCCCGACTAGCGGTGCACATCGTTTGATCGGTGACTGATTAAGCAGCACGTGCGATTTTTTTAGAGTTTTTCTATTTTATTTTTCGTTGAGATGTGCGGCCGCTAGTTGGACCTCTATATCTCAACCCCCAGACATAGAAACATAGTTCCTAACTTCTATGGACTATATCTCAACTCCTAGACATAGAAAAATTCTAAAAAAAAACGTACGCGCTCTTTAAACAGTCGCCCATCAATCGATGTGTACCGCTAGTTGAGCCAACGAATAGTTCTTGATTTCTATGGACTATATCTCAATTCCTAGACATAGAAAAATTACATACAATACATTTTTACTCTCAGCCCCGAAAATTTCAACTGTCTTGACAGATTTTTTACGATCAATTGATAACAAGTATTTTCGGGGCTGAGAGTGAAAATGTGGAGATTTTTTGGGCTGAGAGTAAAACATGTCATGATAGCGATAATTAGTATTGCCATTGCATTTTTCGGGGATCGAATTTGGGCTACCTTCACGCATGAATGTAAAGATCTTTCCCATATAAAATTTGCTATTTCATGTGTAACAAGTCTTGTCGAATGTCAAAAAATGACTGCAATGTATCATGATTATAGTATAGAACTCCAGTTTACCAGTTATCTTGTATCTTGGGGATTAAGTTTATGGAACTCAGATTAATGACGAAAATAGGAATCTAATATAAATTTTGGAGATGCCTCTGAACCTAAGTCAATTCTTAACTAATTCGGATACAACTCTCATTGTATGTGAAACATAGGACATAAATTTTAAAATGAGTTTAGGATGTAATTTTAAAAAATTAGGATATTGTTGCATCCGTCCGAAGACCTTTCTCAAACGGATAGTATAAAATCCAGTTGGTACTAATTTGAATTACACAAAAAACTTCGAATTCAACCAACTGTGGTCGAGCGAGTTTCTGTGCTCCAGAGGCTAAGGTAATCTTGTGATACACGAAATGGAATTGAGTAGTAGCACTAAAGATATTCAAAAACAGTTTTGTTGTTCAGCGGATTATAGCAGTCTATAATGGTACCAAGAATATTATTTCTGTATAGATCCAGATCAGTCAATTGGGAGATTCGGTACGCGAAAGATTAAAACAAATTAAGTGGTGTAAAGTGAAAATAGTGGTGTAATTATAAATGGTGACTGAAGTGAATTAATAAATAATTGTAGAAATTATTTGTTGGTGTGATTTAGTGTTTGTAAAATAAGAGTGGGGAAATTATCATCTGAATATGTCGGAAATATTCCAGTAGTGGCGTATGTATGTCGTAAATATTAAGAATAATTAGAGATTATTTCCAGTATTTTGGCAAATATTCCAGAATCGATGTGAGCTATGAAATGGTAACTGCCAAATGCTATAACCATATTCACAATCCAGTGATACGAAAGAATTTTGAAGTGGCAGATTCGTAACATTATTTATTCAGTACCAATTTTCTTTTCAAAGATTATTTTGGTGTTCAAGGTTTCGTAGTAAAACATTTCTTCCAATTACCTCCGTATTATCGGTACTGGAAAAGCATAATAATTAGAGTTAAACAATTTATATTCTTAAGTTCAACAAAACGGATTTAACCGAAACTTTAATCCGCGACCTACTTAGTACTTATGGAAAATAGCAAGAACCCAGTAAGTATCTGTTTATTGATTTCGAGAACAAAATTGTATTAAAATAATCAAATCAATCGTTCTCTTACCAGTCCTGATACAGTATATACACTTTCTGTATCGCTAGTTTGGATTTGCATATCAATTCATAAATACAAGATAAGATATTGAATGGAAATCCCAATTCAATTTATTTAATAAAAAATTATTTAAAAATTGAAAAAAAAGTAAGTTTAAGTATCGATTTGTAAATCCATATACACAATTTTCTATTTTACGACGATACAAAGTGCTCTGTAAAGTTTTTATTTATTTATTTATATACGTCGAGAGATTCACAGAGATTGAATTCAAAATGCAAATTCAATTATTAGTTTTCGATGTGGAAAACCACAACAACAAATTTTGATATTTAAATTTTTTAGTTTTTGCTTTGGTATCTCTAAAAATCCGGTGTGCAACCAACATAACCATTAACATTACATATACCAGCAAGCCATGGATAGAAAAGTCATAATATTGTTTGCCAACTATCCATATTCCACCTGAATTAAACTACTTTGAGATTATTATTATACGGTGAAATAGAGCAGCAAATGATGTAATCGAAAATACTCGGTTCCGTTTATTTATACAAGAATCATGTGATGGTTATTTGCCTAAAGCAGCATTCAGTACTACAACCAGATTGGATGAAAAAAGAATAACAGGCGCTTTCTGCATAATATCGGTGGTATATAAGGATGAGAAGCTTTCTCGCCTTCCGGGCTTTGAACGACATATAATTTTGAATATAGTTGGGGCGTCCAGTAAAATAAAATATAGCAATCATGAAGGTTTTCGCGGTTTTTGCAGATTTACCATTCACTGTATCGCAGAAGTAAAATAAATTGATTCTAAAAAATCTTTGCGTGTGTTCATATACGTGTTCTCGGTGCAGAATAAAAGTTTGTGGGGACGCCACAGACAGCTTAGATACAGCGACTGATCGATATGAAACTTCATACTTCAGCTTTTTCCATTAATTGGGTAGTCCTGTTTGGTCAAAACCGGTCCACCGGAAGTGACAACTTCCATAACAGCTATCTCGTTTTTTATAAATAAATAAATAAATATTTTTAAAAGTAGTTTTCCAAAATTTATATTTCCATGAACCATTTCCTAAGCTATCATAAAAATTAAAATTAGGAAGGTTTAGGTCAAACTTCACTCTTGTGTACAGGATATTATTAATGAAAATATTAATAAAAATGTTGATCTTTTTAAAATAATAAAAATAAAATAATAAATTGATAAAAGATGTCGCGTCAATAAGCCATACAAAAATCTCACGAAAGGCCTCAATTAATGATAAGAGAGAAGAGAAATAAAACATACACAAGAAAATGTATAGAATAGAGAAGGACCATCGAGATGAGTCGTGTTAAGATCGTAGAAGTAATAACGTCAAAAAGCTATACGAATAAAAGTAAAAAATTATTAATTAACGTGTTTAATTTTAATAAAGGAAGCTATTTAAAATTCTAGAATAATTTAACAAAAAAGTAAACAGTCCATTTCCAAGACTAAACAGGGTTCCTGGACCGCCGAGCTTACCGTACACCTCTTTTACATATATCAAGATGCCTCCAGGCGAGGTTATTAGATAAGATAGACTTGAACCGGTTACAGGCACCTAAGTGGTCAATAGTTAGTAAAGCACAAGACGGCACAATAATTTTTGTTTTCTGGATATAAATAATCAGCAATCAAGATCCTTAAAAATTTTTAATTGACAACCAGCGATAATTATTTACCCAACTTAGAACAAGCTAAGCAAAACCTTTACCAACTTACAGTCGCCCGAACAACCTAGAAAATAATTTAATTAAAGAAGTGCCATGAACCCTGTAACGCCAGCTTGGGCGTTGCTGACGTTAGAAAAAAAAAAACTTGAAGGTTTTTTTTGAATGGAGAACATGTTATTTCTCCTTGAAGTCCAGAGTACACATCTTCATGCCGCTAGCTCATCGGTGAAGGTGATATTTGTCGTGGGTTGGTACTCTGGTCACTCTATGCAGGTCTCTATGATGGTCTTAAATCGAGATAGGTCTCACTCACATATTACTCACCTTTCACTCACTTCCATTGGGCACTTGCTCTATACCAAAGGCATAACTATATTAAAATACTGTAATTTAACTTCAACCAAGTGACCATAAATAATTTTATTAACATTTGACAATAAACAATATTCACAAAATGCGAGATGACTGTACTAGATAATGTACATGAAATCTGTTTATATAAAAAGCAAACTATAAGTTTACGTTAAACAAAATTCCAGAAAAACAAATTTCTCCCAGTTAATTAATTGTTTAAATACTGTGGTTTGCACAGGAATGACCAAACCACAAAAAATATATGTATAGGTATAAAATGTTACCTGAAGCATCCTAGACGCGAAGAAAGCTTTCCACGATCTGGGTACTGCAGAATCAATTTTAAGAAAATATCTTTCTAAATAAAGAGAAAAAAAATTATTAATTAACCAGAAATAATTATCTTAACAATAAACAATTTAAATTAATCAGTCCCCAAAACCCAATTAAATTAAGATTAAGTACACCCAATTAAGAAATTAAGAACCAATATAATTTAATAAACTATAATAGACTCAGCAACAAAATAAATCTTCCATGATGATGAGAACGGCATGCTGCAATCCATCCAGAAATTTCCACAGACGAAACTGCGGCTCTGCCTTGAAAAATAACCGCCAAATTATACCACCGTATCGCCTATCGGTACTAGCTCCTTAGATTTGATTGATGTTATCCACATAGCATCCGAAATGTCACATTGCTTGGTGTGCGACCTTAGCACGAAATATCTCACGATGCGTTCAATTATAAAATACACTTGTACCACCAGAAGATATCTGCCAACGGTCTTAATTTGAGTATCTCACTCCGATTATTTTCGTAACGCCTCAAGACGTTTATGACTCTCGTCTTTGGGTTGATATACTATACAAAACCCGTTATTCGATGTCACGATTCAATTGTCTTTGCAAATTCCGTACTTAGAGTAATTGCGTTATTTTCGGCTTTCATATGACTAATATTAACTTCAAGCTAGACAATTGCTCACGGATTAATTGTACGGATCAATACAGCCACCAATAGAAACATCTAAACTACACTTGAAAATTAACATGCGTTCCCCTCAGGGTTATATCATTTCATCAGCCAGAAAGACTCGGCTAAACTTTCACATCCAAAATAACGCTCAGCGATTTTCACAAGCACTCAACTAAAACTTCTTTCAGATTAACCACTTTCCTTATATCACCAACTATAGTTCGACTTTTACAAAAAAAAAACTTTGAGTAACTTTGGTAATTAATAGCGCAATTCACTTATATTCTGACAAATACTTTAATAATTCCAGCTTGAAAATTGGTAATTGACTAAAAAAAAAACTTGACCCACCGCAATTTTTGTGATTTTTCTTGTTTTTTTTTCGACGATAACAACACAATTTCCTTTGCCTAAAAAAAACTAGTTCTTCGCGCAAAAAAAAACCAAACTCGTACGATAAACAAGCCATAAACATAGACCATAAAATCATCATCGTTCGTAAATATTTGAATTACGCCTATGAACCCACATCTACGTAATATCAATTTTAAATTGCATGCATTCCAGCGTTTGTATATACTAACGATAATGCAGGGTATTATACAGCTGGACTCGGTAGAACGCAGTTCAATCATGATGCAGGTTGAAGCCGTAAAACACCAACAACATGGAACACACGTTACAACCCCGAAAATACAAAAACTATTTCACTATTTCATTCCGGCTATAGCCATTGTGATTTCTGACCTTGTCTGCTTCCATAAAAAGTCATGAACATTTGCAAGTTTCCTAAAAATATATTAATCAGAATTATAATTTAATTTAAACAGGAATCGGGTAACACTGTTGTTATGTAACGTTATAAAATTTCCTTCCTCCGATACTTCAATTTTCCATATTCGATGTATGTGAAGATCATAGAAATAGATTATATAGAATGAATGTAATGAGATGTCAAGTAAGTCAAATTCAGAGGGTAAAACAGAAAGCATATAAATTAACATGCCCATATTTAGCATTTTTTTCGACCGAGTGCAATGAAGTTAGGAAGTTAAAATTAAAAAATCTTCCATCAATACATGAAACAATCAACACCATCTTTTCGAACCATAGTATTACGAAAAATGCTGCACTGGTAATAACATAGGTTTACAAATCGAAATAAACCCACGCCAACAACCAAAATTGTTATTTCATCATTAATCTGAGTTCCACAAACTTGATCCCCAAAATACAACATATATAGCTGCTAAACTGGAGCTCTATACTATAATCATGATACATTGCAGTCATTTCCTGACATTCGAAAATATCCTCTCTCAAATTTTTTATCAAAATCGTTCTTGAGAATCTCCTATTCAAATTTTCCCGAATTTACAACTCTTCACGACCAACAAGTATTTTTAGCACACGAAACCCCATCTCACTCATTTTTATAAGAATCGTTCAACCCGGAAAACACTAAATGGCATTTCTGACATCAGAACACATTTATCACTCTAATTTTTATCTAAAAATTTAAAAACTGGGACCAAGGCCAAAACATTAATGAGACAGCGAATGCTAAAATCAATAATTTTACTCTTAACAACCAACATTTTCAAAAAGCGATTAGTGCAACCACATAATATCATCGTAACGCATCCAACATAATATCGCCAAGGTCCGCAATATTATGGAACATAACGCCAGATATGTAATTAACGGAAAACACAAGATCCAACACGAAGCAACATGATGCAACATAGTACAACATGTAACACACGATGTAATATTAACCAACATAGTGCAATATCATGCACCATGGTGCAACATCATACAACATGTTGAAACATGACCAAACATGATGCAACATAACGGCCCACCCGGAGGACCCCTAAACTAAGACAAATAAAATAATTCCCGAAGCCAACGTTGTGGTCACCGAAACATAATTCAACATCCTTCAATAAGATGCAATATCATGCAAAACGGTGCAACATCACGCATCATCGACCATATGACCAAAAATGATAAACATCGCAAAACGTACCATATCACGAAACATGGTGCGAAATCAGATCATAACATACTGACCACGTATGAAAGGTGACATTTTCGTCTACAACTTTTATGAAGAGAGTTTTCTATTACGTCAATCGTGTCAAAGTTATATTTGTGTGAAAACGAGTGAAATTTTCCGAATAAATCGATTTATTTTGCAAATTTATTACGAAAATGGCAAACATTTGTCGTGTTTACGGTTATGATATTTTATCGAATGCAACAGGATCTAAAAGTTCTGAAACTGAACGACCAATCACTGAGAAAATCGAAGAAATCTTATAAAAAGTCAAAAATGACCGATACAAAAGTAGCTATGGCACTACTAAGGAATGAAGTATCGAACAGTTTTAAACCAATTGCGAAAGGCTTGTGTAAGGATACGCAAAGAGTTCGATAGAAAATTTGATTCATCGAATTTCCATCAGCCCATCGCGATTGAAACGCAATGAAATCTACCCATTGTTGAGCGAATCATTACTGGCGATGACAAATAGGTAAAATACGAGAACCTCGCTCAAAAAGATTATCGTCCAAAAATGGTAATCCACCAGAAACAATTTCAAAGCCAGAATTGACGCCTCATTAGGTTATGCTATGTGTATCGTGGAATTGGAAGGGGTGCGTATATTATGAGATTCTAGAACCTGGTTATTCGATTCAATCTAACCTCTACTGTCTGCGGTTAACCAGATTGCAGCAAGCAGTTAAACTAAATCGGACATAATTGATGAATAGAAAGGGTGTTGTCTTCCATCATGACAACACCAGACCACATATATTTTTGATTGGTGCTCCGACTACTATTTGTTTCGATCTCTGCAAACCTTCCTTGATGATCTAATTGGCTGCAGAAAAAGGACTGTACAAATCCCTTGGCCAAGTTCTCCGTCGATAAACCACAGAAGTACTACAAAAAAAAAAATTATCAAAAAATGACAAAACATCTCAAAATATTTTCCCAAAACATTTCGTAACATGGTGCATCATGCCAGCCCATCCAGAGGACCTTAAATGAATTATCCAGAAATCAGATCATAGTGATCTATCCGGGGAATACTAAATGAATTACCCAAAAGTCAGAACTTCTTCTAATCGTTTCCTTGAATTCAAAAACTCTGTTCCACTCAATTTTTACAAATTCGTGCAAGCGAAATAAAATGTTAAAAGAAGGCGCGAAGCCAACAAGACGCAACATACTCGAACAACACCGAACATCCCTCAACAAGATGCAACATCAAACAACATGATGTGATATCAACATGGTGCATTGTGACCAAACATGGCGCAACATCCCACAACGTAGCATAAAATCTTAAAACATGGTGCAACATAACGCAACATAGTGTAACATCTTGCTCATGATGCACAATCAACATACTGCTTCATCATACAACATGATGCAACACCACGCAGCATGGTGCACCAGCATGCAACATGATGCAACACCATGTACAACATGGTACAACTTATGAAGCACAAGCAATATGGTGCTTCATCATGAAACATGGTGCAATACAATGCAACATGATGAAACACCATGCAACATGGTACAACACCACGCAGCATGGTGCAACAGCATGCAACATTATTATCCGGGGAATCCTAAATGAATTATCCAGAAATCAGAACTTGTAATCCTTTGCTTGCATTCTAAAACCCTGTTCCGCCCAATTTTATCAAATTCGTGCAAGCCAAATAAAATGTTAAAAGAACGAAACATGACGCAACATCCCACAACGTGCCATAAAATCCGACAACATTCAATTTGGTGTTTCATAATGCAACATGGTGCAAAACCATTCAACATAGTGCAACACCATATAACATGGTACAAAATGACCTATCCGGGGAATCTTAGAACTTGTAATCATTTGCTTACATTCTAAAACCCTGTCTACCGAAATTTTATCAAAATCGTCCAAGTCAAATAATTTGTTGAATGAACACTCAAAGCCCCGGCTCCCACCGGATGACCCATCATAATTCTTTTTTTGGTAGTCCAAAACGCTCCTCCAGCAATTGTTAAGAGTCGTACAAGCCAAAAAAACGGACAACCCTCTGAACTGATTTTGCCGAAATTAGCACCCATCGTAATTGACTCCTGACGCTCAAAAAAGCTTCCTCATCAATTTTTATGAAAACCGTGCAAGCCGAAACAAATAAAGAAAGAAACCCAGGGACCCTACGGACGAGCCTCTCATCGAATTTTCCGAAATCTGGACCAATCGAAAACGATATCTGTCAATTGGAAACTTCCCCCCCCCCCCATTCACCAATTTGTCTCAATATCATGCAAGTCGAAAAAATTAGAAACAGAAATCAGGGCTCATCGCAATCGATTGCTGGTCCTCGAAAAGCATATATCAAAACCATTTTAACGAATTGGTTTATTGGTTTGAGTCTCTTTAGGAGTAGTTTCTCGAAAATTTTTGAAATTATTGGGAGTAAGGAAATCGCCCTATACGAATTTTTGTCATTAAGTGGTTTGTTTGGTTTAGGTATCAAAATTACTTCTGCTAGTTTCCATTGACTTGGAACGTGTTTAAGTCTGAACACTGCATTAATTATTTGGAGTAGTTTACGTAGACCTTTTCCAGGAAGAGCTTTTACTATTTGTCCTGTAATTAAGTCATATCCTGGAGATTTCTTTGTATTTAGGTTGAGATTGATTTCCTCTTTTAATTCTTGTAGTGTGACAGGAGATATATTGCAGTTACCCATTTTACTGGTGGTATGTTTTCCTCTGCAGTTTGGCTAGGTAGAGGCTGAAACGTGTTCTCCAGGTGGGTTGCAAACAACGAAGCTTTTTGCTTTGCACTTATAGCCCATGTGCCATCTTCATTTTTTACTGGTGGAATTTGTAGTTTAGGTCGTTTTAAAATTTTTGTCGCTTTCCAAAGGGAGTACTCGGTATCTTTTTCCTCGGTAAGGCCACTCAAGTATTTCTTAATGGATTCGTTTTTGATTTCTTTAATTAGCAACTTTAGTTTATTGGATAAAAAATTTAAAGTTGTTTTATATTCTGGCGCTCGACTTCTTTGCCAGGCCTTTCTTGCTTTTCGTTTTGCTGCAACCAGTTCTCTAACTTCTAGAGGATAAATATCATTTCGGCGCATTTCCTTTGAACTTGAGGGAGTACTACTCCATGCCGCTTCTTGTATACTGTTGTTGAGTTGTTTAATTCTTCTTCTAGCTCTATCGGGGTTTTAATTGGCACCTGAAGATCAATATTATCCTCAACAAGTTTCTGGAATTTCTCCCAGAAGGTTTTTTTGTTCGTTAGCGAAGGTGGAGTAGTTTTTTTAACAATCGTTGCACTGATTGTCATAATAACAGGCGTATGATCCGACATAATCCCCTCGCTGCTTTCTAGGTATATGTAGTTTTCGTCTATACTTTTGGTGATAAAGAATTCAATGATATCGAGTATTTTGTTTCTATCCGTAGGCCAATAAGTTGGTTGATCTCCAGAATGAAAATCGCAATTAGATTGTCTTCCTGCTGCAAACAGCTCTCTTCCTTTTTTGGAGGTTACTCTTGATCCCCAATAGGTTCCTTTTTTGCATTAAAATCACCTCCGATTATGAAACTTGATCCAAGTGATTTAAATATCGTGCAACAGTCTTGTTTAATTAAATTATATCTTGGGGGGCAATATATTGACGACACACTATATTCTTTATTGTTATTCATAAATACTTTTATGGTGACTACTTGCATAAATTACTCTTCAATTTTAAGATCTATAAAGTGTTTGATGTTTTCTTTTATAACCACCGACGATCCTCCCCTTGCCCTTCCTGCTGGATGAATGGCGTGGTAACAATTGTATCCATATATTTTAAGATATGAAGTTGAAGTAAAATGGGTTTCCGATACTAGGCATATATCTATTTTTTCATAGAAAATTTCTAATTCTGGAATATGTTGCATTAGCCCATTTTCATTCCAGGTAACTATTCTTAATGTTTTACTTGTTGTTGTTTGCATCATTTTATTTAGAGAGTCTTGCTTATCTAACCTGTTGCTTAGAGCTTGAAGGCATTTCTCTTGTTTAGCTAGACGAATGTTAAGAGCTTCCATGCTTCTTAGTATCTTTTGGAGCACTGCTGTACCTTCAGTAGTGTGCTCCGAAATAATTGGGTTTGTCATGACTACTTGCGAGTATAGTTTTGGTTTTGGTTCTCCCGTTTTACTAGCATGAGGTTTAGGTTCCTCTTTGGTGGAAGTTTGATAATTTTTTACCGATACTCCTGGACTTTGTTTTCGCGTTTTATTTCTTATTCGTTGTAGCTCCTTAGCTTTTTCACATCGCCGGTAGTTTGCGGGATGTGACTTATTGCAATTGACACATTTTGCAGCAATATTTTTACTAACCGGGCATACCTGGGCATGATGCTTTCCGGCACATTTCACGCATCTAATTTCTCTTTGGCAATATTTCTGCGTATGATTAAAACCTTGACATTTTTTGCACTGCGGTATTAATCCGTTATTCTTTTTCAATGGCTCTATTTTAACTCTCATGCTAAGTATTGCCTTGATATTATACACATCTTCCACTTTTTGTTTGTTATTAAAAGTGAGCATAAATAGTGGAAGCCCTCTTTTGTTAACTTGAACTCCTTGTTCGGTTTCGATTTTTTCTTGCTCAATAATGTTTACGGCATTTTCTATTTGATAACCCTTTTGCTGAGATCCTCAATAATTCCCTCTTTTGCACAGGTTGGGTGAAGACCTCTAGCCATAACTTTATTAGGGCGATCATTCTTATCCTCGTAGATAAACCACTGATGCCCTACGGAATTAAGCTTTGTAGCCAAAGCTCTATAGGTTTCAGAGTCTACACCATTAATTTTCCAGACGCCGTTGTTTAGAGATACGAGTTTGTACTCGACTATCGTAATCGACTTCATAATCGATTGTATAGTGGAGAAATTTGATATCACGACGACATTTATTGGTGGAGGTGATTTTTAGTTTGGTTTAGCTGGTTGTTGTTCTAGTGCTAGTTGTTTCGTGATGATTGACTGGTTTCTAGAAACCTCTTTTGAAGTTGATGATAAAGTCACTACCATTTCTGGTGAGTGTTGCGCTTTCCTTTTCTTGCTTGGTCGTTTATTCCAGTTCAACATCCAATTTGTTTCTCTTTCTAATTCTTCCTCGTCCGTATGGAATGAATTAATGTCATCATCGACTGTTGGGCTAGATGTCGTCCCAAGTTCTGCACGTGTTTCAACTGCTTTTTTGAGTTCTTCATTTTCTTTCTTTAAAAGTGTAAATTTTTCTTTCAATTTAGTAGTAAAGTGTTTTTTTTCTCTTAGCTGTTCACGGAGTTCGGCATTTTCCTTCTCGTACTGAAATATATTTCCAGTTGAAGATCTTGGTGATCTTGAAAATTTGGAACTTCGTCCAAATGGGTTAAACAATGATTGGCCCACCTCCGAATTTGTTGGGCCTGCCTCCGAAGAGTGTGGATTTGACAGCATATCTGCTGCTGTACCACCTGGAGTATTACATTCTGTATTTGTTGTACTCATTGTTTGTTTTAGCCAATTTATACTTCTGGCATTTGGTCCCCGGTATCACTTTGCTACTGTCGAAGCAGAACCCACCCCCCGCGACGAGAACACTGCTACCTTGGTGTTACCTAGATGTACATAGAGACAGCCGAAGCCCTTTGAGTACCTTAAGCTGAGGGGCTATCACAAAATAAAATATTTTACATTTTATAATTTACAGAATCTATACGGTCGACTTTTGGCCCACACTTTTTAACCATATTTGCCCGGCCAAATTTATTTTGTCCAATTTATTTTCAAGATGAATGAGTGCCGGTGTATACATTGTATTACATCAAGGTAAAACAAAAAAAAAAAATATTTAAACATAAAAAAGCTTTGTATATACCAAACATAACCAGCAAGTAATACAAACATAAGTAAAAAAAAGCTTTTCTGTGGACCATTATTCACCCAGAATCATATATTTTTGATGAAAATTTAAATTGTACATGCGAGAAGACTAAACAAAACGAAAAAAAAAACACTCGAGAAATGAAAATAAATTTTGTTCAACAACAACTCACACAACAAAATTTTCTTATTATTTTCTTCTCCCAGCTTTTTTTTTTTTATTTCAAGATGTACAAAAAAAAATTATGAATTATAATAATAAAAATGAAAACGAGAAAATAAGTAAAAAATATTTATTTTAATCTTCATTTATATCCCTCATTTTCTTCAAGTTATCAAATGACGGTTGTTGTTGTTTTTTGTTCGGTATGAAGCTTTTTTTTTGTCTGGTATGGTTTTGTTTGTTGTACATAAATCACACACACCCCTTAAATCTTATTTTAACAACCAAGAAAATTCTATTTCGGTGTGGTATTTTGACACCTTTATTTAATGTTTTGTTTGTTTTTATTTATTTATGTACGAGTATATGCGGATACGGGTTTTTTCGTCGACTGCTCAGTGCTTTATGAGCTTTTTTTTATTATTCTGTTTGGTGTGTGCTCTTCGTCTTAAATTTCTGCATATCGGGTCCTAGGTGTGAAACATACATTTGGTATATTTACGAAATATTTTGTTGCTCATATGCTGTGAAAATAAAAATTTGTAAGGACATGGATTTTCCACTGTGTTTAGATCTACATCGCGTATTAAACCAAAAACTAACGTACAATTGTGTACCGGAAATTGTTTCAAATCTAGTGATGAAATGTACTAATTTAATGTTAAATAGTACTGTTTGAGTAATACGTGTGCACAATCTAGATCTACATATATATTTACATCACCACCAGAAAATATATAATTCAGAAGCTTTCGTTATTTATTTTACGATTTAAATCTTGGGAAAAATATGTTTTTGAAATTTTGGCTTTGCCGCTCTATTTATTTTGACGTCTAGTTAGTAAGGTTATTTCTCAGCAATAAAAAACATATTACTTGTCGACGGGAAATAATCAACGTTGTGACGTATTGTCTACACCGCATAGATAATTAATATTCTACATGTGTAAAGAATGTATGTAGACACTTAAAACAGTGACGTCGACAATGTAGAAAAATATTGAAACCAGCAAAATTCTATGATTTTTTTGTTGTTGGATTCATTTCGCCTCGATGGAGATTTATTTTTACCTCACATATAAGAGCTTCCGGAAGTTTTTTTTTGAAATAAAACGCATACAAATCAATTTAGTAATCAAAAATTGTATTTGTAACGTAAGTTCGGTTTACGACATTTAATGTTTGAAAATAATTTCTTTTAAATGTTGTCCGCGACTGACTCTTACATGATCGATTCTATGGGTCCAATTTTCGAGCACTCTTTCGAGTATTTCGGCCGATATTTCGTTAATTACGCGTGTTATGTTCGCTTCTAATGTAGGAATCGATTGTGGTTTATCGATATAAACAAGTGATTTCAGATACCCCCATAAAAAGTAATCTAACGGCGTTGTATCACAAGATCTTGGAGGTCAATTGACGGGTCCGTTTCAATTTGGAGCTATTCCAATGCCCATAAACCAAATCAGTGGCGCAAAAGAAGGTCAACCGGCTTCAATTCTTGAACAAGCTGTATTTTGTATGCTTTCAAACCACTCTTCAAAATACGCCATAATGTGCCATACGAGAGACCCAAAGCTTCAGAATGGCGACGAGTTGATTGATTGCGGTCTTCACGTACACTTTCAGCTACAGCAGCAATATTCACAAAATATCGACTTGTACGCACTCCATTCGGTTGATGAATATCCAATAATGAAAAAGTGGTTCGACATTTATTAATATTTGCGTGAATAGTGCGTTCAGTTGGACGATTATGAACACCATAAAATGGTTGAAGAGCACTGATTTTTAAAATAAATTTCCACAATTTGTAAACGTTGTTCTCGCGTAAGTTTATTCATGGAGAAATGTTAATGAATACTGAACACAAATGTCATATGAACATGACAGTTGTGACGCATGAATCCAAACGAGAATCCCATTTGGAAAAGTACCTCCTATTCGATCACCCTTTATACACACACATATATATATATATATATATATATATATATATATATATATATATATATATATATATATATATATATATATATATATATATATATATATATATATATATATATATTCATCAGTTAATTTATCGAAAATTATCATCACCCAAATCCATTGAGTGCTACTGTTTCGAAATGTAGATCTGTTGAAGTCCACTTAAAGTTTACGTCAGAAAGGAACGAATCGCCGCGTCGAAACATTAGTTTAAACTAAACTCAAATTGCTATTATTGGATGGATTACAATTGGTGCTTCAAAAGCGATGAAACCAACATCGGGCTATTTCATATTCGTGCCTGTATACCGGATTATTGCCAACCGCTGGCGATGGCTTGGTCGGTTGGAACTGGTCGCTTTCAACATATTACCAAAAACCGAGGTAACACCTTAAATAACGTGTCTCTATGCAACGGCTGATAATTGGATAAAATAAACAGAATTGTAAATACCCAATTAATTATTTTCTGTGCTAATGTTAATCAAAAAATTCTGTCCAAAACTAAGTTTTTTAATTTTAAATTTAATTTTAATTTAAATGTATTTCGTCTTTGCAGTAATTTTTCTTTTTTTCGCTTTTTTGTTTCGGCTTGTGGTGCAAGGTGTGAATGATCCACCTACTTCCCTAGCATCGACGAATGACACAGACTTGTCAGCGGCATCAAGCAACGGTTCAACAAGGAAGTCTAATATCACGTTAACTCCCACTGAGCTGGGAGCTCATTTATAATCACTAGCTTGAAGCGTAATACCCCTAATTCTACATTTAAGGTTGAGGTGGTTCGGGTACTTTTTGAATCAGACAAGTCGAAGCTTAATAATCTGATGCATGGCTTGATACTTGGGGACAGGAAGCCGTCCCAGTTGTTAAGTATAATGAAATTGAACGCTGATGACAATATTAACGAAGCGACTCTTCGTCAATTTTGGTTGAAAATGTGGCACCAGTCAGTTCAACTGGTGCTCACACCATTCGAAAACGACGTCTCCCTGGGACTGTCCTGCAGAATGGGCTAACAACGTGCATGAGACTATGACTCAGGCACAAATAAACTCTATTGAGATTTCTACATCTTGTTCTTCTAATTCAAATTCAACTTTTTCTCTAGAAAATAAACTTTCGGAATTCAAAAAGACTTTGTAATCGGAGATTTCGGGAATTTTTAATCAAAATTATAGATCACGATCTAATTCAAAGTCACGTAGTCGTAACAATTCGCGATAAAATTCTAGAAATAATTACTCACGGCAAAACTCGCCAAATTTTCGAAACTCTTTCAATCCGTGGTAATCCTTCGGCTGAAAATAATTACAATTGGCGCAATGACGTTTCTAAAACTAGCCGTCTTGTAATTTTTTAATAGATACAGGTGCAGATGTCTAAGTCCTGCCAGCCCGTTTTGTTCGGAATCCAAGTGTCAACCCATCATTCAAGTTGTTCGCAGCGAACAGTTCTTCGGTAAATGCGTACGGGACTAAATTTTTAAAACTTGGCTGATTTTTTGAGGAAAACTGGTTTGCTTTTGTATATTCAGAGACAGAGGCTCATAGATCAGTTAACCTCTCTGTATTCGAATGGAACTCCTTCCTAATACGATGATACTACTGTATCTAGGGTCGACAAGTCAACAATGGACCCAGGAGTTTTCAATGTAATATCAAAATTGTTAACGGTCATTCACGGTAACAATAATATTGACAATACTAGACATAACGTGACTCACAAAATTGAAACAAACGAACCACCAGTTGCATGCAAACCGCGACGACTAGCACCAGACAAATTCATCATCGCGAAGACAGAATTCGAAAACATGATCAAAATCGGGATTTGCCGACCTAGTAGCCCTTGATCCACCCCTCTACATTTAGTACCCAAAAAAGAATGGAACTTGGCGACAGTGTAGAGACTTTCGTGCACTAAATAAAATCACAATTCCAGACAGGTATCCGATTCCACATATTCAAGACTTTACACAACGACTCGAGGGCTGCACTATATTCACAAAGATAGACTTTGTCCAGGCTTACCACCAAATTCCTATTGAACCGATGGAAATTCCCAAAAAACAGCAATTTTGACACCTTTTGGACTATATGAATTTTGTAGAATGACTTCTTGTACTTCTTGACCTCTTTTGTAGAATGTCTTAGAAATGCAGCACAGTCGTTCCAACGTCTTATGCATTCGGCATTACGTGGACTCGACTTCCATTTTGTATATTTGGTTGACCATCTCGAACAAATTACAATTATTTTTACTAAATTAGAAGAACATGAACTGGTTGTAAATGTTGACAAAAGCGTTTTCGCAAAAAACCGAAAGTACCTTTCTAGGCAATTTGGTAACTGGACAAGGTATATTACCGTCGCATGAACGGGTTCAAGTGATCAAAAATTTCGAACGACCTCGGACTGTTAAACAACTCAAGCGTATTCTATGCATGATCAACTTTTATCGACCGGGTGCCGCTGCTGACCAGGAATCGTTGAACAATTTTCTTAAAGAGTACACTAAAACAGTCGAGTTCCAATACAATGGTCAACGGTGGCTATCGAAGCGTTCGATAACTGTAAAATTAAACTTGCGGACGCTACTTTACTTATTCATTCGTCATCATCAGCACCTCTGGCCAGCATGGTTGACGCTTCCGAAACGGCGACCGGAGCGGTGGTCCAGCAGTTAGTATAGGACACTTGGCAACCACTCGGTTTCTAGAAGGGACTAGAATCTTGGTTACTTAGATTTCATTGGTCAATTCACGACCGATATTCAGCACATCTCTGGAGTGGATAACGTTGTCACAGATTCTCTTTCACTCATTAATCAAATTTTTATTCCCGAAAGTATTGCTTATGCTATCATCGGAGATGCTCAGGCCAATGACGAAGAACTTCAAGAAATTTTAAGGAGTAACTCTGTTCTCAAATGTGAGAAATTTTCCGTTTCTTTTAATTCAAAAACATTAATTTATTGCGATATTTCTACCACTTCAGCTAGGCCATTCATTCCCGTAAATTTCCGAAAACAAGTTTTCGAGGCTTTTCATAATCTTTCTCACCATGGCGTCAAAGCTTCTATCAAACTTTTGACTTAGAATGTCTCAACACTTTTCGATTATTCACCTCGATATCATTGGTCCTTTACCAATTTCTGATAATTAGCAGTATTGCGTTATATTGATTGATAGATGCACTCACTTTTCGGCTTATGCGGTTTTCCGGATATAACTGATGCAACCATTGCTTTCGCTGTTTACTCTCATTGGATAGTTCGCTTTGGTGTTCCAGAGTTCATTGTCACGAACCAAGGCATGCAATTCGAATCACAACTTTTTTGCGAATCGGCTAATTTACTTGGTTTTGAACGTAGGAGAACAACTAGTTCCAATCCAAAATGTAATGGCATGATCGAGAGTTGGCACCGAGTCGTCATTTCTGCCATTATGTGCTACGACCGATCGGATTGGGCTAGTGTTCATTTCATCACCAGATCTGCTAACTTGCTCGCACTGCAACTACTTGGATCACTGGTCACTTTGGATCTGAACAGACGTCACGCGAATGCTTGTTAATTATATTTGAATTCAGACAAAATTGAAATAGGGCTGTGGGAGTGTTTTTTGATAAAATTTCGACGCTCTAGGTTAACCTAAACCCGTATGGATACCACTATGGCCATTTGATAGGCCTTAATGTCTGTTAACTTTAGCTCAAGTGAGAAGAACTTCTGAGGGAGCTACAGAAGTATAATTTTAGTTAACCTAAATCCGCCTTGATAACACTATGGTCAATTGATAAGCCATCCCTGTTAAATCTATTTTAATTGAGACGAGGCTACGGAGGTGTAAGTTGAGAAGTTTTTGATAATTAAAATTGAGAAAATTCGGTGAATGATCCAGCACTTCAGGCTAACCTAAATCCACATTGATGCAACTATTGCCATTTGATAGAGCCTAATGCCTATTAACTTTAGCCCAAATGCGCAGAAATTCTTATGGAAGGGAATTTGACTATGATCGAAATCTTGTCATAAATTACAACCATATAGCCACACCAAAATTTCTTCACAATAAAGTTTGAGTTAACAGGCATTAAGGCAATCGACTCGAACAACGATTTTCATGAAGATTGCTAAAAGAGGGTTTTCGACTACTAGAAAACATTTGCCATGGGTTCCTAAGTTTTAGAAAAATTCGGTTAGGGGTTGTCCAGTGGCGGCCGGTTTCTTTTCCAATTTTTTTTTCAACTAAAATGATTTTGATATATGCTGAGGACGGTTTTTCGAGGACCAGCAATCGATTGCGATGAGCCCTGATTTCTGTTTCTAATTTTTTTTGACTTGCATGATATTGAGAAAAATTGGTGAATGGGGTGAAAACATTGACAGGAATCGTTTTCGATTGGTCCAGATTTCGGAAAATTCGTTCAGAGGCTCGTCCGTAGGTTTATTTCTTAATTTGTTTCGGTTTGCACGGTTTTTATAAAAATTGATGAGGAAGCTTTTTCGAGCTTTATATATATATATATATATATATATATATATATATATATATATATATATATATATATATATATATATATATATATATATATATATACTACTGTGGACAAAAAGTAGTAAGATTTTTTAATTTGAATTTCCCGCGGAAAACCATTCGTCGAAATATTTTTTTTTCTGTGTTGGCATGACTGGCAGTGACATCTGTGCCAAATACGCTTGTCTTTCTGAAGTACAAAAAGTGCATCCGGCGATTTTTACAATTAGTGAAATTATTCAACAAAGAAGTTCCATTAAAATTTGTGTTGTAAGGGCGTTTCTGAAGTTCGGTACCGCTAATGTGTTCATAGTATGCATGACGACACAAGCAGTACTTAAAGAATTGGCAATGAATTTAACTATGTTTCCTGTTATAGCGTTTAAAATATTTGAGGTTCTTCTGACATCTATATAGCGATTGCGGATCTAACTTCATCGGAGCCGGATGTCGATTTTAAGAGGTGTTCCGTTTTAAAAAGAAAATACGAACGACAAAATCTAAAAAACTTTACAGAATGAGAACGTTAATTGGAGGGTTCTGAAAGGCTGTCAAATCTATGAAGTTTCACTTGCGCCGAGTTGTTGGAGAAATTATTTTGACGGACGAGGAGTTTCAAGTGATGTAACGGTCGAGGAGTTTTAAATTTTATTCCGGAAATAAATATAGTGGATAAGAAAGTTGGCAATCTAAATATTTAGCTTCGAACTAGTTTAACAAATGAGGTAACAGTTTTAATCCCGTAAGAAATAGACATCAGTTAAAATCAAGGGCGAAAAAAGAGGCAATTAGCGGACTGGACGGATTGGTTTGAGTAGTCGTAGTGAAAACAATGCCAGGTACATTTCGTAAACTCATTTCAGCGTTGTGCAGAATTACGATCTAATGCCAGAGAGAATGTTGCATCACCATGCTGAAAAAGGGTGTTCAGACCAGCGAACAAAGACGTCCAATGGTACAAGTCTCAACGACCATCAGTTTGTGGGTTCGACAATACAAGACGACTTAATGTCAATTATATTGGGATTTAGAAAATATAAATTCGCATTCATCGCCGACATCGAGAAGATGTATTGGCAAATCAAGATATGTGAAGATGATCAACGCTTTCAAAAAATTGTATGGAGGCATTCACCAACAATGCCTATCAAAGATTACCAATTAACAACTGTAACATTTGGTACAGCATCAGCGCCATATTTAGCCATAAGAACTTTAAAACAATTGGCCCAAGATGAGGCAGAGACACACCCTCTATAGCTGCAAAAATATTAGTAAAATACTTTTATGTGGACGTTGTAATATCAGGGGGAGATAATTTGGATGAAGTATTAAAAGCGCAAAGGGAACTCATTCAAGTACTACTAGGGGCTGGTTTTAAACTACATAAGTGGGCAAGTAATCAATCCAGCATCTTGACAAACATTCCAAAAATATACGGAATAATGATAAACTACAGATTTCACCAGACAATACCAAAAAAACACTTGGCATATATTGGAACCCCACTAGCGACCATTTTGAATTCAAGGCAAACGCTCCCCAGGATAGCTCAGTCACAACAAAAAGATAGTTACTATCAGAAGCGGCAAAATTATTTGATCTTTAGGGATGGCTTTCTCCAATAGTAATTGTAGAAAAATTATTAATGCAGGAATTATGGCTAGCAGAATGGTCATGGGATGAAGATCTACCAACAGAAATAAAAGTAAAATGGAATAAATACAAGAAGGCACTCCACAAAATAGAACAAATTAGGATCCCGCGTTGGATAAAACACACTAACAACAGTGCGGGACAGCGGGCTCCCATCAAACCAAGGTATCATTACCAAGACTAGAATTATATATTTTACCTTTGGTTTTTGCAATTGTAATGGTGTTATTGTGATTGTTCTGTATATTGGTATATTTCAGCACTCTCGAATTAAATTCACGAATCGTAGGAAATTCTTCCATTTAGCGTCACTATCAGTGTGACAAACGAATATGATAATCGACACTTACTTATACACAATCAACTTCCCAACCACCCCATACTTGCTTTCCTTTTAACGCCGGATCGCGGATAAATTTGAATTTTTGACTTATAGATGGATGGCTAATGTGTAAGAATCACAACAATCAGTTTCGAACAAATGAGACTATTGATTTGAAAAAATCAGTCTTCTCATCAGGTCGCGACGACTGATGTTGTATTACTACATTGGAATATTGTCTATATATATAGAACATACCATGTAGTTGTACTACTAGCGAATTACTGCATAGCGTACGAAATTTTTTGATCAAAAAATTTCGTACGCTATGCAGTAATTCGCTAGTAGTACAACTACATGGTATGTTCTATATATATAGACAATATTCCAATGTAGTAATACAACATCAGTCGTCGCGACCTGATGAGAAGACTGATTTTTTCAAATCAATAGTCTCATTTGTTCGAAACTGATTGTTGTGATTCTTACACATTAGCCATCCATCTATAAGTCAAAAATTCAAAAAAAAAAAAAAAAAAAAATTCAAACTAGAATTATGTAGTGCTCTACTCCTGTCCAAATTATTACAATCCGTTTCACAAAACATGGGGTTTAACAATACAACTATATATGCATGGACAGATTCAATGGTAACCCTCAGCTGGATAAAAGGAAATCCACACAAATTCAAGACATTTGTGGGAAACAGAGTGTCACAAATACAAACAATGATCCAACCATCGCAGTAGAATTATGTAAGTTCAACTGCCAATCCAGCAGATTGTGCCAGCAGAGGCTTAAAACCAGAACAACTACAAGCTCATCCACTATGGTGGCATGAACCCAAATGGTTACAAACGTCAACGATACCAATTCCAAGCTACCCACTAAGTTTAAGCAATCCTCCAGAACAGAAAGCAACAGCAATTAGAGTATTGATTACCAAGAGTAATTCAACAATACTAACTCAACTGCTACAAAGATGTTCCACTTTGAGTAAAGTACAAAGAGTAACGGCATTCGTGCTTCGGTTTACACTAATATACATTAGCACTAATATACATTATAAAGGATTTACAAGCAACAGAGTATAGTGAGGAGATAAATCACTTGAAGAAGAACAAAGAGATCGCTACCAAGAGCAAAATACTCTCGCTAAATCCATTTTAGGCAAAAATAGTGTGTTACGAGTTGGAGGAAGATTACAAAATTCTCCAACACTGCCATATGAAGAAAAACATCCAGCAATATTACCTCCAAGGCATCCAGCAGTAAAATTGATAATAGACGAAGCCCATGTGAGGAACTCAGCTCACTCTGGCATACATTAGAAAACGTTTTTGGATTATTAACGGTCGAAGGTGCGTTCAACTACAGATAAGAGCATGCATTAGGTGTCATCGATTCAATAATAAAATAAGACACCAACTTATGGGGAATCTACCGGAAGTGACACTCATTCCTGCTAGACCATTTACCAGAACTGGGGTAGATTATGCAGGACATTTCCAAGTAAGAACTACTAAAGTCAGAATCTAAAGTCAGAGGTCATAAATCATATAAAGGGTAAGCCTTCATTGGAGCTTATAAAAGGTTCACAGCAAGACGACTCCTATGCACAGATGTCTATAGCGACAACGGTACCAATTTCATCGGCGCAAATCATGAACTAGAAAGAGAAAGAATAAAGGCCCTAAAGGAAGCAAACGAAAAACTCATAGAAAGCTTAGCAAAGGATGGTATAACGTGGCATGTCTCCCGCCAGCAGCATCGAATTTTGGAGGCCTTTGGGAAGCAACAGTAAAGTCAACAAAAAATCACTTAAAAAGAGTAGTGGGAGCCACAACTCTCACATTTGAAGAATTAACAACAGTGATAGCCCAGATAGAGCATGCCTGCATTCGAGACCATTAAGCCCAATTACCAACGATCCTACAGACCTATCCGTTTTAACTCCAGGTCACTTTTTGATAGAGGATGCCTTAAACGCTCCTCCTCAACAGCAATTGGAAACCAAAAAAATCGGGAATCTAAGTAGATGGAAACTAATAGAGGAGTTAAAACAAGACTTCTGGAACAGATGGTCACAAGAATATCTTCAACAATTACAACAACATGGAAAATGGAAAGAAACAGAACAAACCTTAGAACCAGGTCAGTTAATTTTAATCCGAGATGAACGACTTCCTCCGACAAAGTGGTTATTTGCCCGGATAACCGAGGTACACCCTGGCAGTGACAACAAAGTCCGAGTGGCAACTGTCCGTGGGCCCGAGGCACCCTCTTTAAGAGGCCAATATCAAAGGTCACCATTACCACAACAAAAAGAAGCCATTCAACACTCTACACTAGAACTAATCAAGGCATTGATCAACAGCCAAGAAGCACCAAAGAAAATGCAAACTAACCTTGTCACAATTACAAAATAGGAGTCCGAATCATCATCAAAAGCCCAAGAAGGCAGTTCACTTATACGATAGCGCCACAGACGACTTCACAAAAACGCACAAATGGAAGCTATGACAACACAGATGAACAACGGAATTTAAAGAGAACAGCTCAAGGGTGGAACTTAATAATATATGTAACGCTAAAAGTTCACCGTCTTACGACCGTATACCCTAACGCTAAAGAAATTTGTCCCCATTTCATGCACTAACCCCATGTGCGGCTTTGATTCCCGCAGCTCAGTCTTGTAGGGGATGTGGTCGTGGGTTTTTGGGGTTAGACGAAATGCGGGACCTAGATTACCGCACAATAACAAAAGAGAAAGAGAAAGATGGCCTAATATTTACCATCTAAAGGTTGAAAAAAAAGTGAAAAGTGGGGTCCTCAGACCCAAAACTGGCGGGTCCTACATATCTCAAGCGGATGTTTTACCCACGGTTGTTAATTCTGGTTTCTTAGGGTAACATAATTACCCTAAGAAATATGCACCAAAAAAAAAAAAAAAAAAAAAAATATTAATAGAGAAGCTTAACGATTAGTGGTTTAATGGCGTGGAGGAGGTCCTCAGCAGAAAGAGGGTGTCCCGCCTATGGGCAGGGTTACTTTCGATGCCCTCGCTTCTAGCAAGACTCAGCTTTGCTAGAAGCAACTAAGGAACCTCGCCACGATTAGAATGGTTAGTATCTCTACTGCACTAAAATCATACTTACCAAAAAAAAGAAAATTTAGTCTGCAAAGCACTAGACTAAAAACTCGCACTTTTAATTTACCTCCCGGATCAGTCTTTCAATGTATGTATTTCACTAACGTTTATTTTAAATTTTTAAATTAATGAACAAAAATTTTCTTTGGTGTCAAAAATAAATCAAACTTGCAACACTCCCACAAAACGAATTTTTTTGGATATTTCACATTTATTGGCACTTGATTTGATTTATTCCCCGATTACATCAATTTATTTATGTAACTTAATGAACACTGTATAGTATCACGAGATAATAAACACATCCAATTTTCTTAATTAAATTTATTTCAGATTAATTTATACTTTTTTTTTTTAAAATTATTATTGTATTTCACTAAATTTTACACATGTTAACAAACGCATTTTATTTTAGATATCAGGAAATTACCCAAAAAGAAACTGAACTCTCTACCTCTTCTAAACACAGCTGCACGGCTGACTGTCTAGCACGCAACCCCCCTTCTTTCTTTCCGTTGTACATTTTATACCAAAAATTGAAAACAAATTATTGTACATTCATCAAAATGTACGAACGCAAAAACGTACAACAACGTGACATTGATTTTCGCTTACTCAATGCACGCGCAAAAATTTATTTACATCAACAAAAAATCAATCGATCGAAAGGTGCAATTGTAGGTATTTTCAATAGCAAAGTTTTTTTTTCAAGCCATTTACCTCAAGACATATCGATGCAAAAATAAATTGATAATGTTGCATTATATATTATTATGGTTTACGTTTATTCACCTACTGCATGGATATATACAGTAATCTGAGTAACATAAGCAACCAATAACAATGCGAAATACGGCATGGTAATTTCTTTTGGTAGAATTTGAGGTATCACCTCGAAGGTTATGCCGTATGTTAAAATTTGATGTTTGGGTTGATAACGGAACTGAATAAAATTCCGTTACAGCGTGGGGAAAACCCAAACCCTGAGATGAAAAGGGATCTCATGCCCTAATGAAAAGAGGACAGGAGTAGAAATTCAGTTTCCTTACATCCCACGTGGGGAACTCCCACACCCTGAGCTAGTCTCAGTGCCGGGCTGTCTAAATTAAACACCTAACCTATATCTAAATATCTAAATTATAACTATGGGCTACTAATTATTACTACCAATAAGCATTAAATGTCTAACCCTACGTCCTATCCTTGTTATCAGATCAGGTTTCCCTGCGCCCCCTCAGCCTGGTTTCCGCCTTCCCGTGGTGTTGGCCGTTGCCTTATTGGTCCCCGTTGTCTCCACGGTCTATTCCAGAGTTTGCATCCCAAGAGTAACAGAATTAAGGTTAGTACCAAAACTGCCCCAGTGCCCGTATAGTTCCCAATGTGATGCCAATTGACTTGGGACCACGGTTCCTCTCTTTTTAGTTCTTGGATGGTTTGCTGTAATTCGGACACCTCGACCTCTAACGCATTGGCGGGGAATGTTAATGTACGCCTCTCTGTTTTCTGCGTGAGGTTGAATCTTGGAACAACATCAGCACAGATTACTGTTTTGTAAGTAGTCGTGGCCTTAATGACCACCGAGGCCCCCCTCAAACTACAGCCAGGGTCTAGTGATAGAATTCCGCTCCCGTTCATAGCCACTGCCTGAGATTGTTCCTGGCATTCCAGATCAAAGACTACTTCGCGGGGTAGTACCATGATCCACCGGTTATCCTTTAATGGGTGAATGTAAATCGAAGGTAGTGCTGTTCGTATGGGGCATCGGCTCGGTTGCTCATTGGCATGTGAGAGCAACGCCATTTCACAATGCTCATCTTGACTTTCAATCTTGTACGTTGGTCCTCCTGCTTTGCAAATTACCGTTCCTTCTTCCCAGCGTCTACACTCGTCCAACCTTTTTGCAGAGATTGGTTGGTACCACACTCTAGAGCGGCTAACCAAAACATACTGGTATTGTGGCTCGAGGTAAGCATACCCCCCTTGGTATCTTGTTGGAACCGGGATGGGGTGAAATATCTGGTACTCTTCCCCCTGGATAAGAGGTACCTGAACTTCGAAAATAATCTGATCCTCGATGATTGCTGCCTTGGTCTCCAGTAACCGATATACATTGATCCAGTGTGCTCTTGAACTAGGAACTTGCAGGTTCGTGGGGATCTGCTTACTTATTTCCCATAGTTGTTTTGCAAACTGCGAAGGAGGTAACAATCGCACACTTGCTCTCCCATGATGTACATCCGAGAGTATATCTATCAGGTCTCCTTGGACATCTTTATACATCCAAATGGCCGCAGATAGCTGGAATAACACGTCCATATACTCTTCATGCACCATCACAGACTCGATTTCCTCCTGGATTACCCGATAATGCTTTTCCATTTCCTCATGCTCCTTACGGATAATGTTTCCGGTCAAATCTAATACATGCATTTGCTGTTGGAGCATGGTTTGTGTTTTTAGTACACCGGTGTTCAGGTGTTTGATTTGCTCCTGATACCTCTGAGCATCTCGTTGGCCCAACACTCCGATTATGTCCCCTGCTAAATCTCCGAGGAAATCCAAAGGAGCCCTCTTTTCCCGTCCGTGTTGTGCTTGGAGAAGCCTATTACTGTCCTCGATTTGGTCCATCAAGTAAGCTATCGGACTTAACAACGCCTCGCAATGTCTAACGTACCTGGTCGCATTGGCGTTTTCTGCACATGTCGCTCGGAGATGTTCTTGTGTTAGCCTCATGTGCTCCCACTCCCTCCAGTAGCTTGATAAGTTATAGTACCCCACTATGGTACAAATTTTGGTGGACAGTTTGGCCCTACCTTCCTCAGCAAAGTATATACCCGGCTCAGTCTGAAACTCTTGGAACTGCAAACCCTGATTGCTCAGACTCGCTGCTGCCACCAGTATCGTCGTTAGCCTCAAACACCAGTTGAAAATACCCATTTCTAGACATGAGATAACAAGCATAAGACCGTTGTGCTGATGAATGGCGCTAACCCAATCCCACTTTGCTGAACCATGTGCATGGAATGTGATTGGGTCAACCTCATCCTTTCCTTAATCTTAAGTTAGTTTATATCGATTTATATAAAATTTGTGTAAAATATATTAACTTAGCTACTACTCTAACTATCATGAGAGGAGGGCGCCAAATCAATTTTACTTCCACAGAAGAACAACTGTAGTAACTAAATTGAGTCAGCCTCATTCTCTCATTTAACTCAATTCTCTTAAACTAATACCGGTATCCTCTAACCGCGCGGGGAATACCGATCTTCACTTTACCGTTACATCACCTATGTAAATGCCCAATTATACATAGATGGTCTAATGGGAAAGTGGATGGCGTATGCGTCTGTTTTCTACGGCGGCGCTTCCAATTTCGATATAAAGTTTTCACTAGCGATTTCCAGTTGTAATACACTTCGTAAACGGACGTAAGTTTCACATAGTCCAATAACGCCCTAATGCCGTGCTCAGTCTCACAATGCCACTTCCGATTTCGAAAGTTCGGAGTCGATTGTAATACTGCGGCGGTTATAACGTTATTGGCCATTAACTTTAACCTTTTTTGGATGTTTTTCATTACTCTAAAATTAGCCCTGCTTCTTAACGAATCAGCTTGAACTACCGGGAACACTTCTTTATCACTATGTTTGTTGTAGGAATGTGAATTAGATTTATTAAATTTTTGCCAAATTAATTGACGGTCCTTGGTTGTGGAAATTGAACCCACTTTAATTGCACCTGGCGTTGATTCTAACATTAGAATGTTTGGTGGTAAACATCTAAGATATTTTGTTGTTAGTACTAAATTCAAAGGATTTATGTAAAAATGGTAAGTCATTGACGAAGTAACCTTGATTAAATCAGAAAGGAAAGTCGTCGATAATTTAATTACCTTAGCTGGTGGACTTGAAATGATTTCGATCGATTTGATGGTATTTCCTATCTGTAGTTTACATTTACCTCTGATTATTAACCTTTTATCTCTAACTCGACCGTTCTTTTTATCTTTAAAATATTCCAAAGAAAACCTTTTGGAAAATTCCCCTTCAAAGTTAGCTACGGTTTCATTTTTGGAAGTGCGTGATGTACATTGTTCTATTGCCGATGAACATGTTATTTGTGCTGCTTTAGGTGATGATTCTCTACTTACTTTATGTTGAGTTAATCGACCAATTCTTTCGGCTGACGACGATTCAACGTCCACTTCCGTCTTGCGCATAGACGGTTGTTCGTAAAATGCCTCTGCCCTCAAATTTTTGCACACACGTTGGTTTTGATCTAATTTTTGAACTATCCGTGCATTTTGCTTACGTGTTCGTTCATCTTTAAAATAATTCCTTCGCGAAGGGTTCGAGTGTAATGAGTTTTGGCTATGTGCAATTTTCTCCAGATCTAATTTCGCCCTAGATTCATCTGAGATGATTTTCAAATAATATAAGCGTCTTGCAGCTACTTGTAACTTATCGGTTACTTTTATAAATGCTAGTAATTCCCACAGATCCCTTACAGCCAAGATCATCTCATTGATTATCTCTTGTAAAGGGAGTGTAAGCCGGATACGATCTAATCTACCTTGAATGTGTAGCAACTTTGTTGACACCACTGGCAATTGCTCATCCGCCGTAATAACTCCATTCGTTATTTGGCGGAACAAATGTTTGACACCTTCCAGCTTGTGAAAACATGTCACTATTTCTTGTTTAGGAGATCTGACTGCAGTTTCATGTACAACAAGATTATTCCCCTTAAGGTTCACCTGTTCTTCCACCAATTCTCTTTTCAAAGCGAGAGCCGCTTTATGGTAAGACACGACGGGGATCTTTCGACATTCACATTCGATTAAGAACTCGTCACTGTCTAGATGTTCTACCTTCATTTTTCAAAACAAAACCTTCCACTAAAGAAAACTAAACTAAACTAAACTGATCAAAAACATTAATTTAAAATTCAAATGAAATCAATAACAACCATGGGTAATATCCCCCTTCAATGAATAGATTCCGCCAACTTGGATAAAAATAAGGATAAGATAAAGGCATTGAAATTGAAATTTTGATGAAATTATTTCCTTGTTCCCTTTGATGCAGCGGTAGTCTTAACCTGACATACAAGGTGATCCTCGCTGCTATGGTGAACTTGGAAACAGATGACATTTATGGTACCCAATAGACCATGGCAAGTTTGTTGTCCCCTTTTCTGCAGCTGGCAGTCTTACCCTGAACTCAGCAGAGGAGCTCACCTACATGGGTGACAAAAACGTTACCATGTAAGTCAACTGATGTTGATGAGACCTTTGCAGGCCTCTAACAACAGCTGCTATTGCTGTCTATTGGGGATGATAACACGCCGGTTATCACCAAGGATTTCAACAGTGTGTGGTATAATAGTGTTTAGCTTATGTCCGAAACCTCATCAATATCCGTTCACTGATAGAAAACCGGATTGGACAGCTAAACACATTATACCCTGAACGCGCCTACAACTAGCAATGGGAGGACTGGCAACCCCATCCCGGAGGATGATAAATTTTTAAATGAAACGACAAAGTGGAATTTGCGCAATAACCTAACTATACACTGCTTGTTGGAAATCCATATTTTGAATAATAAAATTTGCCACAACTCGTAATAATTTCTTATAACCATTGTGGAATCAAACCGTAGGAAAATTTAGTGACAGTCGTGCAACTTACTTTAGGATGCGGAAAAGTAGTTTTAGTATCTGAGAAATGTGCAGCTCTTAATACCCCCGGTCTTATCACTCGGCAAGGAAAGAGATGATGCACATTGTTTCAAGGAAAAACCCTTTTCACCCTTACTAACATCCGTTGCACCACTGGTTGTTGTACACGGTACAGAAAACCGTACAACTGGATTATTGTTTGAGTTCGGTTATCAACGCATGCTCCAGCCTTCCCACCACATTAGATGAATTCTTAAACTCCTATAACTACCACGAATGTTGGTTTATCCCCCGGAGTGCGGGTTGGGACATGCCACGGATAAACCATCCATTCGGGGATCTAGCATAGAAACTCAACTATCATCAATCTCTGTCGGTACGCGTATGACCCACCACGTATTAGGTCAGGCTTGCCGCTGCCATACTCGTATCGATAGAAATTTACATCTAACAATGATAAAAACCAAGCACACTGTTTTTTAAACCGATTTAAATTTTATTTAGAAGTATTTAACAATTTTTGAACATTATCCAAAAAGTAATGTCGAATATTAATTTAGACGAGAGTGTGAGGGGATCCTCAATTGAATTTCTTAGACTTATTGTGGTATTTGTTACCAGAATTTTTGGGCCGAATTATGGCCCCGTTTGGGCGCCACTGTAACGCTAAAAGTTCACCGTCTTACGACCGTATACCCTAACGCTAAAGAAATTTGTCCCCATTTCATGCACTAACCCCATGTGCGGCTTTGATTCCCGCAGCTCAGTCTTGTAGGGGATGTGGTCGTGGGTTTTTGGGGTTAGACGAAATGCGGGACCTAGATTACCGCACAATAACAAAAGAGAAAGAGAAAGATGGCCTAATATTTACCATCTAAAGGTTGAAAAAAAAGTGAAAAGTGGGGTCCTCAGACCCAAAACTGGCGGGTCCTACATATCTCAAGCGGATGTTTTACCCACGGTTGTTAATTCTGGTTTCTTAGGGTAACATAATTACCCTAAGAAATATGCACCAAAAAAAAAAAAAAAAAAAAAAATATTAATAGAGAAGCTTAACGATTAGTGGTTTAATGGCGTGGAGGAGGTCCTCAGCAGAAAGAGGGTGTCCCGCCTATGGGCAGGGTTACTTTCGATGCCCTCGCTTCTAGCAAGACTCAGCTTTGCTAGAAGCAACTAAGGAACCTCGCCACGATTAGAATGGTTAGTATCTCTACTGCACTAAAATCATACTTACCAAAAAAAAGAAAATTTAGTCTGCAAAGCACTAGACTAAAAACTCGCACTTTTAATTTACCTCCCGGATCAGTCTTTCAATGTATGTATTTCACTAACGTTTATTTTAAATTTTTAAATTAATGAACAAAAATTTTCTTTGGTGTCAAAAATAAATCAAACTTGCAACACTCCCACAAAACGAATTTTTTTGGATATTTCACATTTATTGGCACTTGATTTGATTTATTCCCCGATTACATCAATTTATTTATGTAACTTAATGAACACTGTATAGTATCACGAGATAATAAACACATCCAATTTTCTTAATTAAATTTATTTCAGATTAATTTATACTTTTTTTTTTTAAAATTATTATTGTATTTCACTAAATTTTACACATGTTAACAAACGCATTTTATTTTAGATATCAGGAAATTACCCAAAAAGAAACTGAACTCTCTACCTCTTCTAAACACAGCTGCACGGCTGACTGTCTAGCACGCAACCCCCCTTCTTTCTTTCCGTTGTACATTTTATACCAAAAATTGAAAACAAATTATTGTACATTCATCAAAATGTACGAACGCAAAAACGTACAACAACGTGACATTGATTTTCGCTTACTCAATGCACGCGCAAAAATTTATTTACATCAACAAAAAATCAATCGATCGAAAGGTGCAATTGTAGGTATTTTCAATAGCAAAGTTTTTTTTTCAAGCCATTTACCTCAAGACATATCGATGCAAAAATAAATTGATAATGTTGCATTATATATTATTATGGTTTACGTTTATTCACCTACTGCATGGATATATACAGTAATCTGAGTAACATAAGCAACCAATAACAATGCGAAATACGGCATGGTAATTTCTTTTGGTAGAATTTGAGGTATCACCTCGAAGGTTATGCCGTATGTTAAAATTTGATGTTTGGGTTGATAACGGAACTGAATAAAATTCCGTTACATATACTATGATTTAACGAATTATTGGCTTGTATTAAATGAAATACGGGATGCCACCAAGGATCTATCATGAAACTGTAACGCCGCCTATATGAAAAACTAAGGCACATGCTATGTTATAGCTAAACAATTAACCCACCTCGTAAACGAAGTAGAAGATCGAAATCAAATATTACAACCGGACAAAACTACAATACGAGACAGAAGATCTCCATTTGGTATTGTTGGCAATATCGCAAATGAACTCTTTGGGGTACTTGATCAAAGAGCAGGAGAAAAATATAATCTGGAAATTGAATCTCTGGTCGAAAATCAGGCCTACATACACGATCTAGTTAAGTAACAACTATCTATCACAGAAGCAACCACCAATATCATTAAGCGTGACAGAGAATTAATCATTAATCATTACAAAGTGGTGCAAGATGAACTAGCGACTGTATTGTTTCATGAGGAATTCATGGATGCAACGCTGCGATTTATTGTAGCAATAATAACTTTTAAGGATGTGCAAGAAGCATTAATAGATGTCATCTCCGATGTACATCACGACCGCATCAATAATCTATTATTTACTCCTAACCAACTGGAAATACAATTACATCAAATTCAACAGGCTTTACCGAGTCACTTAGATTTACCAACTCGCCAATTAAAACAACTACACAAGCTCCTCAAACTTAAAACAAACGTAATAGATGACAAGGTAATTTTGAAGTAAAAATTCCATTAATCGACAGGGAAGAATTTCAAATTCTAAATGAGACAACATTTCACGAAGAATCATACATCTACATGCAACCATCGACACGTTACTTGATGGTATCTTTACAGCGTCACGCTTATTATCTATCAACAGAATCAGATGTTCGGTCATCTCAGCTTATTCAACCACGACACTTCCTGTGCAATCTTCATCAACCGCTACAAAAAGATCAAGCTAGAAGTGATAGTTGCGAACTTGGATTATTACACCACAGCAAAGAAGCTGTAACCCATTGCGCCGTTACATAAACATCACCTAGCATGGTATGGATTCAGCAGTATTTGTCAAATAGTTGGATCTTTGTTGTAGACAAGCTGTATACCTTCGATACCATATGCAATAATACCTTCAATCCAATAACGATCTCCTCTACAGGAATTCTTCAACTGCCGGTGCATTGCACCTTGAATGGGGACACCTTCACTCTATACAGCAGAACTAGTTATACAACATATTTAAATAAATCGTTTATACCAGGTTTCAATTTAATAACGTCATGTCATCCAGAAAAGGTTAACCACAACTACTGACGATTCCGATATTGAAGATCTGGAGAACTCAATTAAAACATTGAAGCAGACTGAAGGACATTACCAGCGTCTTAATAATCATGACGTTCATCATTATACTACCACATATACACTATTTGCCATGATGATAACAGTCAGCATTACGATAATCATTTTATGCAAAACGAAATCGCAACACATTGCAAATTCATCAACAAGCGTATAAGTTGTGACTATAAGTCACCGTGGGGCAGCATGTTCAGACCAGCGAACATGATATATATATATATATATATATATATATATATATATATATATATATATATATAAATGTGCCATCTACCTTTTTTTAACTAGCGGTTATTTAGAGTATGGTAAGGGTTATGTCACTTCTGATTTGACGGAAAGTTAGTTTTATTCTTCCGCTGATGAAAATGGGGAAAAAAGGGAAATACTGAAACATTACTTCGAAAATCATGGTAATGTTGCAGAATGTGTGTGAAAATTGTGTGCGGTTTTCGGAAGAAACGAAGCGCCGGGAGCTCCATATGTGCGTTATTTTGTGAATAAAATTAAAGAAACAGACTTGCTAATTAATAAACTAACACGAACCAAGCAGCCAACCAAGCGTACACCCGAAAATGTTGATGCTGTTCAAGAATTGAACATTTCACGCACAACATTGCGACGAATTCTGCATAAAGACCTTGGTATGACAACGTATAATGTTCAATTGGCTCAGGAATTGAAGCAAAGAGACCACCCATTGCGTTTTCGGTTCGCTGAGTGGGTTTGCGATCGACTTGAAGAAGATGCCGATTGTGGCAAAAAAATCATCTTTTCAGATGAGGCGCATTTCCATCTTGGCGGCTATGTAAACAAGCAGAATAGTCGCATTTGGAGCACGGAGAACCCGCGCGTGAACGTAGAGAAGCCTATGCATCCTCAACGAGTGACTGTTTGGTGCGGTTTTTGGTCCGGTGGCATCATTGGGCCATTTTGAAAATGAGCAAGGAGCCGCCGTTACTGTTAATGGTGAGCGCTAACGCGCCATGATAAACGATTTGTTGTTCCCGGCGCTTGAAGAGGAGGACATAAGCAACACTTGGTTTCAACAAGACGGCGCTCCGTGCCACACAGGACGAAAGCTCAGGAAATCTCAGGCTCCAATAACTTCATTTAACCATAACGCACTCGAATTTGTTGTATAAACATACTAAATGTACAGTGCCTAGATAACAACCTACGCATTGAAACAAACATTCATAATTAATCAGGACATACATCCTTTTTTAATATTCCGATACTATCTAGCTCATCATGTTAAATTATGTAAATATTCATTACAAATAATGCATTCATGTATGTTCAAACATCAATAGCGATTTATAACTTATCGATTGTAAATATAACGTGCAATTTCCGGCATACACATTTTAATGAATTATAAAAATTTGCCATAATAATCCGCGTGTGGTACATGCATTTTTAAATACAGATTATTAACATTTTCCGCCAAGTACGAGTAATGTCACTCGCGTGTAAATAAAATTGTTATGTATACAAATTATCCTGCGGCACATAAAAACCATTGCACCCTCATTTCCCATCATGTACACGCTGAATTAAATTTATTTTATCATCATCATAATGGAAATGCGATCTACATATATAGTCAATGATGCATCTTACGGTATTAAAAATCGCGATGAACTATAGTGATTTTCCCGCGCATATTATTAATCATCCGATACAATTTTGTTGTTGTGTATCGCGAGATTATCTCCTACAACGTTCTTTATACATCCAATGTACTGTATGGGATAAAAAAAATGTATGCTATCCTTTTAATATTCATTATGCACATAAAAAGTTAATACGAAAATGTTAAAACACCATCCCTGCAGCTTCAAGATGTACATATATTTACAATGGATATAAAGGATAATTTTTTACTGTTCTGTTGAGTTTTGTACTCGACAGGCGCGTTTTATGAATATTTTACAAAAGGAACGAATTTTTACATATTTGGCTTTTAAATCAACGGCCAGGATCGTCAGGACATAGCTAGTGGGATAAGATGAATGACATTTCGTATACTTTTATTTTTTAGTCCAGCAGGTATACAAGGATAATCATAAAATATGTTTTTGTACTTTTTTATCTACGTAACGTAGTTACCCCAAAGGTAAATGGACTTGTTTTCGATGTAGTCCCGTGTTGTTGTTGTAACATAATTTTCTCTTGGCTAGACATATTTTTGTTCCATTAAATAATTTTTGTATATTGACTCTCCAAATGCTGTTGAACGGTCGTTCTCGAGAAAAAGGGATACGTTAACCAATTTATTTAAGCATCAATCATGTGCTCTTTACCTGGATAATGGTTTTGTATCCTTTTTCTCGATATCGTTTCGATTGATTTTATTACCAATTATTTATGTAATTTTTCATTTAAGGTTTTTTCTTTTTGGTCTATCGCAATCGAAACAGTTGAGTTACTCTTTAACAATTTAATGTTTAACAAGGAGAAAATTTTTATAGTTATGAGGAACTTCATACATTGGCTATTACCTGGCGGATGGTTGCGAGATTTGTCTTCTGAAAAATAATTTTGTTTATGTTTTTGTAGCGCTGTTTCCAGTTACTCAACATTCGCCTAACGTCATCATCTGTAGTACTTGGGGAGAAACGAACTATCATGGCTTGTTTCACCTGGTCCCTAGTCGCTTCTGGATTGTGATCAACCGTACTCCAGAACCACTCGAATGCCTCGTCCTCTAGACATAAGTCTAATACTTGTACTATGTGATCCGCCGGTATTGCCGATCTGGCCGCATGCCATTCTATTCGCGCCAAGAATCGTTGCACCGTTAACTCACTACTCAAACCTTGGAATTTGACCTGCCAGGTTTTTACTTCCTGTCGTATTTTTGAATTATTCCAGCTCAGTAATCTGGGAAGTTTTGTTGAATTATAAGGCATGTTACTACCGCTGCATTCGCGTGACGTATTCTCATCGGAATCTTGTCTCCATCTGAACTGACCTAACCTATACTCTAAATTTTCCAGGGGATCCTCGCCCATGTCTGTCAAGACGGGAGCCGACATCTTGTCAGGCTGACGTGTATTACTAGGCTCAGCTTCGCCTTGGTTTATCTCCGCAGAAGCTTTAATATTTTGATCTGGTAACGTCACTACTAATTTTCAAAACTCCTCCTGGGCTTTCTCAAAAGTTAATTTACCCCTTTTAACCTGTGCCACTACCTTTCCAAGCATAGATATAGCCTTTCTTAAAGCCTCATATGTTTTCTCGAATTTAGGGGACTTGCTTGCTCGGTTTGCTCTGCCTTGAATGTGAACCAACTTAGCTGAGGTCTCAGCCAACCACTCAACAGCCGGTGTCCGATTGCCCAACTCCTGCACCACCACTTCGTGTAGCTGAGAAAGTCTTTTGGTTAGAGCTTCATACTCGCGGTGTGGCTGTTTCCGCACGGCTATATGCGGTTTACAAGGTGCAAGGTATGATTCCTCCCGCTCTTCCTCCATTTTGCGCACCAGCGCCTCTTTTAGCGTTTGTGTTACTCCCTGATTGGCTTTATCAACCAGGTTGCGCACCTCGAATTCGATGCACAATTCCTCATCAGATAATTTGTCAATGCCAAATTCCATTTTAGCCAGTTATTATTAATATTTTACCATCTTAGAGGAGCAAAAAATAATAAAAAAAATCTATATACTCCTAACCTCAAACTAAAATTATCTAATTAATAACTCTACTTCACAAATAACTTGATTCAAAAAAAAAAATATGATTCAGCCACGGTCAACCTCACCCCCGCAACGAGGTGACAGATAAGATTTCCGCTACTTGGGTCTAACGAGGATAGGAAAAGGGAAATGAAAACCAAATTGAACTGATAAAATAGGAAATATTAACCCAATCCAGCAATGGCATTCGTAACTCCGTATATAACGAGAGTGAGACTTATTGCCCTGGTGAAAACATTCTCATACTTCATTAAATTACCCAGGTAAGTAAGACACTTCTCTTGCCCACATATTTCACAATCATCATTCAATTCTACCTTAGAAGATGACCGACTGTGTCGCAGGCCGAACCACTTACTTCACTGGGAATAACAACTCGCCGGTTGCTGCTGCAAATTTTGATGATTTTACGATGCAAATTTATTTGGCCTACGGTCATCTCGTATTCAAATGCTCATCCACTAGCAGACAACAGAGTTTGACCAATAGAATAAATTGCATCCTGGATGTACCTAACCTAACAATGGGAAGACTGGCAGCCCCATCGCGAGGGATGATATTTAGAATTTAAAAGCTGAGGTAGAAAATGACGCGATTCTTCACTATAAAATCATTTTTGGTAATTCCATTTGTTTTATCTAATTTTAAAGAGAAAGTGACAAAATTTAACCTGTGGTAAATTCTAGCCACAAGCTAAATTGTTGCCGCTAAACGGAGGATGGTTAGGGGTTCAATTTTACAATTCCAGCTGGGATGCGGAATGATGTGTCAACTTATCTGAGAATGAGCAGCCCTTTATACCACCCAAGATCATCGCTTGGCAGGAAAGGGATATGCTCATTACGCCAGGGATCGCATCACTCACCCTTGTCAGTGTAGAATTGCAAAATTGTGTGTTGTACAGGGTACACGAAAACCGCACAACATTTTTGCTGGTGCTTAGAATTAACCGTTGTAAAAAAAAATGGATCACCGAGTTCCATATACCACCACAAATACCAGTTCACCCTCCGAAGTGGGGGTTGGTACTTGCCACAGGTGAACTGAGTATTCGGAGATCCGGTGCAGAAAAACGACAATTTAAGAAACTCATCTGTGTGTGTACAGCCCACCCAGTATTAGGTCAGGCACAAAAAAAATTCTTATTTTCTTCACTAAGTATTCATTACAATATTTAACACTAAAAAAAAATTAATTTGGCCGATTTCCGGCCACACTTAAAACTGTCTTGAAATGGTGAAATTTAATTTAAACTTGTAGATTTGAATTCTCAAGGAGAATTTAAATTTCTTAATTTAACTAATGAATTTAAATATTTGGGCTGTTGCCGACAAAGGTTGGGCGCCACTTGAAACGGATTGAACTTTAGCCGCCGCTAAAGTCAACCCAGTTTCACAGATTTGTCACTATCTGTTCAGTACCCCACGCGGCATCGATTCCCGCAGCATAAACGACATAATCACATTACGTTCATGGACATATTTGAGTTCATTTAACCGCGGCACATAAAATATTCTAGTGTGAATGAATTATGTAACCGTTAAGTAGATGAACTCTAAACAAAAATGTAAGAGTGAAAACATGTCGGCATTATTTTAGAATTAGTTGAAGATATTATCTTCGAGGTCATGCTCTTGGGCAATTAGTACTATTGGGATAGGTCAGTAACAGAATTAGATATAATTCTGTTACAATTGCTGACGAAATTTATGAAGAAAATTTGATTTTGTTATATTAACACTACCGCTGTACGCGAAAATTATAAAAAAAAAACGCACTGAAATAAATTTGATGGGGAGATCTGTTATAGCCACCGAATCCGGGAACTGGTATATAAATATAAATATGTAAATAACTCACCCAACAAATCTCGATTTATAATTGTACTTTATATTTCCTGTTATCCTCCAGCCCACGTTTACTATATTATTATATATCTGAAAAGTTCTGCGAATCCCTGACAAGACAGAGTATATCTTTGGCCTTGCCCTCACTGTTATTTTTGAAGGCTTGCAGGTCTCTTCGGATCTGAGATCCTAAATAAATCTAGTTGCATCTGCGGAGCGTTTTCAGTAGGATTCGCAGCAGAAATTTCCAACTTTTGGTTTAATATTGTGCGCATTTGGTCGTATTGAACCAGTTTTTCGCCTAAATGCTTGAGTTGTTGGGTAACAGCACCCAGTTGAGGAGATATTTGTTTCAAATCCGTCATGGTTGGAGAGGTCTTTTCTTCTATCTAAGTTAGATTTCTATTTCTATCAAATATCTCGGTAGATTTTTTCCCTTCTCCGATTGATCGGACCTATTTTGCAGTGTAAGATAGGAAAATTCGTACCTTTTACAATCGTGGTTTGAGCTGGTCCGTGTGGAAGTTCTAATGAAGCTGGCGGAATCTTCAATCCTCTAAACGGCTGATCAAACCTTCAGTTCGAGACGTCACTTGTGCATCGCTCATGTAACTTTCACTAAGTTCACTGATCTTCGAAACTAGTTTTTATTCGCTAGTATCTGTGCCCATCACTTTATTGTCCCTAATACGCACACCGCTTGACTGCGCCAATTACGAGTGAGGGATTTGTTTGAACATAAAAAAAAGATTGATTTTATTTACTTTAAATTTTCTTTTAACATGTACAAATTTTAAATCGTAACTAACTTACTTATAATAGTGAAGTATTTCCTAAACTGTCCTAACAATTTAAATCCGCCTTTTTTGTTTCAATGTATGCTTAAAACTTCGTATAATTGAGTGACTTATAAATTATGTGAAAAAATGCAAATAAGTAGGGTGATGAAGTACTCGACTCAATTTGTATATCATCCGTGCAATTTTCCCAACTCCAGAAACACCGCTACCAAATACTAAGCGCTCTTTTGAGTTGTTCTGGTTCAAAACTAACAGATAAACACCATGCCATTGAAAAATCTAGGGGCCCCGGGTGTTTTAGGAAATGGGCCCCTAGAATCTTCAATGTTATGGTGTTTATCTGTTAGTTTTGATCAAGGATAACTAAAAAGTGCGCTTAGTATTTGGTAGCGGTGTTTCTGGAATTGAGAAAATCGCTCGGAAAATCCCTATGATATGCAAATTGACCTCTTTACAAATTTGATTTCCTAAAACACCCGGGGCCCCTTGATTTTTCAATGGAATGGTGTTTATCTGTTAGTTTTAAACCTCTATGATATACAAATTGACCCCTTTAGAAGTACTTAGTCACGATACTCATTTGCATTCTGTCATATAATTTATAATTTACTCGTTTATACGAAGTTTAAACGAAACAAAATTGACGAATTTTAATTTTTAGGAAAGTTTTGGTTATACTTCACAATCATGAGCAAACACGTGAAGTTTTTCCTAAATAATCCTCATTCTATTTTTAGTATAGTTTTGTGATTTGAATGGGTTTCGTTCATGGTGAGTAATGGCTCGGTGTCTGCGGTTTGTGGTGGTTGTTCGTTGAACGTTGTGTTTCTCAACTTGCGGAGAGTTGTGTTCATGTGTGTTCTGTCGTTACCTGTATTTATAAGGTATTTTTGACTGTTTTGAGTTGTTTTGTTTAGGACTTGAGGTAGTTCTCATTTGTTAGTGTATGAGGGCGGATTTGCAGTTTTGTATTGAATCATTGCCTGAATGTTGGATTTGTATGTCCAAATTGGTTTCTTTGCTGAATGCTTCGGGTGTTTTTGTTGGAGTTTACCGTCGATTTGGCGGGGGCTGAATCATTTTGGGAGTTTTGGTATGATTGGTCGTACGCTGAAGTTTTTGGGCTGTAGGGTTGCCATGGTTCGTTTGTGATCTGTCATGGATTCATCACGGCTTTGTGAAGCGTGGTTTTTGTTGAATGGTGGTGTTGGCAGGAGGTCGCTTAGTGGATGGTAGTGGTTTCATGGTGGGAAGATTCATGCCGTCTGTTGGGATCATTTCGAGGTAATTTTAGCTCCTGGATGGGCATTGCATAATTCTCTTGGTACATTTTACTACGATTGTTTGTAGAGGTGGTTTCTTCCATGCTTTGATTTCGGAGATTTTCGGAGAGAGCTTTTTTGGTGATGTTCCTTCATCCTATTATTCAGCGTTTGTGTAATAAATTGTTATATTTTTATTTTGGTTTGATTAGCGATAGAATTTTCCGTTTCCGTATTTCTTCTGTGCATTGAGAATATAGTGTAGGTAATTTATGATTAGCTGTTTTCTATATTGTATTTCCTTCATAATCCATCATTTTTGCAAGATTAATTGCAACTATGTTGGAGTTGGTAACGAATCCTATTATTTACCGCAAAATTGCCTTTTTGTGACACTCAATGGGTTACTAGTATTTTCTCACAGCTTATTAGCGATATTTTTGCTTTATAAAAAGAAATATTATTTGCATTGGATTTGGGATTTTAACAATCTTAAAATAAAGAATTGTTTATCGGCAACTTCGTTATATCTGTGTAACTGAAAAGCTAGAAATATTTGATATAATTAATATAATTATTCAAAAGAAAGAGAAGGTTTGTATACTTCAATACACCAACGACTGGATGTTTGTCATAAAATGCAACGTTGCCAATCTTGACTGTTTTAGTACAAGAATTATAATTATTAATTCCCAATTTGAAATCAACCCTAAATATTAATCTACATGTACAGTGCCGAGCTATTATATTAAAATTATTCGGTTCTCAGGAAATCTCATTCAAATATATTTAATATACGAGTACATATTTTCCCTCTTTTAAGATACTGATACGATTTATATTTAATTATAAAAATTATAAAATAAACTTATTTATCATTCATTTTTGAATAATTTTATCTAGTTGCCTTTACTTAAATATTACCTTCCAGCAGGAAAGCCATTGACGACACACTAATTACTAATTTACGTTTGTTACCAGTCTGAGATGAATCGTTTATGACAAGTCTAATACAAGGTGACAAGTCATAGACGAGTCGCATGTGTCATGTCTGAGATTAATTGTATGTGATATATCCCCAGCAAACGTAGAAGAAGTTCCAGAACTAGTGCAAAAGTAGTGATAAAAGTATTTGTTTCCTTGTGAAAAAGAATGGGCGTCGGGAAAAATTCATCAGTTTTATAAAAAATTTTTAGTAAACATACGAAATTTTTGCGAATTCTAAATTATTTAGGATATTTTAATGGATGGATATTTTAAGGGATATTTGAATCCAATCCGGTAGTTAATCTGTTTTTTTTTTTTTTGCTATTTCGTGTTTGCCCAATTCAACGGTTAACTACTAATGAATTTTAGAGTTATTTTGAATATAGTTCAAATAACTTTGATTTCAGGAAATTCTACTGTAAGTTGCGGAGTTGTAGTTTAGAATTGTGTTGTCATTTTATTACTAACGACTTTACATAGGTGTCTGTAACGGGTCGAGTCAACCAATTTTGGTTAGGAAGCCGAAAAGTATTAATAGAATTAAATTTCAGGAAAATTCCAGATGCATGTGAAATAATAATATTTTTTCTTAGGTTGCCGTTTTAAAGAAGCAATTGTTGAAGACCAATACCATCGTTATCCATTAACCTATTAAGCCTTTATCCTTCATCTAGTAGATTAGAATTGTGTTGTCTTTGTGTTACTAACTATCGGCTATACCTAGGTGTCTGTAACCGGGCCGATTCTGTCCCACTTAACTAACCTATCCAATCCTTCGGTTTTGTTATGTGTAAAAAAGGGTGTACGGTGGACCCGGCGTCATCCGGGAACTCAAGCCTAAGAACTTGGTCGTACATTCAAAATCAATCAATCAATCAAAATTCTATTTTTAGTATAGTTTAGGAAATAGTTCCCACGAATACTTCCTTATTCTTTATTTTCTCTATTTATTAGTTTTATTAAAGGAATCTAATCACAAGCTATGGCAAATCGAAAATCACAGACATGATTTGATTCTTAGCATTTCCGTTGATCCACACGTTAAGCTAATACTGCGTGATTCGATGTTTCGATAGCTCCAATCTTGTATTCTATGAAGCCGTAACTATATTTTATTAAATGGTACCGGAAACGTTATGCTCATCATACTTTACGTGTTAGGCTTGTTAGATGCAGAACTGATATACCTACGTACTCGTGTTGCCATTAAGAACGAAATTAAATTAAAAATGTAAATTTCCATCATCGGAGAATGCAAATTAAAACAAAATCGTTAAACTATTCATAAATAAGGAAAAAACATCAAAAATTTGGGTCCATGAAAAATAAATGAAAATCACTTTGTTTCAATTCATGTTTTGCAATTTTCATTCGTTTTTTTACTCAACAATTTACGACAATGATGATGAAAAGCATTTCTGTTGTTGTAAATATCATCAAAATTGCAGATAAATCAATTTACTGTCATTCCGGGGTGTTTATAGTTTTTGTATTTTGGGTTTTGGGCATACAGAATCGTACAAGTGTATAATTGATGTTCATTTGGGCAGTAGTTTTATGTGTGTGTATGTGTACACTGTGTATAACCATTCTGCCATTGTTTTATTGCAAATTTCCTATTGTAACTTTTGAACATTTTAATGAAAAACCAAAACATGGAAAATAAACTCAAACAATGCAAATATCAAAATTTATTTATTAAGAGTTAAACTATTTGTTTCCCGAATTTCGTATTATTTGTGCATTGTTGGTAATTTCCTTACATTGTACTTGTTTTTCCTTTTGCTTTGTGGGTTGCGCAAAAATATTTTGTACTTTTGTGTTTTTCCCAAATTAAAAATGAATATTAAATAAGTTGATTTGTATTTTGTATACTGTTGGTGTTTTTATGTCTATATACGGATGTGGTGAAATGGATGCTATTTTCATGTTATCTGATTGTGGTTTTAGATGGTTTCGGTATATGTACTCGGTTGTGTGATAAATTTATAACTGTTTGGGGCCACCCTATGTGATTTATGTGCAAATCATAATTTTACATACACATATTGTGTATAATATCTAGGCTGTAAACGTCAACAAAACATGATATATCAGATTTTTTGGTATGGCCAGTCATCCAAAACCACAATTTATATTCCATCCATATATAGAAAATTTTTACCAAACAATTTTTGTTGTTTGATTTATTAACATTTCATAAAGACATATGTCATTGATCTACATAAGTAAATTAAAATTTTGGTTTTAGTTGAAAATAAAAAACTGTCCCATGCGTCAGCATCGTTACATAGTAAAATTTTTGCTTATTATTTTTAGTTTGAAAGAGTTCTAACGTAAAATAAAATAAAAAATACTTCCTAACCACCAATTCGGTATGCTGTATAAGATAGCGGAAATTTCTCAGCGGAAAATAAGAGATTTCGCTACTCGCCGTAAGTGGCAGCACAATCACAAAAGAGAATTTATTTTGTTATATAATTACCAGCCTACATTTATAATTCAGTTTGTATCTTTTTTTTCACTAAATAAAACATCCCAGCGGAATAAAATATTAAAAGTGATCCTTAAAATGACAAACTGATTGATCTCCGAAGTAAAGGAACTCGGTAAATCAAATCTTGAAATTTAACAATATTCCGTCTTTCTGCCATACTAAAAGAATGACGATTGTATTTGGATAAAAGTATTGATCAGGGGTCCAAAACTTAGAAAAAAATTCTAGGATCTGTTCATGCTGGACTAAACTAGACCATTTCATAACCAATCCTTTTGAAAATTTAAATTTTTTTATTAGTTTATTTTCAGTTTTTGGCCAATATCTCAAAAACTTCCACTAGTAACCAATACTTTCGGTTGTTTTTCTAATAGCTTAGGTCATACTAACTTATATGGCCGCAGAAAATCAAAAAATTATAGTGAAAATTCTAATTCATCAATTTTCCCTAAATTTTCCTCGTAGTCTCAGTATGACCTAAGCAATGAGAAAGTGTCCTCCAATGAGAAAGTGTCCTGGTGTTAGCACTGTTGTATCCGTTGTGTCGTTGGTTAGTGCAACCAGCGGCCGAGAATTGAGGACCGCTTCGATTTGAGTGGTGAGAGTGGTTAATTCTTCGAATGTTAGAGTTGAATCTCCTATTACTCTCTTAAGATGAAATTTCACGGATTTAATTCCTCCCATATTCCGCCAAAATGTGAGGTATGAGGTGGTATGAAGTGCCATGCCGTTTCATCACTGGCTAACATAGCTGCTACGTCGTCGGGTAATGTGGTCATAGCTGCACTGTACGTCTTCTTCATTACGGAATTTGCACCCACAAAATAGGTTCCTGGCTTTGTACTGATATAGCCCTCGTCTAGAAACGAATCTTTTGTAGGCCGCTATGAATGCCTCTGTGGTTAGGCTGCTCACTATCTCAATGTGTATGGCCTTGGTTGTCATGCATACGAATAGGGCAATGTATCCTTCATAGGATTTTTTTACCCCGACCCTTGGTGGTTCTTAGCTGGATGAGTCCTGCATAGTCGATTCCCGTTTTAGAAAACGGTCTTCCCGGGCTCACTCTTGCGGATGGTAGACTACCCATTACTTGTTCCATGTATTTTTGTTTGTAGCGAAAGTAGGTTATGCATTTTGGTATCACTTGCTTTACAGCTCGTCTCCCATCGATGATCCCATATTTCTGTCTCAGCATTGCAAGGGTAAGCTGTGTGCCACCATGCAATATGTTTTGGTGGGTTTCCACCAAATTGGTGGAAGTCTGGTCTCCAGAACTGCAGACTGTTTGCTGGCGGTTGTTAGCCAACCCTTGTTACGATTTTCTTGTTTGCAGTTATTTATGAATCGTAGACAGTATGCGTGTGCGATATATGACGTGTGCGCTTGATTTTACTGTATGTAGACAGTCAGCTAAATAACTCTGCAAGTATGTGCGGCCTTTTTATTACCATCGCCAGAGTGCTGCTTCTTTTCGGGTTCTTCAGTATTCCACTGCGGTGGCATAGTTGTTAGGAAGCTTGGTCCATGCCACCATAAGTTGTTGTCAATGAGCTGCTTGGGTGCCGCCACGTGAGGCGGCCTTGTGTCGCCACGTGAGGCGGCACCCGCGGGAATTTCCTGAGAATTCACGTGATGCCAAGTTGCTGTTGGTAATGTCTTCTTAATCGTCGAGATTCTATTTGCCACCATCGTTTTGAAGTAGCTTGGGTCTCCTTTAATCCACCAGAGTGTTATTGTTGAATCTGACCAAGCGTATGTATTAACGTTTTCAAGCTTCATGGTATCTTGAACGTGTTTCATTAATTTTGCCAATAATAAGACTGCATTTAACTCGAGGCGAGGGATTGGTAGCTTCGTTTTGATTTGTGCAACACGTGTTTTGGACAGTAATAGCTGAGCTGCTTACCGTTGCCATACACTGTCCTACAATAAACCACTGCCGCATAGGCGTGCGCTGACGCATCAGAAAAACCGTGTAGTTCCGTTTTGCATCTAGACGTTGTACTGAGCCATCTTGGAATTTTTAATCTTGATATTTCATTCAGGTCATCTTTGTAGTTCTGCCTTTTGGCACTTATTCTTTCTGGTAGTTGTTCATCCCAGCTTATTCCCATTTTCCAAACATCCTGCATCATGATCTTGGCCATGATTATTGTCGGCGACAGCCATCCTATGGGGTCAAAGAGCTTTGAAGAGTCAGATAGGAACGAGCGCTTGGTGTGCTGGTTGTTGGCCAGCTGCAGCCCGGCTATATCGAATTCAAAAATATCTTCCGCCGGGTTGTATAGTATTTCCAACGTTTTAATGGTATCATTTAATTTTATTTGATTATTTCCGTTGTTGCTCTCTAGGAATGCTTTGCAATATTTTGGGAGAGTTGGATGCCCATTTTCTCAAATTGAATCCACCTTGTGCTGTGAGGGCTTGCACTTCTTGCAGCACCAGTAGAGCCTCGTCAATGCTGTCTGCGCCAGTGAGTAAATCGTCCATATAGAAGTCGGTCATCATTATTTTAGCTGCTTTTGGGTGAGTATTGGATCCTTGCTTGGCCAGTTGAATCAATGTTTTTACCGCTAGGAAGCTGGCAGCTGTAGTTCCGTATGTTATTGTTTTTAGCCTATATGCTTTTATCGGCTCGGAAGGATCCTGTCTCCATAATACTCGGTGATAGTTCTGATCGTTTGTGTTGAGCCAGATTTGACGGAACATTTTCTCGATGTCGGCTGTCATGCGACAATCTTGTGTTTCCTCCACCTTAGTAGTATGTCGGCCAAGTCTTCTTGTAGTTTGGTCCCGGTCATCATGATGTCGTTTAACGAGACTCCAGTTGTTGTTTTTGATGATGCATCAAACACTACTCGAAGCTTGGTCGTTCAGCTTCCTTGTTTGATAATGTTTGATGAGGTATGTAATATACATATTATCGACGCGCTCAACTTCTGGCTTTTCTTGTATTAACTCGATGTGGTTCAAATCTATATATTCTTGCATGCATTGTTTATATAATTGTTCGTAGTCCGGATCTTTGACAAATCTTCTTTCGATTTGCAGAAGTCTGGCTGCTGCTCTTTTCCTAGATTCTCCAAGTTTGACGTGATCGTCCTTAAATGGAGTTTTTACTATAAATGGTCCACCTGTGTGTCGACTCAATGTTGATTGAAGTGTCTCCTCAACTTGATTTTCTTCTGCTGTAAGGCTCCTTTCTTCAGGAATGCTATCAACCTCTATAAATAATTTTAGTTGCGCTTCGATTGATTTTGTCGCCACCTGCCGTTTACAATCCATCCGAACTCTGTGTTCTGCGCCATTGGCTCTCGGCGTCTACCTTTGATAATGTTGTTAGCTATAATTAATGGATAGTAATCTGCGCCTAGTATGAAATCAATCGGTTGAGATAAATGGTAGTGTGGATCTGCTAGTTTTATGTTGTTGAGATGGGTCCATGTGCTATTGTCGATATCAGCTTCTGGTAGTTGTTGAGTTAATTTGTTTAATACCAAAGCTTCCACGTCCAAACTAAATTCTCCATTGAATCTTGGCACCAGCTTTATGCTGATTGGATGTTCGCAGATTCCTGCTTCACTACCGCCAATGCATGAAATGTTCACATGTGTTTTTCTCTTTTTGATGTTTAGCAGATTGGCAGCTCTCGATGATATTAATGTAGCTTGGGACCCTGAATCAATTAACGCCCTCATTGTGGTGAGATGTCCAGTGTCCGTTGCTACTCTAACTATTGCTGTTGGTAGTAATACAGGTCCTTGTTGTTTAACTACTAGAGTTTGTGTTGTCCCCATGTTGGTCGATGCCTTGTTGTTATCATGCAGAAGAGTGTGGTGGTGTCCTTGGCACACAATGCACTCCTTGGATGTCGTATTAAACAACGTACACAAGTAGTTGTTTCGTTGACCAACTTGCTTCTGTCTAACGTTGGCATTAGCTTGAACTGATTGCAGTCTTGCAGCTGATGCTTTCCTTGGTATCCCTTTACTACACACTGGCTGTCTTCGGTTGTAGCGTGTATCCGTTTCAGTGGTACCATTGGTTGCGGTTGTGCGTATACCACCTTGGTGGACCCATAGCCTCTAGCGATTGGAATCTTCTTTCTATGAAGCTGAATAATTCATTGATTCGTATAGTTTCTCTTGGATTTCCTAATGATGTTTCGTAGAGCCTAGTGGTTTCCAGGTTTAGCTTTTTGCCTAGAATGAACATCAACTAGGGCTTCAACAGGAGAGTGTAATTTTAACTTGTTGATGTTGTGTAATCTTCAAACTTTGTCGCTCTCGATAGCATAGTAAGTAGAGCGCTTGCTTTGTGATTCGGGGGTCCCGGGTTCGATTCCTGGTGGTGACAAAATGTTACGACTGGTCGTTTTTAATGTGTCATGTGTTACATTGTGCATTGTCTATATATCTCGAGCCATAGTTATAGGCTTTTTTCCAAATATTTTAATATTTTATTTTTAACTGTAGTATCATGCAAATTACGAATTGCTGCCGCTGATGGTGCATGTATTGTTGGTAAAGTTAACAACGAGTTGAAATACTTATTTGCTAATAATCTGGGGTTGTTGTATCTTCCTTGCAGTATTTCTCAGGCCTTGTTGTAATTGTCATCAGTTGTTGTGAGGTTACTGATCAACTGCTTATTGTTGTTGTGGATGAGCTCGGTGAAAATATCGTTGAAGGAGCTAAAATGCTCATAATCGCCATGAAATGTTGGTAGCTCTATCTTGGGCAATTGTACCTTGGCTTCTCCAGCCTGGTTCGAAGTCTCTTCTTTCCGGTTGCGCTGCCATCGTAATGTTGTTGAGTCTACTCTATCCTTGAGAGCCTCATAGTAGTTATTTTGGAAGTAGGGAGCTGGTTCCTCTTGCTCTTCCATTTCTACTAAGAACTCTATGTGCAAATCGTCAATTGCCCCCATTTCTTGGGATAATTGAGCCATTTTTAGCTTTATGAACTCCATTGAAATGTTGTTGTCGTCCAATGCTTCTTCAATCGATTCTAATTGTCTGTGCATCCTCCTCATCAGGACATCTTGTTTCTTGAGCAGCATCTGGTTGTTGTGTGCTACCCCTTTACTGGAATTTTCAGACTGATGCATGTGCTGATTGGCCATTGAATTTCGATACCTGTTGTTGTGAGTTCGATGCTTCGACGTATCTTTGCCTGTAGCAATATGTTTGTGGAATGTGTTTGTGGTTGCCGGTTGTTGTGGTAGCTCGAATTCTCAATGTAAAATTCCTTTACAAAGTGAATTTTATTGTCTGCCGGTTGTTCTGGAGGCTGGAAGGACCATGTAAAAATTTGGCCTCTGCCTAGATTTCTGTACTTAGGTGAGTATTTGGTTTACCACTGGTGAGCTCCAAATATTCACTGAGAATTAAACCAAAAAAATCGAAAAAAATACGGACCGATGATTCCACCAGACCAAAATCCACACCAAACTGTCAATTTAGGTGAATGTAATGGTTTTTCATGAATAATTTGTGGATTTTCTTTGCACCAGAATCGACAGTTTTGTTTATTTACCGCACCACTCAGATGAAAGTGAGCCACATCGGAGAAGATGATTTTCTTAAAAAAATCGTTATCGTTTGTAATTGCAATTTGTAAACGTTGTTCTTGCATATATCTCACCATAATGAAATTGTAAACATTACTGAATACAATGAAACAAAACATGACAGATCATGACATATTACAAATGGCCGAAACGTCACTTAAAAATCATATCATTCCTATTGGAAAACCCAATACAATATTCCACCCGTGTCAATACTGTGTCATCGACCGCTTGGAATATTGTATTATTGCGCATGTTGACATTGATTCAACAAGTGTATAAACACTTAGGTAATCTTCTCAAATGAGTGGTAAGAATGAAGCTTTCGCTCTTCAAGTGTTTCAATTTAACAAATAACAGAAGTAATAATTTTCGGCATTGTCGACATATTATCTACATTATCGACGCTATTTTTTACATTATCTACATACATTGTCTACACGTGAAGAATATTAATGCATAACTCATGTGATTGTAGATTTTAGAACCTTTAATACTATCCACCCGCTTATACGATCCAGTACACCTAAAAGGGGAAAATCGCACGACAGTAAAATTAGACGAAAAACAATTTACGTTAACAAATTTATTTTATTTAACTTTACTTTCCTTGTTTTGTTGTTATTTTATTAAAAAATTATAAATTTTTTAACAAATTTCTCGTCTCTGTGTATATTTAGTTTCGGAAGAAGATGTATGCAAAGTTAAGATTTTTACCTTTTACTCGAGAACGAATAAATTTCAAGAAAAGCAAAAGAATTATTTACTTGCTGTACAATTTTTTTTTGTATTTTTGTTTTTGTTTTGTTTTGTTTAATTTAATTTTATTTTATTATTCTAAATCTTTCTAAATTATTCTGCTTGTACATTATGCAAATTATAACAAAAACAACAACAAACAGTGAATAAACTTTTCTTTCATTTTCCGCAAAATGTTAAAAAACAAAATCTTATAAAATGATAATATTATTTATTATAAGACATCGAGGAGTAGATGGTGTTAGTGTGTATGTGTAACTTTTGGCTGTATATGAACATAATTCATGTTTGGCTTAGATCAACTTTGTTGACTTGTTAGACGCAAATTTCTGTACTTTACGGTTTAATTTTTGAATTAGGAAAATTTTAGCTTTTCTGCTTAAAGGGTATTGAAAGGTGTGATTAATTTCATTATTAGTGATGCCACCGGAAATTTTACTTTGCAAATAGCCGAATCTAGTATAACAACTATTGACCTAGAAAAGGAGAATGTGGTTCTGTTGGCGAGGCTAGAGCATATGGAGCAATTATTTGCCAAGCTAAGCGAAGAAATTGAGTATCTAAAGCAAGAAAACGAAAACCTAAAAATGAAACGGGATTCAAAAGAAGATTGCGATATAGGAAGCATTGAACCAGACAAACTCATCTATTCCACTGATCAAGATGAATTACAATGAGAAACGGACTGGATCCTAACAAAGAAAAAACAGTCCAGGAAGAGTAAGAAAAGAAAAGCTGAATCGTCACCTGAGGCTGAGCAGGAGTTCGGATTCAAACGATGCTCTACCCAAAGCCAATCAACCAAAAGATAGTAAATCTACCAAGAACATTACGCCAAATTTGGTGCAACCGATAGAAAAATCACCCCCACCAATAAATATTGTATGGGTGTAACCCAGTTACCCAGAAATTCTGTCACTGATGAAATCGGTTACTGACAAAGACTATAAGGTAACCGCGTTAACTAGTGACATAAATTGCGAAACAACTACTTGTGTACGTTGTTTAACGCGACATCCAAGGAGTAACCCATGCAGATCCGCAATACGATGCATTGTGCGCCAAGGACATCATACTCTTCTGCATGGTAACAACAAGGCATCGATCGACCAACATGGGAACAACACAAACTCTAGTAGTTAAACAACAAGGACCTGTATTACTACCAACAGCAATAGTTAGAGTAGCAACGGACACTGGACACCTCACCACAATGAGGGCGTTAATTGATTCAGGGTTCCAAGCTACATTAATATCATCGAGGGCTGTCAATCTGCTAAACATCAAAAAGAGAAAAACACATGTGAACATTTCAGGCATTGGCGGTAGTGAAGCAGGAATCTGCAAACATACAATCAGCATAAACCTGGTGCCAAGATTCAATGGAGAATTTAGTTTGGACGTGGAAGCTTTGGTATTAAACAAATTAACTCAACAACTACCAGAAGCTGATATCGACAATAGCATATCTCAACCGATTGATATCATACTAGGCGCGGATTAGTATCCATTAATAATAGCTAACAACATTATCAAAGGTAGCCACCGATAGCCAATGGCGCAGAACACAGAGTTCGGATGGATTGTAATCGGCAGCATGAGTAACATGGACAACCGAGTAAGAAGAGCCATGGTGACGACAAAATCAATCGAAGAGCAACTAAAATTATTTATAGAGGTTGATAGCATTCCTGAAGAAAGGAGCCTTACAGCAGAAGAAAATAAAGTTGAGGAGAAATTTCAATCAACATTGAGTCGACACACAGATGGACGATTTATAGTAAAAATTCCATTTAAGGACGATCACGTCAAACTTGGAGAATCTAGAAAAAGAGCAGCAGCTACGAACAAAGATTTGAACCACGTGGAGTTAATACAAGAAATGCCAGAAGTTGAGCGCGTCAATAATATGTATATTACATACCTCATCATGGCATTATCAAACCAGGCAGCCCAACGACCAAGCTTCGAGTGGTGTTTGATGCATCATCAAAACAACAACTATGCGGTCTCGTGAAACGACATCATGATAACCGGGTCCAAACTACAAGAATACTTGGCCGACATACTACTAAGGTGAAGGAAACACAAGATTGTCATGACAGCCGACACCGAGAAAATGTTCCGGCAAATCTGGCTCAACACAAACGACCAGAACTGTCACCGAGTATTATGGAGATAAAAGGCTAAAATATAGGCTAAAAACCATAACATACGGAACTACAACTGCCAGCTTCCTAGCGATAAGAACATTGATTCAACTGGCCAAGGAAGGATCCAATACTCACCCAAAAGCAGCTAAAATAATGATGACCGGCTTCTATATGGACGATTTACTCACTGGCGCAGACAGCATTGACGAGGCTCTACTGGTGCTGCAAGAAGTGCAAGCCCTCACAGCACAAGGTGGATTCAATTTGAGAAAATGGGCATCCAACTCTCCCAAAATATTGCAAAGCATTCTTAGAGAGCAACAAGCCAACGGAAATATTCAAATACAATTAAATAACAACCCGGCGGAAGATATTTTCGAATTCGATAAAGCCGGACTGCAGCTGGTCAACAACCAGCACACCAAACGTTTATTCCTATCTGACTCTTCAAAGCTCTTTGACCCCATATGATACGTACAACGTCTAGATGCAAAACGGAACTACACGGTTTTGCTGATGCGTCAGAGCACGCCTATGCGGCAGTGGTTTATTGTAGGACAGTGGATGACAACGGTAAGCAGCTCAGCTATTAATGTCCAAAACACGTGTTGCACAAATCAAAACGAAGCTATCAATCCCTCGCCTCGAGTTAAATGCAGCCTTATTATTGGCAAAATTAATGAAACACGTCCAAGATACCATGAAGCTTGAAAACGTTAATACATATACGCTTGGTCAGATTCAACAATAATACTCTGGTGGATTAAAATTAGACCCAAGCAGCTTCAAAACGTTTGTGGCAAATAGAATGTCGCCGATTAAGAAGACATTACCAACATCAACTTAGCATCACATGAATACTCAGGAAATTCCCGCGGGCGCCGCCTCACGTGGCATAACACCCAAGCAGCTGATTGACAACAACTTATGGTGGCATGGACCAAGCTTCCTATCAACTGGTGGCATAGTTGATAGGAAGCTTGGTAGCAGCAGTGGATTACTGAAGAACCCGAAAAGAAGCAGCACTCTGGCGACGGTAATAAAAAGGCCGCACATACTTGCAGAGTTATTTAGCAGACTGTCTACATACAAAAATCAAGTGCACACGTCATACAAGGGTTGGCTAACAACCGCCAGCAAACAGCCTGCAGTTCTAATCAAAAACAACATAATTACTCAACGGATAGTTGAGGAAACCCACCAAAACATATTGCATGGTGGCACACAGCTTACCCTTGCAATGCTGAGACAGAAATATTGGATCATCAACATGGAACAACTAATGGGTGGGTAGTCTACCATCAGCAAGAGTGAGCCCGGGAAGACCGTTTTCTAAAACGGGAATCGACTATGCAGGACCCATCCAGCTAAGAACCACCAAGGGTCGAGGTAACAAATCCTATGAAGGATACATTGCCCTATTCGTATGCATGACAACCAAGGCCATACACACATTGAGATAGTGAGCAGCCTAACAACAGAGGCATTCATAGCGGCCTACAAAAGATTCGTTTCTAGACGATGGCTTTGTACTGATATAGTCTCTGACAACGGAACCTATTTTGTGGGTGCAAATTCCGTAATGAAGAAGACGGTGCAGTTCAGCTATGACCACATTACCCGACGACGTAGCATACCACCTCATACCCCACATTTTGGCGGAATATCGGAAGCAGGAATAAAATCCGTGACATTTCATCTTAAGAGAGTAATAGGAGATTCAACTCTAACATTCGAAGAATTAACCACTCTCACCACTCAAACCGAAGCGGTCCTCAATTCTCGGCCGCTGGTTGCACTAACCAACGACACAACGGATACAACAGCGCTAACAACAGGACACTTTATCATTGGAGATGCTATAAAGGCGATGCCGGAAGCAACAACCAGCAGCATAGGGTTAAGAACGAGCGCAAGACTTTTGGAAGCGATGGTCTTCTGAATACATTCACCAACTTCAACAACGGAGCAAGTGGAAAACCTCCCAGCCAAATTTGGCAATAAACGATCTAGTATTGGTGAAGGATGATCAACTACCCCCAACTCGATCGAAATTGGGACGGATCACAGACACTCACGCCGGAAAAGTCGACTTGGTACGAATAGTAACAGTAAACTGTAAGGACACAACCTTCAAGCGACCAATAACAAAGCTGTGCAAACTCCCTATTTAGCGACGATCCAAGTGAGATATTACCTACGAAGGCCATTGCATCGCTCAAGGAAACAACCACCGGGAAGGCCAGTGCAACTACAACTCAAAACAACAAGCTGGTATTCAGGTAACAACCTCACCGTCGAACCAAAATGGCAGGGAAGATAAACCACATGGCACTAGCCATCCTTTCAGTGTGCTGCCTATTCGGTTTCGTGAGCACCAACATCGAAATAAGACCGTTCAGTCATTTCATAGGGATAAATTTCGAGGAATTGGGCAAGTTGGAGATAGTGGCGACAAAATGGACATTACTTGTTCAATACAATTTATCTTCCTACTGGGAGGAAATTGACAACTTTAAAAGAGCCCACACAGAGTTACAACTCTGTCTACTCTTATTATTTGATAGCAGACAACGAGCTATTATTTGAAAGTAATAAGGATCGTAAACGAATGAAGCGAGGCCTCGGTGACTAAGTGGGCCTTGTACTAGGGGACCTATTTGGAGTACTCACCCAGAGAGAAGCTCACTTACCCCAAGTCAGTTCGACGAAGAGCTACAATTCATTGAACAACACGTGCCGGTGACCATTACTCTACCAGGACACCTCATTCACGACTTCCACCATGTGTATGAAAGCATGCGAATCAGCAGCCGAGTAACTCAAAAAAAATGTAATAATTGAAATCACTTTACCACTGTCGTTCGTGTGCGACTATACACTAATATTTGTAGTACCAATTCCCAACATCATCCATGGACGCACTCAGTTACAAATCATTAACTCCACTGACTATATAGCAATGGACAATCGGCGTGAACACTTCGCATTATTAACCAAAGAAAAGTTATGTAACAAACTATGAACACTCCTTCAAATCAAACGTCATGTGAGGTAGCGATATTACAACGAAAGAACGAATTGGATACCGTATGCGGCACTAGGTCAACAAAAGCTAGTAATCATTGGATCAAACTTCACGCTGCCAACCAGTGGATATATGTGATAACCAACGAAATGACAATCGATGTCATATGTCCTAGAATCCAATCTTACACCATCGTAGGTTCCGGTATAGTGGAAATCGAATCCGGCTGCGTGCTCAAGGACTCTGACGTTCAAATAATTGCTGTAGGAACAGCTAAACAAACTATCAATAAATTTGCTCAGCACGAACTCATCTAATACATAGAGCTAACAACCTAGGGGAATCCAATGCTGTGGTCAAAAATAAAGCGAACGAAGTGGATCAATTGAATTTGATGATCGGCTTGAATAATTGAAAAATGATGGACAGATTACCTTCCATCATTAGAGTGCTCATCATATCCACCATGACGCAATAATCGACATTTTAGTTTGGAGTGCTGTAGTAATAGGAGTCATCTGGGTTGCAAACAAATTAAGAGGAAGATGCATTGCAAACAACCGTCCGCCATCTCCTCTAGCGAGAGCCAACGAAAGCATAATTTAACAGATGTGCGACATCAGTAAAGCCCAATACAATATTTCAAGCGGTCGATTGTGTGTTTTTGTTGTATATAAATATTGTTGATATGTTGATGTGAGAATCAATGGCATAGGTTATTTAGGTTCACCTGCGAACATAACATCGGATTGGTGTCAGAACACATTTGTGTTTTCCAAATATTAGTAATATCATCTAAATTCCTAGTACACTGTCTGTTTTTGTCGATAATACGTTAGTTGGCTCTGGTTCCTTTTCGAGACTACCATTTTGTACAGGTATTGCATGGATGATGACGTATTTTGAGAATATGGCTAACTTTGATCATTGACGAAGCATTATAAGACAATACAACGCACTTGTCCGCTGTATTGTTAAACTATATTTGTTGACTAGGCAGCCCCACGAATATTAAAATCTGCGTTTGATGGAGTTAAGCATTATAGTTGAACCCGCTGCCACTTGTTTACCTAGGATATCTACGGTGTGTAATGAAAGAGAATTAGAACTGCTTTAGTGGATGTGCTCCTAATAGCCCTACTTATACTCAAGGCAGTTTTTTTCTGTATTTTCAGCAAAAATTTTAGTTTGGTCAGAATTTTTAAAACTCGATCTTCTTCCAATGGCATTTCTACAGGAGTAAAGCGTCACTGTAGCTTTCTTTGCGTATTCTAATCGGTTAGATTTCCAACTTAGTTTGCTGTCCAGAACGAGACTTAGACAGTTGGGATTTCGATAGCCTATTTAGCTTGATCGAACGCCTAATGTGAGCTCATGTCTGTCTTTCTAAAATGTTTGTAAGGAAATGGCTAAACTTATAGGTCCAAGGTCTTACACTGCCTACAAATTTACTGTCTCTAGGCCTTGGTGGCGCAGATTCGGAACTACCTGGAAAGTGCGTTTCCAGTTGTAGTTCCACGGTTTCTGCACTAGATACGGCCAAAGATCCATCCGGTCGTTGAAGAAAACTCACGAGTGGTGGAACTTATAAAGGGTTAGGGAAAAAGTTCGTGACCTTTTTTGGGTGAAATTGAAACAAAGCATTTTCTTATTTCAAATGAATTTTATTAAACCTAATATGTGCCATTTTGATCGATGACCTTTTGCCATTTTACTGGTAGAGCCATGTAGAAGTTAAACTTCTGTAGTTTAGAGGCGGAAAATCGAGACAATTCATTTTCGCAGGCCTCTTTGAATTTAATGTAAACAATTAAGATGGTTCTACATGGGCCGGAACAAATGGTAGTCCAATGGTGCAAGTTCAGGACTAGATGGTGGGTGTATCGAAACTTCCCAGCCAACGCCCTTTCAGCTGATCAATTCTGGACGTTTTAACTGAAATGCTTGCCTTAAACGCGTTAATTGCTGACAGTAAAGATTAGAATCAATCGTTTGGCTCAGTGTCAGCGCCTCATAATGCACGATTCCTTTCCAATCACACCAAACACACAGCATTACCTTTCTTGGTGTCAGTCCTGGCTTTGATACCGTTTGGGAAGCTTCACCTCGTTTCGTCCATGATCTATTTCGCACAACGTTGTTGTATATTATCCACTTTACATCACCAGTAATCATTCGCTTTAAAAATGGCTCGATTTCGTTCCATTTCAGCAGCGTTTCGCAGATAGAAATCTGGTATCCAAACGTCAAGGTTTTTTTTGTATTCAGCCATTTTCAAATCTTTTAAAACTGTTTTGTGATCAATATTTAGTTCTTTACCAATTGCATGGTCTTCTTCAATTTTCTGCATGATTTCATCGACTTTTCCAGTGGTTGGTCGACCAGAGAAAGGTGCATCTTTGACATCCATATTTCCAGAACTAAAGGGCTTGCTCCATTTCTTTGCTGCTGATTTTGATAAAACACCTTCTCCATAAACAGCATAAATTATTTCGCAAGCCTCAGCCGCATTTTAAACTTTGTCTCCATGTTTAAAATGTTGTAACTTTTTATTCACTTCACCTATTTTAATGTTTTGTATTTCAAAGTACAAGTTAAAATGTCTTAGTGGACTCCCGTCTTTTACTACAGTATAGTCCCTCCAGGCGTTTCTTTGGAAGTTTCGAAAATTGTGATCGAGGTTTACCCTGAGAAGATGACGACACGCACCTAATATGGCTTTATTAAAGGCCTCGAATAGCTGGTCCACTAGTACATCAAGCTCTTGTGTTGAATCAGCAGGGGTTTGGAACCGATACCGGTACAGTGAATTACTTAGTATAGTTCTAAAAATACCTCAGTCCGTTTTTCTCCTCTCCCTTCCAATTCACTAAAATATCCATAATGGTATCTGAAACGAGTGTAATATCTACTTAGAATAAAATCAAGGAATAACTCATTACGTGCATTCGTAACTTTCCCAAATTGTGGGATGTGAATTTGCTTCACTCCCAGGATAAATCCAATTTTTTGTTTTAGAGCCTCCTTTAATCCTCACTTTCTAAAATGATTAGAAAAAAAGATACAAAATGAATAAAAAATTTCCGCTGGTAATGATAAAACAAAATAAATTCTCTTTTGTGATTGTGCTGCCACTTGCGGCGAGTAGCGAAATCTCTTATTTTCCGCTGACAAATTTCCGCTATCTTATACAGCATGTAAACCCCGAGATTCTTACAATCATCATTCACCAGTTCATACGCTGTATTTCCTAATTTCTTAACAAATACACATTTAACGTATTTAGGAGCAAGTTTAGCCGAGAATTTATTCACTGCACTACTTTGAACATAATTTGTTACAAAAACGTCTTGAAGTCGGTCGGAATTCTATTTTCACTCCTTATAACCAAGGTAGTTAATGCGTTTGAGGAGGAAATGGCTTTTTTCCAAGTTTACCGGTAGACCAGCATTGCACAGTTTTTTTTGGCTACAAGTGATATGTAATACAAGTAATGTTCTGGAAGTAATCAGAAGATCATCCAGATATTCAAAAATTCGATCATGGAATTCATGGGGTATCACCTGATCTATTAACCGCCAGATAGTTTGTGGCGCGTTACAGAGACCAAATGGCATAACTGTGAATTGGTACAGAGGTCGACCAGGCATGGTAAAATCTGTCAAAATGCATCCTTCAAGTCAAGACTTGAAATACATTTTGTATCTCCCAATCGGCTTAGCAATCCGTCAATTAAAGGCAGTGGATACGCATCCCTGACCGTTACCTCATCCACACGTCTTGCATCTAAGCAAATTCGAACTTTACCATTTGGTTTCCGAACCAATGTCACAGGTGAACTCCAGGAACTGTGTGATTCTTCGATTACTCCCAAAGACAGCATCCGATCAATCTCGAGATACATGTCAGCTTGTACTGCAGGAGATACAGAATAGTGTTGCTGTTTCATGGGCGGGGCATCTTGGACATTTATTTGGTGAGAGATTAGCGAAGTTTATTGAACGAAGGAAATTGTTCAATAACTGTCTCTAGACGAGAATTTTGTTCAGTAGAAAGAGAATGAAAATCAGAATCGACTCTATTTAATTCTGAGATACATTTAGGAACTACATCAAATAGTTTCCAAATGTCTATCTCAAGATATAACTGTTGTGTAAGACCAGGTATCTTTAACAGAGGATGAAATATTAAAAAAATTGACATTGTAATCTGTTAAATACTTCTCACATCCAGAACCAAGAGCGGGTATGGAAGCACCACTATCCAATAGACCTCTATAAATTGCTCCATTTATTTCTACCAAGGCGTATGGTCGATCATCTGTATCATTTGTGAAAGACGTTTCGGAAATCAAATGCGCTGTTTCTTTTCGTTTATCCCAATATCTACGAACACGAGATTTAGCTAAATTAGAAATTGTTGGTTTGATTTTGAATTTTGAATAATTATGGTTATTTGCGTCAATTTGATCTGAAATTCTTAAATTTGATTTTGTTGAGAATTGCTCCTGCGAATTGTAGTCGATTGTATGGTTCGTTGCTGCTCGAATTTACGTTTCCCGTATGACTACACTTTGGACAGTTAATTCTGGAAAATTCATCTCTTCCACACCCATGGCAAAATAATTTACGTGTGGATAGGAATAGAAAAATTTGAATTAATAGCCGGTAATAAATTTGATTTTACCGAAACAGGTGTAACAGGTAGCATAATGGATTGAACCTCAACAGAACCAGAAACTTCACTGACATTTTGCATTTTGCAGAATTTCTCCGGTACAAAATTATGTCGTTTTCACATATCCTCAAGCGCAACACATCTTCTAACCAAAGTATTGATTGAATCAATCTCCTGATCAGCAAGATGAATCAGGAATAGGATTGCGAAATCGAAGAGTTAGCGCAAGAATTTCGTTGTAAAATTCAATAAATGATTCACATGTCTTTTGATTGCGAGAATCAATCAACCGGCGAATGTAGTCATCAGTGCGACGATCTTGGAATCGTTCAATAATTGCAGCTTTAAGTTGGAACCAATTAGAAGCAATTCCTTTTAGGAGAACACCAAATTGATCTTTCACAGTATTACCAGGAACCCGATAAGAAAGTGCTGAATACTAATTATCGACGCGGTGTAGACAATACGGCACAACACTGCTCTATACATGAAACACCTAGCTAATTAATGAATTCAACATAATACGATCTGTTCTCGTTTACCTCTAATAATATAAAAATGAAACCAACGTAATTTAAAAATCTCAAGTACTCGTATTCATAAACCATAATCATCTTTATATTTAATTGCATATTTTCTAAAACTTTTGTATAAAAATAAAGGCATATAGGAACGCACGATAACTTGTGTATTATTCTGATGTAGATACACGAGGGTAAAATAAAATCGCGCGGGAATCAGCAATCGTTAAATAAATTTAAATTTTATCTAACGATATTTAGCGATATAATTAAAAAGTAGCTCCGCTCTTTTGTATAGGCGCCGGTATTATAATTTAGCCCGTTCCCCGATCCTAAATTATGGAGTACTAAATTTTTTTAGGGTTATATATCCTTTACAACGGATATAACCCATAAGAAACGAAAACTCTTAAAAATTCAAACGATTTAATCGAAAATAATGCGTAGATGTTAACATTTTTCCGCCAAATTTTTTTTTATTGTGGGGCGCGGATGAATATTTTAAATGCTGGGATTATCGCTGAATATACTTTTGTTGGGATTTGTGGATACGTACGATTGAAACACTATAATACCACTAAATGTATTTCATTTCGACTGGAAAAGATTAGTGCAGATAACGTAACTGCTAAATTATTCATTGAATAAAATTAATTTATCATATTTCCTGTACGTACGTAGAAGTAGCAGCAGCAGCAGCAGCAGCACTATATACGACTGCTTGTGTTATGTAGTAAGTAATTCAAAACCAGTTGCAATGAACGAACATAAATTTTATACAAAAATGAATTAAATTAAAATTTAAGAGATATGAATGAGCAGCTAGTCGCTTTCATACGGATAAAAATAAATAAATAAATTTATTTCTTTTAAAATTTTTATCTTATCTTCCGTTTACGTTGGACAGATTTTTAATACTAAGGAACGTAACATAAATTCAGGTAAATGTGTTGAAATCTATATATAAAGCACAAAAATTGCTTCTACCCATGTTGTCCGTTATAGACTTTGAAACCATCCAACCGATTTGTCTGGATTCATGAAGTCGTTTTTCGACTTTTCCAATACAACAATTTTCAACCTCATCAAAGGGTGACGATAATAGTGAAGTATTTCCTAAACTTTCCTAAAAATTTAAATCCGCCATTTTTGTCTCAATGTATGCGTGGTTGATATGGTTTTCCCGGGCAATTTTCCCAATTCCAGAAATACCGCTACCAAATACTAAGCGTACTTTTTAGTTGTTCTGGATCAAAACTAACAGATAAGAACCATTCCATTCAAAAATCTAGGGGCCCCGGGAGTTTTAAGAAATCAAATTTGTAAAGAGGTCAATTTGCATGTCGTAGAGTTTTTCCGGGCAATTTTCCCAATTCCAGAAACACCGCTACCAAATACTAAGCGCACTTTTGAGTTGTTCTTCCCAATACAGAAACACCGCTACCAAATACTAAGCGCACTTTTGGGTTGTTTTGGATCAAATCTAACAGATAAGCACCATTCCATTGAAAAATCTAGGGGCCCCGGGTGTTTTAGGAAATCAAAGTTGTAGAGAAGTCAATTTGCATATCGTAGGGTTTTTCCGAGCAATTTTCCCAATTCCAGAAACACCGCTACCAAATACTAAGCGCACTTTTGAGTTGTTCTGGATCAAAACTAACAGATAAGCACCATTCCATTGAAAAATTAGGGGCCCCGGGTGTTTTAGGAATTCAAATTTGTAAAGAGGTCAATTTGCATATCGTAGGGTTTTTCCGAGCAATTTTCCCAATTCCAGAAACACCGCTACTAAATACTAAGCGCACTTTTGAGTTGTTCTGGATCAAAACTAACAGATAAGCACCATTCCATTGAAAAATCTAGGGGCACCGGGTGTTTTAGGAAATCAAATTTTTAAAGAGGTCAATTTGCATATCGAAGGGGTTTTCCGAGCAATTTTCCCAATTCCAGAAACACCGCTACCAAATACTAAGCGCACTTTTGAGTTGTTCTGGATCACAACTAACAGATAAAAACCACTTCATAGAAAAACCTTTTCCAAATAAACATCATTTGCAGAAGTGCACCGGTAGCTTATCGTTTTCTTGTAGAAATTTACTGTGGGCATGCTTCATCGAATACAACGTGCAAAGAATGGTTTCGACGATTTTATTCGATGCTGATTTGACTGAAGATTCTTCTCAAACACAATCAGAATTGGCTGTAGCATTAAATGTGGATCGATCAACTGTTGCAAAACGTTTAAAAAACGTTTAAATGTTTTTGCAAAAAATAGCCTCCAATTTGCTCTAATTATGGGTCAGGTGGAAATTAAATGCAACCAAGATGATTTAGCGATGAGCAATGGCCAAGAGCCACCAACAAACAACCATGTATTTGACGAAATGTTCTTCAAAACATATCAAAACTAGTATCAAGACAATATGCATTTTTGGAGAAATTTGAATTACACGCCTCATTACAAATGAGCTCTCATGCTCACAATGTGGCGTATGGTTCACTAAATTGTTAATAATTTTATATAATTGGGCTATATGTTCGTGAATAAATAAGTAAATTTATTTACAAACAATCCGAATGATTCAAGAAGCTAACAACTGGGTTCCACATGAATTAAAAGAAAGAGACCTCGAACGTGAAATCCACTTTCGTGAAATTTCAAAGAAAACAAAGAAACGATTTTTTGTTATCGAAAAGTTAATGGAGGTGAAAAAATGGATTTGTTAGGTGTGCAAGTAGAAACTCGGCGCTGTAGATGAATTACGAAAACTTTACGATATGCAAATGGACCTCTTTACAAGTTTGATTTCCTTAAACACCCGGGGTCCCTAGATTTTAAAATGGAATGGCGTTTTTCTGTTAGTTTTGATCCAGAACAACTCAAAAGTGCGCTTAGTATTTGGAAGTGGTGTTTCTGGAATTGGGCAAATTGCTCGGAAAAACTGTTTTGTATGTTTTATTCCAATAGGCCTCGAGCTTTTTAATATTTTAAGAATGTTTTTTATAAAATTATAAAATTGTACGGTTAGTCCACAATAAGAGGTTGCCACAATTTTTGACAGTTTTCAAAAATTTTTTTATTAAAAATATGTAAATTAAAATTAAATTAGATTTTAATTTCGGGATAATCCTACATTTTTATGTAACATTTTTATGTAACAAAAGTTCGGGGTTTCGGGATAGCACTACATTTTTGTAACGACTACACTTTTTTCGGGTTTACTACACTTTAGCCAAGAAACATACCAAAAAATTCGGGATGGATTTTCGGGCTAACTTCACTGACTTTGGGAATTTATGTTGACAAGGAAAATAATTTGCCAAATAATCACTTTGAATGTCTTTATGGACGTATTCATTCTGTGGGATTTTGAGGATATGCGGGAGTTGAATGTTGAGGATGTTGTGAATGTATTGTATAAAATGTTTATGTCTAAGGCGCCGCGACGTTTTTAATCGTTAGATTGATGTTGTTACTAAGTAATTTACTTGGAAACTGTGGAATAAAGAATAATGTTATTTATTATAGTTTAAGAAATAAGCTAAGCATATGTCACTATGTTACTGATTATGTGTAATATGCTTTGAGTTTTCCGTGCGAGGAATTTACCCAATACAATAACAAAATATTTATTTCGTAAAGTAGACATGTTGGATACGTGCGAGTATCTCTTTTACAAAATGTCGAAAGATTGGTTTCATTTTATCGTGTTAAACAAGTGCTTTTTGATTGTATTTCCTTTTTGTTGAAGTTGTTTTAGTAAAGGGATTTATGTTTCTTTTAGTTTAGTCTGTGGTGCCGATGCACTGAATTTAGTAGATTGTCTTAGTGTAGTTTTAGTCGGTTGTTGTGCGCCATTTTACTTTTATTGTTTATCTTGCTTGTGGTGTTTTCCGGTGAATTAACTTCAGTTACTTGATATGGCCCTAAATATAAAGGGTCTAGTTTGGATTTGGCTCCGTCGTTTCTAAGCCAGACAAAATCTCCTATGTGTTTGTGTTGAATGGTGTTGTGTTCAATCGTACGAGTTTTTACTATTGATCTTACTTACGATTATGTTTTCTCTAGCAAAATAGCGTGCTAATTTAAATCGAGATTTTAATTCTATCAAATAATCTTCATAAGTGTACACAGGTTCTGGTTCCCCTTGTATACTAGACGGGATTTTAGGCGTTTTGCCGAATACTAGTTCATATGGGGGGAATTTTGTTATAGAATGGGGAGTAGTGTTGTATACAAAAATTGCAAATGGTACCATTTCATCCCAGTTGCTGGAGTCTTGGCCAACGAAACATCTGAGGTATTCTTTTAGGGTTCGATGTGATCGTTCCAGAGCCCCGTTTGACATTGGGTGGAATGCTGTTGTGCTCAGTTTTTTAATTTTTAACAACTTACACATTTCTATAAAGAGTTTACTAATAAAGTTTGTGCCTTGATCAGTGAGGAGGCTGTCTGGGAATTCAAATTTAGTGAAAACTTGAGTGATAATCCCTTTTGCAACTGTATGTGCTTCTTGATTAGGGATGGGAATCGCACCAGAATATTTAGTGAGATCATCCTGAAATGTTATGATGTATTTATTTCCACTTTCTGATTCTGGTAGTGGTCCTACTATATCAAAAGCTACTTTCTCGAATACTTGTTTTGAGGTTGTGGTTAATTTCATTGGGATTTTGGTGTGTTTGTAAATTTTCTTTTCTTTACAGAGTTTGCAACTTTTTACAAATTGATATACGTCTTTCAACATTTTTGGCCAATAATATACCATCCTTAGTCATTTGAATGTCCTGTAAATACCTGAGTGTCCGCCACAAGAAGTGTTGTGAAATTCTTCGTCAACTTTGATGGTTTGGCCAAAGAGAAAACTATTGGTTCTTTATCGTCACTACTAATGTTTGGTGTTATTGTTTTATCATTTGCATATCTCGTTTCTGGTTCATCCTTTCGTTTTTGTGCTCTGGTTGTAACGTGGACGTATTCATGTCTTATTCTTGATAGGGCATCAGCATTTATATTTTTGGAGCCTGGCTTGTGTTTTATTGAGAAATCGTATTCCGCTAACTTTAGTCTCCAACGTAAAAGACGGGATGGTGTATTTTTCATATCTCCTGTTAATGGTTTGTGATCCGTCACTACTATAAATTTTCGGCCGTAGAGGTATGGACGGTATGGACATCTCTTTTTCAATTGTGGAGTAGTTTCGTTCAGGTTGGCTGAGCGATCGGCTAGCGAAAGCTATTGGCAGATCATCTTGGTTGTAATTCTGACTAAGCATGGCGCCGAGGCTGTAATTACTTGCGTCGGTCGTGAGTATGAATGTTTTATTAAAATCCGGGTAAGTCAAGATTGGTGAAGTCGTTAGTTTTTCTTTTAAGATTTGAAAAGAGTTTTCGCAATTATTCGACCAATTAAATACAACGTATTTCCTTAGTAGTGTGTTAATCGGTTCGGCTATTTCTGAAAAATTGGGTATGAACTTCCTGTAGTAGTTTTCTAACCCTAACAATGATTGGATTTCACGTTTGTTTTTGGGAATGGGGTAATTGACCACGTTTTCAACTGTCTTGGGGTTTGGTTGTATACCTTAAGTTTTTTCCATAGATTATAATATCATCCAGATATACAAAGCATTTAAGTCCTTGGAAACCTGTCAGTATGTGGTTCATGGTTCTTCGGAAAGTATTTTGTGAATTTTTTAAACCAAAAGGCATTCTATTGAATTCATAGTGGCCATATTTGGTGCTAAAAGCTGTCTTGTATTGATCTTGTGGATTCATTTTTATATGGTGGTATCCACTGGCTAAGTTAAGAGTTGAGAAGTATCTGGAGTGACCTAACTGGTCGAAGATGTCTGTTATGTTAGGGAGAGGGTACGTATCACCAATTGTCGCGTCGTTCAGTTTCCGGAAATCAACTACGATTCTCCATTGTTTAGAACCAGTTTCGTCCGTTTTTTTAGGGACTGCTAATAGAGGTGAATTAAATGGACTAGTACTATGAGAAATTTTTCGATCGAGCAACATCTCTTCGACCTGTTCGTTTATTTCTTTCTTTAAAATTTGCGGTAGGCGATATTGTTTTACTTTGATGGGAGCTGTATCATTGTATAAATGAATGGGGTGTTCTACTCCCGGGATACATGATAATTTTTCTCCTTTCAAGTGGAAGAGTTCTGTGTATTTCGAACATACTTCGAGAATGGAGCTGCGTTCTTCAAAATTTAAATTTTCATCGAGTTTGTTGTTGATCATGTCAATAACAGTTTGATGGCGATTGTTGGATTTTTTCGTTTCTTCGGTATTACTTTCGATCTTTCTCGATAGGTTGTATAGGTTGTAATGGTCAGTCGAATCAATTTTAGGTGAGAATGGCAGAATTTTAACTTCATAATTATTTAAATTAACAATGGGGATTAGTGTTCTATTGTTTTTAGCAACCATGATACAATTTCCGATTAAAAGACCAGGTTGGAGTTACTCATAGAGGCAAATAATTTCTCCATTTATTGGTGTGTAAGGTTGAATTAGTATTTCTCTTCTAGGTGGGATGATTACTGTATTTTCGTTTGTTGCTAAATGTATGGGTGATATGTTATTGTTATTGTCGTGTGAGATTTTAAGAAGCTGTTGTTTGCTGTATAGTATGTCTATTTTAAAACTATTCAACATGTCTCTACCTAATACAGCGTCTTGGTTTATAGGAAATTCTTCGGGCACAATGTGAAAACGTTGTACGATACTTTTATTGCTCTCTAATGCAAATATAATATTATATGAACCTAGAGTTAAAATTCCGCCGGACGATATTCCGCGTAACGATGGCTGTTGGTAAAGGGGATTATTGAAGGATTTTTTTGGGTGTATCTATTAGTTATAATTTTTGAACTCAAACATCGCTCCTTTCTTATACGTTGCTGAGTCCATTGAAGTTTTCCGAATTGGTGTCTTCACTTGTATAGTGGCTAATCTGGGCACTATGTGTATTATTTGGATTAGTTGGTTTGTTGGATAAATTTAAACCTTTGAATGCACTAGTGATACTGTCCATCGAAGGACGGGAAGGTTGGTTATGTATGTTTGATTTTTTCATTGGTGTCGAAACCGCTATAGGATCACGCCACGATATTGATTGTGAATGGTGTGGTTGAGGATTTTGTATGTTCGGATAATGCTTGGTTTGTGAGTATTTTAATTGAGGGGATTGCGAATTTTCAATATTTTGATTGTAGTGCAGTGGGTACTGCATTTGAGGATTGTAGGAATTAGAGTAGAAATTTTGGGAGGGGTAGGGGTTAAAAAAACGTTGGTCCCCATGTGTGGAGGGACTGTTACGAGTATTATTGGGGTGTGAATAGTTTTGATAATTCTGTGAATTAACCCGTGCGTCATTATTTTGTTTGGTTCTACATTCTTGGATTTCATGACCATTTCGCTTGCAATACCTGCAAAATCTATTGTTTTGCTTTGTAACTTGTGGAGTTTTGGGTAAACTTATTTCTCGATTCGTACCGATTTGGTTAGAACAATTGCCGACTTCGTACATTATTTTTTCGAAGTTTAATTCTTGCACTGCTATTTCCATGCATTTACTGAGACATTCTTTTTGGTTGGTTCTGGACGAAATTTCTTATTTGTTCTGGAAGCCCCATAATAAATTTAGGTACTACTCTCTTTTCGGCGATGTTTTGGGCCTTTTCTTTTTCAATATTGTATTGCGTTTTCAGGATGTTAAGGTATTTGCTCAACAAATTTTCGGCTTTTAAATAGTATTCTTGTATACTTTCATATAAAGGTTCGAATTTTAGGGATGATATTTTTCTTTCAATTTCATCGACGTTGTCTTCTTGACGGTAAAATTTCATTAGATGCGACTTTATGTCAGTCCATGAATCAGGATTTTCACTTGCAATTATTGTGTATACTTTACTTCCTAATTTATACAATATATGGTTTACAAGGAGTGATTTTTCATCGGCTTCTGTACATAAATCGTGCGCTCTGTCTACACACGAAATGAATTTCGCTAGATCATCGGAGTTGCCATTAAATTCGGGGATAAGTTGGGAAATATGTTCAACTTTTTGGAATTTATTCATTTTTATGGTTGATAAAGGCTGAGTGTTTCTTTGAACAATCAAAAAATCAGGTATTGTGGTGAATTGAGCAAAGATGGCGATAGAATTTCGGTTTTAGGACTCCCAATATTACCAAGGTTTAGGGGAGTTATGGTTTTGGTTTGCTTCGCGAAGGGTGGGATAACGAATGGGTCGGTTTTGGACTTTTGAGTGTTTTTTGACATTCATTTACTAATTGTTTTTGCGAATAAGGATGATAGCCATAAATTTTATAGGGCGAACATTCTTATTCTCATAGGAAATCCATTGATGCCCTTGGAATTAAGCTTTGTAGTTCAAGCTCTATATAGGTTTCAGAGTCTGCAACATTAATATTCCAGACGCCAATTTGTTTAGAGATACGAGTTTCTACTCAGCTACCGTAATCAATTGTATAGTGGAGAAATTTAATATTCCGACGACATTTATTGGTGGAGGTGATTTCTCTTTTGGTTTAATTGGTTGTTATTCTAGAGCTAGTTGTTTCTTGGTGACTAACTGGTTTCTAGAAACCTTTTTTGAACCTGATCGTAAATTCCTGCCATTTCTGGCGAGCGTTGAGCTTTACTTTTCTTACTTGGTCTTTTATTCCGATTCACCACCCAATTAGTTTCTCTTTATAGGTTTCATCCTAAGCGCTGCACGTGGTTTAACTGATTTTTGAGTTTTTCGTTCTCTTTCTTTAAAATTGTGAATTCTTCTATCAATTTGGTTGCAAACTCCTTTATTTCTCTTAATTGTTCACGGAATTAGGCATTTTCCATCTCGTATTGAAAGATATTTCCAGTTGAAGATCTAGGTGATCTTGATAATTTGGAACTTCGCCCAAATGGGTTAAACAATGATTGGCCCACCCCAGAATCCATTGGACCTGATCCGAATAGTGTGGATTTGGCGGCACGCTGTACCATTTGGGTATTGTTTAGTCATGTTATATCACAGGAGTTGGACCCCGGTTGCACTTTGCTACTGTCGAAGCAGTACTGGCTTCCGACTACCGAGGTGTTACCTAGGTGTACACGGAGACGCTGAGGGGCTGAGATATACACATACAAAATACATTTTCTACTATTAAATTTAAATAAGTTTGATCTTTTATCGGAAAAATTGGTATTAATTGCTGCGATATGACATGATGGTACAAAAGAGATGGATGGTGACGATGAATGGATGAGATGACGAAGAGACGAAAAATAATATTTCTTATACTGATCAGTGATGATATACTGATATGTACAAAATTTTATTTCGACAAATTTAGTGGTTCGCCATATTTTATTATTTTTTTTAATTTTGCCGAAAACTTCATATTCGTATCTATCGCATCATCCATGGCCGAGTCTGAAATTGTGTTTAAATTTCGATTCTGTATAAAGATTTTGACTTTCAATTTAAAATTCCATTTATTGGCCTTGACGTGCCGATTTACATTTTAATCCAATTTTGCGGGTTTTTGGTATATAACGATGATAAGGGAAAAACTGTATATTCGGAAAATATTCTGAAGGGAAATTTTCGAAAATGTATGCAAACCAAAATAAATAAACAAGCATAATGTGGTTAAATAAAACTGTAATTGAGTTTTATCCTATATACATAAAATATGTTTTTTTCCAATTTTTACATTAAATAGTTAGAATGTATGCTCTAAAAAATAACCGACCGCATAAAAACCACCCTCCACAACGGAATATACATCCTCTTTTAGAATTTGGATATTGGGTCGGCGTGAGCTTTTATATGTACAAAAGGAAACCAAACCATGTTTATCATGCTTGGGATATTAAAATCGTTTACCTGGATATAAAGGGTGTTTTTTTAAGAGGTTGCCGATTTTTTTTTGAATAAAACACATATAAAATTATGAAATGACCAAAATTTTTTTTTATTTGGTAGATAATTTTTTGGCATTTAACATTTAAACACAATTTCTGGCATATGGCTACCACGACTATTTTTCACAAATGTCATTCTGGAGGTCCAATTTTCCAGCACTTTTTCAAGCATTTGAGGGCGTATGTCAGCAATGACACGTTGAATATTGGTTTCCAAAGCGTCAATCGATTGAGGTTTATCCACATAAACCAATGACTTCACGTATCCCCACAAAAAGTAATCGAGTGGCGTCAAATCGCACGAACGCGGAGGCCAATTCACCGGACCATTTCTCGAAATAATGTTGTCGTTGAAAGTTTCTTTCAATAAGTCGATTGTTTCACGTGCTGTATGGCAAGTGGCACCATCTTGTTGAAACCACATTTCATCCATATCCATATCTTCAAGATTTGACAACAAAAACTCATTTAACATGGTTCTGTATCGATTTCCATTCACGGTAACGCGTCGTCCTTCCTCATTTTTAAAGAAATATGGACCGATGATCCCACCAGCCCATAGACCGCACCAAACAGTACATTTATCAGGATGCATTGGTAATTCTTGAACGGCGTGTGGATTATCTTTGCTCCAAATGCGACAATTTTGTTTGTTGACGTATCCATTTAACCAAAAATGCGCCTCACCACTGAAGAGAATTTTACGGTAAAAAAATGGATCTTCGTTCAATTGATTTAACGACCAATCACTGAATTCACGGCGCAAACGATGGTCGTGTGGCTTTAATTCTTGCACCAATTGAATTTTGTATGGCACCAAACCCAAATCTTTACGTAAAATTTTCCATAAAGTCGATGGACAAAGTCCAATTTGCTGAGCACGACGACGAATCGATAAATTGTCGTTTTCTTCGACACTGGCCTCAACGACAGCAATATTTTCTTCTGTACGAACTCTTCTCATTCTTGTCGGTGGCTTGGCATCCAAAAGAGTGAATGTAGACCGAAATTTGGTAATTACGTTCTTTATGGTGGTCTCTGACGGACGATTATGTGCACCATAAAATTCACGAAGTGCTCTATAAACATTTTTAATTGAACACTGATTTTGAAAATAAATTTCCACGATTTGAAAACGTTGTTCTGGAGTTAACCTATTCATAATGATTTGCCAAACAATACTGAGTAGAAATGCCACTTTGAGCTGTCAAAACAACTGTCATAAAATAAAACGACATCTATCGGAAAAACAAACCTCCTAAAAAAACACCCTTTACATAGGTTGGTTTAGAGGTAATGCATGATGCTACATAAACTCAAGATAATTTTTTAATTTACAATATTTATTAGATTTTTAGTTGGAGATAGCTTTATTTATGGAAGCTGCATATTTAACCAATATTTTTAAAAAATTACCAGTGACCTGGATAAACTTAAAAAATTACTTGGAACATATAGTCCTACTGATCAATATTTTCGTAATAAATACATGTGGTGGTAAGGCGTTTATGGAAGTCGGATTAGGAAGAGATACTGAGATATAACATGGAAAAATACCTTTTGGAACAGTAATACATACCATAACTGAACTCTTTATAGCACCTTTTTTTAGTGATAACACAATTTCGTTCTTCGGTTATGTAGTCAATTTGATTGGAAAAGCTTCATTTCATTGAAATCTATCATTAACAATATAGTGACATGGTATGTTGGTATCATCATCAATAGTATTGATAAGAATATTTTTGCAAAACTATATTTGATTATTATTTAATTCTCATTTTGAATTTAATGTAAATGATAGAATTTATCTCGTTATCAGCGTTATGCATCTAATGCATATACACGTACAGTGATACAGAAAAATCTTCGAACATGATTCATGTTCTTATCACAAAAACGAAAAAAGTGCTAGGGGCTGAAACCACCCTTACGAGGTTGCCAGAACTTCGGTTTGGAAATTAGCCAATCCGAAAAAACTACTTGAAATTTTGCTCTCTAATTGCACACCAAAATACATTTTAAAACGTTTACGATAAATAAATGTCAAAACTAATCGCACGTTAATACGTTGACATTACTAAAAGGAGAAATCTATTTCATTGTAGAGTATAGAGACCTCTATCTTGTGATATGTCACTATAACATAAATTGCTTAATTTCGTAAAATAAAAATTTATTTTTACAGCGTATCAACACCATCGGATTATTGTAAACAGAGGTTTATATTCGCTTATAAATCAAAACATTTATGTCTATACCTTCATAATCGCTCCATCCTCACTATTCTCATGCAATTTACACGGCTCCGCCTTTCTAGCACCCCATCCAAAGGTTTTGGCAAAAGTGATGATTGAATTCGTTTGGTCATCGTTTGGTCAGGATTGGTTACTAGTTTTTATCGTTTGGTCACTTACGATTAAACGGTAAATGAATAATGAAAAACTCAAAAAAAAAATTTCCCGGGGGCACCTCATTGCAAGAAAATCATACCGTTTTTATTAAATTTCGTTAGGTAATAGTTAGGTCAGGATTGGTCAACACATTTTGGCGTTTAGTCACCACTGGGTCAGTTTTTATTGCGGAAAAACAAAATCAAAATTGCATTAGTTCAATAAAATCAGGTTCGTCGCTTATTTGGGAATTTCATTTTACAAAACTAATAAAAAATCCAATTGGAATATACCATTTAGATAAAAATATTTATTTTTTCAAAGAAATGTATCTAAAGTGCACGACTTAAGATATAATCATTTAAATGTTTTGGTTTTCCATAACTCGTTCAGGATTATGGTCACTAGTTGGTTTCGTTTGGTCATCGCGACATAATGATTTATTTCGAAAATTCTTTAAAAACTCATAATTTTCACACGATTCGAAGTGTTCGGGGCTTTGAAAAATCCTATTGTATTGCTCGTATAAGTATTTTTATGGTTGTTTATCATTTGTGGTAAATTTGAGAAACATTTAAATCCAATTAATTTAAAATTAAATTTATTATACATTTCATTAATTAGCAAAATATAAATATTTTTTGTTAAATTCATATGGCTTCTTTAACCGCGTTCACATCTACTGCTCTGGTGTTCTGTTTGTTTTCGATAAGAGATGGATAATTAATAAACTTATTTAAAGTTATACTAATTAAAAAAATTTACTTACTCAGTTTTTGTAAAAATAGCTGCGATAGGTGTAATAAGCCGGTACCGTTTCGCAGATTTTATAGATTCAGCTAAATTGTCATGCGTTTCCCACCAATCGTTTGCTCTGCGACAATAAGCAATAAAATGTCCAGTCGAATATGAGATAATACCTCTTAATCTAAACATAAAATACACATTTAAGGTGAAAATACACATTTAAGGTGTGTAAGTTAGCTGTTTAATTAAATAATTTCAAAATAAATATAAAAAAGTACCAAATAAGATAACTTACCGATATTTTCCATTTAAATTTACCGTCATTGGAAATTCATTTAATTTGCACTGCAGACCTGTTGTTGCCATTTCCATACGAATATCCAATTCTATACAAACATGTTGATTGTAAGTATTATTTATTTGTAATGGAGACTCGCATGTACTACATTTAGTTGTAGTTTGTCTTTCCATTATACGTATCGCATCCTCCAACTTTCCAAAACCTTTTTCCCATATCAACTTGTGATTCACATATACTATTGCCTTTGATTTTGGGTAAGATCCACATTCGCAGTTATGGTATTCATACTTGCTTGGAGTTGAGCAAAAACACATTCCCCAAATTTGATCGACGCTACCCCACATGTCTAATTTATAAGGGTACAAATTAAGACCTGTACCGATTTGTCGATCAATTTTATCATTATATAGCGTAGATAATAAAATCGTTCGTTCTCGATAAACTTTAGCTGTTGCACCATCTTTTATGAAATTACGAACAAATTTCATTGTTTTATTTTCAGAGCATTCCTCTATGAAAGATAAATATGAAGGATCATCGATTCCACTTATCATTAGAACCTGTATTATAGCATCAAAAGCACAAGTATTTAACAATAAATAATAAATACCATTTAGAGGAATTGCATTTCGCCTACTTCCATTTTGCAGTAATGTGAGTTTCTTGCGTGACGTAATATTTTCGTTTTGATATGCGATGTCGGGTTGAGGTGTAAAATAAATGTTTCTTGTTTATGGCAGATCCCTCTTGGAATGTAAGCTCTTTTTTAGCCATGTTTGTTTGTTCTACATGTAATGTCTACATGTAATTTATGTAATTTATAATCACAATTATCTAATACATTATTTCGATCATTTGAGTCAGATTTGCCTTTATTTCTCCAAATATCTGTAGACGCCGTGTCCGAATCGTCTGATAGTTTTATCGCGGGGTTTTTGTAATCAGTTTTCTTTTCTTTACAATTAATCAATTGCGACTGAAATATTGCAGCACTTCCGTTGCAATCATTGTGTTCTATTTTTAAAAATATATCAGCCCGTAGACGACCCTTCCACTTATCCAAAACTCGTATGTTTTTTATCATTAAAAAATCCTTCGAACAGCTAGTCGTCGCGTGAGGTACTTTACATGGTAAACACGCCCCTGTCCAAAGTGGAAATTTGAAAGCGACGGAAATCAATCGAGTAATAAACTCTTCCGAATAAAAAGCATTTGGATCAGTACCAATGGCTTTTAAAGTTTTAGCTGCGTGCTGCAAATTTATTACAAAATCTCTTACTGGGTTGTATTCATCTTTAACCATATTAAGATTTTTGTATTCTTCTTCTTTATCTTCATTGGTTTTAGAGGCAGCAGCTTCAAAAGAGACGTCCTCCGGTTCTAGTATTTTATCAAAATGGATTGTCTTGTCCGAAATAAGTGATTCCAATATCAACCGAGCGTTTTTCACAACAGTTCCAGTTTCAGTTTCTGAATTTTGAAATTCGTTGAGAGCCACAACACAAGTAAGGTGAAATACCCTTTCAAATTAATTTAAACTCTGACAGTCGATCATAAGGGCTACACAATAAAGGAAAAATTTTCGCACGGTTGTGTGACGTATATTTTTAATGCAGGGCCATCGACAAACCATTTTAATAAAGTGTGCGACATCCAAACGTATGTAAGTATAAATAGCAGGCCTTGTAAAGTGAACTGGGTCATTAGTAGCTCGTAGAAACATAGTAGTAGTGGTGTAGACTTTAATTGCTTGATCATTAAAGGCAAACGAGACAGTATTAATTAATGCTCTCGATCCATCACAATGAGCCTCTGCTGGCTTCGATGCTCCTAACTTGAGCCACTGCTTTAGCCACCAAATAAACAAATTGGTACTTTGGTTTTCCGTTAAAAGTTGATGAACAGAGAGAGTAATGCCTTCAAAATTTATTACAATCGCATAAAAAAAATGTGGCCTGATTTTGTTCCATTTGGTTGTTTTATTTCTTTTACGATACTACCAGTACCATCGATTGAAATACGCGCGGAAGTTCCCATCAACTTACAAAATCGTTTGTATGCATGTAATTGACTTGGAGTACTGTAAAATACGTAAAAATCATCTCGTTTAACGTCATGAATAAACTCCGGATATAAATGATTGTATCGCATTTGTTCAATAGTACAAACAACATCTTGTGCGTCTTTTGAATGTACGTGAAGGAGTTTGCTTACAAAATCATTTTTACATTCACGAACAACTTTAAGTTTTGGCATATTAGGTGGTAGGCGACCGTCATGAATTCCGTGGGCCGCAGTTTGGCGTTTAGTCCAATTTCCACATCCCTTCTTGTGTGCTTGTTCCCCTATAATTTGCCTTTTAAAATATCTACAAGGTCTTCTGACATCTTCATGATTTTCGAAGAGAGTGTCTCGAGTTCTTACTCTGAGGTAGCATGGGAATTTAAATGGTTTGTGATCTACAAACCCCAGAAATGTATTTCGACAGCGCTTGCTTAAACATTTACCTTTTACTGTTAGGTGGTGAGCACTATCCTCGCTTTCGTACATTTTAGCATTTTTAAATCCGAAAGCACAAGGCATTCGCGTCAGTTTATAAAATTCCTCGGCTAGTAAATCAGCCCACATAAATCGTTTTAAAACACTGTACTTCCTTTCCTTATATTGGATTGTAATTTGTTCCACAATTCTTCACTTAGCGGCACCATTATGTTATCTAAGCCTGGGGCTCCACAATCATCATCATCGGAACTATTACTGCCGCACTCATCTTCAATTCCTCGATGATTTGAATTGTCAAAACTTCCATTTATTTCTGGTTTAATTGACACCATCTCTAATTCTCGTGCTTTTGATAAAATACCACGACGATCCTCGCGCACTTCCCGGTAAACATCCCGAGGAGTCCATTTTTCATTCAGGCATTTGCTCATGTCCTTCCATACTGTAGCACTAAGTACTGGAAATATTTCCGTTTTAAAATAAGAAATAAATTTTCTTATGACGGCAATTGCGTCTGTTTCCAAAACATGTGAAGGTCTAGGCATAACTTTAAAATCGACAGTTTTAACTGTTTAATAGAGAAGAAAATTATCTTTATTTTTCTTAAATGATTTTTTCAAAGTTAATTTCAAGTTCAATCAATAAAATTTAAGACGAAATCAAAAAGAAAAATATTCAACATATAAGTCCTGTTTTAAAATAACCGTATATAAATAAATAAATTAACTTCACTTACTTTTAATAATTTATTAAACGGAGTGAATTTGCTTTAACAAAACTAGGTATACAATTTTATACACACTTAAATATCACTTCTACAGAAAATTTAACGTAGCACGTGCAATATACTCGTAAGTGTATATTATACATTTTTATTAAAGTTCTCTTAAAAAGAGAAAATAATAATATGTTCATTAAAATAAGAGGTAGTATATTGTCGCGATGACCAACCGAAACCAACTAGTGACCAATCCTCAATGACAGTCGACCAAACGATTCCGATCGTTGGATTTATAAAAATATTAGAATTGGACAAGATTCCAGCCCCGAACACTTCGAATCGTGTGAAAATTATGAGTTTTTAAAGAATTTTCGAAATAAATCATTATGTCGCGATGACCAAACGAAACCAACTAGTGACCAATCCTGAACGAGTTATGGAAAACCAAAACATTTAAATGATTATATCTTAAGTCGTGCACTTTAGATACATTTCTTTGAAAAAATAAATATTTTTATCTAAATGGTATATTCCAATTGGATTTTTTATTAGTTTTGTAAAATGAAATTCCCAAATAAGCGACGAACCTGATTTTATTGAACTAATGCAATTTTGATTTTGTTTTTCCGCAATAAAAACTGACCCAGTGGTGACTAAACGCCAAAATGTGTTGACCAATCCTGACCTAACTATTACCTAACGAAATTTAATAAAAACGGTATGATTTTCTTGCAATGAGGTGCCACCCGGGAAATTTTTTATTTTTATTTTTCATTATTCATTTACCGTTTAATCGTAAGTGACCAAACGATAAAAACTAGTGACCAATCCTGACCAAACGATGACCAAACGAATTCAATCATCACTTTTGCCAAAACCTTTGGATGGGGTGCTAGAAAGGCGGATCCAATTTACACTCAAGTATTTCATCATTTTCATTGTTTTCTGGGATTTCTTCCAACTGCAAATCTTGAAGAATTTGTTGAAGATTTTCTTCATCTTCATCCAACGAATAAGTATAATTAGGATCATTTATTGAATCATCTGAACTAAAATCTCTGTACTCTTTCAGTTCACTCTCACTTAGAAACTTTTGTTTTGCCATTATTTGTAAATATTTAGAAACAAATTATAAAAGTAATAGTCTCAGTAATTACGTGCTATCTGATAAAATTCAACACACTACCGGCATAGAAAATCGTGATAAATTTCTCATTTTACAAAACGATAACATTGGAATGGAAATTTTTCTTTTTAAATTTTTGGTTTTTGAGATGTCAGTCATATACGTGTGACATAAAAAATAGTGTTTCTCCGGAAAATTTGGTAAACAATTATTTTTTACAGTAAATTTTTTGTATACCATAGCCCAGATGAAAATTTTGTTGAAATTATCGTGGCGATCAACGTGTTAACGAAAAATTTAAATTTGTACGAATACTTTTGTGAATCGCTATATTTGCGCTCTACTACACTCGTATATGCAACCGTAATTTTCCTTTTCGCATATACTCGTATGTATATAAGCAAATTTCGATTCGAATAATACTTTTGCCATGTTTTTTGCAGAGTGCTGAAACTAATGACATCATTACTCGATGTACCTATAGTTATCAAATGAGATATATTATAACAAAGCAAAATAAGCATTGTGACACAACCGGGATCAATTTTTCTCATTAAACGGGTTATTATTAATATTCATACTCCTTCATGAAACCAAATTTATCGATTTAACATTGCAGCACATGGCATAACATTGAAAAAAATATTTATCCATGTATTCCAGCTATTAACATCTCATATTTATCCGCAGCATCGAATTAAAAATATGCGAGCGTGAAAACAGTATTTTACTCGTGCAGCACATGTACCCAAGTATTTACACAACCCCTCGAGATGAAAATCCTTAAATTGTATTTACTTTTATTAAAATGTTAAAACTTTTATACGGGCGCATTGAAGCTTACGTTTATAGTTTATTTTACAATTGTAATTAATTGATAAGGAAACATTTTATATCGAGTTTTGTGCGACGTCTTAATTACAAAAAATTAAATAAAATATACAAGGAGGGATAAAAATAAGGTAGAGGCGTACGATGTTCAAATAAAAAAACGTTAATGGTTACTTAAAGTATATAGTGTAAGATTTTTTTTAAACTTCTTTTGATACAGATAAGAAGAACATAAAAGTTAAATTTAAAAAACAAAAAAATTCGTTTGTTGGTTTAAAATTAAGAGCTCAACCGTTACGATTTATCTTGGGAAGTCATTGTTAAAATTCGACGGATTTGATAACTTTTAAATATTTACATAATTAGCTAACAGAATATTGGAGGGAATGATCGTGCCTATCGTCCTATTCCAGTAGTTTTGAAGCAAGTGCTTGCTTTAAACTCTTTACAATTTTTGTCGATACACTGGCCCAGTAATGGTTGCATCCTATTTCAGCAGCTCACTATACACACCTTTAGGATCCAATCATATGCAACCATAGTATTATTTTCGATCAGTGGCTATTTGGTTCTGATATCATCTTCTTTGGTTCGACGTCCCATTCTTTCAATTCACAATAGAACCGCTACAAAAGGTTGCTTTGGTTCTTAATATGCAACAACCTTCAATTTGCCGCACTCATATTTTACGAATGAGAGTAATATTTAGTAATAGATCGTCTTATATTTATTTATAAAAGCCGGACGCACTGGAAACTGTAATCGCTTGAAATCGAAGGGCAAATCGGTTGAAATCATTGGAATTCGTAGTATCAGCACATCTTCTCGTTTACAATTGCCGCTGATGATTGTAGCTTCGATTAAATTCGGCGTTAGTTTTTTCACAGCAAGTCATGTTCCGTTGCCCAATTTCGGTGGATCTAAGTTGCGAATGAGCATCAACTGTGAACCAACTTTTAAAGTTACTATGTGTGGTGGCATTCCAGATGCTTCCAAAGAGCTGAGAAACTGTATTGGATAGTTGACAGCTTGCTCATCATCTATAACTGTGTCAATCGATTTGTAGTTGACAACTTCACCGGGTAGCTTCAATTGAATTTGATTGCTTATTTTGTTGACATCATCATTCTTCGGAACCAAAATTGCTCGTTCGCAAAGCTAATCATGATTTTTGAAATTGTTTGTAATATCGGGAAAAACTTTCGGCACAACATTTTTAATTGATCACTGCATTTGGTGTAGTCGGATCAATCGGAAGTTTTCAATCGCCCAAGTTTGTCTACAGGTCTCCCAAGTTATGACGCTTTCAATCGTGCATTTAGTTCACCGGCTGGTGTTGATCTTGGAATCACTGGCAAATTTCGTTGAAAATCACCAGCAAGAAGCAATAGAGCTCCACCCAGTGGTTGGTAATTTGCTCTGAAATCTTTGAGAGTACGGTCAAGAGCTTCAAGAGATTTCTTGTGCGCCATAGTGCATTCAGGCCATACAATAAGTGAGCTTGTTTTGAATACTGCAGCCATGGCAGAATTTTCACCGATGTTACGTGTTGGTGTTTCGTTATGGTTTACGTTTAATGGAGATTTAAGTGCTGAATTTTCTGTACGCCCACCATCGAGTAACGTTGGTGCGAGTCCAGATGATGCTACAAATCAAATTGGGCAAGTATGTTTTTCCAGTGCCTGCAGGTGCGTCAAGGTTGGTTCAATATGTATTGGTTAATTATTTCCCTAAATGTTGCTCTTATGTAAAAAAAATAAATATTAGAGTACAATTAGGCGAATTAAAATAAAAATGTGCAATACAATCGAAACATTGTTATCAAAGATTAGAGAACAATTAGGCGAATACGAATAAAATCGTGTCACACAATCGAAACATTCATTTGAAAGTGAGGCTTTAATGTGCTGAATATGCACAATGTAAAAGTAAAAATGTGTTTAAAACAATTGTAAGATACAGCATAAGTGTAATGTATAAAAATGATAAATAATCAGTTCCATATACTAAAGGGTAAAAATGCTAAATAGTCGGTCCATATGAATAACAAACAATAACTGCAGCAGTTGTTGCACGGAACTTCAATGAAAAACTTTGATCTACAGAAGTCAAAAGTCCCAGAACTGTTGCAGATATTGCTGGTTATTCATATAACCGAACCCAGTGACCGACCATTTGGTATTTTTGTATTAAATAACATACCAGGGCCATCATAAAAACCATGTCTATATAGGGGAGTTTTGACTTCTGTGGAACAAAATTTTTCATTGAACTTTCGTGCAACACCTGTTGCAGGTATTCCTTGTTATTCATATGGCCGAACCCAGGGACCGACCATTTGGCACTTTTGTATTAAAGTACATACCAAGGTCATCATAAAAACCTTGTCTATATGTGAGACTTTTGACTTCTGTGGAACAAAATTTTTCATTGAAGTTTCGTGCAACATCTGTTGCAGATATTGCTTGGTATTCATATGACGAACCCAGGGACCGACCATTTGGCATTTTTATATTAAAGTTCATACCAAGGCCATCATAATAAACCATGTTTATATATATGGGACTATTTACTTAATTAATTTTAATTATTAAGTTATTTTAATCAAGCAACAATTGTTGCCAGTATTCCGCCCAAATGTTTACTATTTGTATATTCGCACACATGTATAGTTTTTGTTAGTTGGTAGAAATTTGACTTCGGTTAACTTTTTCTAAAACTATTTTTTGATCAGCAGTCAACCGTTGTTTCTGAGCATCGACAAAATGGCGCAATTGGTATATTGTCGTTCACGTACCAAATCTCTGTCGTGGACATTTTTCGATCACGTGTCCGTGTTGGTAGTCCAAGCTGGTAAAGAATTTGGTTGTTGGTCGAAATACATTTATCCTTAAGTAGTACGAGTACTTCATTAAAAATGTCATCCGAGAACTGGATTCCTATATGGCTGAAAATAGATTCAAATGAAAGGTCTTAATGATACTCATACTTGGAAAAAATTTCAGGTCAATTTTCATGTTGGGAGTCCGGGAACAGTCGATTGAATATATCGCACACACAAAATTTGAAAATTTCTAAAAATTTACTGTTTAAAGTGTCATGGCTGGAAATAGATTCGAATGATAGGTTTTAATGATGCTTGTACCAGGAAAATATTTCAGGTCAATTTTCATGTTGAAAAAAAAAATTGTATCTGCATTATCGACAGTATTCGGGTGTCATTTAATCTTACTTATATTTAATCTGCTTTGTCGGCATTTTTCGGCTGGGTATTTCTGTGGATTTCTTCACCATTTGATATGTTTTATTCAATCGAATTTTCCCGGACTCCCAACATGAAAATTGACTTGATTTTTTAAAGTGATATTAATTAGAAGGCACTTTATTTGAAATATTATCTGGACATGTCACTATAGATGAATTTGCCATTTAACCTTCCCAAACATCTAATAAAACACTTGCAATTTGAAAAATTTGCTTTGGATAATTTGTTTTAAATTCGAATTAAAAATTCTTATTTTAAATTTTGTAGTTGTTTTTTAGGAACAGCAAAATAAAAATTTGTAACTTGTATCTGCATTATCGGCCTTTTTCGGCTGGTGTTTTTGATGAACGTGTTAACGACAACTATCGGCGGTCATTTTCGTTTGATTAGTTAGAATCTACATTATCGACATTTTTCGGGTGAACATTTTCGGCTAACTTTAAAAGGGTGCCAAATACCAATATACGCTAAACTGACTTCCACTAAACCACTTACAGTATTTTATAGAGAGATGGAAAATAACAATCGAAACCACATAAGTCATATTTATACTTTATTTACTGCTCAATGGTCTTCAAATCGTTTTTTTTTCTCGATTGATTCTCTTAGAAAACATCCGGTAGAGACCAACTAAAATCCGAAATCATTGATTATGTTTCGATAATCTGACAATTTCGTCGTTTGTTTTTGTATTGTCAACAAAAACAACATTTTACGATCGAAATTGTGTGTTCAAAAGTACGCGAAGGCTTTTATAGTGTCTTATAGAGATTTTATGCGAAAATTTTAGTATTTTGACGCTCTATTTTGATAGAGTACTAAAATGACATTAACTTTATTACTTTACCGACTTAAATGTTTGAATTGAACTTGAGTACGAGTGTATACATACCATAAACTTCTATGTATACATGTACAAGAAAACACACATTGTTTACTTTGTGGAACATGTAGATATGAAATGAAATGATATAGAGTGTGGGCTGTATACAATTTTCGTTTTATTGAGCTGTAAAATAAATTTTAGGAATTTTATTTTCTCTATATAAAACGACACACATACCTCCCCTCGCCTACACGAAAAGCACTAAAAAAATAATGTTATTGATCGCAGTTTATTGAAAAATTTGCATTATTGGAAAAATTTGAATGAATTTTTTTCTTCTATAGCACAGTGATATCTCAACTCTAGATACTCGTACAGCATCCCATTATATATGGAACTCATATAGTATGTATACAAGCTTTGTAGATTTAACCTCCCGGTATTTTTTGTATTTAAATTAACAAGAGCTTTTGCACTGTGTGTGTAAACATAAATTTAGGATTTTTTTGGTTGTTTAGCGTCAAAATGTGAAACGCTCGAAGCTAATCTACTTTATTTATTTATATCCATATCCAAATATGTATTTCGTAAGTACACAACATGTATAAGATGTATTTATGAAAACGCTTTTTAATTCTGAATTGTATGTGTACAACCGGTTATTCATTAATGCTTAGGAATAACGAACTTTATGTAACCGAAAGCTCTTTCTAAATACTATGTAGAATTTTGTTTAATTAAAATTCACTCAATTAATATTTGGTGGGTTATACATACCCGTACGAGGGTTCATAAAGTATTTATATTGTACGTATCTTTATTACAACTGTTGTAAATCAGTTCATCATCTAGTAATTTATCTTTCATAATTTATATTCTCGATTGGAGGGTTGTAACCTTTTGGCTAGCCCCTTTACAGTTTTATTATATTTTAGGCGATTCAGATTGGATCTTGTAGATCAAGTGGTTCCTTCCTTGACAGCCGCCTTGCTGGGTTTGATTCATACTACACGCAACGTATTTCAGCATTTTGGTGTAGACTTATACGTTGTGTTTTCTCGCGTGTTTTCTTATTTCTTCACTGACGAAATCCATCTTCAGATCTCTATAGAGGTTGTAATTTCTTATGTACCACAGTTCTTCTGTTTGTACAGTCCTATAGATGAAAACCGTAAGTCTATACAGGTTTTAGAATTTGCCAATAAAGAAGTAATTTATTGTGTAAAGTTATCTTAGAATTTCCTCCTAAGATCCAATCCGCCTTTCTGTATTTAATGTTTAATTTTTCTTTCTTCTTTTTGACGTGCAGTTTCCATTTTAGTTTTGTATATATAATCATGCCCAGATATTTTGCCGTGTTTGCATGCGGAACTTGCTGAGAATTCAGCTTTACTGCTATCCAGTTGACCTTTTCGTTGGTAAAGTTTACGTGAACAGATTTTGTTTCATTAAGTTTTATTTATCATCTCTTCGTCCAGGTACAATAAAAAATAAATAAATTAATTAGCCGAATTGACTAAATGATTATATAAAACATTTATCTATAATTTGAATTAATAATCAATTATTTAATGATTTGATTAACAATTTAGACCAAATTTTTTATTAAATTTTCCATCTTTTATATTTAATATTAGGTGGTAAGTTATATTTCATAAATTCCTGTGATTGAATTAATCAGTTCTGAGTCAAAAATACCAAGAGTTTGGCTTTAGTTGAAAGATTCAATCATCTCTTCAGTCTGAAGTGTAATCAACCTGCAAGGAACTCATAGAATAAAAACGCAATGACTTAGCGAATTATAATATAATTTTGGTAAACAACTCCCAAATTAATGCTGCATTCATTGATATGAATTATATGGATTAACAAATGTTAGTTCTATGATTTTGCTATTGATTTAGATGATGATTTGTAAATTTTTTTTTGTAAATTGAAATAACTACTGCTAATGAACTTAGTAGAAAACAAACAATGGTTAGTTGTTTTAACCAATTTACCGTAAGATAAATTTTACCAATTATTTAAAATCCTCAAATATTTAATAAATTCACTCAATTAATTATATAATTTGTAATGCACAAAAATAACTTACTACGTTTCGCAAATCATGGAATTTGCATTTCGTATTTTATTAAATTAATAGTTAAAACAAATAAAATATTAATCAACATCATTCAATTGGTATCATTTAGATTACCTAGGAGAGGGTCGGACTGGTTTCTTCTAGGCTCTGGACGTGGTACTACGCCAAGGTTAACGCTGAACGTCGAGTAAGGAATAGAAACGTCAACATTTACATTAGCGCTAATTGGTTCCATCCTTCTGCTTAGCAATCGTGTAACTGGTGGTAACGTACCTCTATTTTAGTTCTGGCTTAGTTTGGTCGTTTGAGATAACTTGATGATGAGAAAAATGTGGTTTACTCATTAGTTTTGTGTAGAATGTGGCTTGTTTTGCATATTCATCCCTGCTGTTCGGTGATACATAATTGTTTTGTCTCCAGTTACGGTTTGGATGGTAAGACCTCGAGTCGAACTATGTTGGATGAATCTCATAACCCAATGTATCATATCAACGATATATTTACATTCCTTCTCTAACTTCACGAAGAAATGGCTCCTCTATCTGGTTGAGAAATATGGCAGGTAATGGTTGAATTGTATCGTCGGACATCAAACGTACGTATTTGTTATCTGGTTACATGGTATGATTACAGCCCAGTTTCCGCAGAATGTGATGTTCCACTTGGCAAATAATGATTTAATTGTAGCGCGATTTGTGCTCCGGGCTCTCGTATTACTCTGATGGGGCAAGTAATATAAATAACTGTTAGTGATGTCTTTTGATTTTTGGACAATGAGTACGACATCATATGCTAATTCTTCAATTCGGGTTTGATTCTCTGAATATGCAGTTTGGTGTTATTAACAGATTTTGGTTTTCATTACCCCAACACAACACAGATTCATCTATCTACAGTTTATACGAAGATCCAAGTGACTATGTTATTTCCTTTATGCCAGATTGTAAATTGTGTTTAAAGACAAACAACCACATTACTGTGGCTTGCGCTCTCGGTGACATTTAACGACTTCGGCTTCTTGTAAAATGTAACGTACGAAACTGTTCCTATTTTTGCTGAGCGTTGAAAATATATTTAGTAGACTCTGCTGGCATGGTACTCCTTTGTCCTGCCCTACACTGTATCACATTATCTATACCGTTTTCGTTCTAATACTAATTCAATTTTAATTTTATTTTTAACTTTTCTTAGTTTTCGTAATCCCTAACTTAACCTACAACTATATGGTGCATTATTGTGGATGGCGCTACCGCAATCCCACTTTGCTATCTTATTTGAATGGGGTTGAGCCAACTTCACCCTTTCTTTAAATTAAACTTAATATTATACTTTTCTAATCCTATTGTCTTAACCACTGTCGCTGGTATATTCATAATTGCGCGCGCGATATACCAGCCTTCACTTTACCATTACATCACTTATGTAAATAGCCAATTATACATAGATGGTCTAATGGGAAAGTGGATGGTGTATGCGTCTATGTTTTCTACGGCGGCGCTTCCAAATTCGGTATAAAGTTTTCGTTAGAGATTCCCGGTTGTAATAGACTTCGTAACTGGACGTAAGTTTTACATAGTCCAATATGCCCTAATGCCGTGCTCAGTCTCACAATGCCACTTCCTATTCCGAAAGTTCGGTGTCGATTGTAATACTGCGGCGGTTATAACGTTACTTGTTATTAAGTTTAACCTTTTTTGGATGTTTTTCATTACCATAAAATTAGCCCTGCTTCTTAACGGATCAGCCTGAACTACCGTGGACAATTCTTTATCACTATGTTTGTTGTTGGAATGTGATTTAGATTTATTAAATTTTTGCCAAATTAATTGTTGAGCAAATTGAACCCACTTTAATTGCACCTGGCCTTGATTCTAACATTAGAATGTTTGATGGTAAACATCTAAGATATTTTGTTGGTAGTTCTAAATTCAAAGGATTCATGTAGAAATGGTACGTCATTGACGAAGTAACCTTTCGAAAATGATTTCGATCGATTTGATGGTATTTCCTATCTGTAGTTTATATTTACCTCTGATTATTAAACTTTTATCTCTAAATTTACCGTTCTTTTTATCTTTAAAATATTCCAAAGAAAACCTTTTGGAAAATTCCCCGTCAAAGTTAGCTCTGGTTTCATTTTTGGAAGTGCGTGATGTACATTGCGCATAGACGGTTGTTCGTAAAATGTCTCTGCCCTCAAATTTGTTGGTTTTGATCTAATTTTTGAACTAACCCTGCATATTGCTTAAGTGTTCGTTCATCTTTAAAATTATTCGTTCGCGAGGGGTTCGAGTGTAATGGGTTTTGGCTATGTGAAAAATTCCCACTGATCCCTTTCAGTCAAGATCATCTCATTGACTACCTCTTGTAAAGGGAGTGAAAACCGGATACGATCTAAGCTACCTTGAATATGTATTGCTCATCCGCCTCATCCATTCGTTATTTGGCGGAACAAATGTTTGACACCTTCCAGCTTGTGAAAACATGTCACTTGTTTAGGAGATCTGACTGCAGCTTCATGTACAACAAGATCATTCCCCTTAGGGTGTACCTGTTCTTCTACCAACTCTCTTTTCAAAGCGAGTGCCACTTTATGATGAGACACGATGGGGATCTTTCGACATTCACATTCGATTAAGAACTCGTCACTGTCTAGATGTTGTACATTCATTTTTCAAAAAAAAATCTTGAACTAAAGAAAACTAAACTAAACTAAACTAATAAAAAACATTAATTTTAAATTCAAATAAAATAAAAACATCCACAGTTTCTTCACCTTCAACGTTAAGTATGGATTCCCCCAACTTGGGTCAAAACAAGGATTGGAATAATTAGATGAAATGAACATTTTGATGAACCTGTTTTCTTGTTCTCCATCTCGCAGCAGTAGTCTTAACCTAACATACAAGGTGATCCTTGCTGCTATGATGAACTTGCAAACAGATAACAATAATGGTACCCAATAGGCCATAGTAAAATTCTTCTCCGCAGTTGGCAGTCTTACTCTGACTTCAGAGGAAGGAGCTCACCTACGTGGTTGACAAAAACTCAGACATCAGCTGCTATTGCTGTCTATTGGGGATGATAACACATCGGTTATCACCAAGGATTCCCACAACGTGCAAGATAACTACACTTAGTTTATGTACAAACTTGGATCAATATTCATCCACTAATAGAACCCAAGTTTGAACAACTAAATGAGTTATTCTCTGGACGTAACAATGAGAGGACTGGCAACACCCATCTCGGAGGATCAAAAAAAAAATTAAATATTATAACAAAGTGAAATTTACGCAAAACCCTATCTATACGTTGTCACTTGGAAATCCATATTTTAGAATAAATCATAAATTTATCTTACGGCTCGTGATAATTTCTTACCCATAGCCGAAGCTTTCAATACAGAAGAAATTTAATTTTTTCGGCTTTACGAACCAGGACACAGAATAATCGGTCTGAGAAATGAGCAGCCCTTTATACCATCCGATAACCTCTCGGCAGGAAAGGGATATGCCCATTACCCTAGGAATCACATCAATTTCTCTTACTGGTAAACGCAATGTAAACCTGTTGATTGTACATGGATGGTATCGAAAACCGTACAAATTGATAATTAATAAGCATTCCGGCATTAAACATCGCAAAAATGGCTCATTGATCCCAGATGCTACCACGAATATCAGTTCATTTCCCGGAGTGCGAGTTGGGACTATGCCACAAATGAACTAGCTACACGAGGATCCAGCACTGGAACTCACGATTACGAAACCTTCTCTGTGTGTGTGCGACCCAACAATGCATCTGGTCAGGCATGCCACTAAGGCAAGACCGCAGCCACACTCACACCGAAAAAGTTTTCCCACTTTTCCATATTCAACCTCAGATTAACTGATTTGGAAAGTATTTGTATAGAACGCCACTTGAAACAATGATGCTCATATAATTTTAATTTATTTATTTTGGAACTTATGTTGTATTTCGGTTTGGGTGCCACTTGAAACAGATTAACTTCTGCTTGCGTAGTAGCACCCCTGTTTCATAGAATTGCCTTTATCTAAAAGGTACCCCATGCGGCGTCGTTTCCCGCAGCTGAAACCGGTAATATTATGTGCCAGTTGGTGATTTAGTGGGTAAAGATGGCTCAATATGGAGAAAATACGTATTTAAATTTACACGGGCAGTTACCGAAAACATTTTCTGTTCGTCATCAAACCTTATAGATTTTTCGAAATCTGTTAAAACACCCTTAGAAAGTTTCCAATTATTCTTTACTTTCATCAATGATATTGTGGAACACACAAATCTATTTATAAAAAAACAACAAACAAAATATAAGGACGTGAAACATGCTGCAACCACCGATTATACAGAAATTAATGTTTTATTTGAATTGTTGTATCTAACGGGGTTGCATAAATCATCGCATATGCGTGTACGAGATTTGTGGGCTACCGACGGCACAGGTTTGGAAATATTTGCTGCAACCATGAGCTACAGTCGCTTTCAATTTCTTATGTGGTGCATTCGATTTGACAACATCGAAACTCGCATGGGACGTCGTTTGGTTGATAAACTCGCCCCAATTCGTGAAATCTTCGAAAAATTGAACGAAAATTGCCAACAAAATTATAGTGTGGGTTGTTTTATTACAGTAGACGAGAAATTAGAAAGCTTTCGTGGAGGATGCTCATTTAGGCAATATATACCCAGTAAGCCAGCGAAATATGTGTCATTTTACACATCTAAGCTGGAAGTTTACTGTGGACAGCAACCGCCAGGACGATACAATTTGAGTAATGAGCCTGACCAAATCGTATTACGTTTAACCAGGCATTTGCAAAACGTTGGAGGTAATGTCACAGTAGATAATTGGTTTATGAGCTACCCTTTGGCACTAGAGCTGCTTGAAAAAAAACACGACTTTAGTTGGCACAATGAAAAAAATAAACGAGTGTTGCCACCGTCGTTTACAGCAATACTCGAATTTTACAATAGCATGAAGGGCGGCGTCGATACTACCGACCAGATTTGCGGTACATACAATGTTGCAAGAAATAGTCAATGGTGGTTTTCTTCAGCTTATTAAATTTGGCAAGTATAAATAGCCGAATAGTACAATATAAAAATGGAAATTATTTTTAAAAACCTTGGCTTTAGCTCTTATGCAACCACATATAGATAGACGGAGTAAAATCCAACAATTGAGTACCAACCTTAAATTTAGTTGTAACAAGTTTGCGCAAAATCCATCGTTTGAGCCTTCGCCAAAAAAACCCAAATTGAAGATGCCAACTCTGTCAACCGACTCAAGATCGTGAGACAAACACAACTTGCTCTAGATGCAATAGACTTATCTGTGGAAGCCATTTGATTGGTATTAGGTTCAATGGTGATTGAATGAATGATGCTCTTTAGTGACGGCATTACCATCTGTGTTATAACATTACCACTAACATCATTTGTTGAAATGGAAATTGGTCTAATTCTATATTTTATGTTTTTTTACCCACCCTATGGCATTGCAAAAGCCGAAAAATGTTGAGAGCGAGACTGATGTGTACCCATTGGGTCGTACTACCCAATGTGCGTTCGTGCGACCGGCGAAAGTGTAGACATTTTTTTTTCTGTTTTCTCGTTTCGTTGTGGTCGAATGAGCACGAAAAACAAACGAGAAAACACCAACAAAAAATATTTCTAGAACTTTAGGTGGCATGCGAATATTTTTAGTTAGTCGAGTTTGGGTTTTTGTCAAATTCAGTCGAGTTTTGAAATTGAGCTTAGTTTTGTATAAAAAAAAAGTCTAGCCATTATAAAAAATATTTTAAAATTGAATATTTTTATTTTTGTGAAAATTAAAGAAATAATCTCTTATTATCGTGTGATAATTTATAACAAAAAAATAATAACTTTTGTATATTAAATTCAATTATTATAATATAAAAAAATAATTAAACGTTTAAATAAAATAATAATACAAAAGTTTTCTGTTTTCGTGGTCTCGATTATTGGTTTAAATCAATTATTGAATTAATTTGAGAAATGGGACACTGCAACCAGTTTTGATAGATTCGCGGTTTGGCGAAATTTTATCTGATTTTGTGAAAGTGCGTGCAACACTTTTATAGTGTACGGTGCAAAGACGCCCAACATTTTGGCGGCTCACCGAGGCTCACTACATGTTACAACGCGTGCCACCTTAATTAGTGGGGCCGCGCTTTAAATTGCGGATACTGTATTAAACGAACACCGCATTCAGTATTTTGTGTTTAGCGAGTGCCGCATGTGGTCGGCGGGTGGCCTATCGAGGCGTACAATTTTCAACAGTAAGGCGGCCTATCGAGGCGTACATCTTCGAACGGCGGGAAAACGCCCAACAACAAAAGGCGGCCTATCGAGGCGAAATTAATTTTCACAGATAATTTCGAAAGTTGGCATCCTTCCGTCGAAAGACAGAGTTGATGCCATTTCAAACTTTCCTGAATCAAGATCAATCCGCCAAATACAGCAGTTCGTCGGTATAGTGAACTATTACCACCGCTTTATACCACGATTAGCCGAACTGTTTTCGCCTATTCACAGGCATTTGCCACCTTACTCAAGAAAGGCAAAAGAGAAGAAACTTCTGTTGACCCGAAGATTGCACAGAAGCTTTGAACGACGCGCAGTTCAACATAACTACCGACGCTCCCAATGTAGCAGTTGGAGCTGTCTTACAACAACGTAACAAAGGATGTTGACAACCATTAGCGTTCTTTTCCAAGAAGCTCTCTCCTCCGGAAATTAAATATTCTACTTTCGATGAAGGAACTTCTTGCTATGTATTTAGCAATCAAACACTTTCGCCATTTCGTCGAAAGTCGACATTTCTCTATTTTTACCGACCATAAACAACTTACAACAGCTATTGCGTCAAAGGCAGAACGTTCTGGTGAAACACTTCTCACAGTACTCAGCGTCTTCTCCTTCTACACGAAGGAATTACTCGTACAGCAGCAACACGACGACGAATTGCTGAAATTGATTTCAGCACACGCACACTGAAATCAAGCGTAAACCTGCAACGGATCGATTTACCAGACAAGCAGAAAATTTGGTGTGAGATACGTAAAAATCGACCCTACGTTCCTCTTAACATGCGACGGACAATCTTCGATAGTCTTCATGGCTTATTACATCCCGGCATCCGTGCTACGCGAAAACTGATAGCGTCAACATACTTCTGGCCAAGAATGAATCTAATACAAGCAATTGGGCTAAATCTTGTATTCCATGCCAAAAGTCCAAAGTTAACCAAGTGGCAGGTTCGAACACATCCACATGGACCTGGTTAATACACTGCCCCAATCGAATGGCTATCATTATATTTTAACGATAGTCCACCGATTTACCCGTTGGCCAGAGGCTTATCCAATCCGAGAAATGACCGCTAAAACCGTAAGTAAGATCTCCTATACAATGAGTATATCTGTATATATGGTGTCCCACCCTTCAGCACGACAGACCAAGGAACCCAATTCGAATCAACGTTGTTCACCGAGCTCTCATAACTCCTAGGTTCCCATCGCATTCGGACAACTGCATACAACCCGAAAGCGAATGGTCTTGTCGAACGGTTCCACAGGCAATTAAAATCCACCTTAACAGCTTGATGTAATACATCCCCTTGGAGTTCAGAACTTCCAACTATATTGGGTATTCGAACCTCTGTCAAGGAAGACCTGGACCGTACACCAGCAGAGCTAGTATATGGTCAAAATCTCAAGGTTCCCGGTAAATTCTTCATCAACGATCAAAATTTGAACCCAACCACAGATACTTCGGATTTTGTGAAGCAGCTTCGTACCACCATGAGAGCCTTAGTTCCTACGGACACACGACATCCAAACGAACAGCAAGCGTATATTCCCAAAAATTTGGAAACCTGTTCACACGTATTCGTGCGGGTGGATAGAGTCGGAGGTCTTTTGAGTGCACCCTATTCTGGGCCGTATCCAGAAACCCGCAAATTGCGTAAATTCCTTATTGTGGATATAGATGGAAAATGAACAACAATTGGCATCGACAGGCTTAAGCCAGCATATGAAATACTTGTGGTAAACCCAGTCGAAAAACGGTTAGATTTAATTTAAACCACTACGGTTTTCGATCCAGGAGGGGAGTGGTGTAGCGGTTCGAAATCTTTTTCACTTCGTGGCACTCCTCGTAGCAAAACTATTTATACACCACTGCCTACAAGTTAAGAAGGGCAACAAAATCGGATACACTATAGAATTCGGCTCATTAACCACAGGGTTTGAACCGCATACAATAGACGAAATGCAAGCCGCAGAGCAATTATTCATAAAATGGGCACACAATTCTACTTTTCGAGAAGAAACGCTTTACGTTCGGTAACTCCATTTTTAGGCGAACGTAGTTTAATTCGTGTTGATGGGCGTCTAGAAGAGTCATCATGTCCTTTTGACGCTAAAAATCCTCTAATTCTGCTTAAAAATCATATAATAAGTTTAAATTATATTGCAGAATATCACGAGAAATATCTCCATGCAGGGCCCACTTTATTATTGAGCTCGAAACATTGTGAAAATTACATTAGCAAATGTATGGTATGCTTCCGTCAAAAATCCGCAACCTGTACACAGCTGATGGAGAATCTGCCAAGATCAAGGATGTCTTCTGTAAGCCCGTTGCTGCCAACGGATGTTGATCTGGCTGGGCCAGTATACCTCAAAATTGACAATAGTCGCGGCAACTATTTATATGCTTCGCAGTGGAGGCAGTACAAATTGAGCTGGTTAGCGATTTGACGACAGAAGCTTACATCGCAGCTTTAAGGATATTTATAGCAAGGAGAGGGGCGCCTATAGAAATAATCAGTGACAATGGAAGGAATCTGGTTGGAAGTAGACGACATCTAGACGAACTTTATCAACTATTCGAAAATCAGAAACATATTAACTCGATTTTGTTTCTCACACTGAATAAAATAAAACTTAAATTCAATCCTGCTAGTGCCCCCCACTTCGGAGGCCGCTGAGACGCCAACATCAAATCAAGAAAGCATCGTGTCAACAGAGTAGCTGGTTCCACAACACTAACATTCGAGGAGCTGAGTGCAAATTGAAGCTGTGTTGAGTTCCTTCCCTCTGTGTCCACTTTTTAATTGAGGGCCTTTAACATCGATTCCGAAACCAGAGCTCACTCATTTACCTGCGTCACGACTAAGTTCAGGGCTTTTGGAAATCTTGGTCAATGGACTACCTAACATCATTAGAACAACGTCGCAAATGGGCAAATATTGAAAAACAACCCGTCATCAATCAGCTCGTTGTTTTAAAAGAAGATAATCTACCACCATTAATCACTTCATAATTTATTTTTGAAGTTAATTAATGTTAGTTATATATGAAATTGCCTGACTGTGACAGTTTCACAATACACAGTATAATTCCTGATTCCAAAGTCACAATATGTAATTGATGCTTAAACTGTTGCAACGCCAGGCTTATGTCAATCCAATATCGAATAATTCAAAAATCAGTTTATAATAAATTTCTCATTGCACACTCATTGTTGAAGAGACCAATTCAAAATGACTAGATAAATTGAAAACATCTTAAATAAATATAAACTCTATAGACAATTTTTTTTGAATCTCATAATATCAGGATGAAAATTTATTTCAAATCCTATTTCCCCAGAAAAAGTTTCGAGTAATACGTACTCGTGTACTCATGTAAGTACTTTTATTATTTGTACTCTCTTGATTATTATTATTACTATTCAGTAGGAGGTGCTAGCACTATCATTATTTTCCCAACAATTAAATTTTAAAAATTTTTGAATCTTTTTATTTTAAATTTAAAGTATTTTATCTTAAGGCTATTCATTTGCAAAATGTTCATCAAATTTCAATTACACTCTTCAATGGATATAATCGTAATAATGATGATAATAATACATATTTACTTACCTATATACAGAGACATACATATATCCTATATACACAAGTATGGACATAAATCCATCCACATTATTTAAAAGTTATGTAAGGGATTTCCATTTTATGTACAACGTACGTACAGCTAAGCAGACAGAAATATTTTACTCGGAGGTACAAAAATATTTTTTCGGTATTTTGGGTACTGAATAATACGTACGGTATGCATGTAAGTGTTGAAAATGCTTTTTGCCTTGCGTTTGGTACAGAATTTGTTCGCACGATCATTAAAATACCATAAATCCTGAATATAATTACAAAATTTGTGTTGAATCGACCTAATTTATTGATTGGAATTAACAAAAATTTGAAAAATATCTTCAGTAATCCAGCATAGGGTTTTGATTTAGTTAAGCTGCTATATAACCATGTCAATCAAGGGTTTTATGATCTATTAATAGCGTTGAATAGGTTGAATTTCTTGATCTTTACTCACTTCAATCTTATAATGGAATAGCTACAAAACTAATGATTAATTCAAAACTCACGCAAAATATGTAAACATCAATGATTTTATTTAAACCAAAATCATTTTCCGCTTTGGTTCAGGTTAGTCACAAAACGCACTCATCTCTATCTTTATTGTTACGAATTTTCCCTGTCTCCGTTTCGGATAGTGCTGTACACCACTTTCCGAATATTTCCGGAAATAATCTCTGAATAATTTGTTATTGCTGAATACTTACACCACTACTGGAATTTCTGGTATATACCAGAAATAGTCCCACGATTGTTTGCCCGCTATTATCCACCAATACTAAAACGGAACAACAATAATTTTCACAATTGATTTTCAACACAACTATTTTCACTTTAAATACCACCATTAAAATGTTTCCGCTATTTATTTTTGCTTTTTAACTACCGGGTACCGCGTCTTAACTAATACTCTCCCAGGACTTACTCATTACGTTCATTGTATCCGTATTTACATACCGCTCTGAATATTCCAGATTCTACACAAATATCCGCAACGGTTCTGTTTTAAACTAACCTGAAAAACTATTTTTAATGCCTAAATCTAGATGTCACTATTTTATAAATATCATTAAATTCCAGTCAGTTGAATTTCTCGTCCATATAATGAATCCACGCTTTATTGAGACCCACCAGATCAATAAGTGAGATTGTAATATTACTCCTCACCTTAGCTTGTTTGTCACAAACAGAAGCCAAACTACGGCCTTTGTAGTTGATTCCGTATAGCGCCCACTACTTTAACTGCTCCTTCGTCTACGTCTTTTGACCCAGCTAGCCACGAAATGGCTCTCTAAAGCTCATTTTAATTCAGATTTATCTTCAATGACGGTTCACTTCATACTGCTCCCAACCCCGCCACGTCGTGCATCTCAAACAAAATCGGCACCACCTCTGCAGTCATCGCTCCCCCTGATTGAACTGAGGACGTTAAAATCTCTTCTATCGGCCAGTGTTTCATCTTTTCCACCATCGTCTGACAATCTCGAATTTCATCATTATATTTCGGTTGCTCTCTACAAGGCTGTTGTTGGCCACTGCTCTGCACCAAGTCTTCTAACAACCTTGAGGGATATAATCCACAAATTTTCGAACTGGCGGTATTTTCAATTTATTCAAAAACCATGTTGATCCTTCGTGATGATTGTGCAGGATCCATTTCCTGTTTTTTCCAACTTTTGTACAAATCTCACTTATGTCCACGTGACAATTGCTGATCGCTAATCACCACTCCCGATTTATTTTACCGCTGAAGCAGTCATAACTGGTAGACCATCTACAATCATCACTCGTCTTGGCCAGTATTTCGGCTACACTTTTCAATATAGATACTATCTAACGTACTCCCATTCTACACTAAGTGGACCACCAGTCGGTCCAGCACTCCATCAATCATTATTCTCTGGTTTATTGTTGTTTTCCGTTACATAAACAATTCTTGAGCCAAAATCATTGAATTTTCATTACCAGATGATTCGTTGTCAACCTCATTCATCATGGAAACCAACTCTTCTGGCTCCCGGCAGAGCAACCAAGATTTGTGTAATATCCATTTTCCCACAAAGTTCGAAGATTGAGAACGTTACTTTTGTGGATGAAATCTCCAATTTGGACTGTCATATCAGGTTTCTGTTGCTGGATTGTGAAGACTGCCATAAATTTGACAGTTTACAACATACCAATTCTTGTAATTTACTTTTACCACTACCGGTATATTCCCGAAAATACCATAAATATTCCGACACTAATTTTCCCGCTATTATTTACCAACACTAAAACACAACAAAAATAGTTCCGGAAATTAACTGCGAAATTTGTTTCGTTTGATGAAACAGTTGCGGTCGAAATGTTTTCCCGTGGAGTATGTGTCGATCGTTGGTGTTGTTCGATTGATCAGTTTTTTACAGGCGTATACATTAATTTTGTGGATTAGTCTAAATTTCCGGTTGATAAACCGCCCATTTGCTTGTTTTACGGTTACTAACGACCATGATCTATAAATAGACGTAATTATTGTGTTAAATTTATGATCTTGGCTTTATGAATTCGTTTCCCCGACGTTGTAGTTTTTTTTACTGAATCTCCAATTTAAGAGCAAACTGTTGGGCGCTATTACTTTGTATTCCACCCATTTACCGAGTTCTTTAGCATCTGCTTACATCGTTCGTTTCCACGTTTCATTTTACCTTGGGGGCTCCATTCCAGAGATCTTTTTGTTATGTCATTCGATGACTTCCTGAGCGTGTGACCAATGACCGCATGATTCGTTTGCCAATGGAGCTCAACATTTGTTATTTTATTGGGCCAGAACCACCTCAGAATACTCTTAAGACATTTATTTACAGACAGCTGAAGCTTTGCAGTACAGCAACACTGATTTCACACACGAATTGAACTTTTTTAGCTTGATGTTGCGGGTTAGCGCCGACATGTTCCAGAACACGTGTTAAATGTTGTCCTGGCTTTGTTGAACATGTTGAATGTTGCGTTGACTTTACCTGAAATACAATTTTATAATTAATATTTTGTTGGTGTTGTATGGTCTTCAGCATTAGTCCGTTAAATGGCCGCCTCTGGTTGTGGCATAAAGACGAGCTCTTTGAAGCACATTTTTCATAACATTTTCGCAGATTCTGGTGTTATTTCAGCAATTTCGTTTCTAATTTTGTCCTTGGTTTGTGTGGGCCAGCCGATATCACCAATTTTTAACATTTTTCAGCCGGGAAAAAATTCTTGCAAAATTGGCATCGTAGGACGAACTGCGCGTAATATGGCATCGTATTGTTGGAACCACATGTTTTGCAGGTTTAATTGATCCAATTCGGGCACAAGACAGTTTTTTAACATGTCCCGATAGCGGTCACCAGAAACTGTTACAGTATTGCTGTTCTAGCATCCTCAAAGATATATGGCCCAATGATACCGCCGGCCCAAATCGCACACCATACAGTTACTCTACAAGGGTGTAGTTGGTTTTGGTATATCAATTGAAAGTTTTCAGTGCTCCAATAGCGGTTATTCTGTTTATTAACAACGCCAGCCAAATCGAAATCTGCTTCCCCGCTCATAATGATGTATTGCCAAAAATGGTGGTCGTTTATATCGAGCTGTAAAACTTGAGTACTTCCATCTCGCTGACGTTAATGGTTATTTTCCTCCAGCTTTTACGGTTGACCGTACGATACCTGAACATTTAGCAACATTTTGTCTTTTATCTTCATGGTTAATACCAGCTTTGCTGATATTTATTTTAAGAATTATCTCCTAAGCAAGGTTTGATAGCTTCTGTATTTTTATTGCATGAAGACGTGTTTGTAGGTTAGCGCAGGTATAAGTATCTTGCGTTATTCAGGTTATTGATTTCTTCGTTAAAGCCAAATCTAACTTCCTAATGACGCTATCTATATCACTACTGATAACCGAAGTGACGACAGTACACACTGGATTATCCGCAGTCCTGTAAATATTTTGTATAATTTCGATTAATTGCTTTTGCGTTGCTAGATATTGTGGCAAATGTCCCTTGTCAATGAGGGATGTCTCGTATCAATTTTTGCATTCTCTCAGGACAAATTTCTTGGGAATTGTAATAGTCACGCGTTCCTTCCATTCTTACGTATTTTCTACCAGAATTTCTTCTTTTATTACTTCTGTTAGGTTGTTTCAGCTGTGGATATGCTTAATTGTAATATTTCAGCTGGTGTAGTGTCCGTCTCAGGGGTCTTTTCTTTCTTTAGTTTAGCAATGAAACTGCTAACCTCCCACCCAATTGGTAGATGAGTGTTGCCAGTTTCGTTATTAGCGCCAGTTCTTACTTTGAAGATTTGCATCCCTTATTGGTGGTATATTGATGAATTTTCCTGCCTTGAGGTTCTTAGTGTATTGCATGCGGTCACGCCTTCTTGTTTTCTTCATTGCTCGTGCCATATCTTTGTATTGGCAGTTCTAACATGTTTTGTTGGCACATTTGCAACTTGTGTTGTCGCCGTTGTTCAATTTTCTTCCAATTATTATCACTGATCCAGGGTTTGTGTCTGTATTATTGGTACCTAATTGTGTTGGTATGGCTGTATCTTTTTCTGTAATTCATTTCTCTTCACTGAGGGCTTCTTCAGTCGTTTCATGGCTGAGCTTGAGCGCTTCGCCAGAATATGTTTCTTGTGTTAACATCTTTTAATCCTGTGAGTGCTAAACTTCTTCCGATTTGTCTGAATGCGTTTTACAGTGGCAGGCTTAATTTGGAACTGTGCTATTGGTCACTGTGAAGGTCTGCACCTCTCATTACCCTGTTATATTTTAATGACGTGAGAAACTTCTTGTTGATGATTATTGTGTGATTAATTTGGCTCCTTGTTCTGCCATCAGGTTCTGAAATCAACTGCAGTTTGTGATGCAAAGCAGATGAGTCATTCGCTCGTTCAGTTTGCACTGAAATCTCCATTTGTTATTTTGAGTTTTACTTAGAGCTCATTCTTGGTCGTTTTATTTGCGATTTCAGTTGGGGCATATCACTGATTTTGATCACTTACTACGATTATTCGGCTATTAACTGGTTTCAATTCCTTTAATTCTAAAGTAAGTTTGTTGTTGCCTTGTTCATTTACGAGTATATCATCTTGTCTAGAGAATATCTTGATAATTTATTTCAAACCACTTTCGATTTTGAAACGTTTTATTTATTTCTATTATTGTGCTGGCTAGCCTCGATGCTTCTGTTAGAGTTGTGATGTTCCAATTTTTGATTCGTGTTTGTGTCTAGTCGTGGATCGATATTTGTGTTTGATGGCTTGTATAATTTCTTGAAGTATTCGTTTCCGAAATCAGATTTAATATTTCGGACTAAGGCAAGCTCTCAGACTTTCTGAGTAAGGCCTACTGGCATGCCGGGGGGAAGTAAAGGTTTCAAACTTCGATTTGCTTATAGGGAGATTGTTTGATTGGGTTTTTTTTACTGTTTTCTTTTGCAATTTTGGTTTCCTTGGCTTTCCTGATTTTCTCAAGTAAATCCTTGTTTAGTTTTATTTAGAAAGCGATTAAGTTTTGATGGATTAGCTATCAAAACGTAGCCCATTTATGAGGAAAACTATTAACGCTTTACATTCATTTTGTATGCATTTGACTGTTTAAATTGCCATGGAATGAATGTAACGGTGTTTACCCAAGGTTCTTAGATAGTCTCATTGTTCATTACCAGCAGTTTAGGAATGGAAAAATATTGCAGTGCTTTAATTATTTTTTCTCTTACGTGTGGGATGGATTTTTTCCTAATGATTTTCATCCTTTTTTATAATTGAGAATTTATTTTCTTCGCGGATGGCCTTCACTATTCTCTGGGTTAGCCGAATTTGGAACTAGCGAAATTTGTTTTAGCGACGTCTTGTAGGTTTTGCATGCATTCTTCAGGCATTTTTCTTGGATTCTACCTAGGATTTCTCTGCGGTAGGATGGATGTGGTTCATCGTAAGCATAAACCTCATTTTTAAATATCTCTTTGTTCCTGCGAATGCATTGATGGCGGTTTTGTACTATTTTATCATATCCGTAAAATTTACTTCAGCACTGTGAATTGTTCCGTCAATGGAAATGGACGTCAGCAACTTTGTTAGTATACTAAGGCTTTTAAATAAGTTCGTAGTTCTATTTATTACAGCGCGCCGTCCACTTTTTAATTCCTATTGCTAAGAGCAAACGTGAGTAGTTGGTGGTCTTTAAAGGATTTGTATTTTGCCGATATTCCTCGTGATAGTACGGCACGTGTAACCATATCTGAGGCATCGGTAGTCAGGTTCAAGGGTTTTTTGAAAAAAAGAAATATCAGTGTATCTCTTTAATATTTCCAAACGCTTCGTTGTCCGGCTCATCTGGTTTCATATTTTCGACTCGTGTAAGATTTGTCAACGGGTTCGCTAAATTCAATGACAATTCATTAATTAATTCGAATTCTCTGGGGTTTTTTGAATTTAAACTGCCGCTACCTTCTTTGGGTCGGCCCTAATGCCTTGGTTCGTGATGATATAATAAAGGAATTCAATTTCCTCTTTCAAGAATTTCGTCTTATCAAGGTTGACTCGCGGGTTGGCTTTAGAGACAATTTTGTCTGGATTTATTATAGATCCTTCCTAAGTTTTGCCTCCGAAATTTATGAGGTCTAGCAGGTCCTGTCAATAAATTCCTATAACGCATCATCTAACATCCATTAAAAGACTGAAGGAGGTTTTTGATATATGGGACTCGTTCAATCTTATCTGGTGGAATCCCGAAGTAAGATCGAGTGTTAGATATGTCCGGAAATGGTAGGTATCTGAGATTTTCACATCATTTTCCAGAAGCTGTTCCTCTACTTGTGCCTCTACTTCGTTTCTCATACTGACTGGATAGCGGTAGGATTCTGGAAATAGACTGGTTCATCTGTAGTTGTTTACATTTCAGCCCTCATAGTAAGTTCATGGAAGTTCTGCTTGCTTTCGAAAGAGAGGTGGGTATCTCAACTTGTACAAAAAAGAGAAGCAGAATGAATGTGACTTATATACATTTGAAATGGAGGAGAATTTAAACAACTTTTGATTTTATGAACACAGGATGCAATGTCACAGGTTCGTAAATTTGGCCTACCTTAAATGTTGCTCACATTTACGAACAACAATTAGTGGAAAAAAATCAGAATTAATTGCTACCTGGGGCCTTACCACAGGTTCTGCCGGAGTTCGTTGCTAATTCGCTTTTGCGATTTTCCTGCGATAAAAAGCGATAATCGTTCATTTTCGATGACAAGCGATGTGTTGGGCTGGAAACGTGCAGGAACTTTATAGTTTTAATTTATTTTAACACGTAGTATTCTATTTAAATTTTTAGAATTGGAAAGACTGGAAATTGGGAATATAAAATAAGGCAAAATCTTACTAAAAATAAGGTTGAACGAACTGGGATCGGTGGTGGTCTTTTCGAATTATATTACTTTGCCGAATTAGCCGAAATAATTATTGAGCTGTTCTGTTATAGACTTGAACAAATGTATAGGTCGGTCGGGCCAAGAGTATGTAGCACCAAACTCTCTGAATTTTATGCAAACAGAGACAGGTGAAGTGCAAATTGAAGAGAGTGAACTAACCGAAGCGACTTGCATTAATGTAGATATGTCTTTATCAGACACTACAGAATGGCGCTCAACAGAAAAACCACGAGCAAAAACTATTAAAACAAAAAGTCTCCTAGAAGCTCAAGTGGCCACACAAGAAAATTTTTATGTTTTTAAAATTGTGATCGCGGAGTTAGAAGAAATTTCAAGGTTTCAAAGAAAACGGGTTTACCAGAGTGAGGAAAATTGAAAAACGAAGCATTACAAAATAAAAATCAGTGTCGGCCAGAGAAATTTAAGTTGAGAAAATCCCAATTAGAACTTAAAAAACCACCGACTTCGCCGGCGTTCGTTGCTGGGTAGCTTTTACATTTTTTGTACCACAAAAATCACAAAGCGAAAATTTGATCGCTTCAGACGTAAATTTAAACAATTTGGTTACTAGTAGAAACGAACGATCTCATTTTCGATGGCAAGCGATGTTTTCAACGCGTAGCATGTTATGGCGAACAAAAGTGCAAAAATATTATTTGTGATTCAAACAAAGCTCTTTTTTCTAATATATTAAGTGTTTCTCTGAACACACAGTTTGGGCCAAACCAATATTTGGTACATATTAGTATTTCGTACTGTCAACCTGTCTTGTGATCTTCTTCTACTGGTAATGGTGCTAATTTTACGATGGCTCGTTTTACAATACCGGTTGGTATTTTTACAGATGCTACACGTCTGGTCCCAGATGAACCACGATAATGCGTTCCGTTGTTCCGTTGTTCGACAATGTTTTCCATTTTCCGCATTGCTCTAATTCTAATATGTATCCTTTCTGCCATCGTTACCAAAAGTGTTGATAGAGTTGGCAAAGTTTTTGATAACGATCAAGACTGTTGACGTTTAGGTGAGGTTAGGTTCGACGATTGCAGAAAGCGGCGATCCGATCAAAAATGTCCCGGTGTGAGGGCTCCAAAGTCAGATGGATCCGACGAAAGCGGTGTCAGCGGCCGTGAATTTGTCGACGCCTCAATTTTTGCGGTGATAGTGCTTAGCTCCTCATACGTAAACGTTGACAAGGTTCGAACTATATGATCATCTATGTTTTGATTGAAAAGTAATGTGCATAGCTCTTTCAGCTTGCTACCACCTCCAACAAAATTGGTTCCGTTATCGCAGTAAAGGTACCGATAAAATCCTCTGCGACTAACAAAACGATCGAGACCATTGAGAAAAGCTTTGGTCGACAAATCGCTGATGCCTTCGATGTGAACGGCTTTCGTCGCAAAGCATATACGTACACTGCGATATATGCTTTATCCGATCGCTAGCCACTGCCTTTATAATGAACGCAGACTGGTCCGCAAAAATCAACACCTGCATGCAAAAACGGTCTTGCAGGTTCTACTCGATGTCCATAATTTGATTGTATAACTTCGGTCGAACTCTAGAGCACGAATTGCATTTGTGTACCACTTTCCATTCTACATCACGGCCGCGAATGATCTAAAATTGTTGCCTCAGAGTAGCAGGCACTGCTTAAGGGCCAGCATGATAATTCTTCATGTGAAAATGCCTACACAAAAAAAAATAAATACATGAGAATTCGGCAAAATTATCGGGTGTTTAGATTCGAATGATAAATCCGAATTCTGCAATCAACCTTCATCGTCAGATTTCATCGTCGTCGAGAAACGGATTTACATTTTTGATCGAATTCTTCGGATGGATGTGTTTTTTTGGAAAACAGCAGCGAAAATTCTTCATGAAAACTTTGGCGTTGTATGATTTTCGATAAACTGGCGACGGTCAAACAACCATATGTTTTCGGTTTGCATATGAACTTGGACCGACTATTGTTTACAAATCGGCGAGTGGTGCAGAAGTTTTTGACATATTTGATTTTTTTAACACAATCGACATCATTAGGCACTGCGACAATGACGACATCACTATTCCTCCTTTTTTCCGCAACCAAGTTCGAATTAAATGACTTGTTAAATTTCGGCCGTCTAGAAGACGAGTTCGATAAAAATTCCGGTCCGGAAAACCATAGTTTATCGTTCAGTTTTTCTGAAAATACTCCACGCGAAAAGCGATCTGCAGGGTTGTCCTTTGAAACGACGTGATTCCAGACCGAAGATGATGTCAGATCTTGTATGATGGCGACACGATTTGCGACGAAAGTAGTCCACGTTGATGGATGTGCTGCTAACCAATTTAGCACGATTTCGGAATCGGTCCAACAATACGATGTTATTCTGTTGATTTTAATGCTGGACTTAATACGATCCATCAAATTTGGTAAAAGAACTGTGGAGCGGAGTTCTAATCGCGACAACGAGATGGTTTTGATTGGAGCAATACGAGACTTAGCATACAACAGTGTGATCGAAACTTCTGATTGTACGATTGAACGAAAGTAGATGCAATAAACATCTGCTGTGATTTATGTATCGGAAACTCCATGAATCTCAATTGCGTCATCATTTGGCGACAAAACGAAGTGTGGAACTTTGACGTTGTTGATCAATGGTAACTGACTTCGAAATCGACTTATTGTTCCGGTAAAGTCGTATCCCACTCAATTTTCAATCTCCACATGAGTTGCAACAATATTTTCGTCAACACGATGATCGGATTGATTAATTGTAGATCAAAGAAGCTGGAAATGTCGGATAAAACTTGCCATTTCGTTACGTGTATACAAACTGGAATTCATCTACGTCAGGTTTCCACGAAACACCCAGAGTTTTAATACTTTTGTCTTCGTCGGTATTTTTGAATGTATATCACCTCCACTAAGCATATCATCGAAGTATAAGTCGTTTAGAATTGCTGTCGACCCAACAGAGTGACTAAACGTCTTGCCGTGGCCCAATTGATTCAGACAACGAATTGCAAGAAACGGTGAGGCGCCTGTACCGTATGTAACGGTCTTAAGTTGACAGATTTGGATTTTTTCGTTTAGGTTATCCCGCCACAAGATGCATTGCACGTCCGAATCGGCATCATCAACCTGTATTTGACGGTACATTTTGGTAACGTCGTGTAAAATTTTATAATGTCGCGGTTTCAATTCTATTTTCACATAATATTGGATAAGGAAAAATTCCAGTAGACTGTAACTGCAAAGTTATTATTTCTACAATCAGCATAGTTGTGTATGGTAAAATTAACAGTTTAGGTTTACATTTTCCGAAGAAAAATGTATTTTGAATCATTCCAGCTTTAATTCGCAAGTATTTTGATAATCTTGCAATGCTCCTTCTTAGAATATTCAAATGTAAATCGAAAATAGAATAGCTTCACAGTGCCAAAAATTGAATCCTAGGGGCCCTAAACAACCAAGTTCTAGGTTTTAGACACGATATAAATCTAGTCTATCGCATTTTTAAACTTAAATAAGAACACACACACACATCATATGACGACTTTGTATCTGTCGGGCGAGATTTAATGTCATGTTAACATACGTACGATACACAACATTTTCAATTGAATTAGAGGCAATACATCTTTATAATTTTTCGTAATGTTTTTATCACGTCAAATTGTTTGTGGGAAAGACATATTCCGTTCCATTCCGGATTTTATATAATCGAGTACACGGTTTTGGTACATACTCGTAGATAAGAGAAAATAAATTTTCTTAGAAACTCAACGTACGGTGGTATACCACAAAACATACACGAAGCAAAAAAATCCAATCACTTTATTTTATGTGTTATGGTCGTCGATACGTTCGTTTCTCGAATCTCGATATGTTTTATTGAACGAGATTACAGAAAAGACGGTGATGCTTTTTTTTATTTACTAAACATAAAGCCACCGAATACACTTGGTGTTCTTTTTATTTATTTAATAGCCATTATATTTGATGTTGGCGGATTTCATTTAAGAGTTTTTTGTAATTTAATTTAAAATTTGCTTCAATACGATAACGAAATTTAGTTTTGATTCAGCGTCGAACTTCTGTTTCGATGCAGCTCTCAGATAATCCAGATATAAATATTTTTTTGTAAATTCTGTAAATTTTGCATCAAGTCGTGACGTTCAAACTGCAAATGATGGAATGCGCTTGAGGTAAATGCTGAACATTATTACTTTCTTTTACGTAGCAAAGGATGATAATCATAAGACATTTGAGGGAGAATATGTTGTGCCCAATACCCGACTTTCTTGTACCACGAATGTATACTTAGATATCGAATACACCACACTTGATTTCTAAAGCTTCAAAAGTGCCGGGTTTTTGGTAAAAACTATCTTGTATAATCACAAAGCATTATTTCTACATACATTTCTAGCTATAGGACAACCCTTGTTGAAAATTTAATCTTTAAGTTTATTTAAATCTTTTAATTTTTTGTCGTAAATGCTTTATTATTCAAGATCAATGCGAAAATTGACAATGTTATATGAAAGCTGCTACTTCCAGTACACAAATTTCGGCGAAGTTTCGTAAAGATCTCTCAATTAATAAAAAAGCTTGAGTCAGATGTTTTTTTATTAATTTTTCTCGTGAATATTGTATGCTTTACAATAAACGAAAAAACTTCTATAAGATCTGCTACTCTCGGTGAACCTAGTTCGGCCAAACTGCAAAGGGATCTCACAATTTATGGAAAAAGCTTAAGAATGAAGTTTCATCCCGCTGAATCAACCCGTCTGGGTTAAAATTGAGTTTTTTGCCAGTTTAATCTTGCAAAACTACTGTATACCAATAACACACACACACACACACACACACACACACACACGCACTCACACATGTACACAAGCACACACACACACACACACACACACACACACACACACACACACACACACACAAAACCGACGAATGGGATATGATGCGATTATATCTGGTACTTTCACTACTAGACGAAGCCTCTCCATCCCTTCAGCGACGGTACCCCAGGAGGGGCGGCTGTGTACCTACTTGGCAGAAACTATAAAATGCTAGAGGCGGCACCTCGAAAAAGAATCCATCATAAGTTCAGATAAGGAGAGTTTGGTTACGGTGCAGGGAGTAGGAAACCCAGTACCGGCTGAAGGGAGTGAGCAAGCAGGCTCCCAACAGTCGAGATCCAGCGACTGCAATGTTACAACGTTGGCGACCGCGAAGCGAAGAGAGAGGAAGCACTACATCCGTGCATGGGAATAGAACCCCTGGTAACTCGTTTGGTAAGAGTGCGTTAATGCAGAGGTCCCCTAAGAAGGGAGCGATGACCAGTACATTGGAGAGATGTTTTTCATAGCCTGCTTTGGGGTGTTACAAGGAAGAAACCCAAGAAATAAGGCTAGCCAGGCTTGGGAAAAAATTGAGGAATTGAGGAACTGATGGAGTTCGTAAGACCTTGAAATAATGTTCATAGTGAGATTAAAAAGTATAATAAGCACCATTAGCACGCTTTATGGCTCAGCTATAGGTAAGAGGAGTGCTTCGGAATAGCAGTGCCAAACTTCACCGATCAATAATGACGGGAAGGAGAATTTAGATCGTCTACGAACTGTGAGCAAGAAAGAACAGCTGAAGGTGGCGACTAACGAAGATATACCACTTGTGGAGCCCAGTACGAGGAAGTTGTCCACGCCACCTAAGAGTGATGAAAGAAGGCAAAATAAGAGAAAGAATACTAAGGCTGCTCCGCAAGGTCCTCCGCAAGCACTTCAAATGTCGGAGACTCTTATTAATGAGGAGGACGGATACAAGAAGCAAAAGTCCATAGCATCTATGCCAGATAATGGAGATATAAACACTACGAGCTCAAATCAATTGGAGGATGCGACAGTTGGCTCAGAACAAGAATGGCGGAATATGAAGGGGAAAAGAACGCCAAAAAACGAACATGTCCGCGAAGGAAACTGGCTCGCCCGGATGCACTGGTAGTAAAGAAGAGTGACGAAATCTCATTCGCCGACCTGATGCGGAAAGTGAAAGTTGACCCGACGCTAAATACTCTTGCTGAAAGTGTATCGAACATACGTCAAACTTATAGTGGTGCTATAAACTACAGGAGAAGAGGCGAAAACCGCAATATTTTGAGAGCAACTAGCGAAAGCGATCGGGGGCAATGCGTCAGTTATAGCTTTGACCCAGGAGGCGTTACTGGTGATCAAAGACATGGACGAGGTTACCTCATCTAAAAGTGTCTGTATTGTTAAATCACTTAGAAAGGCCTACCTGGGAACGCAGACAGCGGTTGTAAGCCTCCGTAACACATGGTTGGGAGAGTGATAGAAGTGGGGAAAATTAGAATCGGCTGGGTTTCCCGTCGAATCCGAGAAAAAATAGAGCTGACTAGATCCTTTAAATATCACAGGTATGGGCATCGGATATGGAACTGCACAAGTGAAGCCAATAGGTCCAAGTTCTGCAGGAGATGTGGTGAAGAAAGACACTTTGCTAAGACATGGCAAAAAGATTCAAAATGCATGATATGCGACGAAACGGTCAAAGGCTGTAGCAAACACGTAACCTGGTAGTGGTAGATGTCCGGTATACCAGAAAGCTGCAAAAAGAGCGTTGGAAATGAAAGTCATCCAAGTCAATCTTAACCACTGTGAGGCCTGGACGTGCTGCAGCAGTCCGTAAAGGAAGTGGAAGCGGACGATGTAATTGTGTGTAAGCACACCTTCTGTATGGGTTTGCGTTACCTACCCTTACAGGAAATTGGGGCGAGTATTGTACCCGGGTTTGTGAAAGTCAAAGTGAACGGCGTTCATATTTATAGCTGCTACGCACCTCCTCGTGCATCAATTGAAGAATTTAAAACATTTCTCGATCATTTAACGGATGATGCATGGAGTCACAACCCGTTGCTCATAGCCGGGGATTTTAATACATGGGACATGAAGTGGGGAAGCAGATAAACCAGTAGCAGAGGTACTGCATTGTTAGAAGCGTTCGCATCATTACCGGTCGTATTAATGAATACAGGAAATACACCTAAGGGGAAATGCATCCTCGATAGTTGAGCTAACGTTTATGAGTCATTGTCTTACCGATAGCTAGAGGAGTAGTATAGTGATCATCAAGCTATTGTGTATGAACTGGCAGATAGTGGACCTCAGAGGACTATAGTTAGACACAGGAAGAAAATAAGATGGAAGTCCGCAGCGTTCTATGAGAACATTTTCCGTCTCATGATGGAGGATCTTACCCTATCTGGTACCGCATATAACAAAGCCATCCAGCTTATGAGACATGTTACAAGAGCTTGTGATGCAGTAATGCCAAGAAGGATGGTGGATAATCGTAGACAACCGGTCTTCTGGTGGAACGACGAGATTTCGGAAATGCGTAAAATGTGTCTCAACGCAAGAAGGCAATACCAGTATGGTAGACACATCGAAGACTCTCTCCATCGTCAACTATATTATAAAACTCGATCGGAGCTCAAGCATACCATCAAATTAAGTAAGCGAAAGTGCTTTCGCGAACTGTGCGAGGAGGTCGACCGCAATCTCTGGGGTAGACCCTACCGATTGGTGATGAAAAAACACAGAAGCAATTACGCCACTGCTCCCACATGCCCGGCAATGCTGTCTGACATGTAAGCCACCTGTTCCCACAGCAACGAGGAGGTTGATGTACCACCACTTACTGATGAGGAAGTTTTGAAGGCCTGTGTCAGAGTGGACAACAATAAAGCCCCTGGACCGGATAACATTTCGAATATTGCGTTGAAGTCGGCGGTTAAAGCATACCCAAACATATTCACGGAAGCATATATTGCATGCTTAGTTGAGGGGGTATTCCCTAGTGAATGGAAGGAACAGAGACTGCTATTGTTGCCAAAATGGGGACAAACCACCAGGTGAGCCGTTCTCTTGGCGTCCAGTCTGCTTGTTGGATACGGAAGGTAAAACCCTAGAGAGAGTTGTATGTGACCGGTTACAAGAAGCTATAGTTAGAGCAGGAAACCTGGCAGAGCAGCAGTATGGCTTTCGAAAGGCGCGCTCAAGAGTGAATGCGGTTAAAGATGTTGTAGATACGGCGCACCAAATGCACGGTGAACGATGAAAAACGCATTTAACACGGCAAATTGGAGCTGCATATTTAACGCACTTACACGGATGAAGGTACCGAACTTCCTGCTGAGACTAGTTTCCAGCTACTTTAACGAGAGGATCTTGATTTATGGTACTGAGGAGGGAAATAAAATTTACTAGTTAACTTGTGGAGTTCCTCAAGGGTCAGTAATGTGATGTACGATAGTGTATTTCGTCTGCCCATACAAGTGATATACGTGTGATTAGATTGGCAGACGACAACGCGATTGTAGTTGTCGCAAATCACAGAGAGGAGATTGTGGAGATCTGTAATAAGACGGTCAGTTTTATTTAACAGTGGTTAACATCTGCTGGGCAGAAACTAACAGAACGTAAAAAAGAAGCTGACCTTATTAGTAACAGAAAAGTAATGGAGAGCGTAACCTTAGAGATTGGACAACATATTGTTAGTCAACCATCCATCAGGTACCTAGGGGTAATGATTGATTTTAGTGCGGGTTGGACCAGCAAATGTGGTTTAGGGATCCTTTCTAAAACAGAGTTGGATATTTTCACTAGGAGGTATACAATTTCGGAAGTGGTTCCACCAAGTCTGAATGGTTCTATGCTACTCTTTACTGATACGGCGAGATTTCTAGGGATTCTTCTGAATGGTAAGCTCAGTTAGAAACCAAATAGGATATAAAGAATGAGCCAATGTGGCACTCTACAATCTTGCAAAAATGGCAACGGAATGAAATGACCAGCTCTGGAGAAACTATCACACAGGAATATGATGGGGAAGGTGCAGAGGGCAGCCTGTGTGCTCATTAGTGGGGCGCTGAAAACGATACCCACTAGTGCCTTAGAGGTAATGTTGTACCTTCTCCCGTTGGATATTATTGGTAAGCAAATGGTGGTCAATACGGCCGCCGGGGCTATCAGCGGTTTTGGGGTGGAAGTGCCTGCAAAAAGGCACTTAAATATTGTCAATTCTGTGAGGTGGTCAATTCAACACCCCTGTTGAGCTTTTGCAAGCTTTATAAGATGATTCTCCTCTCTAGGGAGGATTAGAAGAGTGGTCTCTGGTGAGAATGTGTAGGAGAGAATGTGTAGGTAGGCCTATGTCTGTGCTGAAAACAGCAAGTCATAGGAAAGCACACTAGGAAGCGTGATTTAGGTAGAATTGTAAAGGTACTACCGGACACTGCCTCTTCGGAGATCATGCGAGAAGGCTGGGGCTGGGTGCATATGACTTCTGCAGGAGCCGCAAGGACGAGGAGGAGACTCTTGTTCACTTCCTATTTTTATGCTATATAAATAGCACTAAATGGTTTTATGGGAGCTTAATGATGTCGGATCCTGTGGTATCACAATGGGCCATAATTGGCCTAAGTGGTACGTTATAGCAACCACTGAAACCTAACATAACCTAACCTTGACATAAATGAAACAAAAGTAATGCCTTTGCATCCTCAATCAGATGGTATGGTGGATAGATTTGGGGGAATATTTATCAAAGGTTTTGAGTAAAAATCAGTGCAACTGGCATCGATATATACCATTATTCATGGCTTATCGATCACAGTACACGACTCTACAACAGTTAAAATATTTTTCGGGAATAATCTACGTTTAGTGTTGTTCCATTATTAGCGTTGTATAGTCAAGATTACGTCGATAAAATGCAAGAAGAACTTGATGAGATAAACAAATTTGTACGAGCAATAATTCGGGTAGCAAGCGATCGAATAAATACCTAGCCATTTTCAGAATAATGAAAGAGCAACGAGGGGAACTCAACGAGGAGAACTCAAGATTTAGAGAGTTGATATTATACAGAGGTGGTAGTTTCAACTCGGTTCGGGACGAGCAGGATTAGGTGAACGGGAGGGGGGGTACTGTTACGGGCTCGCCTTTTGGATTGATGGGCAAACGATTCACCATGGCCGAGACATTTATTTTCATTTAGGTTTGGTGAATTAATGACATTTTTTTTGTGAGTGAACTTTTTGCTCATGGTTTTAGGGAACCGGCGTCATCCTTGATGGTCGTCCGTCTGTTTAAGCATCCTCCTTTTTTCAAAATCTTACTTCTGATACTAAATGTTACGAGTTTCGGTCGTTCGGTTCCGAATATTCCAGATTTGCCAGGGAAAATTCGTAACAGTATTCATATAGCTTTTACGAAAAAACTAATAATTCAAAAAGACTGTAAATTTAGTTTGAAGCAAGCTTTGTTGAGATCATTTTCATAAATTTCATCAAAATTCGGCATCTCTAAACTAACTAAACTTTCCTCATTAATCGGGAGATCTTTGCGACTTTTGATAGACATCTGTGTATCGGAAGTGGCAGCTTCTATGACAGCTTTTTGCATTTTGCAATTATGTTGAAAAGTTTACAATTTTCAAAGCGACAAAGAATTAAAAGATTTAACTAAGTTTAAATATTAAATTTTCATCTTGTTGGTTTTCAGAAATTTATGCTGGGATAATGATTTTTGATTATGCAAGACAGTTTTTATCAAGAATCAGGTAAGTTGATATTTTCAATTTACAAATCTATTCGGGTGTTGGCCAAAACTTATTCACTTTTTAGTGAGATAAAAGACATTAGTTTGTGTAGAAAATGAAAGAATGTTTTATTCAAAGTATTCTCCTTCGCAAGCTATAACCTTCGTCCATCGTTCAGGTAATAAATAAATTCCCCGAAGGGAGAAGTGTGGTTGTTTCGAGGCGATTCAGTCATCATCCCATTTTTTGACGTTTTCATATGAAGTGAAGTGGTGCTGTGCCAGGGCTGATTGCATCGACCGGAACAAGTAGTAATCAAAGGGAGCAATGTCTGGTAAATAAAATGAGTAGGGTAGAATTTTCCAGTTCTGCCTGTCCAAGTAGTTTTTGACAGGTATAGAAATATGTAACCTAGCGTTGTCAAGTTGCAAAATAATCTTATCTCACCCTTCATATCCCACCAAATACAAAGAGCATCACCTTCGAACCATGGATATTTTCTTTTGACGTCGACGGCCCTGGTTCACCTAGCTTGACCCACGCTGGTTTGCGCTTTTTATCCCCAGTGATGATCCGATGCAAAAACCCCTTCCTTTGTTGTCGTTGAAGGAATAATTCGCACATGGTTTTCCGACGTTTCTTGTCTCGTTCATTCAATGAAGCCACACAATGGCACCCAATTTCCCAGCTTCTGAACCAATCCCACTGCATGTAGACGTCGCGAAACATATTGTTAGATAATACTCAATTCTTCTGCCATTTGTTTTTCGGTCTGACAAGGGTCCACATCAAACAATTCTTCCAATTCTGAATCTTCAAATGTTCTTGGTCAACCTTCACGTTCTTTGACTCTTACGTCAAAATCACCAACTTTGAATCGTTGAAACCACTCTTTGCATGTTGTACTCGATGGAGCATGTTCTCCGTAAACTTCCACAAGCAAACGATTTGTTTCCGCTGCAATTTTTTCAACAAAAAATAATGAAGTAAAACTTCCCGCAAATGCGGTTTTTTAGCACAAAATTCGAAATTTTCAATTACATGAAAATAATTGTTGTTTACGCTTTGAACAAATGGCACTAGTAACTATTCAAGCTTGACATCTAACCTCCAACAAACATGTATTGCCGTAGTGAATAATATGCAAGCAGTGATACTAGCGACACCTCTATAAAAAGGTCGGAAATACATTTGTACACCCAATATAGTAATACTCGTAATGACCCTTAAACATGACTCGATTAGTTAGATTTTTTCAAAGTAGGTCGACATAATTGCGCTGTGCGTAGGCTAGAAAATTCTGAAAAATTACATCGGGAAGTATGAGTAATAGTAAAATTACCAATTTAATCGTCATTGCGGCGTAAAACAAAAACTTATATATGAACTGAAATATGAATATTTGACTTGGCGCGTAAGTCATACTGTGTGCATTTGAGCGCGTGCTTGCCGTTTAAGATTTAAAAATTAACCGCGTATATGAATTTACTTTATTTTTGGTAAAAGTGCATTAAATTTACATCTTAAAAATCTTCTTAATCATTTCTTAACCAAAAATTCACTAAAATGTATTCACGTGATTGATTATTCAGTCACAGGTCAGCTAGTTTTATCTTAATATAGAAAAAACAGTTTTGTGAATCCTTGTAGTCTTTGTTGCTCTAGTGGCCAAACTTGCTACATTTTGAACCGCCTTGGGAACAGGCATAGATATAATTGAAACGTTATACCACCATTCACCAGTACTGGGAACAATATCGCATTAAAAAGGAAATCTCTTATATCAACACACAAGGGTTTTTTTATGCATATTCATTTAATTCAAAAACGCCGAATTCAATAAAACCACACAAAATAAAGTAAACTATACGAGTACACAATGAGCGTATAAAAATAATAATTTTATTAGTTGGATTATGTCTTAAACGTAAGTTATTGTAAATTCGCCGAATAATGCTTACCTTTGATGATGCATTTTTGTATTAAATTTCCCATTCTTGTTTGTTTTGTCAACTTCACTTTATTATTATTAATAAAATGCAAATGCAGAACTATACATAATACCTACATACACGTAAGATGGTTACACAAAACAAAAATTTATTTTTGAAAAGAAGTTCAATAATGCAGAAGAATTTATGAAAAGCGGGGCTCTCGCATCTCGGTTTGGAATAAAATCAAATAATTGTAAAATGGTCTCATTTGCCGTTTCGGTTGACAATTGTATTTGCTTGTTTGACTATGCATATACCTCCTCGTATGTACAGCACAGAAAATATGGATTTCCCTCTAAAACAATAAATTACTCAGATGTCACGGTAGTGCGCGCGGTTTATAAGGCCTTTGATCAATTGTAGTTGTTTATAATACTTTGAAGTTGTTAGAGAATTGAATTCGTTTTACATTCGTCGGTCTGCTGTATGGAAATAATTGTTTTATATTTTGAATGCGAATTACTGGCGCTAACTTTTGACCCCCGATACTGATAAAGTAATGGGTTTGAGTTGAAAATTATCGGGGGCATTGAACTGCAGTGACCTAGACCATAAAATATTGAAATGTAATCTATGTTTTAATTTTTTATAGAGGTGGGAAACGAACCCGCTAAAAACCACCCGCATGATTAGTGCATAATTGGACGAGGATAAAGTTAACTTCATCCGTGCTTTCTGTTTACCCTGTTACTCTGCCAGATTCCGTATTAATTTGCTGTCTGTCTCTCACTTGCTACTATGACGCCGAATTATTAATGTGACCAATTTTGTCTCCTCTAGCAGTAATTCTATGGAAATTACATCAGCGATAACCAAAACAGCAGACTCGATACAGGTGGGCGGCCTATATTCAACACCAACCTGCTCAGGAAAAGTATTTTATTTGTTCCTAGAATATTAGCCTAGCCTTACTTACTTTTGGTTCTATTTCTACTTGGAACGGCACTTCGGTAAGATAACTTTCGTGTCTTGTAACGTCTGGTACGATATTTAGGTGATTGTACATATTTAGGAGTACCTTTGGGTGAGATCAAGCTGCCTTACGCCTTAATTTTAACTCCGTCTGGTCCTGCTGCTTTTTTGTTATAGAGTGAGCCCACCACTTCTTATAATTTCTTACGTGAACGCTGGTATATCAACCGGTTTATAGGGGCAGGTGGTCGGTTGTCGTTTAGATGGATTGTGAAAGGAGAGTTCATAATACGGTAATGTTTGACTTGCTTCAATTACTGGGCTGGGTGCTTGAGATCCAAGCTTGTGCATTACAATCTTGAACACTACACCCTGGGATTTCTAATCTACATCCCGCTTCAGGGCCTATCATTTAATATGCTTACTTCTTATTATTTTGTTTTTTAGCTCTTTGTCCGTCAATTTATATTCTTTGAGTTCTTGTTCTGCTGCGTGCCCATTTCTACTTCTTTCTCTGGTTAGCGAAAGTTTTAGACTTAAACATTGTTTTCTTAGATTTGCTATTATTTAAGACCACCAGCTGACCGCTTCCATTTTCCCTCTTGAGTCCGTTGTTGTTAGCATACGCATGCATTGGCTTATCTTAACAGTCTCATTCCACTGCTTACACCTTTTTCTAGGAACCCATTTTCCTCAAGTACAGAGTATTTGCCGATTTCAATGATGGTCGTGGGGCTTTCATGGTACAACCTCTCCATATATCATCTTTTTATTCGACTAGTGCCTCTGATGGGCGGTTGGAATCGTCTCACTATGCTAAATGTAATATATTGATTGTCGCTACCAGCATAATCTTTGGGGTCCTCATCTACGATGTCTTTTACGATCGTGGGAGACGCCAATGTTAGATATGGGGTTGTTTCACCGTATAGCCCAGTCTTCTAAATATAGATACATCGTCCCCTTATGTATCCGGCATTATCTAGCCGTTCCATCTATGATGGATCAATCTTTCCTCGAATATATTTTGTCTTCTATCTCATCAATTTTTCGTCATTGATCGGCACATTAGGGGTGAAGTAACTTTTGCTCTTTGCCTGATGAAGGGCTTGCTTAAAGGTTTGGCAATTACCTAACCTGACTTTGTGTTTAGTGTTCGTCGACCGCATAATTGCTATCCACCCAAAGGAACCACTAGGGCTCTACCTGTCATTCTATCTTACAATAAGTTATTTGCCCACGTTTAAGGCATACTCTTTTACAATGCTGTTTTCCGTTTGGCTCTGTGTGGATTCCTTGGTGGTGACCATATCGAAACTGGCGTAACATCTCGGGACTCTCACTTTCCGTGATAATTTAAAGTACAAGTATTCAATTTCCAATTTCTAGAAACGGCATCCTCTGTTCTCTCAAATTTGTTTTTGTTAAATAATTTTTAAACTCGGCATTGCGAACTTTTTGTCCCTTTGTATAGCCCTTTTTACCCTTTATCCTCAGTTCCGCGCGAAAATTTGCTTTATTTCTGGACTCATCATTGTTCGGTGAACGATTTTATTTATGTGTTTAGTGTTGTGGCGTTTACTATAACACGAATTTCTCCGAGCACCTATACTTACGTTTTGCCTTTTCCGGTTTAAATTAAAAGAGCGCCTGGCTTAGCCTTAGCGTCCATCCATAGTTACAGATTTTCAATTACTTCTGTAGAAGTGATGTCGAGATACTCCCTCCAAGATTCGATGGGGCTGCTAAAAAACGGGGTTGGATTCATAGATTTTATGGTGTTTTGTTATTCTACTTAACAGTCTAGTTCGAAGTGTTCTTGAATATGGTTCTTAAATATATACAGTGACCAAGATATAGTGATCAAGTTGAGAGCGCACAGAGAACATTTTCCAAGTTGCTAGTTTTTACATCTATACCTCATGACGTCGGTTATATTTCGTACAAAAACAGATTTTTTCCAAAAAGGAATTTGACTGCCTTATTAATGAGGTTACACAATCATGTTATTTTCGGATATATGTGTAGTTAGTCCATTAAATCCTAGCAAGGTTTCCAGGGTTCCTGTCGCTTCGAAAAACACTTGTTGAATGAGACATACTAGCATGTCATCGGTAGGTCAGATACATAGTCACCTAAATTTGTTATAACGCAAGCATCCGTTACTGTTATCGAATTATCTCTCCACGCACCCCTATCCAAAGCCCCCCACAAAACCAGATTGAAAACTTTCCGTTTAGACATTTCTTTTGTCAGTGATATTCCCCCATATCGAAATGTTATTCTAACAGTTTGCACACAATGCTTTGTTGTATAAAATACCAGCATAATCAAGACCTGTCTTAGAGAATGCTTGACTCTGGGTACATCTTGCTGCAGGTAAATGGGCCGTGTGAGTAGTGCGCCAACCATCCAGTATTTTTTACGTAGGGTACGATGTTCAACAGAAGTGTTGAATATCAAAAAACTACCTGTGATTAACATCATCTTAACCTCTCGTCGGTTTGGTAGGTTCGTTCTATAAGAAATTTGAAGGATTTCCCGCTCTTCGATGTATTCATATGGTTCATACGAGATGACTTCTGTTAATTAACATTACCTGAGTTGACAGATGTAAATTTTAAGTGGTGATTGTTGGTGCTGATTAGGAAGAGAAAGGTATTGTAGAAAGGTTTGAGGAATCTGTGGCATATGTAACAATCCGAGATAAAAAATAACCAACAACAACACTCAAACTAACTATTAAACAAATTTCAAACAAACGCCAACAGTCACTTTATAACACAACCGCGAAACTACATGTACGAGCCAGAAAGTGAAACATACAAATGCAAAGAAAACCAAATTGATATTCCTGAAACAAGTAATAGGTTCATAATCAGAAGTAACCTCAATATTGACGGACAAATCAGCAGTGACAACCAACCGTCAATCATGGTAATTAAGAAATTGAGCGAAGACAATCGTCAAGTAAACGAAAAAACTTAGTTCAAACAATTACACGAGATAAACACAAATCGACCAAATCTAGATATTCTTCAAATTCAACTTAATCTAAATCACCCCAATTTGATACTGATAAATAAGATACAAATTTATAAACGAGAACTAACTCAGTAGGGACCAACAATTTAAAACAAACACAAAACCAACCCAACGACATTCATAAATGAAGAAATCTTGTTAAGAAGCCGACGAATCAAGTTATACTCATATATTAGCCAATTCAAATGAAATCGTTCAGTTATCTCACCAAAAACATGCAAATCAAGAAGGTAATCAATTCAACCTTTAAACAAAAAACAAAGAGAAACCCAAAACGGCATCAACAAAGCCAAGGGATTCACGCATCAACTCAAATCAAAGAAACGAAACCAGCGTTACAAGTATTAGAAAATAAACAACATCAGTACCCAGGATTAACAAAATTTATAATCTGATCCGAACCATTTGAATTCATTTAATCCAAATTCTTAAATTATATACAGACTTCTAGTCTTCATTATGTAAATTATATGTTATTGCCGGCCATATTCATTTTGACAACAACAACAATGTTTGACAACAACAAAATATTTAGTCTGATTTAAATTAAAGCCAATATCAATTCGAAACATTTCAATTCATTTAAACCGAATTCTTAAATTATATTTAGACTTCTAGTCTTCATTATGTAAATTATGTGTTATTGCCGGCCATGTTCATTTTGACAACAGCAACAATGTTTGACAACAACAAAATATTTAGTCTGATTTAAATTAAAGCCTATATCAATTCGAAACATTTGAATTCATTTAAACCGAATTCTTAAATTATATTCAGACTTCTAGTCTTCATTATGTAAATTATGTGTTATTGCCGGCCATGTTCATTTTGACAACAACAACAATGTTTGACAACAACAAAATATTTAGTCTGATTTAAATTAAAGGCAATATCAATTCGAAACATTTGAATTCATTTAATCCGAATTCTTAAATTATATTTAGCCTTCTAGTCTTCATTATGTAAATTATGTGTTATTGCCGGCCATGTTCATTTTGACAACAACAACAATGTTTGACAACAACAAAATATTTAGTCTGATTTAAATTAAAGCCAATATCAATTCGAAACATTTGAATTCATTTAAACCGAATTCTTAAATTATATTCAGACTTCTAGTCTTCATTATGTAAATTATGTGTTATTGCCGGCCATGTTCATTTTGACAACAACAACAATGTTTGACAACAACAAAATATTTAGTCTGATTTAAATTAAAGCCAATATCAATTCGAAACATTTGAATTCATTTAAACCGAATTCTTAAATTATATTCAGACTTCTAGTCTTCATTATGTAAATTATGTGTTATTGCCGGCCATGTTCATTTTGACAACAACAACAATGTTTGACAACAACAAAATATTTAGTCTGATTTAAATTAAAGGCAATATCAATTCGAAACATTTGAATTCATTTAATCCGAATTCTTAAATTATATTTAGCCTTCTAGTCTTCATTATGTAAATTATGTGTTATTGCCGGCCATGTTCATTTTGACAACAACAACAATGTTTGACAACAACAAAATATTTAGTCTGATTTAAATTAAAGCCTATATCAATTCGAAACATTTGAATTCATTTAAACCGAATTCTTAAATTATATTCAGACTTCTAGTCTTCATTATGTAAATTATGTGTTATTGCCGGCCATGTTCATTTTGACAACAACAACAATGTTTGACAACAACAAAATATTTAGTCTGATTTAAATTAAAGGCAATATCAATTCGAAACATTTGAATTCATTTAATCCGAATTCTTAAATTATATTTAGCCTTCTAGTCTTCATTATGTAAATTATGTGTTATTGCCGGCCATGTTCATTTTGACAACAACAACAATGTTTGACAACAACAAAATATTTAGTCTGATTTAAATTAAAGCCAATATCAATTCGAAACATTTGAATTCATTTAAACCGAATTCTTAAATTATATTCAGACTTCTAGTCTTCATTATGTAAATTATGTGTTATTGCCGGCCATGTTCATTTTGACAACAACAACAATGTTTGACAACAACAAAATATTTAGTCTGATTTAAATTAAAGGCAATATCAATTCGAAACATTTGAATTCATTTAATCCGAATTCTTAAATTATATTTAGCCTTCTAGTCTTCATTATGTAAATTATGTGTTATTGCCGGCCATGTTCATTTTGACAACAACAACAATGTTTGACAACAACAAAATATTTAGTCTGATTTAAATTAAAGCCAATATCAATTCGAAACATTTGAATTCATTTAATCCGAATTCTTAAATTATATTTAGATTTCTAAGTCCTCATTATGTATTTATGTGTTATTTCCGGCCATGTTCATTTTGACAACAACAACAATGTTTGACAACAACAAAATATTTAGTCTGATTAAAATGAATGTCAATATCAATTCGAAACATTTGAATTAATTTAAACCGAATTCTTAAATTTTATTTAGACTTCTAGTCTTCATTATGTAAATTATGTGTTATTGCTGGCCATGTTCATTTTGACAACAACAACAATGTTTGACAACAACAAAATATTTAGTCTGATTAAAATGAATGTCAATATCAATTCGAAACATTTGAATTCATTTAAACCGAATTCTTAAATTATATTTAGCCTTCTAGTCTTCATTATGTAAATTATGTGTTATTACCGGCCATGTTCATTTTGACAACAACAACAATGTTTGACAACAACAAAATATATACTCTGATTTAAATTAAAGCCAATATCAATTCGAAACATTTGAATTCATTTAATCCGAATTCTTAAATTATATTTAGATTTGTAAGTCCTCATTATGTATTTATGTGTTATTGCCGGCCATGTTCATTTTGACAACAACAACAATGTTTGACAACAACAAAATATTTAGTCTGATTAAAATGAATGTCAATATCAATTCGAAACATTTGAATTAATTTAAACCGAATTCTTAAATTTTATTTAGACTTCTAGTCTTCATTATGTAAATTATGTGTTATTGCCGGCCATGTTCATTTTGACAACAACAACAATGTTTGACAACAACAAAATATTTAGTCTGATTTAAATTAAAGCCAATATCAATTCGAAACATTTCAATTCATTTAAATTTAAACCGAATTCTTAAATTATATTTAGCCTTCTAGTCTTCATTATGTAAATTATGTGTTATTGCCGGCCATGTTCATTTTGACAACAACAACAATGTTTGACAACAACAAAATATTTAGTCTGATTTAAATTAAAGCCAATATCAATTCGAAACATTTCAATTCATTTAAATTTAAACCGAATTCTTAAATTATATTTAGCCTTCTAGTCTTCATTATGTAAATTATGTGTTATTGCCGACCATGTTCATTTTGACAACAACAACAATGTTTGACAACAACAAAATATTTAGTCTGATTTAAATTAAAGCCAATATCAATTCGAAACATTTCAATTCATTTAAATTTAAACCGAATTCTTAAATTATATTTAGCCTTCTAGTCTTCATTATGTAAATTATGTGTTATTGCCGACCATGTTCATTTTGACAACAACAACAATGTTTGACAACAACAAAATATTTAGTCTGATTTAAATTAAAGCCAATATCAATTCGAAACATTTCAATTCATTTAAATTTAAACCGAATTCTTAAATTATATTTAGCCTTCTAGTCTTCATTATGTAAATTATGTGTTATTGCCGGCCATGTTCATTTTGACAACAACAACAATGTTTGACAACAACAAAATATTTAGTCTGATTTAAATTAAAGCCAATATCAATTCGAAACATTTCAATTCATTTAAATTTAAACCGAATTCTTAAATTATATTTAGCCTTCTAGTCTTCATTATGTAAATTATGTGTTATTGCCGGTCATGTTCATTTTGACAACAACAACAATGTTTGACAACAACAAAATATTTAGTCTGATTTAAATTAAAGCCAATATCAATTCGAAACATTTCAATTCATTTAAATTTAAACCGAATTCTTAAATTATATTTAGCCTTCTAGTCTTCATTATGTAAATTATGTGTTATTACCGGCCATGTTCATTTTGACAACAACAACAATGTTTGACAACAACAAAATATATACTCTGATTTAAATTAAAGCCAATATCAATTCGAAACATTTGAATTCATTTAATCCGAATTCTTAAATTATATTTAGATTTGTAAGTCCTCATTATGTATTTATGTGTTATTGCCGGCCATGTTCATTTTGACAACAACAACAATGTTTGACAACAACAAAATATTTAGTCTGATTAAAATGAATGTCAATATCAATTCGAAACATTTGAATTAATTTAAACCGAATTCTTAAATTTTATTTAGACTTCTAGTCTTCATTATGTAAATTATGTGTTATTGCCGGCCATGTTCATTTTGACAACAACAACAATGTTTGACAACAACAAAATATTTAGTCTGATTTAAATTAAAGCCAATATCAATTCGAAACATTTCAATTCATTTAAATTTAAACCGAATTCTTAAATTATATTTAGCCTTCTAGTCTTCATTATGTAAATTATGTGTTATTGCCGGCCATGTTCATTTTGACAACAACAACAATGTTTGACAACAACAAAATATTTAGTCTGATTTAAATTAAAGCCAATATCAATTCGAAACATTTGAATTCATTTAAACCGAATTCTTAAATTATATTTAGCCTTCTAGTCTTCATTATGTAAATTATGTGTTATTGCCGACCATGTTCATTTTGACAACAACAACAATGTTTGACAACAACAAAATATTTAGTCTGATTTAAATTAAAGCCAATATCAATTCGAAACATTTCAATTCATTTAAATTTAAACCGAATTCTTAAATTATATTTAGCCTTCTAGTCCTCATTATGTAAATTATGTGTTATTGCCGGTCATGTTCATTTTGACAACAACAACAATGTTTGACAACAACAAAATATTTAGTCTGATTTAAATTAAAGCCAATATCAATTCGAAACATTTCAATTCATTTAAATTTAAACCGAATTCTTAAATTATATTTAGCCTTCTAGTCTTCATTATGTAAATTATGTGTTATTGCCGGCCATGTTCATTTTGACAACAACAACAATGTTTGACAACAACAAAATATATAGTCTGATTTAAATGAATGCCAATATCAATTCGAAACATTTGAATTCATTTCATCCGAATTCTTAAATTATATTTAGCCTTCTAGTCTTCATTATGTAAATTATGTGTTATTGCCGCCATGTTCATTTTGACAACAACAACAATGTTTGACAACAACAAAATATATACTCTGATTTAAACGAAAGTCAATATCAATTCGAAACATTTGAATTCATTTAATCCGAATTCAGAAATTATATTTAGACTTCTAGTCCTCATTATGTAAATTATGTGTTATTACCGGCCATATTCATTTTGACAACAACAACAATGTTTGACAACAACAAAATATTTAGTCTGATTTAAATTAAAGCCAATATCAATTCGAAACATTTGAATTCATTTAAACCGAATTCTTAAATTATATTTAGCCTTCTAGTCTTCATTATGTAAATTATGTGTTATTGCCGGCCATGTTCATTTTGACAACAACAACAATGTTTGACAACAACAAAATATTTAGTCTGATTTAAATTAAAGCCAATATCAATTCGAAACATTTGAATTCATTTAAACCGAATTCTTAAATTATATTCAGACTTGTAGTCTTCATTATGTAAATTATGTGTTATTGCCGGCCATGTTCATTTTAACAACAACAACAATGTTTGACAACAACAAAATATATAGTCTGATTTAAATTAAAGCCAATATCAATTCGAAACATTTGAATTCATTGAATCCGAATTCTTAAATTATATTCAGACTTCTAGTCTTCATTATGTAAATTATGTGTTATTGCCGGCCATGTTCATTTTGACAACAACAACAATGTTTGACAACAACAAAATATATACTCTGATTTAAATAAGAGCCAATATCAGTCCGAAACATTTGAATTCAAATAATCCGAACTCTTAAATTATGTTCAGACTTCTATTCTTCATTATGTATATTAGTGTTAATTGACAACAACAACAATGTTTGGCAACAACAAATTTTATACTCTGATTTACATTAAAGTCAATATCAATCCGAAACATTTGAATTCATTTAATCCGAATTCTTAAATTATATTTAGACTGCTAGTCTTTATTATGTATTTAAGTGTTATTGCCGGCCATTTTTTGACAACAACAATAATATTTGACATCAACAAAATTTGGTGTAATCTTGAGGTCCAGTTTTCGATCACTTTTCGCAACATTTCTGGTTGTATTTCAACAGTTACGCGACGAATATTGGCTTTCAAGTATTCAGTATTCTCTAGCTCATCAGCGTAGACAAGCTACTTCTCATACCCGGAAAGAAAATAGTCCAGCTATGTTAAATCACACCGAAGCGTTGGCCAGTTGACAGGTTCATTTATCGATATTAATCGTTGGAGCTACATGTCTCTGATGTCAGTACCACCCAAATGAGGCACACAACAATTAGTAATCATGTCTCTGTATCGGCCTCCGTTGACTGTATTGTTTTCGTCAACATCATTTTTGGTTTAATGATTTCTTCGGCCCATAAAACACGCGAAACGGTAACTTTTTATGGATGCAATGTTCTTTGAACCTAGGCTCATGAATTTTCTTCATTCCAAATGTAACAATTCTGCTTGTTGGCATAGCCTTTCAACCAAAAATGAGCTTCATCACTGAAGATCATTTTTTATGGAAAGTTTTTATCATGTCAATGTTGGCTTCGGCTCATTCACCGAATTTGCGATTAAAGACCTTTGCTAAATTTCTTAAAATTTAATTTAAATAGATTAGAATTGTGTACAAAAGGTTACCTGCTCGACACTTAATTTTCTTTTACAATTTTTCACAATTTTCCAAAAAAAATCATTTGGATATTGAAATTGACACTTTTGTAAATTTTTTTGCACAAGTATGACCATATGTAACAATCTTTAGATTATAAGCTGTTGGCTCTTCAGGTGGATTTGTTGTCAAATCCGTCTGAATATTGGAGCCTATTTCTAGGATATCATGGAAAAATACGGAGATGTATTAAACGTACCTGACAGTTATGACATGTATACCATGGAACTATGATGTAACAAAGAATGTTTAGTCATAAACTGAGTCAGCAACAGTAAAGGAGGCTTCTTTATCGCGAGCTCTTGTTACACGACCCATCAAACACGACTCTAAGCTTTGTTGCTTCAAATGCTCTGTCTAAAATTTGCTTCCCTACCTTAAACGATAATTTAACAAATATATGTCATTAGCATGTCTTCACAGCTGTCCTTTCAAAAAATTCGGCACAAAAATTTTGGACATAAAATATTGATTTATGGCTCTGCCATTTCTTCAACTTCCCATAACTTTTTTAACAACTTATGAACATATCAATTTCAGTAGTTTGTACAAAAAAAAAAAAAAAAGAGGGTAAAATTGTTTATTCGGCACCATAATATTCGCACATTAATTAAAAGGACAGTTTTAAGTTCAACGTTTTGGTTATCGCGTTGTCCGAAAATACCGAAAAATGCCGAAAATTTTCTCAAAACGTCCCATAATACATAAACGCGACAATGTTTTAAAATGTGCTTGTGCAGGACACAATGTTCACCTGCGGGCAATTAAATCCTGCCTTCACTAAATTATAAAACAATAGAATTCACAAAAATGATAAATATTCTACTGCCCATTAAACCTTATTTTTTTATCTTTACGGTTTTTTTAAAATCATCTTTACCATAAAAATTCAAGAACGAAAAACGTAAACCAGAACAAAAAAAATTATTGGAACAATAACACTTAAAGCCAGAATAGATACCGTCGTATGAACCACAGCAAAATAAAACTCAAATTATATATCACAGAGGATGAATTTTATTTTATGGCAATCGGATGGGTATGCGGTAGTGGAGGACGAAATGTGTCCAGACGGAGAGAATGAATATTCAAACAAGACAAAGACATCGTTTAGAGGAATAGACCTTTTTGTTGATTTTTATTGTTATTGCAGTGAAAATTTTCTAATACACAAGACAACGATTTTCACTCTATTATTAGACGACCATTGATAAAATATATACAGAATATACTCATCTTTAATGCGGATGGGGTGGCAGAATATTATGTATCCATCTAAAAAAGTTCATCACACAAATTGAGTATTTTCCCGCATTATAATATTTATTTTATATCGAGAAGAGACGACCAACTTTTTGAGATGGAACTAAAGAAATTTTTTTGCATTATACACTTTTGAATATTCGTCTTAAAAATTGAACGAGTTTCGTGAGCCAACCGCATAAGTACAACAAAATAGAGTATAGAAGAACAAGTTTGGATCCGCTCTATTCAATTTCGTTTTTTAAGAACTGTAGCGAACACAATACACAATATATAGACTGAGTTTTTGAAGAGTACCACCAACAATAAAATAAAATATTAAATAAGAAAACAGTAAGATAACTCTCCAATTTAAATTTTTTTTTGACAGTTCGATAGATATTTTATTAAATTTTATAACGAAAAAATCTACTTGATTTATGTATATTCAAATAAAAACTACTTATTCAAAATTTTTTTAAACTTTTTTGAGTATATAGACGTAAGTTCGAGACTAAACTTTTCATTACTTTAGTTTTTCTTTCAACAACAAAAAAAAAGATTTCTCTCGTCGCTCGCTAAAAAAATCAAAAAAAAAAGAATTATTGATAAGCTTTTTACAAATCTAAATAACTGATAATAGAAAACTTTTAGATGTTGCATTAAACATTTTTTTATATTTTCGTTACGCTTACGTTACTTGAGCATACAAAATCTTTTAGTTTTCTTTTCGAATTAAGTTTTATCTGATTTGTAATTTTAAATTCAACATGATTTCGACATGTAATTTATGCGCAGTCTATAACAAGTTGTATTATTTGATAGAAGTTTATAAAAATGATAAGGCAAATAGAAAATGTTTAATTTTAAATTTTTGGCCTGCCTAATCGCGTCTCTACGTATTGTTACGTATTTTGGGCATTCGACTGGGGTTTGTAATGGTTTTTGCAAATAAAATACTCGAAATTTTTTTGATAAGCACCAAATTTAAATTTCTTGAATTATATTTCTTGCACAGTTCACTATTTGAACAGTAATTGCTTTGTATCATAACATCACTGTTACATTTGTGTCTGAAATTACATTTGTACCTGTCTGTGGTTGTCTTCGTCAACATTCCAAGTCCATCTAGGTGTATTCCCATCCCAAAATCCAATTTCCAATGAAATTATTGGCGGAATACTTGATCTGAAAATGTCAACGCCAAATTAAATTACAATTGTCTATTGTGAGGATGTGACCATTTGTAACTCGTCTCAAATGATATTTAATGCTTTTTATTGCAGCCTCCCATAAACCACCAAAAGGGTGCGCTTGGTGGAATGAACTTAAAGGAGATTTCATCTGCCAATAAAAATTTTAGAGAAATTATTAACATTTTGTTTCAAAAATTGGAAAAATTGATAAAGGTGCTACGAACTGCTAAGTAGGCTTCGGTAGTGAGATCGAATACTAGCTCGATATGTGTTCCCTTGGTGGCAAGACACACAAAGATGCACACATACGTCTTATGAGATTTCTGCCCTCTGCCTCTGGTGACGTAAGTTTGAAGCGGACCGGCATAATCGACCCCGACTTTATGGAAAGGTCTGATCAGCTCAACTCTTGGGTAGGTAGCGGATGTGATGCTCTCGAACCAGTAAATCTGTCAACTTGTCCTTTGCGGTAAGTATTATTGGGTACTTTATGTTATAGGTTATGGCAGCGCTTACGATTCTTCCACCAACCCGTAGTAAACCCGAATCATCCAGGAATGGTTGGAAATATTTGATTCTGCTAGATGCAGGTAGCTCTCTATTGGATTTTATTAATTTGATCTCTGTTGCAAAGTGTTTGGATTGAATATGACGAAAAATAACGAGCTTCGTTTTATATATTTCATGGACATCCAGATAAGACGACGCAGCATCCTTTATAGTGCGTTTTAATGTGAAATTAATAAATCTGTGTACATAAGCGACTACGTGAACGACGGTGGAAAAACTTTGTCATTCTTTCAATTAAATCATCAATTACGAGTATGTTTAATTGTGGCATTTGCACCATTAACGACTGACTGCGCAATTCTTCTACCGTATTTGATTGAGTGTTTCCATTGCGACCTGTTGAAGTGAGATAGTATATCACTGGTTCTATTTCCCAAGAATATGTTCCATTTATTCGGATGCGCATTTAACCAATCCAGCACTATAGTGGAATCGGTCCAAGCCACTATTTGAGTAATTCAAGCAGACAAGAGTTTCACATACGAGTCTCTTTCCGTATTCGTTACTATACCGTACACTACTGCTGAGTAGGCTTGATTGCAGGCATTTGAAAAACCATGCAATGCAATATCACTCCCAGGATTTGTATTTAGATGGCAACTTGTCGTCCCAACCTACATTTTCTACCCATAATGTTTGGAAAAATAGCCAGCCGTTCTAAAGGGTCGAACAGTCGACTAGCTTCGGAAAGGATTCCTCGTTTAGTGATAGTTGGTTCTTCATTCAAATTGACTTTGAATCGAAAACAATCTTTGTTTGGGTCCCAATGTAAGCCCAACACCTTTATAAAATTACTCGATGATTCCTCGATTTCTAGTATTCCGGAGGAGGTGCCACGTTCAGCATTGTCATTCAACGTCTCTTCATTGGATAGCCATTTCCGCAGTTGGAAACCCGCACTGGAAAGTATTTTATTTAGTTCGTTCTTGAGGTTGATGGCTTCTTCTCTGAATGCAGCTCCGGTCATCAAGTCATCGACATACATGTCGGTTTTAATACGATTAGCTGCTTCGGGAAACTCTTCTGCATATTTATTTGCCGTTTCAACCACTGTTCGAGTAGCCAGGAAGCTAGCACTAGACGTACCGTAACTAACGGTCTGCAATCCATATGTGTCAAATGGCATATTCGATTCTTCTCGCCAAACTATGCTTTGGAACTTGGTATCAGCATCGGCTATACGAACGAAAGCCACTTTATGTTTCCTAAAACGAGATAAAATTTCATAGAGGCTTGATTGGATGATTGGCCCAACTGGCAGACAATCATTTAATGATTTATTAGTTGTCGTTTTAGCTGATCCATCAAAGACCACTCTCAGTTTAGTTGAACTACTCATGTTTTTTATGACACCGTGATGTGGTAGGTAATATCCATTCTCATTCGCCCGTGTTGGTTCCTTGTTTACCCTTTTGATATGTCCCATTTTTTGATATTCTCTCTATCGAATGCATTCTCTGTACCGATTTTGGATAAGAATCGCCCAGCACAGATTGATTTTGAAAGACAATCGTACTATAAACCGGCCAGAAACGTCTGTAGTTTTGGTATTCTGGAAATGGCTTTCACACAGCTCTTCTTCGGCGGATAACGGGGGTCTTGAGATGTCCACGGCTTCAATCTCCCAGAACTTTCGCAACAAATCCTGTAAAGCATCTTCTGATTTATCGATGTTGATAGTGATCGATTCAGTTGGTGGCGAGTTCCTTGGCTTTCCTGAAATTACCCAACCAAGCAGAGTATTTTGTAGTAGCAATTGGTTGTTGGTAATTATTTTTCCATCGCAGAGTAATTGGAAGAAACTGTCTGCCCCTATTATAATGTCTATCTCAGCTCCTTTGTAAAACTGTGGATCCGCTAATTCGTATTGCTTAAAATCATTGATATTTACATAATGAGCAATCGATTGTTGTTTGGCCGTCAACTTCGAGAAAACTAATGCATCAATTAGGAAGATCGGTTTCGTTTTATTCCATGGAGTTATAGCAAACGATACTGCGCCTCTAGTATATCCATTTGTTATGGCTCCGATGCCCGAAATTGCCAATTTAGCGTTACTTCTACTCAGGTGTAGCCTCTGTGCATATCTTTCTGTGATGAACGAACCTTGCGATCCAGAATCCAATAAGACCCGACATATTTGGTGTTGGTTATTTTCATCTGCCACCTTTACTAAAGCTGTTGGTAATAATGCACTGCCCGGTTGATTGATTGTTGGAATGACAATTTTTGTGCCAGAATATGATTCAGTATCTTCTTTCGGGATTTTTGCGGAAGCTACAGTTATTTCTTCCTGGTTGATTGAATTCACGTGTAACATTGTATGGTGTTTTCTATTACATAGCCTACATCGAAATTTTGACTTGCGGGAGTAGACGTTGTGATTATCGTTCAAGCAATTAAAGCAACGATTCTGAGTTTTTAGAACATTTCTTCTGTCCTTAATCGGCATATCCTTAAACCTGCTACATTCAAAAAGCCTATGGTGATCTTTTGGGCATAACGAACATGCAGGTACTTCTGAAAATTTGGCGATTACATGACTTCTAATTTTTGCCTTTGAATTGTTGTATTGCAGCGGGTAGCGCTTTTCGGAACATTTTAAAGAATCGAGTGCGTCAACTCTTCTGATAAGATAATCAAAAAACTGTTTTATGGTTGGTAGATCATATTCGGAGGAAGCCTGAGCCCATAAACCGTTGGTTTCACCGTCCAATTTCCTCACCAGAATGTGGATCAACCAATGATCTCTAGCTTCGGCTTCTTCTCAAGCCATTTGCATCATTTGCCTTACATTTGCATTATTTGCCGTTGTTATAAGTGGTTGGAGCATGAAATTTTTTATAAAGGCGTGAATGGTGTGCTTCTTTTTGTCGTAACGATCTCGTAACTTTTTTAGCGCCTCGATACAGTTTGCATCAGTGATGCTAAAGTGTGTTACTAATTTCGCGGCTTCATCCTTTAGTGTTCCTTTGAGGTATTGCAATTTCTGCGATGGAGATAGTCGTGGGTTGTCATGAATAGTGGAGCAGAATAAGTCGTGATAAGACTGCCACTCTGTGTACTTACCGGAAAAATGGGGCATTGATAATTTAGGTTGTTTGACATCCATGTGCATTCCTACTGCTGATGTATCGATGATTGTGTCGTTCATAGATGCGATGGGTTCCGTTGTTGTTTTTAATGCTCGATTCAACCCTGACACGGCTTTATAATAATTATCTTCAAAATCGGTATACAGTTCTTCTTCATTATTCAACGAAACGATTTTATCCTCGATTTCATTGAAACCAGCGCGATATCTTTCCACGTTCGTTAGTCGCACTTTGATTTCTTCTGCAGTCGTAGCGATGCTGATTAGTACATGTAAGTCGCACATTCCCGTTACCCTTGCGAACGACTGCAATTGGAGAGGACCAAGCGATTTGGCTGCGGGGTCCCACATGTATTCCTCTTCTTGGTCAGTCTTTTGGAATAAAACGCTACCCACCAGTGCAGCATGTCTCAGCCGACTAGCAACAATGGTTGAGGGGTGCTTCTTTTCTGGAACATATAGGAGAGCTTGTATTTGCTGCTTGATGTGAGGTATACTAGCTCCGTTATACTATATTTGCGCTGAGCGGAGTTAAGTTTATGGGAATAATACGCAATGGGATGTTCCTCTCCTTTGTCAGTCTTTTGGAATAGAACGCTTCCCACCCCACATGTACTCGCATCGCACTAAATATACAAATGGCGCGAAAAATCGCCATTCCGTAAGACCGGAGCTGTCGTTAAAGCAGTTTTAAGAAGTTCAAACGCATTTTGCGCTGAGTCATTCCACACTAGTTTTTGGTTTTTCTTCAATAAGTCAGTAAGCGCTGTCGTGATACTTACATAGTTCCAAATAAACCGCCTATACCACTCGGCCATCCCGAGGAAACGCCGAAGTTGGCGAGCCGTTTTAGGAACCGGATAATCTGCAATTGATTGCACCTTATCGGGGTCCATGCGAATAATCCCATTTCCAATTACATGACCAAGATATTTAGTCTCTTTGAGAACGAACTTGCTTTTTTCTACATTAATTGTTAAATTGGCATCTTTCAGCAAACCAGAAATGTTGCTTAACAACTCGAGATGTTCATTTAAGTCCGCTGATACCACGAGCAAGTCGTCCAAATACACAAACACTCGATCATGCAATTGGTACGGGATTACTTTATGCATCAATCTGCACAATGTCTGCGGGGCATTGCATAGACCAAAGGGCATAACACTGAAGTGATATAGGGGCTGACCCGGAACAGTGAATGCCGTTTTATCTCTTGATGGGTGCTTGAGAGGGATTTGCCAAAATGCGTCTTTTAAGCCCTCAATCAATGGCAAGGGATAGGCATCTTTGATGGTGACTTCATTCATTTTCCGGGCGTCAAGGCACAGTCGCACATTCCCGTTACCCTTGCGAACGACTGCAATTGGAGAGGACCAAGCGCCTACGTCAATAGTGTGGGTGATTAAAGAAGTCCTACCTAATCCAGTTTTAATGGAACATTGGAATTGTTGAATAATTTTAGCTAATCTATTCCCCTGATCAGAGCTTAATTCGTGCATATTTTCATGCACGGTAGGGGTTATGGGTCCATCATTTATTTCACTTACAATTGCTGGGGCTAACCCGAACAAGTCCCAAAAGTCCACCCCAAGATAAAGCTTCTGGGGTAAGCCTGGAACAATATGTAAGCGTAACCGCCTAGTCTTCCCAAAATAGGAGATTGGTAAAATAACATGGCCAAAAATCCGCTGTTTCTCCCCACTAGCGGTGTTCAGAAATGACGCTAGGTGATGTACTTTAACATTTGGATTATTTAGGTATAATTCGGACCCGGTGCCTAAAACACTAATATTTGCTCCACTATCCAACAAACCGTGATAAGAGACACCAGCGATACTGACATCTGCATATGGTCGGTTATCGCTGTGCGTATGGAAAGTGGATTCGGATATCATTTTCGTTAGATTGTGCCGCAGCTTCCAGTATCTTAATGTCCTGCTTTCGGTATTTTTCTTGAAGCAAGAGGGTGTTTGGGTAGATTTATTGTGATGTGTATCGTTGTCTTCGGATATTAATCCCGTGGAATTGAGAAATGGATTTGTCGACACAACGTGAATTGAGTGGTTTGAATTTTTATGAACAAATGACCTGGCATTTAAAAATGGATTTATGTTAGCAGACAAATATTTTATATTTGTCTCTGTAACAGTTCGGGGCACGTATTTGATGCAGCTTCCTGCGTCAATACCCTGGTCGACGTCATTGCCTGGGAAGGAAGAGTACCAGGGGAGCTCGTTTCCCTCTTTTGGTTTCCCGTTTGGGAATGATTACAGGTAGGACAGTTAATTTTGATAACGTTTGGAGTTCCGCATCCATAACAATACCTGTTCAAATTCGTCTCTTGATTTGGCTGTCTCCATGAATTCGTAATTTTAGTCTGATTTGAATTGTAATGACTTTGAGGCATATTTCTAAATGCATTTCCTTTTACAGGTACATAAGATTGATTAGTATTAATACCACAAATCTCGTTTACGAGCTATGGATTATAATCCAATAAAGGGTTTGTAGACGGAATCTTTGTTTGGTAAGGACCGTCAGATGATTGAAAACACCCGTGTTGATCAGGGGGAAATTGTGAGAGCTCATTTACATTTACATAGCGTCGAGGGCTTTGTTCAGCAGCTAACCGTTCCCAAGTATCTTCTATTTCTAAACACTTATTTACTAAGTCGGTAATAGATGACATTCGAAAACCAGCTATAGTTTATATTGCAACGCACGCCTCATATTTCGTCGCAATATGAATTCCAGATTAGATTCAGAGAGTGGGACTCGCAGAGCCAGTGCTGATTCAGAAATGTCCATATAAAAATCTTTGAAGCTTTCTATTGAGGTTTGTTTGCGAGATGCAAGAGATTGCTTAATTTCTGCGTCAGATCTCCTGTTCCTAAACATAGCCAGCATATCGTTTTTTAGATCAACCCATGTTACGCATTCATTTCTCTCTAAAGAAGACCAATACCATTCGAGAGCGGGGTTTTTTAACAATAATAGTAATCCGTTAACTAATCTTTCCGAAGAAACATTGTTAGCCCACGCAAGACGTTCGACTCGGTAGAGAAATCGTTCAATTGGCATACTAGTTGGGGATCCATCAAACACGATATTCCACTTGTGAATTTCAATATTGTGACCAGATATCCGATCTTCTGAACGAAGACGTGCAAAAGAATCGACTACGGGCATTTCGTTATTTGAGGTGAATTGTCGGTTGTCTCGAAGCAGATTTAGTATGTATACGATTATTGCTCCCGTTTTGAATTTCGGTTTTTGCTGTATTGGCTCCTTTTGAAATTTTTGCCTCTGCGGGCCGAGGAATATCTTCAGTCATTGACAATTTCCGAGCTAATTCAATACATTTGGCATATTCGGAATCTGATAGTCGCATTTAGGAATTCGGATTTTTGCTATGTGAAGTGATCGGTTTAGCATTTAGCTGAAGAGCATTATTTGTCGATTCTGAAGTACCCGGTAAATTCTCTGATATACTTGACCGTTTTGGTATTTTGTTATCGTCTACCTGATCGTTATCTGAATTGTCAGATCCCAAGCTTTCCATCACTAAACTTGATGTCGCCTTAACCGATTCGGGTAAAACACCACAAAAAGATTTCTCGAATTCTGCTATATCCAGTTTGGATTGAAGTAATGATTGTATGACTTCAAGTAATTTATCACAGGCTTCTAACATGCAGTTTGCTTGAATGCGACAACTAGGTGAAGAGTTACTCAAACGTTGAAATCGACCGCTCAAATGCAAAATACGAGTACTTAGAAGCACTAATTTTTCCTGTCGTTCACCCACTTCAAGCTCAGCAACCTCTTGGATTTGGGGCTTTAGGTTTCTCAGCTTATTAATACAGGCATCAAGTTCTCTTTGAGGTGCTTTCCGAGCTGACATATGAGGCTTTTCAGGAGGATCATGAGTATTATCATTTCCATTGAGTAATCTTTTGGAAAGTGCAGATAATTGTTGTACCACAGTTCCGCCAATTTGTTTAACAGCACACTCTACTTCAAACTCATCTGCGCTTATGTATTTGGGATCCATGTTAGCTAATTGTTTAAGTAAAAAATATTAAATATTTACACCCAATAATCTTTTATATAAAATGAAATAAATTCAAAAATAATCAAATAGATTTATTTAGAAATAATAGTTCCACTGAAGATACTGAACCATACTTCAACTCAAAGGGAAGAAACCGATTCCTAATTTAGACCTGGATTAACAAAAAAAATTCTTTACAAACAGACCTCTACGTTAAGTAAAAAAAAATACAAAATTTAAATTTGCCTTAACTATGTATGGAAAATTATTGACGTGTCCGATTGACCTTCAAAAATCAGATAAAATTAATATGAACGGTACCAAGTTTTAATACAGTATCGAATTCTAACTTAACCATTACAATCAAACGTAATAGATTTAATCGATACTATTTAAAACCAAAGCGGTTAGTTTACCTCTGTGTGGCATTCATCATTGAAAAAAAAAGTTTTAAAGTGTAAAAATCAAAAGGTTCAAGAACAGATAACACTCCATTTCAATAATGAATCACACAAATTAACCGATCCAAGCCTAAAATAAAAATATGCAAAAAGTCCTACCTCAAAAAATCAGTTTTAATTATGACCGCGAATCACGGCCCGTTAGTTTGGGCGCCACTGTAGATAAAATAGTAACCCATCTGAACTCATAAGGGACCTAACGAACATCTTACCTCACATCAAGCAGCAAATACTAGCTCTCCTGTGTTCCAGAAAAGAACCACCCCTCAACCACTGTTGCTAGCCGGGTGAGACATGCTGCACTGGAATCAACAACCGGGAGAGTCTGAAACAGTTTTGTCATCGAAACATTTAGACGTTTAAGAAAACTGTTACAGTGGCGCCCAAACTAACGGGCCGTGATTCTCGGTCATAATTAAAACTGGTTTTTTGAGATAGGACTTTTTGCATATTTTTATTTGAATTTTTTTATTTTTATTTTTAATATTGAAACAAAAAATTTAATCAGTAAAATTTTACTGACAAAATATTTGTCATGGTGTTATTGTGCTGTCATAATGTGCTATAAAAATATGTAAACTGAAGTATTTTTTATGGCAGCATCGTTAACACATCTACAAAGAATGGATAATGGCATTATGCCTTTATTAAGGAGGAATTCCACTAGAAAAAATGTACTGTGAGTAAAATTAAAGAAAGAAAAAAATATATATTTAGTAGATGGGGGTATGAAACAAAAAATCTTCTCAGTACAAAATTATTTGTATCTGTAGTAGTGTAGACTCCTATAAAAATTATCAAATCGAGAACTTTTTATTGGAGTGTCACTACCACACATACACAAAACTTGTGTATTTTGAGAAATATGTTTCTCATACTAAAATAATTTTATGGTCAAAGTTTCTCTTTAAAATTTTGCTATAAAAAAAATTAAAAACAAAATGTCTCTGCTATTACATAGAGTTTCGGACTATTTCTCTTTTCCTCTTTTTTTACTATCAGTAAAATTTCAAGAATTTTTCTAGTGGAATAGAACTTTTACAGCAAGAAAGGTTTACTGTCAGTAAAAACGAAACGAGATAAAAATATAAATATTCTCTATACTAGAATGAAACAAAAAATAATAACAGTAAAATTTACTGAAAAAATATTTGTGTGTGTGTGTGTTTGTGATGTTGCCATAAAATTTTGGCAACATTTCAATACATATGAAGAAATATTGTGTAGCGATGGAGAATATTTTTCTCACACATCAATTTGTTTATAGTTAAATATGGTAACGCTCTTTTCTGTCATTTTTGATTACATTATTTTTCGAAGTGAGAAAAACTGTGGAAAACAATTTTAAATTGAATGAAGAATTAAAAATTATTAAAAATTTAGTGATACAGAAATAAATAAAATTTCTTTCAATTAAATTTTGTGTAACAAAAAAAAATTGATATGGCCGAAAAAGGTGACTTCGCTAGAATTGTCTTATCTCCATTAAATAATAATGTAATTTGATTAGTTGACCAATTGATTACTATTATGTTTTTTTTTTATAATTTTAGATAATCGTAAAATTATTATCTTAGAGGACATTCGTGTCGATGGTTTATTATTCGACAACAGCTGTGGAAGTAATGCGAATGATGGATCAACGCTATCGCATTACTATTCGCAGTTCAGCGAAGAGGTTAGCCTGGATGAAGTGGAATGCCCAGAGATCAGTCAAGATGACACCAACTGGTCTTCAAACGGATCTGTTCCAATAGAATTTAAGATCAGCGAGTTGGAGCAAGGTAAAATATTTATTTGTATGGTGTTTCCTGTGATATACGATTAATAAATTTACTTTCTAGATATGATTATTGATGCCGTGAGATCCCGACCGGCTCTATGGAATATTCGGTGCCTAGAGTTTAAAAATAAAATCCCGTAAATTAGTAAGTAATTGGTTTTTAATTATCCATTATTTTTGTTAAATATATCACTAATTATTATAAATGTAAACGCAGATATTGAAGTGAACCCATATAATACTTTAATGGTACGAAAGCAATGGGATTCCTTGAGAGCGACCTATACACGGTCGAAAAAACGAGTTGCAAGTGATTCTGCTGGTGGCGTAAAAGAATACAAGTTTGCAAAATGATTGTCTTTCTTCGACGACACCGCAGCACCCCGAAAGTAAGTGTCATATGATCGTTCAATTAGTTAGTCGTACGGTCATTTCAAGTGTGGCATTTGCTTGATACAACCCAAAATTTGAAACAGGAAATTACCAGGGTGGCTGAGACCAAATGTTACTGACTTCACTCTGCTGATTGAAGTTTGGTTAGTTGTTTACATTTGGTCAACAAATAATTGTTCTAAATTAGTATCAGTAATTGCACTGTATTTGGGTGGAAATTCACAAACAGCAATAGTTCGTCAGCTCCAGCATTTGAATGTGAATAAAATGTTTGTGTATCGAACCATAACTCGATACAACGAAACTGGTAGCATCGCTAAACGCAACAGAGGAGGTCCTAAAAAGACAGCAACATCAAAAGAAATGATACGAAATGTGAAGAAACGAATCCAACGAAATCCTCGTCAAAGTGCCAATCAATTAGCCGCACGTCTACATGTTTCACGATACAGCATTCAAACCAGATTGAAAAATGAACTACACTTGAAGCCCTACCAGATACAAAAAGTTCAAGATCTTACGGAGGCACAAAAAAAGTTAGGCTTGAAAGAACACGAGCATTGAAGGCCTTGGTTAGAGCACAAGTCCAACGATAATTTGGACACAAGAGTTGCCATGCGCAAGCAATCATCAGCTTATGTTATGTTGGGCTGCAGTGACTGCAGATGGACGCACTCCTCTGGTTTTCATCGAACATGGAGTCAAGGTAAACCAAGAGGTGTACCGCCAAAAGATCCTAAACGATGCTTTGCTACCTGGGGCACGTAAACACTTTGGTACGAACCATTGGACATTCCAACAGGACTCGGCACCGTCACACCAAGCTCGAGCGACACAGCAATTTTTACAAAATTGCGTTCCGCGGCTGATTTCGTCGAAAGCATGGCCACCATATTCACCAGACTTGAATCCCATGGATTTCTCCATATTGGAGAGTAAGGTGTCCACTAAAAAATACGAAAGTGTTGATGCATTGAAGTCAGCTCTTGTTCGAGAATGGAATAAAATTCCGCAAGCTCACGTTCGGTCAGCATGCAATGCTTTCTATGGAAGACCGAATCAAATAATCAGAGCCAAAGGAGGTCATATCGAGCAGAAATTTCAATAAAAAATAATCAAAATTAAAAAAATTACAGCGTTTTCATTTGGTAACACTTGGTCTCAGCCACCCTGTCCTATGGGGACTCTGCACAATCAATCTCAATTTTTTAAGAAATGGTTTACTAAGTTCCGTTGTGTTCGTATCAGCATAAGTTATGCTGATCGTTCAGGTCGCAAAAAAAGGTCGTCACGCCCGAAATAATCGACAAAAATCTATTCATTCCATAGGAATTGGACGATTATGGAATGAAAGTGCGTGAGGTGGCTGAGGCTGTAGGTGTGTCAATTAATAATAATTTGAAGCAAAAAAAACTTCATCAAGACATTGCACGAGTAAACACGTGTGTAGCCACTATGTCAGAAATTCACAATAGTCGAACGATGAGATCATAACTGAAACAAACGCCTATTTTGATTATCGAGCTTACAGGAGGCTGGGTTGGAAATACAACGCTTTTTACCGAAAAAAATATCGTTTATTCAAAAAGTCACTGACATCAAACTGCCCTTACAATCAAAAAAGTTTTTTTATAAAAACTGTCATTTAAAATTCATTTTTTATTAACAAGAAAGGCTCATTCATGAACCTATGTCGACTATGGCCGGTTTAGATTTACATTACTCGTTACAATTTTGTTTAATCTATCTATTGAGACAACAGCCTTATACTTTCGAGACGACTGTTGCTCTCCTACTATATCCTTGACTATATATCGATCTATATCCAGAAGTTTATCGATCATATAGGGCCCACTATAATTACAACTCAACTTGGGAACTAGCTTGGGTTCCAGTAGAAACTGGATTCCACCTAACCAACACTCTATCCTCCTTCATGTATGAGCCCCCTTCTCTTCGTTTTCTATCATAATATTCTATCTGCTTACCCTGATCTTTGACTATCAATTCCGATACTTGGGTCAAATCTAACCCTCTAACATTACCTACTTCCTAATTTATACTGTTAATCTCGCATGTCAGTGGATTGTCTTTGAGCCCATTTGGCACATATTGAAAGACTAAATTAGCAAGTGTATTTTGCGCAACCCGATGAACAGTGCTATTCATTGACCCCACATAACTTCTAAGAGTATAGTATCCCATTCACTACACTCGACTCCAGTAGATAAAGTCCTTAAACCTGTTAGAATAGTTTTGAAATTATTTGAAATCCTCTATTTGAAATTATACGTTGCGGCCTACCATAACATAACATGAACTCTAAAAATGTACTCGTAGTTTCCACTGATTCTACCGTGTTAACTGCCTTACAAACCCATCCACAATTCATAAGTTATATTTTATTTTATCTTTGGTTCTCACAAACGGTCCCAAGTGGTCTACATGAACCGTTACGAACGAAACGTTCCTCTTGTTAAGTGAACGCAAGAATCCCTGAGGTTTACCCGTTGAGGCTTTATAATAAAGACAATTAATGCATCGATTAATATACTTAGAAAAGTGTTCTCTCATTTTGGGAAAATAGTACGTTTCCTTTAACTTTGACAACATTTTGTCCACATACCCATATGTGACACATTGATGTGAGCCTCGTTAATCAGATATGATCTTAATTCCCCTGGAACTATAATATCCATCTTTCTTTCGAAATTTTATATAATCTACCGTTATAAACCGTATATTTATTTTTTAAATCTTCAATCACATCTAAGTTTTTTATGATCTCTTCTATTTCCGGACACCCTCTCTGCATATAAGCTACCCAATCAGTGTTTACGCTTATCCCTAACACTATATTCTCATCTTCTATAGGATACCTTGAAAAGGCGTCTGCAACTTTATTAACTGATCCCGTTTGGTACTCAATCCTATAATCGAACTCTATGTAGTAATTTCATGAACCATCTTGCGACCCGCGAATTTAAATCTCTCTTTGACTCCATCAACTTTAAACTGTTACAATCAGTCCTTATCACGAGCGGTATTCCCAATAAATATATTCTAAATTTATCCAAGGTTCTAACATGCTATGATATCCAGATTCTTCTGAGAAAGTCCTTCTACTATAGTACGCTACTGAATTCGTTTGTTTTTGAGTGACATAAGTACCTTCTTAATTGACTCAAATGCCTGTTGTTGAGAATCTTCCGAGGCCCAAAAACCTCGAACACCTTTTTGATCTTTCGGCGGTGAAAATCTGACCAAACTTTCGATTTTAACCTGACCCGGCAAAATTTCATCCTCACTTATTTCGAACCCTAAATAATTTATTTTTCTCTTCAAAAACCTACACTTGCTCAAATAAATTGTTAGATTACTTTCTCGGATAACATCCAAAACAACCATTAAATTTTCTATTCTTTCTGCCCTTGTTTCGGTAGCTATCAAAATATCATCAATATATGCCATTGCTACACTAAATCGTAATCTACCCAAAATCTTATTAATTAATCGCTGAAATACCACTGGGGCGTTACAAAGCCCAAAGGGCATACGCTTGAACTGTATGCCCACCCGGCGTTATAATAGCACTTTTATCTCTACTTTTCTCCGAAACGGGGACATGATCAACCTGAGTATAAATCTAAACTCGTAAAATAGCTCTTTCTTTGACGGTATCACTATTTAATTTTCTGTAATCTATACATAAACTATACTCACCGGTCTTCTTCTTGACCAATATTAAAGGGCTGGCATATTCTGATGAACAATCTTCGATGACGTCATTTGATTTTAAGTCTCCGATCATCTCTTGTACTTTCCCTCGTTCATAGTGACTAAGACGGTATGGGCGATAATAAACTGGTTTGCTTATCTTCTTTACTTGAATCTCCATTTGAACTTTGTCAGTTAGACCCAACTGACTCATATTTGTCGAAACTACATCCTTGTACTCATCCATAATTTTGAATACTTCGGAATTATCATCGTCTGTAACTATTTGCTGGCTTTCAATGTGGCGTTCATTCTTATTGTAATTTGAAGCGCCCCTAATTTCGTCATAGGGTATGCACACCATAGTTCTGGTAACCACGGAACCCTTTTTGATATCAATCGGGGTTATCGGTATATTTATGTAAAATTTAAATTATTGGAAATTTTTAGGTCAATAGAAGTATGTGGCAGTTATAGTCCATTACCACCACTGCCAATTGAACCGGGAACATCAAAAAAGTTAAAGCGGAAAAGAACCACGAGCTATCAGAACGATGATCTGGAACTAAAACGACGGTTTATCAGTGCTATAGATGGGAGGATTGAAGTCTCGACCGATATGGAATTGGAATCATTTTTGGGCATGCTAATACCCTATTTAAAACTGTTACGAATGTTGTCACCGCTTCAGGCGCAGCATGAAATTTTAAAAGTGGTCAGCAATGCATTGCGAAAACATATAGCAATTAAATTCAGGCTTTAAATTCTATTTTTTTGCAGGACAATACCTAAATGGAAGGGAGCTAAATAAGAGGAGCCTAATCCAATAAGGGGAAGTATTATTCCAATAATTTATATTTTGTGACGAGTATTCTGTTTTATTTTTTTCAGGACTAGCCTCCAACCTTCCAGGAACACATAAAGAAATAAATTAATTAAATTTATGGTTTAATATAACATGAATTAATGAATTTGTTTATGATTTAATGTAATTTTTAAGGTATTTATGCCTATAATGGAAGTTTTTTTCTGAATTTTCCTTGAGCTTCCATAAAGCTTTTCCTTAATAAATTATAAAAACTAAAAAACTTTGTTTTTTTGTCAAATGCAAAATTGCTGTGTGATGGTGAAAATACGGTATAAGCTCTTCCGAAACTCCTCTATTGTGGCTTTCATAAATTGTTGGAAATAATGACCTGGAAACACATGAAATCAAACGTACTCGACTCACGCTGGCTAGCTTTTTCTACTTCAGAATTTATACATCAATGGTGAACAAATAATTTGAGAAGTTAACAACATTCCCACATTCAAATGAATAAATAAAATCAAAGTATTTAGTTAGCATGGAAAAGCACATATGGAAGCTCTTCAAACCATTATTACTTATGGATAACAAAATTACCTGGTACGAAAATTCCTTGTACGTCCTGTGTGATAAGGTCTGGAGTAACATAATTGGTAGTAGTCTGACGTAACCAAGTATGCAAGTAAGTAAGACAAACGCAGCATTGGACAATATCCTCTACCAAACTCACGTTGGCTATTATCGGAGATCTGAATATTCGCCATTTAGAAGAGAGGATCCCAAAACAGTTTTCAATAATTCGGCGAGCTCGACTTAACCTATTGTTGAAAACTTTGTGTTTTGTCGTCATAATGTCCTTATAATGCTTAAACATATTTTGATGCACAGCAAACACATCATCGGCTACAAATACAAAAGGAACGGACTGGAAGTTCGCGGTCACGTTAGATGGTTCAGGAATCCTAAGTATATATATATATATATATATATATATATATATATATATATATATATATATATATATATATATATATATATATATATATATATATATATATATATCGCGAGTCACAATGTCGCTACATAAGTAAACTGCTTTTATTGAGTTACATACTTACGGTAGTGCCTTGTCATAGAATCGTTTTCCAAATCTACTCTCTCTAAATATGCTTTTATGCACATTTTGCTGTTTGAAAACAGAGTTAAATCTACCAGTTGATTCCCGCAACATTTTCTTTTCTTTTTTATTTCGAGTCTAAATTTGTTAACGGTATAGTGACTTTTTTTTGATTTGACAAATTGATATGGACAAATACGGTAAGTTTGATTGACGTTATTGTTTTTTAATGATTGGCGATTAGCAATGTACAAAAAGCGCATTTTTTTCAATGACAAGCCTAAAATATTCGAATGTGCCACCAATCGCCAATCCAAAGATATTAAAATTAAACAAGGGACATAACTTTTTGCTAATTTTAGGAAGAAAAAAATTCGAGTGCTGGAGAACATCCGGGTTGAGCAAATCACTGAGTTGGACAACAGCGGAAGTTATGAAACGCTGCAAAACTATGTTGCCATTGATTACGACGAGGATGATAAGTACGAACAAAATTCAACTGCAAATGAAATCGTCATAATGACCGAAACAGAATCATCAGATTATTATGTTGATGAATGTGAGCTTTTCCCAGAGTCGACTAAAATGACACCCACACCAGCACCCCCAGTCGTGACACCCACACCCACAGTCACGGGGAGGTGCGATATATCATACTTTGTACGGAGAGTATCAAATTTCACAAGACGATTAGGTTTATACTTCAATCGCCGATTACAGGCAAACCGATCGATGTTTTGGCCCAATTCCAACGGATTATTATTCAAATTTAAATAACCATTCACAATTGGTACAATACTCCTAGAATCGGAACAAATATTTTTTTTGTAATTTTCCGATCAAAAAAATGCAAAGGGGTACCCCTTTGCTAATTTGTAAAAATTAATCGAAATTTTTTTCTACCCGAATTAGTTTGCATATAGTTTCATATAGTCAGAATGTTAACCTGATAAGAAATTGTATGCAAATTATGTATGGGAGGTGCGATATATCATACTTTGTACGGAGAGTATCAAATTTCACAAGACGATTATGTTTATACTTCAATCGCCGATTACAGACAAACCGATCGATGTTTTGACCCAATTTAAACGGATTATTATTCAAAATTAAATAACCATTCACAATTGGTACAATACTCCTAGAATCGGAACAATTAATTTTTTTGTAATTTTCCGATCAAAAAAATGCAAAGGGGTACACTTTGCTAATTTGTAAAAATTAATCGAAATTTTTTTCTACCCGAATTAGTTTGCATATAGTTTCATATAGTCAGAATGTTAACCTGAGAAAGAAATTGTATGCAAATTATGTATGGGAGGTGCGATATATCATACTTTGTACGGAGAGTATCAAATTTCACAAGACGATTATGTTTATACTTCAATCGCCGATTACAGACAAACCGATCGATATTTTGACCCAATTTAAACGGATTATTATTCAAAATTAAATAACCATTCACAATTGGTACAATACTCCTAGAATCGGAACAATTAATTTTTTTGTAATTTTCCGATCAAAATAAAGCAAAGGGGTACCCCTTTGCTAATTTGTAAAAATTAATCGAAATTTTTTTCTACCCGAATTAGTTTGCATATAGTTTCATATAGTCAGAATGTTAACCTGATAAGAAATTGTATGCAAATTATGTATGGGAGGTGCGATATATCATACTTTGTACGGAGAGTATCAAATTTCACAAGACGATTATGTTTATACTTCAATCGCCGATTACAGACAAACCGATCGATATTTTGACCCAATTTAAACGGATTATTATTCAAAATTAAATAACCATTCACAATTGGTACAATACTCCTAGAATCGGAACAATTAATTTTTTTGTAATTTTCCGATCAAAAAAATGCAAAGGGGTACCACTTTGCTAATTTGTAAAAATTAATCGAAATTTTTTTCTACCCGAATTAGTTTGCATATAGTTTCATATAGTCAGAATGTTAACCTGATAAAGAAATTGTATGCAAATTATGTATGGGAGGTTCGATAATCATACTTTGTACGGAGAGTATCAAATTTCACAAGACGATTATGTTTATACTTCAATCGCCGATTACAGACAAACCGATCGATATTTTGACCCAATTAAAACGGATTATTATTCAAAATTAAATAACCATTCACAATTGGTACAATACTCCTAGAATCGGAACAATTAATTTTTTTGTAATTTTCCGATCAAAAAAATGCAAAGGGGTACACTTTGCTAATTTGTAAAAATTAATCGAAATTTTTTTCTACCCGAATTAGTTTGCATATAGTTTCATATAGTCAGAATGTTAACCTGATAAAGAAATTGTATGCAAATTATGTATGGGAGGTTCGATAATCATACTTTGTACGGAGAGTATCAAATTTCACAAGACGATTATGTTTATACTTCAACCGCCGATTACAGACAAACCGATCGATGTTTTGACCCAATTTAAACGGATTATTATTCAAAATTAAATAACCATTCACAATTGGTACAATACTCCTAGAATCGGAACAATTAATTTTTTTGTAATTTTCCGATCAAAATAAAGCAAAGGGGTACCCCTTTGCTAATTTGTAAAAATTAATCGAAATTTTTTTCTACCCGAATTAGTTTGCATATAGTTTCATATAGTCAGAATGTTAACCAGATAAAGAAATTGTATGCAAATTATGTATGGGAGGTGCGATATTTCATATTTTGTACGGAGAGTATCAAATTTCACAAGACGATTATGTTAATACTTCAATCGCCGATTACAGACAAACCGATCGATATTTTGACCCAATTAAAACGGATTATTATTCAAAATTAAATAACCATTCACAATTGGTACAATACTCCTAGAATCGGAACAATTAATTTTTTTGTAATTTTCCGATCAAAAAAATGCAAAGGGGTACGTACCCCTTTGCTAATTTGTAAAAATTAATCGAATTTTTTTTCTACCCGAATTAGTTTGCATATAGTTTCATATAGTCAGAATGTTAACCAGATAAAGAAATTGAATGCAAATTATGTATGGGAGGTGCGATATTTCATATTTTGTACGGAGAGTATCAAATTTCACAAGACGATTATGTTTATACTTCAATCGCCGATTACAGACAAACCGATCGATGTTTTGACCCAATTTAAACGGATTATTATTCAAAATTAAATAACCATTCACAATTGGTACAATACTCCTAGAATCGGAACAATTAATTTTTTTGTAATTTTCCGATCAAAAAAATGCAAAGGGGTACCCCTTTGCTAATTTGTAAAAATTAATCGAAATTTTTTTCTACCCGAATTAGTTTGCATATAGTTTCATATAGTCAGAATGTTAACCAGATAAAGAAATTGTATGCAAATTATGTATGGGAGGTGCGATATTTCATATTTTATACGGAGAGTATCAAATTTCACAAGACGATTATGTTCATACTTCAACCGCCGATTACAGACAAACCGATCGATGTTTTGACCCAATTTAAACGGATTATTATTCAAAATTAAATAACCATTCACAATTGGTACAATACTCCTAGAATCGGAACAATTAATTTTTTTGTAATTTTCCGATCAAAAAAGTGCAAAGGGGTACCCCTTTGCTAATTTGTAAAAATTAATCGAAATTTTTTTCTACCCGAATTAGTTTGCATATAGTTTCATATAGTCAGAATGTTAACCTGATAAGAAATTGTATGCAAATTATGTATGGGAGGTGCGATATATCATACTTTGTACGGAGAGTATCAAATTTCACAAGACGATTATGTTTATACTTCAATCGCCGATTACAGACAAACCGATCGATGTTTTGACCCAATTTAAACGGATTATTATTCAAAATTAAATAACCATTCACAATTGGTACAATACTCCTAGAATCGGAACAATTAATTTTTTTGTAATTTTCCGATCAAAAAAATGCAAAGGGGTACACTTTGCTAATTTGTAAAAATTAATCGAAATTTTTTTCTACCCGAATTAGTTTGCATATAGTTTCATATAGTCAGAATGTTAACCTGAGAAAGAAATTGTATGCAAATTATGTATGGGAGGTGCGATATATCATACTTTGTACGGAGAGTATCAAATTTCACAAGACGATTATGTTTATACTTCAATCGCCGATTACAGACAAACCGATCGATGTTTTGACCCAATTTAAACGGATTATTATTCAAAATTAAATAACCATTCACAATTGGTACAATACTCCTAGAATCGGAACAATTAATTTTTTTGTAATTTTCCGATCAAAAAAATGCAAAGGGGTACCCCTTTGCTAATTTGTAAAAATTAATCGAAATTTTTTTCTACCCGAATTAGTTTGCATATAGTTTCATATAGTCAGAATGTTAACCAGATAAAGAAATTGTATGCAAATTATGTATGGGAGGTGCGATATTTCATATTTTATACGGAGAGTATCAAATTTCACAAGACGATTATGTTCATACTTCAACCGCCGATTACAGACAAACCGATCGATGTTTTGACCCAATTTAAACGGATTATTATTCAAAATTAAATAACCATTCACAATTGGTACAATACTCCTAGAATCGGAACAATTAATTTTTTTGTAATTTTCCGATCAAAAAAATGCAAAGGGGTACCCCTTTGCTAATTTGTAAAAATTAATCGAAATTTTTTTCTACCCGAATTAGTTTGCATATAGTTTCATATAGTCAGAATGTTAACCAGATAAAGAAATTGTATGCAAATTATGTATGGGAGGTGCGATATTTCATATTTTATACGGAGAGTATCAAATTTCACAAGACGATTATGTTCATACTTCAACCGCCGATTACAGACAAACCGATCGATGTTTTGACCCAATTTAAACGGATTATTATTCAAAATTAAATAACCATTCACAATTGGTACAATACTCCTAGAATCGGAACAATTAATTTTTTTGTAATTTTCCGATCAAAAAAATGCAAAGGGGTACCCTTTGCTAATTTGTGAAAATTAATCGAAATTTGTTTGTACCCGAATTAGTTTGCATATAGTTTCATACAGTCAGAATGTTAACCTGATAAAGAAATTGTATGCAAATTATGTATGGGAGGTTCGATATATCATACTTTGTACGGAGAGTATCAAATTTCACAAGACGATTATGTTTATACTTCAATCGCCGATTACAGACAAACCGATCGATGTTTTGACCCAATTTAAACGGATTATTATTCAAAATTAAATAACCATTCACAATTGGTACAATACTCCTAGAATCGGAACAATTAATTTTTTTGTAATTTTCCGATCAAAAAAATGCAAAGGGGTACCCCTTTGCTAATTTGTAAAAATTAATCGAAATTTTTTTCTACCCGAATTAGTTTGCATATAGTTTCATATAGTCAGAATGTTAACCAGATAAAGAAATTGTATGCAAATTATGTATGGGAGGTGCGATATTTCATATTTTATACGGAGAGTATCAAATTTCACAAGACGATTATGTTCATACTTCAACCGCCGATTACAGACAAACCGATCGATGTTTTGACCCAATTTAAACGGATTATTATTCAAAATTAAATAACCATTCACAATTGGTACAATACTCCTAGAATCGGAACAATTAATTTTTTTGTAATTTTCCGATCAAAAAAATGCAAAGGGGTACCCCTTTGCTAATTTGTAAAAATTAATCGAAATTTGTTTCTACCCGAATTAGTTTGCATATAGTTTCATATAGTCAGAATGTTAACCTGATAAAGAAATTGTAGGCAAATTATGTATGGGAGGTTCGATATATCATAATTTGTACGGAGAGTATCAAATTTCACAAGACGATTATGTTTATACTTCAATCGCCGATTACAGACAAACCGATCGATGTTTTGTCTCAATTTAAACGGATTATTATTCAAAATTAAATAACCATTCACAATTGGTACAATACTCCTAGAATCGGAACAATTAATTTTTTTGTAATTTTCCGATCAAAAAAATGCAAAGGGGTACCCCTTTGCTAATTTGTAAAAATTAATCGAAATTTGTTTCTACCCGAATTAGTTTGCATATAGTTTCATATAGTCAGAATGTTAACCTGATAAAGAAATTGTAGGCAAATTATGTATGGGAGGTTCGATATATCATACTTTGTACGGAGAGTATCAAATTTCACAAGACGATTATGTTTATACTTCAATCGCCGATTACAGGCAAACCGATCGATGTTTTGACCCAATTTAAACGGATTATTATTCAAAATTAAATAACCATTCACAATTGGTACAATACTCCTAGAATCGGAACAATTAATTTTTTTGTAATTTTCCGATCAAAAAAATGCAAAGGGGTACCCCTTTGCTATTTTGTAAAAATTAATCGAAATTTTTTTCTACCCGAATTAGTTTGCATATAGTTTCATATAGTCAGAATGTTAACCTGATAAAGAAATTGTATGCAAATTATGTATGGGAGGTTCGATATATCATACTTTGTACGGAGAGTATCAAATTTCACAAGACGATTATGTTTATACTTCAATCGCCGATTACAGACAAACCGATCTATGTTTTGACCCAATTTAAACGGATTATTATTCAAAATTAAATAACCATTCACAATTGGTACAATACTCCTAGAATCGGAACAAATAATTTTTTTGTAATTTTCCGATCAAAAAAGTGCAAAGGGTTACGTACCCCTTTGCTAATTTGTAAAAATTAATCGAAAATTTTTTTCTACCCGAATTAGTTTGCATATAGTTTCATATAGTCAGAATGTTAACCTGATAAAGAAATTGTATGCAAATTATCTATGGGAGGTTCGATATATCATACTTTGTACGGAGAGTATCAAATTTCACAAGACGATTATTTTTATACTTCAATCGCCGATTACAGACAAACCGATCGATGTTTTGACCCAATTTAAACGGATTATTATTCAAAATTAAATAACCATTCACAATTGGTACAATACTCCTAGAATCGGAACAATTAATTTTTTTGTAATTTTCCGATCAAAAAAATGCAAAGGGGTACCCCTTTGCTATTTTGTAAAAATTAATCGAAATTTTTTCTACCCGAATTAGTTTGCATATAGTTTCATATAGTCAGAATGTTAACCTGATAAAGAAATTGTATGCAAATTATGTATGGGAGGTTCGATATATCATACTTTGTACGGAGAGTATCAAATTTCACAAGACGATTATTTTTATACTTCAATCGCCGATTACAGACAAACCGATCGATGTTTTGACCCATTTTAAACGGATTATTATTCAAAATTAAATAACCATTCATAATTGATACAATACTCCTAGAATCGGAACAATTAATTTTTTTGTAATTTTCCGATCAAAAAAATGCAAAAATGCACCCCTTTGCTAATTTGTAAAAATTAATCGAAATTTTTTTCTACCCGAATTAGTTTGCATATAGTTTCATATAGTCAGAATGTTAACCTGATAAAGAAATTGTATGCAAATTATGTATGGGAGGTGCGATATATCATACTTTGTACGGAGAGTATCAAATTTCACAAGACGATTATGTTTATACTTCAATCGCCGATTACAGACAAACCGATCGATGTTTTGATCCAATTTAAACGGATTATTATTCAAAATTAAATAACCATTCACAATTGGTACAATACTCCTAGAATCGGAACAATTCATTTTTTTGTAATTTTCCGATCAAAAAAATGTAAAGGGGTACCCCTTTGCTAATTTGTAAAAATTAATCGAAATTTTTTTCTACCCGAGTTAGTTTGCATATAGTTTCATATAGTCAGAATGTTAACCTGATAAAGAAATTGTATGCAAATTATGTATGGGAGGTGCGATATATCATACTTTGTACGGAGAGTATCAAATTTCACAAGACGATTATGTTTATACTTCAATCGCCGATTACAGACAAACCGATCGATGTTTTGACCCAATTTAAACGGATTATTATTCAAAATTAAATAACCATTCACAGTTGGTACAATACTCCTAGAATCGGAACAATTCATTTTTTTGTAATTTTCCGATCAAAAAAATGCAAAGGGGTGCCCCTTTGCTAATTTGTAAAAATTAATCGAAATTTTTTTCTACCCGAATTAGTTTGCATATAGTTTCATATAGTCAGAATGTTAACCTGATAAAGAAATTGTATGCAAATTATCTATGGGAGGTTCGATATGTCATACTTTGTACGGAAAGTATCAAATTTCACAAGACGATTATGTTTATACTTCAATGGCCGATTAGAGACAAACCGATAGATGTTTTGACCCAATTTAAACGGATTATTATTCAAAATTAAATAACCATTCACAATTGGTACAATACTCCTAGAATCGGAACAATTAATTTTTTTGTAATTTTCCGATCAAAAAAATGCAAAGGGGTACCCCTTTGCTAATTTGTAAAAATTAATCGAAATTTTTTTCTACCCGAATTAGTTTGCATATAGTTTCATATAGTCAGAATGTTAACCTGATAAAGAAATTGTATGCAAATTATCTATGGGAGGTTCGATATGTCATACTTTGTACGGAAAGTATCAAATTTCACAAGACGATTATGTTTATACTTCAATGGCCGATTAGAGACAAACCGATAGATGTTTTGACCCAATTTAAACGGATTATTATTCAAAATTAAATAACCATTCACAATTGGTACAATACTCCTAGAATCGGAACAATTAATTTTTTTGTAATTTTCCGATCAAAAAAATGCAAAGGGGTACCCCTTTGCTAATTTGTAAAAATTAATCGAAATTTTTTTCTACCCGAATTAGTTTGCATATAGTTTCATATAGTCAGAATGTTAACCAGATAAAGAAATTGTATGCAAATTATGTATGGGAGGTTCGATATATCACGGAAAGTATCAAATTTCACAAGACGATTATGTTTATACTTCAATCGCCGATTACAGACAAACCGATCGATGTTTTGACCCAATTTAAACGGATTATTATTCAAAATTAAATAACCATTCACAGTTGGTACAATACTCCTAGAATCGGAACAATTCATTTTTTTGTAATTTTCCGATCAAAAAAATGCAAAGGGGTACCCCTTTGCTAATTTGTAAAAATTAATCGAAATTTTTTTCTACCCGAATTAGTTTGCATATAGTTTCATATAGTCAGAATGTTAACCTGATAAAGAAATTGTATGCAAATTATGTATGGGAGGTGCGATATATCATACTTTGTACGGAGAGTATCAAATTTCACAAGACGATTATGTTTATACTTCAATCGTACGTACCCCTTTGCTAATTTGTAAAAATTAATCGAATTTTTTTTCTACCCGAATTAGTTTGCATATAGTTTCATATAGTCAGAATGTTAACCTGATAAAGAAATTGTATGCAAATTATGTATGGGAGGTGCGATATATCATACTTTGTACGGAGAGTATCAAATTTCACAAGACGATTATGTTTATACTTCAATCGCCGATTACAGACAAACCGATCGATGTTTTGATCCAATTTAAACGGATTATTATTCAAAATTAAATAACCATTCACAATTGGTACAATACTCCTAGAATCGGAACAATTCATTTTTTTGTAATTTTCCGATCAAAAAAATGCAAAGGGGTACCCCTTTGCTAATTTGTAAAAATTAATCGAAATTTTTTTCTACCCGAATTAGTTTGCATATAGTTTCATATAGTCAGAATGTTAACCTGATAAAGAAATTGTATGCAAATTATGTATGGGAGGTGCGATATATCATACTTTGTACGGAGAGTATCAAATTTCACAAGACGATTATGTTTATACTTCAATCGCCGATTACAGACAAACCGATCGATGTTTTGACCCAATTTAAACGGATTATTATTCAAAATTAAATAACCATTCACAGTTGGTACAATACTCCTAGAATCGGAACAATTAATTTTTTTGTAATTTTCCGATCAAAAAAATGCAAAGGGGTGCCCCTTTGCTAATTTGTAAAAATTAATCGAAATTTTTTTCTACCCGAATTAGTTTGCATATAGTTTCATATAGTCAGAATGTTAACCTGATAAAGAAATTGTATGCAAATTATGTATGGGAGGTGCGATATATCATACTTTGTACGGAGAGTATCAAATTTCACAAGACGATTATGTTTATACTTCAATCGTACGTACCCCTTTGCTAATTTGTAAAAATTAATCGAATTTTTTTTCTACCCGAATTAGTTTGCATATAGTTTCATATAGTCAGAATGTTAACCTGATAAAGAAATTGTATGCAAATTATGTATGGGAGGTGCGATATATCATACTTTGTACGGAGAGTATCAAATTTCACAAGACGATTATGTTTATACTTCAATCGCCGATTACAGACAAACCGATCGATGTTTTGATCCAATTTAAACGGATTATTATTCAAAATTAAATAACCATTCACAATTGGTACAATACTCCTAGAATCGGAACAATTCATTTTTTTGTAATTTTCCGATCAAAAAAATGCAAAGGGGTACCCCTTTGCTAATTTGTAAAAATTAATCGAAATTTTTTTCTACCCGAATTAGTTTGCATATAGTTTCATATAGTCAGAATGTTAACCTGATAAAGAAATTGTATGCAAATTATGTATGGGAGGTGCGATATATCATACTTTGTACGGAGAGTATCAAATTTCACAAGACGATTATGTTTATACTTCAATCGCCGATTACAGACAAACCGATCGATGTTTTGACCCAATTTAAACGGATTATTATTCAAAATTAAATAACCATTCACAGTTGGTACAATACTCCTAGAATCGGAACAATTAATTTTTTTGTAATTTTCCGATCAAAAAAATGCAAAGGGGTACCCCTTTGCTAATTTGTAAAAATTAATCGAAATTTGTTTCTACCCGAATTAGTTTGCATATAGTTTCATATAGTCAGAATGTTAACCTGATAAAGAAATTGTATGCAAATTATTTATGGGAGGTGCGATATATCATACTTTGTACGGAGAGTATCAAATTTCACAAGACGATTATGTTTATACTTCAATCGCCGATTACAGACAAACCGATCGATGTTTTGACCCAATTTAAACGGATTATTATTCAAAATTAAATAACCATTCACAATTGGTACAATACTCCTAGAATCGGAACAATTAATTTTTTTGTAATTTTCCGATCAAAAAAATGCAAAGGGGTACCCCTTTGCTAATTTGTAAAAATTAATCGAAATTTTTTTCTACCCGAATTAGTTTGCATATAGTTTCATATAGTCAGAATGTTAACCTGATAAAGAAATTGTATGCAAATTATGTATGGGAGGTTCGATATATCATACTTTGTACGGAAAGTATCAAATTTCACAAGACGATTATGTTTATACTTCAATCGCCGATTACAGACAAACCGATCGATGTTTTGACCCAATTTAAACGGATTATTATTCAAAATTAAATAACCATTCACAATTGGTACAATACTCCTAGAATCGGAACAATTAATTTTTTTGTAATTTTCCGATCAAAAAAATGCAAAGGGGTACCCCTTTGCTAATTTGTAAAAATTAATCGAAATTTTTTTCTACCCGAATTAGTTTGCATATAGTTTCATATAGTCAGAATGTTAACCTGATAAAGAAATTGTATGCAAATTATGTATGGGAGGTTCGATATATCATACTTTGTACGGAAAGTATCAAATTTCACAAGACGATTATGTTTATACTTCAATCGCCGATTACAGACAAACCGATCGATGTTTTGACCCAATTTAAACGGATTATTATTCAAAATTAAATAACCATTCACAATTGGTACAATACTCCTAGAATCGGAACAATTAATTTTTTTGTAATTTTCCGATCAAAAAAATGCAAAGGGGTACCCCTTTGCTAATTTGTAAAAATTAATCGAAATTTTTTTCTACCCGAATTAGTTTGCATATAGTTTCATATAGTCAGAATGTTAACCTGATAAAGAAATTGTATGCAAATTATGTATGGGAGGTTCGATATATCATACTTTGTACGGAAAGTATCAAATTTCACAAGACGATTATGTTTATACTTCAATCGCCGATTACAGACAAACCGATCGATGTTTTGACCCAATTTAAACGGATTATTATTCAAAATTAAATAACCATTCACAATTGGTACAATACTCCTAGAATCGGAACAATTCATTTTTTTGTAATTTTCCGATCAAAAAAATGCAAAGGGGTACCCCTTTGCTAATTTGTAAAAATTAATCGAAATTTTTTTCTACCCGAATTAGTTTGCATATAGTTTCATATAGTCAGAATGTTAACCTGATAAAGAAATTGTATGCAAATTATGTATGGGAGGTGCGATATATCATACTTTGTACGGAGAGTATCAAATTTCACAAGACGATTATGTTTATACTTCAATCGCCGATTACAGACAAACCGATCGATGTTTTGACCCAATTTAAACGGATTATTATTCAAAATTAAATAACCATTCACAGTTGGTACAATACTCCTAGAATCGGAACAATTAATTTTTTTGTAATTTTCCGATCAAAAAAATGCAAAGGGGTACCCTTTGCTAATTTGTAAAAATTAATCGAAATTTGTTTCTACCCGAATTAGTTTGCATATAGTTTCATATAGTCAGAATGTTAACCTGATAAAGAAATTGTATGCAAATTATTTATGGGAGGTGCGATATATCATACTTTGTACGGAGAGTATCAAATTTCACAAGACGATTATGTTTATACTTCAATCGCCGATTACAGACAAACCGATCGATGTTTTGACCCAATTTAAACGGATTATTATTCAAAATTAAATAACCATTCACAATTGGTACAATACTCCTAGAATCGGAACAATTAATTTTTTTGTAATTTTCCGATCAAAAAAATGCAAAGGGGTACCCCTTTGCTAATTTGTAAAAATTAATCGAATTTTTTTTCTACCCGAATTAGTTTGCATATAGTTTCATATAGTCAGAATGTTAACCTGATAAAGAAATTGTATGCAAATTATGTATGGGAGGTTCGATATATCATACTTTGTACGGAAAGTATCAAATTTCACAAGACGATTATGTTTATACTTCAATCGCCGATTACAGACAAACCGATCGATGTTTTGACCCAATTTAAACGGATTATTATTCAAAATTAAATAACCATTCACAATTGGTACAATACTCCTAGAATCGGAACAATTAATTTTTTTGTAATTTTCCGATCAAAAAAATGCAAAGGGGTACCCCTTTGCTAATTTGTAAAAATTAATCGAAATTTTTTTCTACCCGAATTAGTTTGCATATAGTTTCATATAGTCAGAATGTTAACCTGATAAAGAAATTGTATGCAAATTATGTATGGGAGGTTCGATATATCATACTTTGTACGGAAAGTATCAAATTTCACAAGACGATTATGTTTATACTTCAATCGCCGATTACAGACAAACCGATCGATGTTTTGACCCAATTTAAACGGATTATTATTCAAAATTAAATAACCATTCACAATTGGTACAATACTCCTAGAATCGGAACAATTAATTTTTTTGTAATTTTCCGATCAAAAAAATGCAAAGGGGTACCCCTTTGCTAATTTGTAAAAATTAATCGAAATTTTTTTCTACCCGAATTAGTTTGCATATAGTTTCATATAGTCAGAATGTTAACCTGATAAAGAAATTGTATGCAAATTATGTATGGGAGGTTCGATATATCATACTTTGTACGGAAAGTATCAAATTTCACAAGACGATTATGTTTATACTTCAATCGCCGATTACAGACAAACCGATCGATGTTTTGACCCAATTTAAACGGATTATTATTCAAAATTAAATAACCATTCACAATTGGTACAATACTCCTAGAATCGGAACAATTAATTTTTTTGTAATTTTCCGATCAAAAAAATGCAAAGGGGTACCCCTTTGCTAATTTGTAAAAATTAATCGAAATTTTTTTCTACCCGAATTAGTTTGCATATAGTTTCATATAGTCAGAATGTTAACCTGATAAAGAAATTGTATGCAAATTATGTATGGGAGGTGCGATATATCATACTTTGTACGGAAAGTATCAAATTTCACAAGACGATTATGTTTATACTTCAATTGCCGATTACAGACAAACCGATCGATATTTTGACCCAATTAAAACGGATTATTATTCAAAATTAAATAACCATTCACAATTGGTACAATACTCCTAGAATCGGAACAATTAATTTTTTTGTAATTTTCCGATCAAAAAAATGCAAAGGGGTACCCCTTTGCTAATTTGTAAAAATTAATCGAAATTTTTTTCTACCCGAATTAGTTTGCATATAGTTTCATATAGTCAGAATGTTAACCTGATAAAGAAATTGTATGCAAATTATGTATGGGAGGTGCGATATATCATACTTTGTACGGAGAGTATCAAATTTCACAAGACGATTATGTTTATACTTCAATCGCCGATTACAGACAAACCGATCGATGTTTTGACCCAATTTAAACGGATTATTATTCAAAATTAAATAACCATTCACAGTTGGTACAATACTCCTAGAATCGGAACAATTAATTTTTTTGTAATTTTCCGATCAAAAAAATGCAAAGGGGTACCCCTTTGCTAATTTGTAAAAATTAATCGAAATTTTTTTCTACCCGAATTAGTTTGCATATAGTTTCATATAGTCAGAATGTTAACCTGATAAAGAAATTGTATGCAAATTATCTATGGGAGGTTCGATATGTCATACTTTGTACGGAAAGTATCAAATTTCACAAGACGATTATGTTTATACTTCAATGGCCGATTAGAGACAAACCGATAGATGTTTTGACCCAATTTAAACGGATTATTATTCAAAATTAAATAACCATTCACAATTGGTACAATACTCCTAGAATCGGAACAATTAATTTTTTTGTAATTTTCCGATCAAAAAAATGCAAAGGGGTACCCCTTTGCTAATTTGTAAAAATTAATCGAAATTTTTTTCTACCCGAATTAGTTTGCATATAGTTTCATATAGTCAGAATGTTAACCAGATAAAGAAATTGTATGCAAATTATGTATGGGAGGTTCGATATATCACGGAAAGTATCAAATTTCACAAGACGATTATGTTTATACTTCAATCGCCGATTACAGACAAACCGATCGATGTTTTGACCCAATTTAAACGGATTATTATTCAAAATTAAATAACCATTCACAGTTGGTACAATACTCCTAGAATCGGAACAATTCATTTTTTTGTAATTTTCCGATCAAAAAAATGCAAAGGGGTACCCCTTTGCTAATTTGTAAAAATTTATCGAAATTTTTTTCTACCCGAATTAGTTTGCATATAGTTTCATATAGTCAGAATGTTAACCAGATAAAGAAATTGTATGCAAATTATGTATGGGAGGTTCGATATATCACGGAAAGTATCAAATTTCACAAGACGATTATGTTTATACTTCAATCGCCGATTACAGACAAACCGATCGATATTTTGACCCAATTAAAACGGATTATTATTCAAAATTAAATAACCATTCACAATTGGTACAATACTCCTAGAATCGGAACAATTAATTTTTTTGTAATTTTCCGATCAAAAAAATGCAAAGGGGTGCCCCTTTGCTAATTTGTAAAAATTAATCGAATTTTTTTTCTACCCGAATTAGTTTGCATATAGTTTCATATAGTCAGAATGTTAACCTGATAAAGAAATTGTATGCAAATTATGTATGGGAGGTGCGATATATCATACTTTGTACGGAGAGTATCAAATTTCACAAGACGATTATGTTTATACTTCAATCGCCGATTACAGACAAACCGATCGATGTTTTGATCCAATTTAAACGGATTATTATTCAAAATTAAATAACCATTCACAATTGGTACAATACTCCTAGAATCGGAACAATTCATTTTTTTGTAATTTTCCGATCAAAAAAATGCAAAGGGGTACCCCTTTGCTAATTTGTAAAAATTAATCGAAATTTTTTTCTACCCGAATTAGTTTGCATATAGTTTCATATAGTCAGAATGTTAACCTGATAAAGAAATTGTATGCAAATTATGTATGGGAGGTGCGATATATCATACTTTGTACGGAGAGTATCAAATTTCACAAGACGATTATGTTTATACTTCAATCGCCGATTACAGACAAACCGATCGATGTTTTGACCCAATTTAAACGGATTATTATTCAAAATTAAATAACCATTCACAGTTGGTACAATACTCCTAGAATCGGAACAATTAATTTTTTTGTAATTTTCCGATCAAAAAAATGCAAAGGGGTACCCCTTTGCTAATTTGTAAAAATTAATCGAAATTTGTTTCTACCCGAATTAGTTTGCATATAGTTTCATATAGTCAGAATGTTAACCTGATAAAGAAATTGTATGCAAATTATTTATGGGAGGTGCGATATATCATACTTTGTACGGAGAGTATCAAATTTCACAAGACGATTATGTTTATACTTCAATCGCCGATTACAGACAAACCGATCGATGTTTTGATCCAATTTAAACGGATTATTATTCAAAATTAAATAACCATTCACAATTGGTACAATACTCCTAGAATCGGAACAATTCATTTTTTTGTAATTTTCCGATCAAAAAAATGTAAAGGGGTACCCCTTTGCTAATTTGTAAAAATTAATCGAAATTTTTTTCTACCCGAGTTAGTTTGCATATAGTTTCATATAGTCAGAATGTTAACCTGATAAAGAAATTGTATGCAAATTATGTATGGGAGGTGCGATATATCATACTTTGTACGGAGAGTATCAAATTTCACAAGACGATTATGTTTATACTTCAATCGCCGATTACAGACAAACCGATCGATGTTTTGACCCAATTTAAACGGATTATTATTCAAAATTAAATAACCATTCACAGTTGGTACAATACTCCTAGAATCGGAACAATTAATTTTTTTGTAATTTTCCGATCAAAAAAATGCAAAGGGGTGCCCCTTTGCTAATTTGTAAAAATTAATCGAAATTTTTTTCTACCCGAATTAGTTTGCATATAGTTTCATATAGTCAGAATGTTAACCTGATAAAGAAATTGTATGCAAATTATCTATGGGAGGTTCGATATGTCATACTTTGTACGGAAAGTATCAAATTTCACAAGACGATTATGTTTATACTTCAATGGCCGATTAGAGACAAACCGATAGATGTTTTGACCCAATTTAAACGGATTATTATTCAAAATTAAATAACCATTCACAATTGGTACAATACTCCTAGAATCGGAACAATTAATTTTTTTGTAATTTTCCGATCAAAAAAATGCAAAGGGGTACCCCTTTGCTAATTTGTAAAAATTAATCGAAATTTTTTTCTACCCGAATTAGTTTGCATATAGTTTCATATAGTCAGAATGTTAACCTGATAAAGAAATTGTATGCAAATTATGTATGGGAGGTGCGATATATCATACTTTGTACGGAAAGTATCAAATTTCACAAGACGATTATGTTTATACTTCAATTGCCGATTACAGACAAACCGATCGATATTTTGACCCAATTAAAACGGATTATTATTCAAAATTAAATAACCATTCACAATTGGTACAATACTCCTAGAATCGGAACAATTAATTTTTTTGTAATTTTCCGATCAAAAAAATGCAAAGAGGTACCCCTTCTTTGCTAATTTGTAAAAATTAATCGAAATTTTTTTCTACCCGAATTAGTTTGCATATAGTTTCATATAGTCAGAATGTTAACCTGATAAAGAAATTGTATGCAAATTATCTATGGGAGGTTCGATATGTCATACTTTGTACGGAAAGTATCAAATTTCACAAGACGATTATGTTTATACTTCAATGGCCGATTAGAGACAAACCGATAGATGTTTTGACCCAATTTAAACGGATTATTATTCAAAATTAAATAACCATTCACAATTGGTACAATACTCCTAGAATCGGAACAATTAATTTTTTTGTAATTTTCCGATCAAAAAAATGCAAAGGGGTACCCCTTTGCTAATTTGTAAAAATTAATCGAAATTTTTTTCTACCCGAATTAGTTTGCATATAGTTTCATATAGTCAGAATGTTAACCAGATAAAGAAATTGTATGCAAATTATGTATGGGAGGTTCGATATATCACGGAAAGTATCAAATTTCACAAGACGATTATGTTTATACTTCAATCGCCGATTACAGACAAACCGATCGATGTTTTGACCCAATTTAAACGGATTATTATTCAAAATTAAATAACCATTCACAGTTGGTACAATACTCCTAGAATCGGAACAATTCATTTTTTTGTAATTTTCCGATCAAAAAAATGCAAAGGGGTACCCCTTTGCTAATTTGTAAAAATTAATCGAAATTTTTTTCTACCCGAATTAGTTTGCATATAGTTTCATATAGTCAGAATGTTAACCAGATAAAGAAATTGTATGCAAATTATGTATGGGAGGTTCGATATATCACGGAAAGTATCAAATTTCACAAGACGATTATGTTTATACTTCAATCGCCGATTACAGACAAACCGATCGATATTTTGACCCAATTAAAACGGATTATTATTCAAAATTAAATAACCATTCACAATTGGTACAATACTCCTAGAATCGGAACAATTAATTTTTTTGTAATTTTCCGATCAAAAAAATGCAAAGGGGTGCCCCTTTGCTAATTTGTAAAAATTAATCGAAATTTTTTTCTACCCGAATTAGTTTGCATATAGTCAGAATGTTAACCTGATAAAGAAATTGTATGCAAATTATGTATGGGAGGTGCGATATATCATACTTTGTACGGAGAGTATCAAATTTCACAAGACGATTATGTTTATACTTCAATCGTACGTACACCTTTGCTAATTTGTAAAAATTAATCGAATTTTTTTTCTACCCGAATTAGTTTGCATATAGTTTCATATAGTCAGAATGTTAACCTGATAAAGAAATTGTATGCAAATTATGTATGGGAGGTGCGATATATCATACTTTGTACGGAGAGTATCAAATTTCACAAGACGATTATGTTTATACTTCAATCGCCGATTACAGACAAACCGATCGATGTTTTGATCCAATTTAAACGGATTATTATTCAAAATTAAATAACCATTCACAATTGGTACAATACTCCTAGAATCGGAACAATTCATTTTTTTGTAATTTTCCGATCAAAAAAATGCAAAGGGGTACCCCTTTGCTAATTTGTAAAAATTAATCGAAATTTTTTTCTACCCGAATTAGTTTGCATATAGTTTCATATAGTCAGAATGTTAACCTGATAAAGAAATTGTATGCAAATTATGTATGGGAGGTGCGATATATCATACTTTGTACGGAGAGTATCAAATTTCACAAGACGATTATGTTTATACTTCAATCGCCGATTACAGACAAACCGATCGATGTTTTGACCCAATTTAAACGGATTATTATTCAAAATTAAATAACCATTCACAGTTGGTACAATACTCCTAGAATCGGAACAATTAATTTTTTTGTAATTTTCCGATCAAAAAAATGCAAAGGGGTACCCCTTTGCTAATTTGTAAAAATTAATCGAAATTTGTTTCTACCCGAATTAGTTTGCATATAGTTTCATATAGTCAGAATGTTAACCTGATAAAGAAATTGTATGCAAATTATTTATGGGAGGTGCGATATATCATACTTTGTACGGAGAGTATCAAATTTCACAAGACGATTATGTTTATACTTCAATCGCCGATTACAGACAAACCGATCGATGTTTTGACCCAATTTAAACGGATTATTATTCAAAATTAAATAACCATTCACAATTGGTACAATACTCCTAGAATCGGAACAATTAATTTTTTTGTAATTTTCCGATCAAAAAAATGCAAAGGGGTACCCCTTTGCTAATTTGTAAAAATTAATCGAAATTTTTTTCTACCCGAATTAGTTTGCATATAGTTTCATATAGTCAGAATGTTAACCTGATAAAGAAATTGTATGCAAATTATGTATGGGAGGTTCGATATATCATACTTTGTACGGAAAGTATCAAATTTCACAAGACGATTATGTTTATACTTCAATCGCCGATTACAGACAAACCGATCGATGTTTTGACCCAATTTAAACGGATTATTATTCAAAATTAAATAACCATTCACAATTGGTACAATACTCCTAGAATCGGAACAATTAATTTTTTTGTAATTTTCCGATCAAAAAAATGCAAAGGGGTACCCCTTTGCTAATTTGTAAAAATTAATCGAAATTTTTTTCTACCCGAATTAGTTTGCATATAGTTTCATATAGTCAGAATGTTAACCTGATAAAGAAATTGTATGCAAATTATGTATGGGAGGTTCGATATTTCATATTTTGTACGGAGAGTATCAAATTTCACAAGACGATTATGTTTATACTTCAATCGCCGATTACAGACAAACCGATCGATATTTTGACCCAAATAAAACGGATTATTATTCAAAATTAAATAACCATTCACAATTGGTACAATACTCCTAGAATCGGAACAATTAATTTTTTTGTAATTTTCCGATCAAAAAAATGCAAAGGGGTACCCCTTTGCTAATTTGTAAAAATTAATCGAAATTTGTTTCTACCCGAATTAGTTTGCATATAGTTTCATATAGTCAGAATGTTAACCTGATAAAGAAATTGTATGCAAATTATTTATGGGAGGTGCGATATATCATACTTTGTACGGAGAGTATCAAATTTCACAAGACGATTATGTTTATACTTCAATCGCCGATTACAGACAAACCGATCGATGTTTTGACCCAATTTAAACGGATTATTATTCAAAATTAAATAACCATTCACAATTGGTATAATACTCCTAGAATCGGAACAATTAATTTTTTTGTAATTTTCCGATCAAAAAAATGCAAAGGGGTACCCTTTGCTAATTTGTAAAAATTAATCGAAATTTTTTTCTACCCGAATTACTTTGCATATAGTTTCATATAGTCAGAATGGTAACCAGATAAAGAAATTGTATGCAAATTATGTATGGGAGGTGCGATATTTCATATTTTGTACGGAGAGTATCAAATTTCACAAGACGATTATGTTTATACTTCAACCGCCGATTACAGACAAACCGATCGATGTTTTGACCCAATTTAAACGGATTATTATTCAAAATTAAATAACCATTCACAATTGGTACAATACTCCTAGAATCGGAACAATTAATTTTTTTGTAATTTTCCGATCAAAAAAATGCAAAGGGGTGGGTACCCCTTCTTTGCTAATTTGTAAAAATTAATCGAAATTTTTTTCTACCCGAATTAGTTTGCATATAGTTTCATATAGTCAGAATGTTAACCTGATAAAGAAATTGTATGCAAATTATCTATGGGAGGTTCGATATGTCATACTTTGTACGGAAAGTATCAAATTTCACAAGACGATTATGTTTATACTTCAATGGCCGATTAGAGACAAACCGATAGATGTTTTGACCCAATTTAAACGGATTATTATTCAAAATTAAATAACCATTCACAATTGGTACAATACTCCTAGAATCGGAACAATTAATTTTTTTGTAATTTTCCGATCAAAAAAATGCAAAGGGGTACCCCTTTGCTAATTTGTAAAAATTAATCGAAATTTTTTTCTACCCGAATTAGTTTGCATATAGTTTCATATAGTCAGAATGTTAACCAGATAAAGAAATTGTATGCAAATTATGTATGGGAGGTTCGATATATCACGGAAAGTATCAAATTTCACAAGACGATTATGTTTATACTTCAATCGCCGATTACAGACAAACCGATCGATGTTTTGACCCAATTTAAACGGATTATTATTCAAAATTAAATAACCATTCACAATTAGTATAATACTCCTAGAATCGGAACAATTAATTTTTTTGTAATTTTCCGATCAAAAAAATGCAAAGGGGTACCCCTTTGCTAATTTGTAAAAATTAATCGAAATTTTTTTCTACCCGAATTACTTTGCATATAGTTTCATATAGTCAGAATGGTAACCAGATAAAGAAATTGTATGCAAATTATGTATGGGAGGTGCGATATTTCATATTTTGTACGGAGAGTATCAAATTTCACAAGACGATTATGTTTATACTTCAATCGCCGATTACAGACAAACCGATCGATATTTTGACCCAAATAAAACGGATTATTATTCAAAATTAAATAACCATTCACAATTGGTACAATACTCCTAGAATCGGAACAATTAATTTTTTTGTAATTTTCCGATCAAAAAAATGCAAAGGGGTACCCCTTTGCTAATTTGTAAAAATTAATCGAAATTTGTTTCTACCCGAATTAGTTTGCATATAGTTTAATATAGTCAGAATGTTAACCTGATAAAGAAATTGTATGCAAATTATTTATGGGAGGTGCGATATATCATACTTTGTACGGAGAGTATCAAATTTCACAAGACGATTATGTTTATACTTCAATCGCCGATTACAGACAAACCGATCGATGTTTTGACCCAATTTAAACGGATTATTATTCAAAATTAAATAACCATTCACAATTGGTATAATACTCCTAGAATCGGAACAATTAATTTTTTTGTAATTTTCCGATCAAAAAAATGCAAAGGGGTACCCCTTTGCTAATTTGTAAAAATTAATCGAAATTTTTTTCTACCCGAATTAGTTTGCATATAGTTTCATATAGTCAGAATGTTAACCTGATAAAGAAATTGTATGCAAATTATCTATGGGAGGTTCGATATGTCATACTTTGTACGGAAAGTATCAAATTTCACAAGACGATTATGTTTATACTTCAATGGCCGATTAGAGACAAACCGATAGATGTTTTGACCCAATTTAAACGGATTATTATTCAAAATTAAATAACCATTCACAATTGGTACAATACTCCTAGAATCGGAACAATTAATTTTTTTGTAATTTTCCGATCAAAAAAATGCAAAGGGGTACCCCTTTGCTAATTTGTAAAAATTAATCGAAATTTTTTTCTACCCGAATTAGTTTGCATATAGTTTCATATAGTCAGAATGTTAACCAGATAAAGAAATTGTATGCAAATTATGTATGGGAGGTTCGATATATCACGGAAAGTATCAAATTTCACAAGACGATTATATTTATACTTCAATCGCCGATTACAGACAAACCGATCGATGTTTTGACCCAATTTAAACGGATTATTATTCAAAATTAAATAACCATTCACAATTGGTATAATACTCCTAGAATCGGAACAATTAATTTTTTTGTAATTTTCCGATCAAAAAAATGCAAAGGGGTACCCCTTTGCTAATTTGTAAAAATTAATCGAAATTTTTTTCTACCCGAATTACTTTGCATATAGTTTCATATAGTCAAATTATGTATGGGAGGTGCGATATTTCTTATTTTGTACGGAGAGTATCAAATTTCACAAGACGATTATGTTTATACTTCAATCGCCGATTACAGACAAACCGATCGATATTTTGACCCAAATAAAACGGATTATTATTCAAAATTAAATAACCATTCACAATTGTTACAATACTCCTAGAATCGGAACAATTAATTTTTTTGTAATTTTCCGATCAAAAAAATGCAAAGGGGTACCCCTTTGCTAATTTGTAAAAATTAATCGAAATTTGTTTCTACCCGAATTAGTTTGCATATAGTTTCATATAGTCAGAATGTTAACCTGATAAAGAAATTGTATGCAAATTATTTATGGGAGGTGCGATATATCATACTTTGTACGGAGAGTATCAAATTTCACAAGACGATTATGTTTATACTTCAATCGCCGATTACAGACAAACCGATCGATGTTTTGACCCAATTTAAACGGATTATTATTCAAAATTAAATAACCATTCACAATTGGTATAATACTCCTAGAATCGGAACAATTAATTTTTTTGTAATTTTCCGATCAAAAAAATGCAAAGGGGTAAAAAAAATTTGTAAAAATTAATCGAAATTTTTTTCTACCCGAATTACTTTGCATATAGTTTCATATAGTCAGAATGGTAACCAGATAAAGAAATTGTATGCAAATTATGTATGGGAGGTGCGATATTTCATATTTTGTACGGAGAGTATCAAATTTCACAAGACGATTATGTTTATACTTCAACCGCCGATTACAGACAAACCGATCGATGTTTTGACCCAATTTAAACGGATTATTATTCAAAATTAAATAACCATTCACAATTGGTACAATACTCCTAGAATCGGAACAATTAATTTTTTTGTAATTTTCCGATCAAAAAAATGCAAAGGGGTACCCCTTCTTTGCTAATTTGTAAAAATTAATCGAAATTTGTTTCTACCCGAATTAGTTTGCATATAGTTTCATATAGTCAGAATGTTAACCTGATAAAGAAATTGTATGCAAATTATCTATGGGAGGTTCGATATGTCATACTTTGTACGGAAAGTATCAAATTTCACAAGACGATTATGTTTATACTTCAATCGCCGATTACAGACAAACCGATCGATATTTTGACCCAATTAAAACGGATTATTATTCAAAATTAAATAACCATTCACAATTGGTACAATACTCCTAGAATCGGAACAATTAATTTTTTTGTAATTTTCCGATCAAAAAAATGCAAAGGGGTGCCCCTTTGCTAATTTGTAAAAATTAATCGAAATTTTTTTCTACCCGAATTAGTTTGCATATAGTTTCATATAGTCAGAATGTTAACCAGATAAAGAAATTGTATGCAAATTATGTATGGGAGGTTCGATATATCACGGAAAGTATCAAATTTCACAAGACGATTATGTTTATACTTCAATCGCCGATTACAGACAAACCGATCGATGTTTTGACCCAATTTAAACGGATTATTATTCAAAATTAAATAACCATTCACAATTAGTATAATACTCCTAGAATCGGAACAATTAATTTTTTTGTAATTTTCCGATCAAAAAAATGCAAAGGGGTACCCCTTTGCTAATTTGTAAAAATTAATCGAAATTTTTTTCTACCCGAATTACTTTGCATATAGTTTCATATAGTCAGAATGGTAACCAGATAAAGAAATTGTATGCAAATTATGTATGGGAGGTGCGATATTTCATATTTTGTACGGAGAGTATCAAATTTCACAAGACGATTATGTTTATACTTCAATCGCCGATTACAGACAAACCGATCGATATTTTGACCCAAATAAAACGGATTATTATTCAAAATTAAATAACCATTCACAATTGGTACAATACTCCTAGAATCGGAACAATTAATTTTTTTGTAATTTTCCGATCAAAAAAATGCAAAGGGGTACCCCTTTGCTAATTTGTAAAAATTAATCGAAATTTGTTTCTACCCGAATTAGTTTGCATATAGTTTAATATAGTCAGAATGTTAACCTGATAAAGAAATTGTATGCAAATTATTTATGGGAGGTGCGATATATCATACTTTGTACGGAGAGTATCAAATTTCACAAGACGATTATGTTTATACTTCAATCGCCGATTACAGACAAACCGATCGATGTTTTGACCCAATTTAAACGGATTATTATTCAAAATTAAATAACCATTCACAATTGGTATAATACTCCTAGAATCGGAACAATTAATTTTTTTGTAATTTTCCGATCAAAAAAATGCAAAGGGGTACCCCTTTGCTAATTTGTAAAAATTAATCGAAATTTTTTTCTACCCGAATTAGTTTGCATATAGTTTCATATAGTCAGAATGTTAACCTGATAAAGAAATTGTATGCAAATTATCTATGGGAGGTTCGATATGTCATACTTTGTACGGAAAGTATCAAATTTCACAAGACGATTATGTTTATACTTCAATGGCCGATTAGAGACAAACCGATCGATGTTTTGACCCAATTTAAACGGATTATTATTCAAAATTAAATAACCATTCACAATTGGTACAATACTCCTAGAATCGGAACAATTAATTTTTTTGTAATTTTCCGATCAAAAAAATGCAAAGGGGTACGTACCTCTTTGCTAATTTGTAAAAATTAATCGAAATTTTTTTCTACCCGAATTAGTTTGCATATAGTTTCATATAGTCAGAATGGTAACCAGATAAAGAAATTGTATGCAAATTATGTATGGGAGGTGCGATATATCATACTTTGTACGGAGAGTATCAAATTTCACAAGACGATTATTTTTATACTTCAATCGCCGATTACAGACAAACCGATCGATGTTTTGACCCAATTTAAACGGATTATTATTCAAAATTAAATAACCATTCACAATTGGTACAATACTCCTAGAATCGGAACAATTAATTTTTTTGTAATTTTCCGATCAAAAAAATGCAAAGGGGTACGTACCTCTTTGCTAATTTGTAAAAATTAATCGAAATTTTTTTCTACCCGAATTAGTTTGCATATAGTTTCATATAGTCAGAATGGTAACCAGATAAAGAAATTGTATGCAAATTATGTATGGGAGGTTCGATAATCATACTTTGTACGAAGAGTATCAAATTTCACAAGACGATTATGTTTATACTTCAACCGCCGATTACAGACAAACCGATCGATGTTTTGACCCAATTTAAACGGATTATTATTCAAAATTAAATAACCATTCACAATTGGTACAATACTCCTAGAATCGGAACAATTAATTTTTTTGTAATTTTCCGATCAAAAAAATGCAAAGGGGTACGTACCTCTTTGCTAATTTGTAAAAATTAATCGAAATTTTTTTCTACCCGAATTAGTTTGCATATAGTTTCATATAGTCAGAATGGTAACCAGATAAAGAAATTGTATGCAAATTATGTATGGGAGGTGCGATATATCATACTTTGTACGGAGAGTATCAAATTTCACAAGACGATTATTTTTATACTTCAATCGCCGATTACAGACAAACCGATCGATGTTTTGACCCAATTTAAACGGATTATTATTCAAAATTAAATAACCATTCACAATTGGTACAATACTCCTAGAATCGGAACAATTAATTTTTTTGTAATTTTCCGATCAAAAAAATGCAAAGGGGTACCCCTTTGCTAATTTGTAAAAATTAATCGAAATTTTTTTCTACCCGAATTAGTTTGCATATAGTTTCATATAGTCAGAATGTTAACCTGATAAAGAAATTGTATGCAAATTATGTATGGGAGGTTCGATATATCATACTTTGTACGGAAAGTATCAAATTTCACAAGACGATTATGTTTATACTTCAATCGCCGATTACAGACAAACCGATCGATGTTTTGACCCAATTTAAACGGATTATTATTCAAAATTAAATAACCATTCACAATTGGTACAATACTCCTAGAATCGGAACAATTCATTTTTTTGTAATTTTCCGATCAAAAAAATGCAAAGGGGTACCCCTTTGCTAATTTGTAAAAATTAATCGAAATTTTTTTCTACCCGAATTAGTTTGCATATAGTTTCATATAGTCAGAATGTTAACCTGATAAAGAAATTGTATGCAAATTATGTATGGGAGGTTCGATATATCATACTTTGTACGGAGAGTATCAAATTTCACAAGACGATTATTTTTATACTTCAATCGCCGATTACAGACAAACCGATCGATGTTTTGACCCAATTTAAACGGATTATTATTCAAAATTAAATAACCATTCACAATTGGTACAATACTCCTAGAATCGGAACAATTAATTTTTTTGTAATTTTCCGATCAAAAAAATGCAAAAATGCACCCCTTTGCTAATTTGTAAAAATTAATCGAAATTTTTTTCTACCCGAATTAGTTTGCATATAGTTTCATATAGTCAGAATGTTAACCTGATAAAGAAATTGTATGCAAATTATCTATGGGAGGTTCGATATATCATACTTTGTACGGAGAGTATCAAATTTCACAAGACGATTATGTTTATACTTCAATCGCCGATTACAGACAAACCGATCGATATTTTGACCCAATTTAAACGGATTATTATTCAAAATTAAATAACCATTCACAATTGGTACAATACTCCTAGAATCGGAACAATTAATTTTTTTGTAATTTTCCGATCAAAAAAATGCAAAGGGGTACCCCTTTGCTAATTTGTAAAAATTAATCGAAATTTTTTTCTACCCGAATTAGTTTGCATATAGTTTCATATAGTCAGAATGTTAACCTGATAAAGAAATTGTATGCAAATTATGTATGGGAGGTGCGATATATCATACTTTGTACGGAGAGTATCAAATTTCACAAGACGATTATGTTTATACTTCAATCGCCGATTACAGACAAACCGATCGATATTTTGACCCAAATAAAACGGATTATTATTCAAAATTAAATAACCATTCACAATTGGTACAATACTCCTAGAATCGGAACAATTAATTTTTTTGTAATTTTCCGATCAAAAAAATGCAAAGGGGTACTTATGCCCATACCCTTTGCTAATTTGTAAAAATTAATCGAAATTTTTTTCTACCCGAATTAGTTTGCATATAGTTTCATATAGTCAGAATGGTAACCAGATAAAGAAATTGTATGCAAATTATGTATGGGAGGTTCGATATATCATACTTTGTACGGAGAGTATCAAATTTCACAAGACGATTATTTTTATACTTCAATCGCCGATTACAGACAAACCGATCGATGTTTTGACCCAATTTAAACGGATTATTATTCAAAATTAAATAACCATTCACAATTGGTACAATACTCCTAGAATCGGAACAATTAATTTTTTTGTAATTTTCCGATCAAAAAAATGCAAAACTGCACCCCTTTGCTAATTTGTAAAAATTAATCGAAATTTTTTTCTACCCGAATTAGTTTGCATATAGTTTCATATAGTCAGAATGTTAACCTGATAAAGAAATTGTATGCAAATTATCTATGGGAGGTTCGATATATCATACTTTGTACGGAGAGTATCAAATTTCACAAGACGATTATGTTTATACTTCAATCGCCGATTACAGACAAACCGATCGATATTTTGACCCAATTAAAACGGATTATTATTCAAAATTAAATAACCATTCACAATTGGTACAATACTCCTAGAATCGGAACAATTAATTTTTTTGTAATTTTCCGATCAAAAAAATGCAAAGGGGTACCCCTTTGCTAATTTGTAAAAATTAATCGAAATTTTTTTCTACCCGAATTAGTTTGCATATAGTTTCATATAGTCAGAATGTTAACCTGATAAAGAAATTGTATGCAAATTATGTATGGGAGGTGCGATATATCATACTTTGTACGGAGAGTATCAAATTTCACAAGACGATTATGTTTATACTTCAATCGCCGATTACAGACAAACCGATCGATGTTTTGACCCAATTTAAACGGATTATTATTCAAAATTAAATAACCATTCACAATTGGTACAATACTCCTAGAATCGGAACAATTAATTTTTTTGTAATTTTCCGATCAAAAAAATGCAAAGGGGTACCCCTTTGCTAATTTGTAAAAATTAATCGAAATTTTTTTCTACCCGAATTAGTTTGCATATAGTTTCATATAGTCAGAATGTTAACCTGATAAAGAAATTGTATGCAAATTATGTATGGGAGGTTCGATATATCATACTTTGTACGGAGAGTATCAAATTTCACAAGACGATTATGTTTATACTTCAATCGCCGATTACAGACAAACCGATCTATGTTTTGACCCAATTTAAACGGATTATTATTCAAAATTAAATAACCATTCACAATTGGTACAATACTCCTAGAATCGGAACAATTAATTTTTTTGTAATTTTCCGATCAAAAAAATGCAAAGGGGTACCCCTTTGCTAATTTGTAAAAATTAATCGAAATTTTTTTCTACCCGAATTAGTTTGCATATAGTTTCATATAGTCAGAATGTTAACCTGATAAAGAAATTGTATGCAAATTATGTATGGGAGGTTCGATATGTCATACTTTGTACGGAAAGTATCAAATTTCACAAGACGATTATGTTTATACTTCAATGGCCGATTAGAGACAAACCGATAGATGTTTTGACCCAATTTAAACGGATTATTATTCAAAATTAAATAACCATTCACAATTGGTACAATACTCCTAGAATCGGAACAATTAATTTTTTTGTAATTTTCCGATCAAAAAAATGCAAAGGGGTACCCCTTTGCTAATTTGTAAAAATTAATCGAAATTTTTTTCTACCCGAATTAGTTTGCATATAGTTTCATATAGTCAGAATGTTAACCTGATAAAGAAATTGTATGCAAATTATGTATGGGAGGTTCGATATGTCATACTTTGTACGGAAAGTATCAAATTTCACAAGACGATTATGTTTATACTTCAATGGCCGATTAGAGACAAACCGATAGATGTTTTGACCCAATTTAAACGGATTATTATTCAAAATTAAATAACCATTCACAATTGGTACAATACTCCTAGAATCGGAACAATTAATTTTTTTGTAATTTTCCGATCAAAAAAATACAAAGGGGTTACCCCTTTGCTAATTTGTAAAAATTAATCGAAATATGTTTCTACCCGAATTAGTTTGCATATAGTTTCATATAGTCAGAATGTTAACCTGATAAAGAAATTGTATGCAAATTATGTATGGGAGGTGCGATATATCATACTTTGTACGGAGAGTATCAAATTTCACAAGACGATTATGTTTATACTTCAATCGCCGATTACAGACAAACCGATCGATGTTTTGACCCAATTTAAACGGATTATTATTCAAAATTAAATAACCATTCACAATTGGTACAATACTCCTAGAATCGGAACAATTAATTTTTTTGTAATTTTCCGATCAAAAAAATGCAAAGGGGTACCCCTTTGCTAATTTGTAAAAATTAATCGAAATTTTTTTCTACCCGAATTAGTTTGCATATAGTTTCATATAGTCAGAATGTTAACCTGATAAAGAAATTGTATGCAAATTATGTATGGGAGGTGCGATATATCATACTTTGTACGGAGAGTATCAAATTTCACAAGACGATTATGTTTATACTTCTATCGCCGATTACAGACAAACCGATCGATATTTTGACCCAATTAAAACGGATTATTATTCAAAATTAAATAACCATTCACAATTGGTACAATACTCCTAGAATCGGAACAATTAATTTTTTTGTAATTTTCCGATCAAAAAAATGCAAAGGGGTACCCCTTTGCTAATTTGTAAAAATTAATCGAAATTTTTTTCTACCCGAATTAGTTTGCATATAGTTTCATATAGTCAGAATGTTAACCTGATAAAGAAATTGTATGCAAATTATGTATGGGAGGTTCGATATATCATACTTTGTACGGAAAGTATCAAATTTCACAAGACGATTATGTTTATACTTCAATCGCCGATTACAGACAAACCGATCGATGTTTTGACCCAATTTAAACGGATTATTATTCAAAATTAAATAACCATTCACAATTGGTACAATACTCCTAGAATCGGAACAATTAATTTTTTTGTAATTTTCCGATCAAAAAAGTGCAAAGGGGTACCCCTTTGCTAATTTGTAAAAATTAATCGAAATTTTTTTCTACCCGAATTAGTTTGCATATAGTTTCATATAGTCAGAATGTTAACCTGATAAAGAAATTGTATGCAAATTATGTATGGGAGGTTCGATATTTCATATTTTGTACGGAGAGTATCAAATTTCACAAGACGATTATGTTTATACTTCAATCGCCGATTACAGACAAACCGATCGATATTTTGACCCAATTAAAACGGATTATTATTCAAAATTAAATAACCATTCACAATTGGTACAATACTCCTAGAATCGGAACAATTAATTTTTTTGTAATTTTCCGATCAAAAAAATGCAAAGGGGTACGTACCCCTTTGCTAATTTGTAAAAATTAATCGAAATTTGTTTCTACCCGAATTAGTTTGCATATAGTTTCATATAGTCAGAATGTTAACCTGATAAAGAAATTGTATGCAAATTATGTATGGGAGGTGCGATATATCATACTTTGTACGGAGAGTATCAAATTTCACAAGACGATTATGTTTATACTTCAACCGCCGATTACAGACAAACCGATCGATGTTTTGACCCAATTTAAACGGATTATTATTCAAAATTAAATAACCATTCACAATTGGTACAATACTCCTAGAATCGGAACAATTAATTTTTTTGTAATTTTCCGATCAAAAAAATGCAAAGGGGTACGTACCTCTTTGCTAATTTGTAAAAATTAATCGAAATTTTTTTCTACCCGAATTAGTTTGCATATAGTTTCATATAGTCAGAATGGTAACCAGATAAAGAAATTGTATGCAAATTATGTATGGGAGGTTCGATAATCATACTTTGTACGAAGAGTATCAAATTTCACAAGACGATTATGTTTATACTTCAACCGCCGATTACAGACAAACCGATCGATGTTTTGACCCAATTAAAACGGATTATTATTCAAAATTAAATAACCATTCACAATTGGTACAATACTCCTAGAATCGGAACAATTAATTTTTTTGTAATTTTCCGATCAAAAAAATGCAAAGGCGTACGTACCCCTTTGCTAATTTGTAAAAATTAATCGAAATTTTTTTCTACCCGAATTAGTTTGCATATAGTTTCATATAGTCAGAATGTTAACCTGATAAAGAAATTGTATGCAAATTATGTATGGGAGGTGCGATATATCATACTTTGTACGGAGAGTATCAAATTTCACAAGACGATTATGTTTATACTTCAATCGCCGATTACAGACAAACCGATCGATGTTTTGACCCAATTTAAACGGATTATTATTCAAAATTAAATAACCATTCACAATTGGTACAATACTCCTAGAATCGGAACAATTCATTTTTTTGTAATTTTCCGATCAAAAAAATGCAAAGGGGTACCCCTTTGCTAATTTGTAAAAATTAATCGAAATTTTTTTCTACCCGAATTAGTTTGCATATAGTTTCATATAGTCAGAATGTTAACCAGATAAAGAAATTGTATGCAAATTATGTATGGGAGGTTCGATATTTCATATTTTGTACGGAGAGTATCAAATTTCACAAGACGATTATGTTTATACTTTAACCGCCGATTACAGACAAACCGATCGATGTTTTGACCCAATTTAAACGGATTATTATTCAAAATTAAATAACCATTCACAATTGGTACAATACTCCTAGAATCGGAACAATTAATTTTTTTGTAATTTTCCGATCAAAAAAATGCAAAGAGGTACCCCTTTGCTAATTTGTAAAAATTAATCGAAATTTTTTTCTACCCGAATTAGTTTGCATATAGTTTCATATAGTCAGAATGTTAACCTGATAAAGAAATTGTATGCAAATTATCTATGGGAGGTTCGATATATCATACTTTGTACGGAGAGTATCAAATTTCACAAGACGATTATGTTTTATACTTTAACCGCCGATTACAGACAAACCGATCGATGTTTTGACCCAATTTAAACGGATTATTATTCAAAATTAAATAACCATTCACAATTGGTACAATACTCCTAGAATCGGAACAATTCATTTTTTTTGTAATTTTCCGATCAAAAAAATGCAAAGAGGTACCCCTTTGCTAATTTGTAAAAATTAATCGAAATTTTTTTCTACCCGAATTAGTTTGCATATAGTTTCATATAGTCAGAATGGTAACCAGATAAAGAAATTGTATGCAAATTATGTATGGGAGGTGCGATATTTCATATTTTTGTACGGAGAGTATCAAATTTCACAAGACGATTATGTTTATACTTCAACCGCCGATTACAGACAAACCGATCGATGTTTTGACCCAATTTAAACGGATTATTATTCAAAATTAAATAACCATTCACAATTGGTACAATACTCCTAGAATCGGAACAATTCATTTTTTTTGTAATTTTCCGATCAAAAAAAATGCAAAGGGGTACGTACCCCTTTGCTAATTTGTAAAAATTAATCGAAATTTTTTTCTACCCGAATTAGTTTGCATATAGTTTCATATAGTCAGAATGGTAACCAGATAAAGAAATTGTATGCAAACTATGTATGGGAGGTTCGATAATCATACTTTGTACGAAGAGTATCAAATTTCACAAGACGATTATGTTTATACTTCAACCGCCGATTACAGACAAACCGATCGATAAAGAAATTGTATGCAAATTATGTATGGGAGGTGCGATATATCATACTTTGTACGGAGAGTATCAAATTTCACAAGACGATTATGTTTATACTTCAATCGCCGATTACAGACAAACCGATCGATGTTTTGACCCAATTTAAACGGATTATTATTCAAAATTAAATAACCATTCACAATTGGTACAATACTCCTAGAATCGGAACAATTCATTTTTTTTGTAATTTTCCGATCAAAAAAATGCAAAGAGGTACCTCTTTGCTAATTTGTAAAAATTAATCGAAATTTTTTTCTACCCGAATTAGTTTGCATATAGTTTCATATAGTCAGAATGGTAACCTGATAAAGAAATTGTATGCAAATTATGTATGGGAGGTTCGATAATCATACTTTGTACGAAGAGTATCAAATTTCACAAGACGATTATGTTTATACTTCAAACCGCCGATTACAGACAAACCGATCGATGTTTTGACCCAATTTAAACGGATTATTATTCAAAATTAAATAACCATTCACAATTGGTACAATACTCCTAGAATCGGAACAATTAATTTTTTTGTAATTTTCCGATCAAAAAAATGCAAAGGGGTACCCCTTTGCTAATTTGTAAAAATTAATCGAAATTTTTTTCTACCCGAATTAGTTTGCATATAGTTTCATTATAGTTTCATATAGTCAGAATGTTAACCAGATAAAGAAATTGTATGCAAATTATGTATGGGAGGTTCGATAATCATACTTTGTACGAAGAGTATCAAATTTCACAAGACGATTATGTTTATACTTCAATCGCCGATTACAGACAAACCGATCGATGTTTTGACCCAATTTAAACGGATTATTATTCAAAATTAAATAACCATTCACAATTGGTACAATACTCCTAGAATCGGAACAATTAATTTTTTTGTAATTTTCCGATCAAAAAAATGCAAAGGGGTACCCCTTTGCTAATTTGTAAAAACTAATCGAAATTTTTTTCTACCCGAATTAGTTTGCTTAGTTTGCATATAGTTTCATATAGTCAGAATGTTAACCTGATAAAGAAATTGTATGCAAATTATGTATGGGAGGTTCGATAATCATACTTTGTACGAAGAGTATCAAATTTCACAAGACGATTATGTTTATACTTCAACCGCCGATTACAGACAAACCGATCGATATTTTGGTACAATACTCCTAGAATCGGAACAATTCATTTTTTTGTAATTTTCCGATCAAAAAAATGCAAAGGGGTACCCCTTTGCTAATTTGTAAAAATTAATCGAAATTTTTTTCTACCCGAATTAGTTTGCATATAGTTTCATAGAGTCAGAATATTAACCAGATAAAGAAATTGTATGCAAATTATGTATTGGAGGTTCGATATTTCATATTTTGTACGGAGAGTATCAAATTTCACAAGACGATTATGTTTATATTTCAATCGCCGATTACAGACAAACCGATCGATATTTTGACCCAATTAAAACGGATTATTATTCAAAATTAAATAACCATTCACAATTGGTACAATACTCCTAGAATCGGAACAATTCATTTTTTTGTAATTTTCCGATCAAAAAAATGCAAAGGGGTACCCCTTTGCTAATTTGTAAAAATTAATCGAAATTTTTTTCTACCCGAATTAGTTTGCATATAGTTTCATATAGTCAGAATGTTAACCTGATAAAGAAATTGTATGCAAATTATGTATGGGAGGTGCGATATATCATACTTTGTACGAAGAGTATCAAATTTCACAAGACGATTATGTTTATACTTCAATCGCCGATTACAGACAAACCGATCGATGTTTTGACCCAATTTAAACGGATTATTATTCAAAATTAAATAACCATTCACAATTGGTACAATACTCCTAGAATCGGAACAATTAGTTTTTTTGTAATTTTCCGATCAAAAAAATGCAAAGGGGTACGTACACCTTTGCTAATTTGTAAAAATTAATCGAAATTTTTTTCTACCCGAATTAGTTTGCATATAGTTTCATATAGTCAGAATGGTAACCTGATAAAGAAATTGTATGCAAATTATGTATGAGAGGTTCGATATATCATACTTTGTACGGAGAGTATCAAATTTCACAAGACGATTATGTTTATACTTCAACCGCCGATTACAGACAAACCGATCGATGTTTTGACCCAATTTAAACGGATTATTATTCAAAATTAAATAACCATTCACAATTGGTACAATACTCCTAGAATCGGAACAATTAATTTTTTTGTAATTTTCCGATCAAAAAAATGCAAAGGGGTACCCCATTGCTAATTTGTAAAAATTAATCGAAATTTTTTCTACCCGAATTAGTTTGCATATAGTTTCATATAGTCAGAATGGTAACCTGATAAAGAAATTGTATGCAAATTATGTATGAGAGGTTCGATATATCATACTTTGTACGGAGAGTATCAAATTTCACAAGACGATTATGTTTATACTTCACCGCCGATTACAGACAAACCGATCGATGTTTTGACCCAATTTAAACGGATTATTATTCAAATTAAATAACCATTCACAATTGGTACAATACTCCTAGAATCGGAACAATTAATTTTTTTGTAATTTTCCGATCAAAAAAATGCAAAGGGGTACCCCTTTGCTAATTTGTAAAAATTAATCGAAATTTTTTCTACCCGAATTAGTTTGCATATAGTTTCATATAGTCAGAATGGTAACCTGATAAGAAATTGTATGCAAATTATGTATGAGAGGTTCGATATATCATACTTTGTACGGAGAGTATCAAATTTCACAAGACGATTATGTTTATACTTCAATCGCCGATTACAGACAAACCGATCGATGTTTGACCCAATTTAAACGGATTATTATTCAAAATTAAATAACCATTCACAATTGGTACAATACTCCTAGAATCGGAACAATTAATTTTTTTGTAATTTTCCGATCAAAAAAATGCAAAGAGGTACCCCTTTGATAATTTGTAAAAATTAATCGAAATTTTTTTCTACCCGAATTAGTTTGCATATAGTTTCATATAGTCAGAATGTTAACCTGATAAAGAAATTGTATGCAAATTATGTATGGGAGGTTCGATAATCATACTTTGTACGAAGAGTATCAAATTTCACAAGACGATTATGTTTATACTTCAACCGCCGATTACAGACAAACCGATCGATGTTTTGACCCAATTTAAACGGATTATTATTCAAAATTAAATAACCATTCACAATTGGTACAATACTCCTAGAATCGGAACAATTAATTTTTTTGTAATTTTCCGATCAAAAAAATGCAAGGGGTACCCCTTTGCTAATTTGTAAAAATTAATCGAAATTTTTTTCTACCCGAATTAGTTTGCATATAGTTTCATATAGTCAGAATGTTAACCTGATAAAGAAATTGTATGCAAGTTATCTATGGGAGGTTCGATATGTCATACTTTGTACGCAAAGTATCAAGTTTCACAAGACGATTATGTTTATACTTCAACCGCCGATTACAGACAAACCGATAGATGTTTTGACCCAATTTAAACGGATTATTATTCAAAATTAAATAATCATTCACAATTGGTACAATACTCCTAGAATCGGAACAATTAATTTTTTTGTAATTTTCCGATCAAAAAAATGCAAAGGGGTACCCCTTTGCTAATTTGTAAAAATTAATCGAAATTTTTTTCTACCCGAATTAGTTTGCATATAGTTTCATATAGTCAGAATGTTAACCTGATAAAGAAATTGTATGCAAATTATCTATGGGAGGTTCGATATATCATACTTTGTACGGAGAGTATCAAATTTCACAAGACGATTATGTTTATACTTTAACCGCCGATTACAGACAAACCGATCGATGTTTTGACCCAATTTAAACGGATTATTATTCAAAATTAAATAACCATTCACAATTGGTACAATACTCCTAGAATCGGAACAATTAATTTTTTTGTAATTTTCCGATCAAAAAAATACAAAGGGGTTACCCCTTTGCTAATTTGTAAAAATTAATCGAAATTTTTTTCTACCGAATTAGTTGCATATAGTTTCATATAGTCGGAATGTTAACCTGATAAAGAAATTGTATGCAAATAAAGTATGAGAGGTTCGATATATCATACTTTGTACGGAGAGTATCAAATTTCACAAGACGATTATGTTTATACTTCACCGCCGATTACAGACAAACCGATCGATGTTTTGACCCAATTTAAACGGATTATTATTCAAAATTAAATAACCATTCACAATTGGTACAATACTCCTAGAATCGGAACAATTCATTTTTTTGTAATTTTCCGATCAAAAAAATGCAAAGGGGTGTACCCCTTTGCTAATTTGTAAAAATTAATCGAAATTTTTTTCTACCCGAATTAGTTTGCATATAGTTTCATATAGTCAGAATGTTAACCTGATAAAGAAATTGTATGCAAGTTATCTATGGGAGGTTCGATATGTCATACTTTGTACGGAAAGTATCAAATTTCACAAGACGATTATGTTTATACTTTAACCGCCGATTACAGACAAACCGATAGATGTTTTGACCCAATTTAAACGGATTATTATTCAAAATTAAATAACCATTCACAATTGGTACAATACTCCTAGAGTCGGAACAATTAATTTTTTTGTAATTTTCCGATCAAAAAAATGCAAAGGGGTACCCCTTTGCTAATTTGTAAAAATTAATCGAAATTTTTTTCTACCCGAATTAGTTTGCATATAGTTTCATATAGTCAGAATGTTAACCAGATAAAGAAATTGTATGCAAATTAAGTATGGGAGGTGCGATATTTCATATTTTGTACGGAGAGTATCAAATTTCACAAGACGATTATGTTTATACTTCAATCGCCGATTACAGACAAACCGATCGATGTTTTGACCCAATTTAAACGGATTATTATTCAAAATTAAATAACCATTCACAATTGGTACAATACTCCTAGAATCGGAACAATTAATTTTTTTGTAATTTTCCGATCAAAAAAATGCAAAGGGGTACCCCTTTGCTAATTTGTAAAAATTAATCGAAATTTTTTTCTACCTGAATTAGTTGGCTTATAGTTTCATATAGTCAGAATGTTAACCAGATAAAGAAATTGTATGCAAATTATGTATGAGAGGTTCGATATATCATACTTTGTACGGAGAGTATCAAATTTCACAAGACGATTATGTTTATACTTCAACCGCCGATTACAGACAAACCGATAGATGTTTTGACCCAATTTAAACGGATTATTATTCAAAATTAAATAACCATTCACAATTGGTACAATACTGCTAGAATCGGAACAATTAATTTTTTTGTAATTTTCCGATCAAAAAAATGCAAAGGGGTACCTCTTTGCTAATTTGTAAAAATTAATCGAAATTTTTTTCTACCCGAATTAGTTTGCATATTGTTTCATATAGTCAGAATGTTAACCTGATAAAGAAATTGTATGCAAATTATGTATGGGAGGTTCGATATATCATACTTTGTACGGAGAGTATCAAATTTCACAAGACGATTATGTTTATACTTCAATCGCCGATTACAGACAAACCGATCGATGTTTTGACCCAATTTAAACGGATTATTATTCAAAATTAAATAACCATTCACAATTGGTACAATACTCCTAGAATCGGAACAATTCATTTTTTTGTAATTTTCCGATCAAAAAAATACAAAGGGGTTACCCCTTTGCTAATTTGTAAAAATTAATCGAAATTTTTTTCTACCCGAATTAGTTTGCATATAGTTTCATATAGTCGAAATGTTAACCTGATAAAGAAATTGTATGCAAATAAAGTATGAGAGGTTCGATATATCATACTTTGTACGGAGAGTATCAAATTTCACAAGACGATTATGTTTATACTTCAACCGCCGATTACAGACAAACCGATCGATGTTTTGACCCAATTTAAACGGATTATTATTCAAAATTAAATAACCATTCACAATTGGTACAATACTCCTAGAATCGGAACAATTAATTTTTTTGTAATTTTCCGATCAAAAAAATGCAAAGGGGTGTACCCCTTTGCTAATTTGTAAAAATTAATCGAAATTTTTTTCTACCCGAATTAGTTTGCATATAGTTTCATATAGTCAGAATGTTAACCTGGGAGGTTCGATATATCATACTTTGTACGGAGAGTATCAAATTTCACAAGACGATTATGTTTATACTTTAACCGCCGATTACAGACAAACCGATCGATGTTTTGACCCAATTTAAACGGATTATTATTCAAAATTAAATAACCATTCACAATTGGTACAATACTCCTAGAATCGGAACAATTAATTTTTTTGTAATTTTCCGATCAAAAAAATACAAAGGGGTTACCCCTTTGCTAATTTGTAAAAATTAATCGAAATTTTTTTCTACCCGAATTAGTTTGCATATAGTTTCATATAGTCGAAATGTTAACCTGATAAAGAAATTGTATGCAAATAAAGTATGAGAGGTTCGATATATCATACTTTGTACGGAGAGTATCAAATTTCACAAGACGATTATGTTTATACTTCAACCGCCGATTACAGACAAACCGATCGATGTTTTGACCCAATTTAAACGGATTATTATTCAAAATTAAATAACCATTCACAATTGGTACAATACTCCTAGAATCGGAACAATTAATTTTTTTGTAATTTTCCGATCAAAAAAATGCAAAGGGGTGTACCCCTTTGCTAATTTGTAAAAATTAATCGAAATTTTTTTCTACCCGAATTAGTTTGCATATAGTTTCATATAGTCAGAATGTTAACCTGATAAAGAAATTGTATGCAAGTTATCTATGGGAGGTTCGATATGTCATACTTTGTACGGAAAGTATCAAATTTCACAAGACGATTATGTTTATACTTTAACCGCCGATTACAGACAAACCGATAGATGTTTTGACCCAATTTAAACGGATTATTATTCAAAATTAAATAACCATTCACAATTGGTACAATACTCCTAGAATCGGAACAATTAATTTTTTTGTAATTTTCCGATCAAAAAAATGCAAAGGGGTACCCCTTTGCTAATTTGTAAAAATTAATCGAAATTTTTTTCTACCCGAATTAGTTTGCATATAGTTTCATATAGTCAGAATGTTAACCAGATAAAGAAATTGTATGCAAATTAAGTATGGGAGGTGCGATATTTCATATTTTGTACGGAGAGTATCAAATTTCACAAGACGATTATGTTTATACTTCAATCGCCGATTACAGACAAACCGATCGATGTTTTGACCCAATTTAAACGGATTATTATTCAAAATTAAATAACCATTCACAATTGGTACAATACTCCTAGAATCGGAACAATTAATTTATTTGTAATTTTCCGATCAAAAAAATGCAAAGGGGTACCTCTTTGCTAATTTGTAAAAATTAATCGAAATTTTTTTCTACCCGAATTAGTTTGCATATAGTTTCATATAGTCAGAATGTTAACCTGATAAAGAAATTGTATGCAAGTTATCTATGGGAGGTTCGATATGTCATACTTTGTACGGAAAGTATCAAATTTCACAAGACGATTATGTTTATACTTTAACCGCCGATTACAGACAAACCGATAGATGTTTTGACCCAATTTAAACGGATTATTATTCAAAATTAAATAACCATTCACAATTGGTACAATACTCCTAGAATCGGAACAATTAATTTTTTTGTAATTTTCCGATCAAAAAAATGCAAAGGGGTACCCCTTTGCTAATTTGTAAAAATAAATCGAAATTTTTTTCTACCTGAATTAGTTTGCTTATAGTTTCATATAGTCAGAATGTTAACCAGATAAAGAAATTGTATGCAAATTATGTATGAGAGGTTCGATATATCATACTTTGTACGGAGAGTATCAAATTTCACAAGACGATTATGTTTATACTTCAACCGCCGATTACAGACAAACCGATAGATGTTTTGACCCAATTTAAACGGATTATTATTCAAAATTAAATAACCATTCACAATTGGTACAATACTGCTAGAATCGGAACAATTAATTTTTTTGTAATTTTCCGATCAAAAAAATGCAAAGGGGTACCTCTTTGCTAATTTGTAAAAATTAATCGAAATTTTTTTCTACCCGAATTAGTTTGCATATAGTTTCATATAGTCAGAATGTTAACCTGATAAAGAAATTGTATGCAAATTATGTATGGGAGGTTCGATATATCATACTTTGTACGGAGAGTATCAAATTTCACAAGACGATTATGTTTATACTTTAACCGCCGATTACAGACAAACCGATCGATGTTTTGACCCAATTTAAACGGATTATTATTCAAAATTAAATAACCATTCACAATTGGTACAATACTCCTAGAATCGGAACAATTAATTTTTTTGTAATTTTCCGATCAAAAAAATGCAAAGGGGTACCCCTTTGCTAATTTGTAAAAATTAATCGAAATTTTTTTCTACACCAAATTAGTTTGCTTATAGTTTCATATAGTCAGAATGTTAACCTGATAAAGAAATTGTATGCAAATTATGTATGGGAGGTGCGATATATCATACTTTGTACGGAGAGTATCAAATTTCACAAGACGATTATGTTTATACTTCAATTGCCGATTACAGACAAACCGATAGATGTTTTGACCCAATTTAAACGGATTATTATTCAAAATTAAATAACCATTCACAATAGGTACAATACTCCTAGAATCGGAACAATTAATTTTTTTGTAATTTTCCGATCAAAAAAATGCAAAGGGGTACGTACCCCTTTGCTAATTTGTAAAAATTAATCGAAATTTTTTTCTACCCGAATTAGTTTGCATATAGTTTCATATAGTCAGAATGTTAACCAGATAAAGAAATTGTATGCAAATTATCTATGGGAGGTTCGATATGTCATACTTTGTACGGAAAGTATCAAATTTCACAAGACGATTATGTTTATACTTCAACCGCCGATTACAGACAAACCGATAGATGTTTTGACCCAATTTAAACGGATTATTATTCAAAATTAAATAACCATTCACAATTGGTACAATACTCCTAGAATCGGAACAATTAATTTTTTTGTAATTTTCCGATCAAAAAAATGCAAAGGGGTACGTACCCCTTTGCTAATTTGTAAATATTAATCGAAATTTTTTTCTACCCGAATTAGTTTGCATATAGTTTCATATAGTCAGAATGTTAACCAGATAAAGAAATTGTATGCAAATTATGTATGGGAGGTTCGATATATCGTACTTTGTACGGAGAGTATCAAATTTCACAAGACGATTATGTTTATACTTCAACCGCCGATTACAGACAAACCGATAGATGTTTTGACCCAATTTAAACGGATTATTATTCAAAATTAAATAACCATTCACAATTGGTACAATACTCCTAGAATCGGAACAATTAATTTTTTTGTAATTTTCCGATCAAAAAAATGCAAAGGAGTACCCCAAGTAGCAATTTTTAGTTTCAAACTGGTTTTCAAACCGATATGAAATCTTGGTTTTAAATCCAAAAAGTTTTTGAAATGGTTTTAGACACGTTCCTGACACGTCACAGAACCATAGCAGGCACTGCTTTTGGCCGCAGTTTTTGAAACTATTACGTTTTATTGTCACTACCGCGAAACCATTTTAAAGTAGTTTAGAAAAATCCAAATTTGTCTACATGGTTTTAAAACGTTATAAAATATGTATTAAAAATTCTTTACAGATTTCTTGGAATAGTGTTACGATTGCTTATACTTAGTTTCAAAAATACGGCCATAAAAAACCGAAAAAATACAGTAATCACCAAGTTTTATAAAAATCAAAAAAATTCAAAAAATCCGATTTACCTCAGTATCAATTAAACTAAATAAAAACAATTTTTAAAAATCCGTTATTGATTGGTTTCAGAAAAACTAAAATGTTTCTATAAAGTAATTGTGTATTAGTTAACACACCGCATGGGAACAATAAAACCGAAAGTTAACCGGTTTGTAAAAACTTCAGTATTAAAAATCCGATCCACACTCGAATTTTTCGCAGCAAAAATATGAGGGAAGCACTCCCCCACCCCCTCCGCCCACATTTGCATTAGACCATCTGTGATACCTCCACTTTCATCCAGCATTATCACTTGTGTGATTTAAATATTTTTCATTTGCCGTTTAGACCGTGCTAAATGATCGGAACTCTATTAATCAGGTTTCTATTTTCATTATACTTAAACACTTTATTAGCGTATAAGTAACTAATACACGTTCGACATCCAAAATCTACTATAAATTGGTATCGAATTGAGGCAGAAACAGTATTTAAAAATAAAACATTGAAACAGAATTCACATTTTTCGCAACAGATTTATTCATTAAATATCGCAAATCGTATCTTATAAAATAATATTATAATAGTTAGTAATTTTTTACTTAAAATCAAATCAGAAATATCGCGCTTAGAATTAAGCCCATCCAGTTTAAAGCAAAAATCAACTTTTATAAGAATTGTTATTAAGTGCATTGATAATATAATATAATATAACGAATTTTATTGTTTAACTGCCAAAAGTTTTTCACTTGCTCGTAATAAACGGGTGGGTGCGGACTTTAAGTATTCTTTTAAGAATGTTTTCGTTTCGTACTCCGTAAAATTAATAAATTTCTTTTTCACGCCCAACATAATTATATTTTGGATTTGTTGGAATGGTAGAAATGGCTTTTTGGTATTAGTACCAGCCCATGTATAATACACCAGAACATCGTCGACCACTAGTTGTCGCATTATATTGCGGGCACATCCGTTCACGTTCGGTCCTCCAAAAGTAGACAAATGGACAATCTATTCAAAAAAAAATATTAATAATAATTGATTGCTTATAACTTTTATTTAGTTTAAAATCAAGTTTGTTAAACTATTTAAGTTCTATCACTGCATAAACGTCATTACTTATGTGAAATAGACAAATTGGCGACTAAATAAACGGCATTATTTTTATGCTACAGACGATATTCCATAAAAGTAATGCCGTTTATTTAGTGGTAGAACTTGAATAGTTTAACAAGCTTGCGGTGAATTAAAAATGAGCTAAAATTTTAATGTAAAATTATTATGTTCAATATCAGCCTGAAACTGAATCGAATCCAAAATACGTAACGTAGCATAGAGGGTGGCCCTTTCATCAAGATCGAGCAATCTCAACGTTCCACTTTACTCTTTGAGATGATATCGCGTCCAACATATATCTTGCAGTAGAGATAACAAATGCTGTATATAACAATCCATTTAGATTCATGCAGGACTTGTGAGAACACACAGCGAATTGTAAATTAATAATATACGATCCAAGAGGATCATTAAACTAAAATTGTGCATTTGGATAATTAAATTTTGCTTAATGAAATAATATCAAAATCAGATGTCAGACAGATGTCAAAGAACAAACACAACACATTCACTACTCTACCAAAGTAACCGTTAAAAAATCAAGATACATCACTTCGTTTCGAATGTTTATAGGCTAGTTTGACTAAGTTTAATCTAACTCAACTTCAGCAATATTTGTAACTAAAAAATACGACTTTGAGGCCCATTGGATATTTTTACCTAAGCTAAGCTTCGCCATACCAGCTATGTTTGTGTAATACATACAGTAGATCGCTCCACATTTGGACTATTTGGGCTAAGGATTTTTGTCTCAAGCGCTGCAACCAAACTTGAACCAAAGATGAAAATGAGCAGCAGAAATATGTACCGAACCTCATTGTTTTGTTTATCAGCAAAATAGAAACCACGAAAGGTTTAAATTAACATATTAAGTTATTAACAAGATTTTATAGAAGTTCGAATAATCAGAACCACTGAGTATAAAAAACTAACGAATAGCTATATTTACAAAACTTACCATTCGGTTCTTAAATGCTGGATCGGCATTTAATTTTCTTTCGCATCTTTCCAAATCGTCCACTGATTTGATTGGAAAATTAAATTCAGTCGGCTTTTCTATATTATTCGATAATAAATTCACGGTGGATATTTTTTCAGCGACCACGTCAATTGATGCTTTTAAATCAGCTAAGATTCTCATTATTCTATCAGTCTCTTCATAAAAAAATTTCGTCAGTTGTTCGATCTTTACGGTTAAATGATGATATCCATCGTACATTCCATGCATGTCTGTTGAACGATTATAATACTCATAATCGGCTATAATGAAATAAAATGTAGTTGATTATTTATTTTTGAAGATAAATTCGTTGAAATTCAAAATACCTTTTGATTGTGGAAATCCGAAACCTGAATTACCTTGCACCTGTACATTTTTCTGTTGATAGATTGGCCCACGTGAATTTATTTGGGGTGATGGACAATGTCCATTTATTGTTAATTCTTCGGATATAGCAGTAACCAGCCGTGGTTGCAGTTGAGGTTGGCCGGAATCAAAGAGCTCATTAATATTCAACGGCTCATTAGTTATAATCTGCTTTTGTCCTTGTAATTCACCAACCAGCCGTGGTTGCAGTTGAGGTTGGCCAGAATCAAAGAGCTCGTTAACATTCAACGGCTCACTAGTAATCACCTGTTTTTGGCCTTCTAAATCATTGTCGCTACATGACATTACCGCCAACTCACGCTCCTGCTCTAGAGCATTTTTTAATGTTTCTAAAAATACAAATAATTATTATTCAAAACATTAATTGTGTATTTCCACGAGATTATTGGGTACCACACCCCACGGCAGCAACTATGTGCTCGAGGATCTTTCAAAAAAAATTAACAAATTAATGACAATGGCGGCGGGTATCCGTTTAAATTAATATTTTTGTAGTGGTGGCGTGGTGAACCGAACACAATCGTGAAAATACACATTGAAAGTTTTAAAATTATCTTACCTAAATTGTCGCATAATATTTTACATGGCATCATAAGCCAGTCTGTATCCGGTGGGGTGCATTTTTTTCGCGCTCGTGACACTTCGTTGGTTTGGGGTGGGTAAAATAACTTAAAATTTATTACCCAGCATTTTGGCACGGCCATTAATGTTTTTTCATTATCATTTTCCACAGTTTCCACGACACAATACATTATGTAAACCTAAAAACAAAAATGAAAAATAAATCGAGCGTTGCTGGCCAAAGTGGTATAGTAAATATACGGTACTACTAAATTGCTTATGTCAAGAAACTTAGTAGTACCGTATATTTATTTGTCAACTTTAATTATTAGTATGTAAAAGAGGCATAAATGCATAGTTGTCTGCATCCACCTTAACGAAAAACATTTTGCATTTAACATTTTCAATTGGAATTGCAATAGGAGAATCGAACATCAACTTAGACTTATAAATATTTAAAAGAGATGATTTCAAAGGCCTTTCAAAATAATCAGATTTTTCAAGTAACTTTTGACCGAAAATTTCCATTTTGTTGGCCTTTGAAATTGCATATTCCATGGCAAAAATTTCATCATGAATGGATAAAAACCATTTATTCGCAAATGAGTTGTTTAATGTAAACCCATTAAAAATAATATCTTTATAATTTGAAGAATCCGAAATTTGATTTTTGAGTGAAAAAGATGGTGATTGGGGCCGTAGATTTGGAACATAATTAGGTGATTGAACTTGTTCCGATATTCGCTTGGCCAATTGTTCTAAAGGCTTGTATCCTGATCTTAAAAGTCTTTTTAAAACCCCCAATTTATTCTCAAAAATAAACGCACTAAAATTATCAAGAGGGCCAAACCGAACTGCGTCGTCATGTAAATGTAAAAGATTGTGAACATTATGAGATACCGAATCTGCACCGTAAATAATTGCATATTGTTCTACAAAATGTTCCAGGATTAGTTTAGCCAAATGCCAATTGAGTGCGTACTTTTCATTTAGAAGCAATATTGTAGCGCAATGCAATGACAACATGTTTCCATAAACTACATCACTAACTATCCCTTTAAGAGCAAAAGGCACGGCATATAAAAGAAAAGCACGATATTCGGTTGCTTTCCAATTATGAACTTCATCCAATGATCTGAATTTACGGTTAAATTCTTTTGGTTGGGTAGTTTTGTAATTTAGTAATCTTTCAGATATTGTTGCTATTTTAGCAGCCGGTAGTCGAACGTTAAAATTAAAGCGATCTTTAATCCAACTTAGCACGGTTTTCTTGATCACGCCAAGACATATGCCGTGCATATAGTCTTGCGGAAAATCCCTAATCATATCTATACTTAATTTTTCGAGAGGAGAAGTTCCCGTATGATGTTCTTCTTGCAAACGATTTCTAAAAGACTCGTCGGTTCTTAGTCTTGCAGATTTCGTTGAATAACCCATTCGGTGATTTTTGTGACAATATTCACCTTCTACTTCACAGAACTCACATCCGAAATATGCATTATGGCCTTTAGAAAAGGTCACGTAAGCTTTTGCTGGCACATCACAAACAAATGCTGCACGTTTTATTTTATATTTGAAATTTTTAATAGCAATACCTTCTGTCATCAATCGGTGTAATTCGTTTATAAAATCTTTTAAATATACATGGCAGTCCTTTGGTTTAGCTGTACCCCTATAAACCCCAACCACAAAAGGGACTTTACAAATATTGGGAACTAATCCTAAAATTGGCCAAAATTGAGTTCTGGAACTATTACTGATAGGAAGACCATCAATATTGAAAAACATCGTCAAATCTTCTGGCCAATCAATAGTATGTAAATATCCCAAGCACTTTTCGATGCCAAAATGCCAATAATGGCCTGGGTTAACCGCGCTTATAGATTCTATGCTCTTGGAAGTTTTCAAAATTGTTCTAGAATCGAGAGGGAGTTCTAAGTGTCCATTTGATTTTAATAATTTCAATAAATCGTTCAATGCACAGTGCGTTATTTTGTGCTCAATGGCCCATTGCTGAATATTTTCCGTTAAAGAAAATGACCGCATATCACAGTCATCGTTATCAGAAATGCCATCGGCAATCAAAACTGGGGGAATATCCAAATAATCATCATCAGACATTTCTCCAGCAGTAACATTTCCGATATTGTGTGTGTTGTCATTTACTGTTGTACTCAAAATATTATTTCCAGAACTAACACGATCATCAAATTGAATTTGGGACACATTTCTAGTTTCTAATTGAAGCACGTTGCCAGTATTAGTTATCGCATCATTATGTTCTACCTCGTTAGCAGTACATGCGACACGGGAAATTGATTCAGACAAATCCAAGGACAAAACACTCTCGTCTGGAAGTTTATTATGCGCCAAGTATTTATTAAACAAATTTCGGGCTCTACGTCTGTAAGTACGTGGATTAATATGCTTAAAAATAGACCGCTTTGACATTATAAAGTTATTTTCGACACAAAAAAAAATTGATACACGCTACTCTATATAACCTCAAATTACATATAAATTTGTTGATGCCGTAAATCTTATTAGTTTTGTGAATGAATAATTAAAATAAATTATATTGTATTTAATTATAAACGATACGTGAAATACAATAAATTAACCAAAAACACACAAATATAATATAATTTTTAATATTTTTAATATTTTTACGAACAAGAATACTTACTCAGAGGAAAAGTTTTATCCAACTACGAATACGAAACAAACCGAATATTTGATTACACATTCATTTTCGTTTTCTTCTACCCAATAGACAAACTGTTGCAATTACGGTCAATTTTCCAGTTTGCGTTTTATTTCGATTATTTCATGTCGCAACAAATTATTTATTAAATTTTCGTTATTGATCAATATATTTAATAAACTATATGGAATCGCTGAAAAGACCATTTATTTAAATAAATAATTGCTGTATAACCCAATGCTCTGTCAAGTCTTCCTACTAACTCGCACACTGTTGACATTTCTGGAAAACATGATTTTTCGGAATAGAATATTAGATGTCAATCGCCTCAAATCAATTTACTATTTAATGAAACAATAAATTTGTTCTTTAAATTTGTGTCATCAGATTTTAAATTTACTGCATAAAATCTACAAGTACTCGATTTCGCTTCGGAAAACGTGGTCTATGGACAGTTTCAATTGAATTTTCGAATTTTCCGATATCATTAAAATAGGTAAATTTGACGGAAAACCAAGCAATCGATCTAATTTCGTCGAAAAATGCAAATTTAAAACTTCTACCAAACAATTGAAATATTTAGGGGTTTCTATACTAAATGTACATCTACGCTAACGTTAAGCTGATATTTGGTAATTTTCCCATAGTGATTGGAAGCGTTAGCTAGCTATGTACCACTCTCACAGTGAATTTCATATGATAGATTCATAAAACGTTGGAAATGTATATAAAATAATATGTTGGTAAATTCTAATAAAATAATTTTTTTTTTATCAGAACTGTCGCAGAAAATTTCCGAATCTCACGAAATGACTTATGACATTTACATCGGTGTGTAGTAGTTAGACTTTGCTCACTAATTTGTTTTCAATTTGCAACATATTTGACAAACACACAACTAATACTTGAAAATCGTAAAAATTACTGCAAAATTCGTAATATTCAATTTTTTCAGAAATTTTAATTTCTTTCTTTATGTTTGCCGAGATGCTTCTTGTGTTGCGGTTGTTTTACCAAAGTTAGCCGAACTTCAATATTTTTAATTTAGTTTTGATCAATAATTCTTAAGAATTTATTAGTTTTGAATTTTGTAATTTTGGCTATTTTCAAAACAAAAATTATTATAAATTATAAGGACGATAAATTTATAATAAAATCAGAGTTAATCACAGAAAATTATTTAAATGACAAATACGTACTATTTGTCATAAAATATGTTGTGACGTTTTGAGAATGTCATCTCATTGGGACGGAATCGCTTTTTAAAACTCACAACTAAATTGTACTATATCGGTTAAAATTAATTTAAGTACAACGTCACAAACAAATGTCATTTGTCACGTGATCTGAATCGTCCCAAATTGCACGAGTTTATATACCTGTCTGTCGCTATTTGAGATTATTCGATGTTTTATAAGTCACTTGCATGTAGTTGTCTACGTGTACATGCATCAAGGCAAAGGAATTACAGGTTTAATTACTGGTTTTCCACATGACGACTGTCGTGGATGTATTGCGGAGATAGAAGTGATCCGACAACATCGATGTTATTAAGAATACTAATCGCCTCAATAAAATTTTGAACTCTGACTAGACTTGAACTATCGACCTTTATTTTGACTTCATTTGGTGGTGTACAGAATTTGCAATAATATTTATTAGAAATTATTAATAAAACATATGTATCTTTATTGTTTAAGTTATACTTATTGAATCTTTAAATTAGCTAAATAATTTAAACTATAGTTATTTAGTTAAACTATATTATTATTAATAATAAACACCAAAAATACAGTTTATTATAAAATAAAAGCTTTTTGACAACAACAATCATAACTCATTTCACTTGATTCTCACTTAATTCATTTTTAGTTATTTGTACATTTTGTCTCATTAATGAATACGGGATTAGCCGAACGCCTAACCAATAAACAATTTTAAAAAAATATAGTAGTAAATATGTTGTCCCAGCAACCGAATCCTTTACCACGAATGTTGACATAGATTTCTAGTATACCACACTTGATTTCTAAGGCAGAGAATTTAACTTACCGGACTTTTGGTAAAACTTTTTGTTTAGTCAAAACTCATTGCTCCTACTTAAATTTAAGAAAACCAGCACGAACAACCCTAGTTGAAAATGTAATCTTTAAATTTATTTTTAACTCTATCGCTTTTTGTAAATGCTAAACTTATGAACATAATTGGAAACATTATAAAGGTCTCATGGTAGCTGCAACTTCCGGTATGCCGAGTCCCACCAAATTTCGCGAGGTTCGCCCAATTATTGAAAAGGGTTAAGTATGAAGTGGAACTCCGAATAGCCATATCCGTCTAAACCGTATAAATGACGAATTTGGGCAAATTAAAGTTAATGTTTTTTTTATCAAAACTCGTCATTTTCGGTAAAATTTGAAAAATGTTTTCTACTAATTCAGTTAAAAATTTAAATTACAATCATTTTATTTTAATCATTTCTCGTAAATGTTTATAAATATTTGTAAACATCCAAAACCTGTCGTAAAAGCTGCCACTTTCCGTGTAATGGTTTCGCCAAAAATCATAGCATCCTCCTATTTTATAGAAAAAGCTTGAGTATAAATTTTCATCCCGTTCAATCGAACCAGAAACCACGAACAGTTCTTTACCAAAAATCGTAATTTGCGCTTAAATTGGGAACCGGAAACTGACCTGGACTGGTATTGTTGCCAATTTAATTATGAGTTTTCTAGCTCATAGTCGTGTTTTTCGTAAATAATATGCTATTCAAAATATACAGCTACTTCCTTCTCCTGCGAGCCAATTTATGGGAAAAAACTTAAGTTTGAAATTAAACTCCAATCATCCGTCTGGGTTGTAGAGAACCAAGATGTATTCCGCACGACACCAAACACGCACACCCACACCCTTAGAAATTTTAAAATCTATCTTTTCATTTTAACGAAATATCGAATGGAAAATCTGCATAAATATCGAGGTAAAATTTGTTAATGCCTATACTTTGTTTTAATACATACAATAAAGAAAGTAAAACACAAAAAATCAAAGTAACTGAATATTTTGATTATGAGCGTGAAAGACCGATATTAGATTTCAACTGACAGAAGTTCAAGACGAAATTTTTTAAAATTATTTTGAGTTCATTGGACAACTGCAGCAAGTCGTTTTTGCACAGCAACTTAAATAATTTAATAAAAATTAATTTAAAACTAAATTTCATATATCTACCGCAGTTTAAAATGTGCAAAAAATTAACTACAAGAAATCCGTGACACTCTATATTTAAAATATTATTGTTTCCACGCTAATCTTAATAAAATCATTTGTTCAAGTTTGCTTAAACCTTAACTAATTCATATTTAAAATGAAATTGGGACCCTTTTCACATTTTAGTTAAACTGAGCTATGCAATGTCAGCTAAATTTTTATAATAAATATAGTGTTTAAATATCTCACTACAAATTGAACGAAACTATGTTTTGTTTCGATGCGAACCTTCTCAGATCGAGTTGTTTTTGCTTTATTAATACCACCAGCTATGTCGCTAACGCATTTTTGAAGATTTTCCTTATGTTCTTATTGAAGCATAGTACAAAAATTTATTTTACCAAAATATAGATACCAATTTACAAAAAACATACGGAAGATTGTATGCTTATAAATATCATATGTGATTATAGATATTTATTTTTAATTTTTTTTATTGAATTAGTAGACCTAAATATTAGTTGTCGCAATTATAAACAATAGTACTTGCTTTTAAGATCTAAATGTAAATAGGTTAATTGATCAACAAGTAAATTTAAATAATTAATTCATGTGACTGAATTTACCGAAATAAAACGCAAACTGGAAAATTGGTCGTATTAGCCCCAATTTGTCTATTGGGTGAAAGGAAACGAAAATGAATGTGTAATCAAATATTCGGTTCGTAGTCGCTCGCAGATGACATTTCCTCTTTCGTCATTTTCCTCTTATTACTTATTGTGAGTAGAAAAATTATAAATTAGATTATTTTGGTAGTTTATTGTGTTTTTCGTACCGTTAATAATTAAATAGAGCAGATTTTATTATATTTATTTATCTAGTTTATCTATATTAGTTTGCATATAGTTTCATATAGTCAGAATGTTAACCTGATAAAGAAATTGTATGCAAATTATGTATGGGAGGTGCGATATTTCATACTTTGTACGGAGAGTATCAAATTTCACAAGACGATTATGTTTATACTTCAATCGCCGATTACAGACAAACCGATCGATATTTTGACCCAATTTAAACGGATTATTATTCAAAATTAAATAACCATTCACAATTGGTACAATACTCCTAGAATCGGAACAATTAATTTTTTTGTAATTTTCCGATCAAAAAAATGCAAAGGGGTACGTACCCCTTTGCTATTTTGTAAAAATTAATCGAAATTTTTTTCTACCCGAATTAGTTTGCATATAGTTTCATATAGTCAGAATGTTAACCTGATAAAGAAATTGTATGCAAATTATGTATGGGAGGTGCGATATATCATACTTTGTACGGAGAGTATCAAATTTCACAAGACGATTATGTTTATACTTCAATCGCCGATTACAGACAAACCGATCGATGTTTTGACCCAATTTAAACGGATTATTATTCAAAATTAAATAACCATTCACAATTGGTACAATACTCCTAGAATCGGAACAATTAATTTTTTTGTAATTTTCCGATCAAAAAAATGCAAAGAGGTATCCCTTTGCAAATTTGTAAAAATTAATCGAAATTTTTTTCTACCCGAATTAGTTTGCATATAGTTTCATATAGTCAGAATGTTAACCTGATAAAGAAATTGTATGCAAATTATGTATGGGAGGTTCGATATATCATACTTTGTACGGAGAGTATCAAATTTCACAAGACGATTATGTTTATACTTCAATCGCCGATTACAGACAAACCGATCGATGTTTTCACCCAATTTAAACGGATTATTATTCAAAATTAAATAGCCATTCACAATTGGTACAATACTCCTAGGATCGGAACAATTAATTTTTTTGTAATTTTCCGATCAAAAAAGTGCAAAGGGGTTACCCCTTTGCTAATTTGTAAAAATTAATCGAAATTTTTTTCTACCCGAATTAGTTTGCATATAGTTTCATATAGTCAGAATGTTAAACTGATAAAGAAATTGTATGCAAATTATGTATGGGAGGTTCGATAATCATACTTTGTACGGAGAGTATCAAATTTCACAAGACGATTATGTTTATACTTCAACCGCCGATTACAGACAAACCTATCGATTATTATTCAAAATTAAATAACCATTCACAATTGGTACAATACTCCTAGAATCGGAACAATTAATTTTTTTGTAATTTTCCGATCAAAAAAGTGCAAAGGGGTTACCCCTTTGCTAATTTGTAAAAATTAATCGAAATTTTTTTCTACCCGAATTAGTTTGCATATAGTTTCATATAGTCAGAATGTTAACCTGATAAAGAAATTGTATGCAAATTATGTATGGGAGGTTCGATGTATCATACTTTGTACGGAGAGTATCAAATTTCACAAGACGATTATGTTTATACTTCAACCGCCGATTACAGACAAACCGATCGATGTTTTGACCCAATTTAAACGGATTATTATTCAAAATTAAATAACCATTCACAATTGGTACAATACTCCTAGAATCGGAACAATTAATTTTTTTGTAATTTTCCGATCAAAAAAATGCAAAGGGGTACCCCTTTGCTAATTTGTAAAAATTAATCGAAATTTTTTTCTACCCGAATTAGTTTGCATACAGTTTCATATAGTCAGAATGTTAACCAGATAAAGAAATTGTATGCAAATTAAGTATGGGAGGTGCGATATTTCATATTTTGTACGGAGAGTATCAAATTTCACAAGACGATTATGTTTATACTTCAATCGCCGATTACAGACAAACCGATCGATGTTTTGACCCAATTTAAACGGATTATTATTCAAAATTCAATAACCATTCACAATTGGTACAATACTCCTAGAATCGGAACAATTAATTTTTTTGTAATTTTCCGATCAAAAAAATGCAAAGGGGTACCCCTTTGCTAATTTGTAAAAATTAATCGAAATTTTTTTCTACCCGAATTAGTTTGCTTATAGTTTCATATAGTCAGAATGTTAACCTGATAAAGAAATTGTATGCAAATTATGTATGGGAGGTGCGATATATCATACTTTGTACGGAGAGTATCAAATTTCACAAGACGATTATGTTTATACTTCAATCGCCGATTACAGACAAACCGATCGATGTTTTGACCCAATTTAAACGGATTATTATTCAAAATTAAATAACCATTCACAATTGGTACAATACTCCTAGAATCGGAACAATTAATTTTTTTGTAATTTTCCGATCAAAAAAATGCAAAGAGGTATCCCTTTGCTAATTTGTAAAAATTAATCGAAATTTTTTTCTACCCGAATTAGTTTGCATATAGTTTCATATAGTCAGAATGTTAACCTGATAAAGAAATTGTATGCAAATTATGTATGGGAGGTTCGATATATCATACTTTGTACGGAGAGTATCAAATTTCACAAGACGATTATGTTTATACTTCAATCGCCGATTACAGACAAACCGATCGATGTTTTGACCCAATTTAAACGGATTATTATTCAAAATTAAATAACCATTCACAATTGGTACAATACTCCTAGAATCGGAACAATTAATTTTTTTGTAATTTTCCGATCAAAAAAATGCAAAGAGGTATCCCTTTGCTAATTTGTAAAAATTAATCGAAATTTTTTTCTACCCGAATTAGTTTGCATATAGTTTCATATAGTCAGAATGTTAACCTGATAAAGAAATTGTATGCAAATTATGTATGGGAGGTTCGATATTTCATACTTTGTACGGAGAGTATCAAATTTCAGAAGACGATTATGTTTATACTTCAACCGCCGATTACAGACAAATCGGAACAATTAATTTTTTTGTAATTTTCCGATCAAAAAAATGCAAAGAGGTATGTATCCCTTTGCTAATTTGTAAAAATTAATCGAAATTTTTTTCTACCCAAATTAGTTTGCATATAGTTTCATATAGTCAGAATGTTAACCTGATAAAGAAATTGTATGCAAATTATGTATGGGAGGTGCGATATATCATACTTTGTACGGAGAGTATCAAATTTCACAAGACGATTATGTTTATACTTCAATCGCCGATTACAGACAAACCGATCGATGTTTTGACCCAATTTAAACGGATTATTATTCAAAATTAAATAACCATTCACAATTGGTACAATACTCCTAGAATCGGAACAATTAATTTTTTTGTAATTTTCCGATCAAAAAAATGCAAAGAGGTATCCCTTTGCAAATTTGTAAAAATTAATCGAAATTTTTTTCTACCCGAATTAGTTTGCATATAGTTTCATATAGTCAGAATGTTAACCTGATAAAGAAATTGTATGCAAATTATGTATGGGAGGTTCGATATTTCATACTTTGTACGGAGAGTATCAAATTTCACAAGACGATTATGTTTATACTTCAATCGCCGATTACAGACAAACCGATCGATGTTTTAACCCAATTTAAACGGATTATTATTCAAAATTAAATAACCATTCACAATTGGTACAATACTCCTAGAATCGGAACAATTAATTTTTTTGTAATTTTCCGATCAAAAAAATGCAAAGAGGTATGTATCCCTTTGCTAATTTGTAAAAATTAATCGAAATTTTTTTCTACCCGAATTAGTTTGCATATAGTTTCATATAGTCAGAATGTTAACCTGATAAAGAAATTGTATGCAAATTATGTATGGGAGGTTCGATATTTCATACTTTGTACGGAGAGTATCAAATTTCAGAAGACGATTATGTTTATACTTCAACCGCCGATTACAGACAAATCGGAACAATTAATTTTTTTGTAATTTTCCGATCAAAAAAATGCAAAGAGGTATGTATCCCTTTGCTAATTTGTAAAAATTAATCGAAATTTTTTCTACCCGAATTAGTTTGCATATAGTTTCATATAGTCAGAATGTTAACCTGATAAAGAAATTGTATGCAAATTATGTATGGGAGGTGCGATATTTCATACTTTGTACGGAGAGTATCAAATTTCAGAAGAGGATTATGTTTATACTTCAACCGCCGATTACAGACAAACCGATCGATGTTTTGACCCAATTTAAACGGATTATTATTCAAAATTAACTAACCATTCACAATTGGTACAATACTCCTAGAATCGGAACAATTAATTTTTTTGTAATTTTCCGATCAAAAAAATGCAAAGAGGTATCCCTTTGCTAATTTGTAAAAATTAATCGAAATTTTTTTCTACCCGAATTAGTTTGCATATAGTTTCATATAGTCAGAATGTTAACCTGATAAAGAAATTGTATGCAAATTATGTATGGGAGGTTCGATATATCATACTTTGTACGGAGAGTATCAAATTTCACAAGACGATTATGTTTATACTTCAATCGCCGATTACAGACAAACCGATCAATGTTTTAACCCAATTTAAACGGATTATTATTCAAAATTAAATAACCATTCACAATTGGTACAATACTCCTAGAATCGGAACAATTAATTTTTTTGTAATTTTCCGATCAAAAAAATGCAAAGGGGTACCCCTTTGCTAATTTGTAAAAATTAATCGAAATTTATTTCTACCCGAATTAGTTTGCTTATAGTTTCATATAGTCAGAATGTTAACCTGATAAAGAAATTGTATGCAAATTATGTATGGGAGGTGCGATATATCATACTTTGTACGGAGAGTATCAAATTTCACAAGACGATTATGTTTATACTTCAATCGCCGATTACAGACAAACCGATCGATGTTTTGACCCAATTTAAACGGATTATTATTCAAAATTAACTAACCATTCACAATTGGTACAATACTCCTAGAATCGGAACAATTAATTTTTTTGTAATTTTCCGATCAAAAAAATGCAAAGGGGTACCCCTTTGCTAATTTGTAAAAATTAATCGAAATTTATTTCTACCCGAATTAGTTTGCTTATAGTTTCATATAGTCAGAATGTTAACCTGATAAAGAAATTGTATGCAAATTATGTATGGGAGGTGCGATATATCATACTTTGTACGGAGAGTATCAAATTTCACAAGACGATTATGTTTATACTTCAATCGCCGATTACAGACAAACCGATCGATGTTTTGACCCAATTTAAACGGATTATTATTCAAAATTAACTAACCATTCACAATTGGTACAATACTCCTAGAATCGGAACAATTAATTTTTTTGTAATTTTCCGATCAAAAAAATGCAAAGAGGTATCCCTTTGCTAATTTGTAAAAATTAATCGAAATTTTTTTCTACCCGAATTAGTTTGCATATAGTTTCATATAGTCAGAATGTTAACCTGATAAAGAAATTGTATGCAAATTATATATGGGAGGTTCGATATTTCATACTTTGTACGGAGAGTATCAAATTTCAGAAGACGATTATGTTTATACTTCAACCGCCGATTACAGACAAACCGATCGATATTTTGACCCAATTTAAACGGATTATTATTCAAAATTAAATAACCATTCACAATTGGTACAATACTCCTAGAATCGGAACAATTAATTTTTTTGTAATTTTCCGATCAAAAAAATGCAAGGAGGTATGTATCCCTTTGCTAATTTGTAAAAATTAATCGAAATTTTTTTCTACCCGAATTAGTTTGCATATAGTTTCATATAGTCAGAATGTTAACCTGATAAAGAAATTGTATGCAAATTATGTATGGGAGGTGCGATATATCATACTTTGTACGGAGAGTATCAAATTTCACAAGACGATTATGTTTATACTTCAATCGCCGATTACAGACAAACCGATCGATGTTTTAACCCAATTTAAACGGATTATTATTCAAAATTAAATAACCATTCACAATTGGTACAATACTCCTAGAATCGGAACAATTAATTTTTTTGTAATTTTCCGATCAAAAAAATGCAGAGGTATCCCTTTGCTAATTTGTAAAAATTAATCGAAATTTTTTTCTACCCGAATTAGTTTGCATATAGTTTCATATAGTCAGAATGTTAACCTGATAAAGAAATTGTATGCAAATTATGTATGGGAGGTGCGATATTTCATACTTTGTACGGAGAGTATCAAATTTCAGAAGACGATTATGTTTATACTTCAACCGCCGGTTACAGACAAACCGATTGATATTTTGACCCAATTTAAACGGATTATTATTCAAAATTAAATAACCATTCACAATTGGTACAATACTCCTAGAATCGGAACAATTAATTTTTTTGTAATTTTCCGATCAAAAAAATGCAAAGGGTTTCCAATAGAGTATCAAATTTCATAAGTCGATTATTGGTGAAAGGTGAGTTTTTTACGAATTTTCGCAATAATTTATTATGTAGGGATGGCCTAACGAAATCAACTAATGACCAATAATTATCGAGTTACGAGGAATTAAAAAATTTAATTGTATTTATCTTATGTCTTCCAGTGTAGATATAATTCTTTGAAAAATATATATTTTTATCCTAATGATATAATCCAATTGAATTTGTTATTTAATTTTGTAAAATGAAATTGCTGACCTAATGATTACCTAACGAAATTTGATAAAAATGGTTTGATTTTGTTGCAATGAGGTGCTATTCGGTAATTTTTTTTTAATTTTTCATTATTTATTTACCGTTTAATCGTAAGTAACCAAACAATGACCAAACGAATCCAATCATCATTTTTGTCGAATCTTTTAGATGGGGTGCAAAAAAGGCGGTGGCGAAACTGCATCCTTCTCACCAGCGACCAATCATCATTACGTAGCAGAATCATAAAGCAGACTATTTTCAACGCTCATTTCGCCTCTCACAAATTAAGTGGACATCTTGCTCCATAATTTTGGAATACTGAAGCCGAAATGTTTAGGTGAGTTTTGGAGTGCCGGTCAACAAAACAGCCATAACTAATTCGGAAGAGCTTTAAGGCTAGATATTATACAGTGTGGGCTTTTTAAAGCATAAATATATTTTGTTTGGTACTAGCGAATATTTCTTCCGCACTAAACGTATACGAACAGATAGTTGTAATTCCAATAAATTAATTTACGAAATTTCATTTTTCTACGTTTTGTGCACATTAACATTTCATCAACGATTTTAATCGATTCCGCTTTCCAATTATACAGTTTTTAGTTTTTATGCTAAATGTTGTGTAGCTCGCGAAAATTGATTAAATTGACGGATAACATAAAATATAAGAGTACTTTGCACCTTTGAACACCAATTTATGCGCACACACACAACGGTATTTTTTTATTAATCAACGATAAAACGAAACATTCATCTCGAAGCGGTAAATCAACAGAAATTAATTTCATTCATTGCATAGCAACAAGTAATTCGTAATTACTCGAGGCTTTTGTGTTATTACACAGCGGACTATAAATAATTCTAAGTATCCAAGACATTTATCTTATTGCACAATATTCCAGTTATTATTCTTCATGTTAGCTCGATACCAAAAAAAACATAGATAATCAAATCAGGTGCTAAATAACATTCTATTATGCATGGCATGTCGTGGGGCGCAAACATTTATATGCCGCGTGTTGCAATATAACGATGACCGTGTTAACACATCCAAGAAGAAAACATTTTTAATAAACTTGATTCATTTTATTTTTACTTAAACGAGTCTGTTCTTATACATACGGTTAAATAAATTTTGCGGCGCAAAATCGAAAAGGACCCCTTAAAGTATTAGAATATCCAACCGGCAGAGTGCAGGATAGAAATAAAATAGGATTATATTCGAATCGGCCCATCATTTAGATTTTCCGCTAAATATTATGCTTTTCAAGTACTCCTATTCGTATGGTGTACTTGGCCGAAGCTTGTCCATTCCCGTCTAATATTGGTTCCACCTCACTAGAAAGGTGTCCGCACTATCCTGCAACGTTTTTAATAATTTTTAAAACTAGTCAGTCGTTTGTGCTGTATCTTAAGTTCCATTTAGAATCACAGTGTATTATTTAAATCAGGTATCAGTTGCTATACGAATCTATTTTTCTGAACTGCTTCTAATGCATATGATCATCATAGATAAAAAAGCATCAACTATTCATAGGGAAGAATTTCTAATAGAAAATAGAGGAGGACTTTGCATGTAAAGTTGGCCTAAATTTTAGACCAGTAAAATGTTTTGGCAATATGAAAACATATTTGAAGTGGTCCCAGCATTCTATCCCAGAAAATATTTTTTTAATCAGGCAACACTTACGATCAATGACCAATTTGCTCTTTTGTGAAGTTACCCCAGTCCAGAAATTTTATCAAAATTAATGAAAAAACGAAAAATTGGCAAATTTTTAAATTCGATTTGATTTTCATATGATCAAAAAAATTAAAATTTGAAGTATCAAAAAACTGTGAGATTTTGAGAACCATAAAGTAATGGAAAGTTTTAGGCCAAATAAGAAAAAATTCGGTTCGTGGCAGGTTCCCGAAGATGAACTCTGGGTTAGGAATTTCGCACATTTTTATATAAATTTTCGTCCCGCTCGATAAAACTAAAACTATTGTGCCAAAACTAGAAATGTTTCGGATCAGGGCTGCCGGACCTTGAAGTGTATTTACTAGTTACTAATTTTAAGTTGAATTAGAAGAAAATCGTGCTGTGGCAAGTTCCCGAAAATGAAATATGGTTTAAGAATTGCATTGATTTTGTATAAGCTAGCTGACCCTGCGGTCTTCGTGCCGCCTCAGAATCAATAAATGTTGTGTACTCAAAATGATTTAAGTTCAATAAATGTACAAAAATCAAAATAACATTGAAATTAATGTAATTCACGTAGTAGCAAGGTGCGTGACATAGTTGCACTACTTTCTGTTAAACTATTTACTGGATGGATTGCATTCTGGTCAATTCCTTACATTGAAGCTCGTTGTGATATACGACATTTTTCGTTTAGTTGTCAGGTGCGAGAAAAAACAAAGCGGATGGTTTGCCAACACGTAAATATTCTACGTACAATTGACCGTTAGAGAAACATTCATTTTCTAGATGCAGGCCACAAACACTCAAGAATTGGCCTTGTGATTTGTTGGTCGTCAACCTTCAGTTGCAAATTGTTTTTTGTTTAGAAATTCAGTTGGATAGTTGGTTGCCTCGTCTTCGTTTGTTACACAGTCGATAGATTTGAAGGAATGCAGTAGACTAACGATTTGACTATGAACTGTGAAGTTTAAGTGATCGACATCTTTGTTCTTTGCCGCAAGAATTACTCGTTCACTCAACTAATTGTGATTTTTGTGGTTAGAAATGGTGTTCAAGAACACTTTGTTGATGAGCTGGAAACGAAATCAATCCGGTCGATTCGTCGTCAGGACATCGGCCATTACCGATAGTCAGCAATTGTCATTATGAGTCAGCAACTCGCATGTTTGTCGTCAGCTGAAGTTTCTTCACATAGCGCCACAGATTCGATGCTATAAGGCAATTTATTTCATCGGCAGCGCTCGATCTTGGAATGAATGGTAGTGTTTGACGGACATCGCCAGACAGTAGAATCATTGCGCCTCCAAAACATCTTGAGTGATTGAGTGCGCAGATGTTTCATAGTTCAATTGAGTGGTTTCAATGCGCATTTGTGAGCCAAACGTTTGATCCATTCAACTTCGGTTTTTCATTCGTTTAAAGGTTTAACGGTAATTTCAACACTGACTTAACATCCTCCTAGTAACGTGGTCGCTATTCCAGAAGACGCAACTGCTACATAAATTTCGGATCTCGCACGGGCAGTTGTCAAAATCAATGACGTGAGGAATGTCTTCCCAGTTCCACCGGGCGCATCGAGAAAAAATAAGCCACCATTTCAATCATCAATCGCCTTTATTAACGTATCGTACACTTCTTTCTGTTGAAGATTCAACAGTGGTATATTCGTTCGGCGCTTCAACTCTCGATTGAAAGCGTCGTCCATTCCACTTGACTAGCCACTTCAAAAGCCTAATTCACCTCGAAATCGGTTTTTTTCGAACTGACACGAATTCCATGTAAAATGTCTTCTGACATATCATCTTTGTACTTGTTCCACAGTTCACATGGATTCGTGTCGAAATACGTCGAAATAGTGATAGCAATGAACACTTTCGAGGCAACTTACCGTTTGAAAATCATGATCGCAAAATAGAATTCAACAGAATTACGAACGAATCTACCTGGAAATTCAAACGCGCAGCCCAAAATTACCGATTGGATTGATTGTCGATGCACGCACAATGACAAACTACATAACCTTTCACAATGTGCAATTCATCAAACTGAACTCACCTCTTCGAAATCACTTTTTGCTGATGAATTTCATAAAAAGTCGTTTGAAGAGAATGAATTGAATCGAATTCAAATATAATGACCGTGGAAAACTGAAGGAAAATTGGCGAAAACTCGAAAAAATGTTGATACATCACGGCGCATGTGCTCAGTGGTATAAACAATAGAGGATGGCAAAATTTTTGCAAATCTAGTATGTCCTGCTTGTTTAGACCGGTGATGATCAACAATCAGATGAACGTTTCTGAATAGCGAAAAAGCATCCCTGTGGCCCTAATCTGGTAATTCCGCAGGAATAGGGAACTGGGGCAAGATTTACATATAATTTCTGTTTAAATTAGTTTGTTCCGGCATACTATGGTAAAAAGTTAGTAGTAATTTTTTTGAAAACAAAATAAAATTGGGAATAATTTTCCCTGCCAATTTCGCTATGGAAATATTATTCCCAATTTAAAAAAATGTACATCAAACTTTTTTCCTCAGTAGCCCAGAGAAAACAGATTTATACATAAAAGCTATGTAAATGTTTACCCCAATTCCCTATTCCCAGGGAATTACCATAATAGGGCCACTGGTGAATCCACGTGTTTTCCTGGTGGAAGTTTTACCTAGTTGATACTATCTCTAATAAGGTTACAAGCGGATGTTCTTCTTTGGTGTGGAGTGGCCAAACATGGCCCAGACGCATATAACTATTATGACAAAATTCTGAAAATCGTCGTGGCTATGGGCATTTGATAGATCTAACATAAAAGCATGGTGAGATCGATGATCACCTCCCAAATCTCGACTGGTATTTCGTTAAAGTCGAAAAAATACTTACAGCAGTATATATATGCTTCTGAGTCATGTTTGGCCATTCCATAACTATGACAAAATTTTGAAAATCGTCGGGGATATGGACATAGGATAGATTTAAAATAAAAACATAGTGAGATCGATGATCTCCTTGCAAAATCTCGACTGGTATTCTGTTGACGTTGAAAAAACACTTCCAGCGGTATTTATATGCTTCTAGGTCATGCTTGTCATTCCACAATTGATTGATTGATTGGTTGATTGAACCAAGTACTGGAAAGTGTCTCGGATAACGCCGGGCCTACTCCTACAGCCTGTTTACATATAACAATAGGAAGGATAGGAAATGTTCTTTTTTCTGGGACAGAACGACCCGATTTCAGACACCTAGCGATCGTACGGCGCAACACAATTCTAATCTACTTCTAATCTACTAGAGGAAGGATAAAGGCTTAATAGGTTTAATGGATAATGATGGTATTGGTCTTCAACAATTGCTTCTCTAAATCAGCAACCTGAGAACAAAATATTATTATTTCACGTACATCTGGAAATTTCCTGAAATTTAACTCTGCATTAATAATTTTCGGTTTCCTAAACAAAAATGATTGATTGAATGTTACAGACACCTGGATAAAGTCGATAGTTAGTAACACAATGACAACAAAATTCTAATATACACAATCAACAATTAATATTTCAAAGAAATGCGACTGGTGTTAAATAAATAATAAATTATAAAATGAACAACTAGCACAATTAACCATCCAACCCAGAACAAGCCTACCAAAACCCCCACCAATTCACAGTACCCCTCCCAAACAACCTACAAAATAAGTTAATTAAAGAAACGTCACGATCCCCGAAAAGCTATCTAAACACAGCAACATTCAACTGCACTCCAAATCCACTCTGCAGCTCCCAAGCCCTCCACAATTTCAAAAGGTCAATCCTCCACTGAAACATCAAACCCACAAGGAAACCCGACAGCCATTATGATTCCTATCCTGTCTGCACCTCCGACTTTAAACTAAAATTCTATGTTCAATTAGAAAGCATTACAGCTTCAAAGATCCTTTTTAATCAAAAATCATCACCAGAACCAAATAAATCAGCCCAATTACCAAGAAACACGTGAGACACCGACAACTCTAAATCGCTAATCAACCAAAATACAAATATAACAATTTATTACACAAACGCAAATAATTGGATGAAGGAACATCACCAAAATAGCTCTCTCAGAAAATTTCCGAAATCAAAACGTGGAAGAAACTACCTCTACAAACAATCGTAGTAAAATGTACCAAGAGAATTGTGCAATGCCCATCCAGGAGCATTCGATGCTCGCTCCTCCACAGCAAAAAACCAAATAAACTGCAACACCTAAAATTACCTCCGAAACGATCCCAGCAGACGGCATGAATCCTCCCACCATGAAACCACTACCATCCACCAAGCGATTCCCGGCCAACACCACCATTCAACAAAACCCACGCTTTACAAAGCCGTGACGAATCCATGACAGATCACAAACGAACCATGGCAACTCTACCAAAAATGAAAAAATGAATAAAACTCCAAAAATGATTCAGCCCCCGCCAAATCAACGGCAAACTCCAACAAAAACATCAGAAACATTCAGCAAAGAAACCAATTTGGACATACAAATCCAACTTTTGGTCAATAATTCAATACAAAACTGCAAATCCGCCTTCATACATTAACAATTGAGAACTACATCAAGTAACAAAACAACTCAAAACAGCCAAAAATACCTTATAAATACAGGTAACAACAGAACTCAACCCTCCGTAAGTTGAGAAACACAACGTCCAACGAACAACCACCACAAACCTCAGACATCGATCCATTACTCCCTTAAATGAAACCTATTCAAATCACTCAAGCACATCCTCGCCGCCACTGTGTAAATCAATCACACACATACACCACTCGTCAAAATCTAATCTAGTTTTCGCACCATAGAGAAAAAGTATACTCCCCTCCCAATCGCCAAAAATATACATTACTTATTAGTATATTCATTTTGTGCGATCATCCAGTGTCTTCTACACCGGCCTGCGACAACATCCACCCCTTGCCGATGACACCAACTTAAGTCGACAACGAGAGGTCAGCGTCAGCCGTCAGCATAATTAAGTAAAAACAATGCACCCCGCCTCCCCAATACGACGGCAAAAAAACCTCACAAATTGTCATGTTTGTCATTCCACAATTATGACACAATTCTGAAAATCGTCGTGGGCAGCTTTTGTTAGATTTAACATAAAAGCATAGTGAGATCGAGCATCACCTCGCAAAATCTCGACTTGTATTCCGTTGAAATCGAAAAAACACTTACAGCGGTAGTTATATGCTTCTGGGTCATATTTGGCCATTCCACAATTATGACAAAATTCTGAAAATTGTCCTGGGTATGGGCATTTGATAGATTTAACATAAAAATACAGTCAGATCGATGATCACCTTGCAAAATCTCGACTAGTGTTCCGTTGAAGCTATAAAAACTCAAACAGCGGTATTTACGTGCTTTTGGGCCATGTTTGGCCATTCCACAACTATGACGAAATTCTGAAAATCGTCGGGGATATGAGCATTTGATAGATCTAACATGCAAACATAGTGAGATCGCTGATCCCCTCGCAAAATCTCGACTGGTATTCTGTTGAAGTTGAAAAAACACTTACAGAAGTAGCTTCTGGGTCACGTTTGGCCATTCCACAACTATGACAAAATTCTGAAAAATGTCGTGGACATGAGCATTTGATAGATCTAACATAAAAACATAGTGAGATCGATGATCACCTCGCAAAATCTCGACTAGTATTCCGTTGAAGTCCCGTGGCGGGCTGCAGCTATCGGGGGAGTCACAGGTGGTGGATAGTGGACGGCCTATCGATAGGTAGGTTAGCGGTGGGAAGAGAGTCTCAGGGAACTGGGGAGTGGTTAACCTCAGTTCACTAAATTCTGAGTGCCTATAATACCCAGCATGAAATGGCGAAACTGATGGCGCTACAAAACCATCGACTACTAACCACGGCAACTGGGCGCTGCGGCTCCCGGCTCTCCCGGGTCCCAAGGAGTGAGTGGGGAACCCTATAAACGGGTCATCCCATGAATGGAGTGGGTCCCATTGGGTTGGGATATCCAAATGAATGGGTGAATGGAGGGTGAGTGCTGGAGGGGGGCGGGGGTGTGGGGGGTCGTGGTGCTCGGTAAACCAATGGGCCGGATTAAGGTGGTATGAGACTCGTGCTGAGGATCGACTAGGCTGGGGGCCCATTTAACAAAGCCCAGTCGTGAACGGAGCCCTCTGGATACCTGGCGACCTCCAGTTGTATTTAGCCTTACCTGTGTATACGGATCTCTGCGCAGGTAGACCAGTATTTCTCCGATACTCGTGGGAGCAGCATGGAAAACAGAGGTAACAAAAATAAAGGGGCCGGTACCCTTCAAAAACCGGAAAACGTAAAAGAAAGAGGTAACTCGAACCTTAAAGGTGAGGCCCCCTCATCAAAGGCAAAGGGAAGCGACGCCATGGCATTGAAACCAGGTGGAAGCGGGACCGCTAAACAAAATAGTGGGGGAGTGAGAGAGCTTCCTCCGGCGAAGCGTCGATACAGAGAGAGAAGGTCGGCGTTTAGAATATTGGAGAAACTGGCTGCGACCCCTGAGGGGCAGCTTACAGTGGAACAAAAGAGATCTCTGGCATGGGCAAAAAAATTGTCGCCGGCGATAGCTCGGAAAGGGCCCTTGTGTCTAAAAGGCAGAGATCCCTGGATGAGCTGGTAGCTGGCGATAGTAAGCGATCCAAGGTTCAAGCAGATAGGACGTCGGGTGCTCCTACGGATCAAAAGCTGAAGCTATTCAGTGAAATCCTAAAGGAGCACGTGTTGGTGCTAGCCGTCATTGACAGGAGTCAGGAAGATGGAAGCATCACGTCAGAGAAGTGGAGGATGGTGTACAATGCACTAAACTCCACTTTTCTGAGGATCCTGAGGGAAAATCCGGGATCCCCCCCGTCCTGCAGAGATGCGGGATGGTACCAGGGGCGCGTGAAGTTAACTGCGTGCTCAGACCAGAGATCGGTCGACCTTTATGAAAGGGCAGTGGCCGAAGTAGGCTAGGTGTGGCAGGGCGCGAGGCTTGAGGCAGTCTCCAGGGAGGGAATCCCGAGCAGACCAAGGGCACGCGTATGGCTGCCAACCGAGCCGGAGAAACTGGAGGAGATCCTCGAGATCATTCGGGCCAGCAATCCAGATCTTCCAACGAAAGATTGGAGGATTGTGAAGCAAGAGGAGGCTAAGGGGGGCTTTAGATTGGCAATCATGCTGATCAATAAAGAATCCCTGGCTTCCCTTGCTAAAACAAAGGGAGTGATCAACTTCGGGTTCGGGTCGATCACTCTCAAAACATATAAAAAGGACGAGGCCGATGCAGAAGTGAAAGACCATTCTGATGGTGACGGAGAACGGACCCAACGGGATATGGTCAAGCAAGCAGAGGCCGGCCAGAAGAGTGATGCTTCTGATGTGGGGAGCATAGTCATGGGAGGTAGTCTCCTCTCTCTGGAGACTGTTGGACGTGTACTGACGGACTCTCGACAAGAGGAGAATGGCAACCGAAATAACGCGTTAGATGGCATTATCCCGATGCAGGGGGTGCAGGAGGAGGTGAGTAAGGTGGACTGCAATGATTAAGATTAAGGTATAAGTTATTATACTCAAGCAATTCTGAGAAGATCAGATCGTGTATTTTAGCGAAAAATAATCTGAATATTTTTCTTCTTTCTCAATTTAGTAGTGGAGACGTCACTGCAGTAAGTGTTGAGGCTAGTGGGGAAAAACTATGGCTAGCCTCAGCCTATATGGATCGCGAGAAGGAATTTCCACCAGATAACCTGGGGGAACTGATCCGGGAAGCAGATCAAAGAAGGGTAGGTGTTATACTCGGTTGTGATGCAAACGCGCATCACACAATCTGGGGAAGCACAGACATAAACGAGAGGGGTGAGTTATTTTTTGATTACTTATTAAATACCAACCTTGTAGTTTGCAATATTGGACGAGAGCCAACATTCATTGTTAAAAATTGGCAGGAGGTTTTAGATGTGACTTTTGCGTCGGAAACGATCTTTCATATGATCAGAGGATGGAGAGTGGCGAAGGAGCACTCATTCTCTGATCACCGGTATGTAACATACAACCTCACGGTCACAAGAGCATGCAATCTCTCATTTAAAGCCGCGTGCCCCCTGATAAAGCCTAGTGGTAGGCAGAAACCGACTTGGTGGACCACGGAGTTGGGAACCTATCGAAGGGCATGTAGGACAGCTTTTAATAAAGCTAAAAGCACAAGGGAGGTACGGGATTGGGACTTCTATAAGGAGGACCTAAGAAGGTACAAGAAAGAGTTGAGGAAGGCACAAGGGTGGTCTTGGAGACTCTTCTGTGGAAGGATGGAGGAGGTCTCTGAGACTTCTCGCCTTAGGAAAATTCTAGCTTCTAACCCAACCAGTCCTAGTTATTTGATAAGACTGAACGGGTCGTGGACAGCTTCAAGTGTGAAATCATTGGAGCTCCTCATTGAGGTTTTCCGGGAAGCTTTGATGACTCGATAGAGCCCGGAGCTCATCGAGTAACACCTTCAGTAGAGATGGAGGGCATTGTAGACAGGGAGCGAATCCAGTGGGCGCTGAACGGTTTTTAGCCGTATAAATCGGCGGGCCCGGATCGGATTATACCAGCAGAGATCCAAAGGAACTCGGCAGTCATCCTCCCCTGGCTGGAGGGTATCTTCAGGGGATGTCTGAAACTTGTCTATATTCCTAGAAAATGGACGGAGGTCAGAGTGGTCTTTATCCCGAAATCGGGAAAAAGCTCACATGCTTACCCAAAGGATCTGAGACCGGTAACTCTATCATCTTTTCTGCTGAAAACCTTGGAAAGGTTGGTAGATGTAGGTATTCGATCAAAAATTAAGCCCAGGAATTGGGCAGTGTCGCAGCATGCGTACTGTAAGAGGAAGTCGGCGGACGCAGCTTTGCACAATCTAGTACGCATGATTGAGCAATCAATTCACTCGCAAGACTTTTGTATGGTAGCATTTCTTGACATTGAGGGTGCCGGAGGCGATCATGGAAGGATTGTCATGTTTGAAGGTGGACTACCCTTTAAGTAGGTTGATAAATCAGATGCTGGTAAGCAGGATCATTACCTCAAAACAGGGGGAGTCCACCATTAGACAAAGGGCGGTTAGAGGAACCCCGCAGAGAGGTATAATGTCCCCCTTTCTTTGGAGTGCAGTGATGAATGGATTGCTGTTGGAACTGGAGAGGGAGGGGACAGGAGTTGTAGCGTATGCAGATGATTTAGCGATAGTTATCTCAGGCAAAGATGTGGTGTGGATATGATTAGGGATGTTATGCAAAATGCACTCCTGATCGTTACTAGATGGGCCAGCAAATGTGGATTAGAGATCAACCATTCCAAGACATAGCTGGTACTATTTACTAGGAAATATAAAATTCCGGTAGTTAGCCCCCCTACCGTGAACGGCATTAGACTGGCTTTTGCTGATAGAGCGAGATTTTTGGGCATACTCTTGGACAGTAAGCTCAGCTGGAAGCCCAACATTAAAGAAAGGGTGAAGAAGGCTAATGTAGCCATTTACTCGTGTAGGAACGCCATAGGTAAGAGTTGGGGTTTGAAACCAGCGCTGGTGCACTGGATCTATACCGCAGTGGTAAGACCTGTGCTGATGTATGTGGTGGGCGTGTGGTGGCCAGCTCTGAATAAGGTAACATATGTAAGGATGATGGAAAAGGTACAAAGAACGGCCTGTATGCTTATAAGCGGGGCGCTTAGGACAACTCCTACACGCGCTTTAGAGGTTATGTTCCACCTTATTCAAATCAAACTTTTTGGTAAACAAATTGCAGCCAATGTGGCCACGAGACTCTCGGCGGTCTCGCAGTGGAAGGGTCTTCAGACGGGGCACTCGATGATAGTTAGATCGCAAAGGGAAGAACTGGCGAATCTAGATTATAGTAAACCAACGTTGTGCTTCAATAAAGGTTTCGGGACCATCTGTTCCTCGAGAGAATCCTGGACGAACGGATCAATACTGGAAAATGAGGCACTGCAATTTTTCACTGACGGCTCTAAGCTAGACGGTAAGGTAGGAGCCGGAGTCTTCTGTGAGAAGCTAAACGTCAATATTTCTGTTCGTTTCCTTGACTACTGCAGCGTGTACCAGGCTGAAGTGGTGGCGATCGGGGAAGTCATGACATGGTTGAAGCATAATGTGGTATCCGGGAGGGATATCGCAATCTATGTGGACAGTCAGGCGGCGATCAAGTCACTAGAGGCGGTTTGTCTGAAGTCAAGGGTGGCGCTGGATTGGCGATCATCTCTTAATGAGATGAGCGAGTATTTCAGCATCCAGATAATCTGGGTCCCTGGTCACTCGGACGTCACGGGAAACTGCAGGGCAGACGAACTAGCTAGGTACGGTACGACTCTCAGATGCAGCCGGAAAAGGCAGTTCTGGGGAGACCTATAGCAGCGCTCAAATTGGCGCTCGGGAGAAAGGCAATCGCCTTGACAAATGAGAGGTGGACCAACACTCTCACGTGCAGGGTAGCAAAGCAGGTTTGGCCAAAACTGGACTTGAAGCGCTCCAAGGCACTTACATCCCTGGGGAAACGGGACTTAAGTTTGGTCGTAGGGATACTGACAGGACACTGCCTTTTTGGGGAACATGCGAGAAGGCTGGGTCTACAGACGAATGACTTTTGTAGAAGTTGTATGGACGAAGAGGAGGAAGAGTCTTTAGGTCACTTCCTATGCTCGTGTCCAGCTCTATCATACAGAAAGCATAAATACTTAGGTGTGTACGGGATGAACAGCCTTTCGGAACTCGCGAACTGTGGAGTGCGAGATATTTTACGCTACATAAGAAGCTCTGGATGGTGTTAACGGGGGTAAAGGGAAACAGGATTCTGTGGTATCACAATGGGCCGCTATTGGCCTAAGTGTGCGGAAGCAGCCACTCTAACCTAACCTAACCTAACCTTCCGTTGAAGTCGAAAAAATACTTACAGTAGTAGTTATATGCTTCTGGGCCATGTTTGGCCATTCCACTACTATGACAAAATTTTGAAAATCGTCGAGGATATGAGCATTTGATAGCTCTAACATATATAAAAACATAATAAGATCGATGATCACCTCGCAAAATCTCGACTGGTATTCCGTTGAAGTCGAAAAAACACTTCCAGCAGTAGTTATATGCTTCTGGGTCATGAAAAAAAACATCATGTATAGGGTTTTCCAATAGGAATGATATGATTTTTAAGTGACGTTTCGGCCATTTGTAATATGTCATGATCTGTCATTTTTTATTTCATTGTATTCAGTAATGTTTACAATTTCATCCGTAAGCGTCGTGAATTTGCTGATTTTGCCTTGGAACAACTTGAAAACGATAACGATTTTTTTAAGAAAATGATCTTCTCCGATGAGGCTCACTTTCATCTGAGTGGTGCGGTAAATAAACAAAACTGTCGATTCTGGTGCGAAGAAAATCCACAAATTATTCATGAAAAACCATTACATTCACCTAAATTGACAGTTGGGTGGGGTTTTTGGTCTGATGGAATCATCGGTCCGTATTTTTTTCGGAATGAAGCTGGTAACATCGTTACTGTCAATGGAGATCGGCATAGATCGATGATAACCAACTTTTTATGGCCGAAATTGGAAGAAGTTGATGTTGACAAGAGTTGATGTTCCAACAAGACGGGGGCTACGTGCCACACAGCAAGTGCAACAATTGAATTATTGCGAATCATATCACTCTTATTGGAAAACCCTATACAATGGAGTGCATATTTTTTAAGTAATTACTTGCAGTTTTCCGATAAGAAAAACCAATTTGTTTCGACGTGTAAATAAATATTACATTTTAATTGATATTTAACATTAAACATGAAACGCAATTTAAATATTTAATAAATTAAAAATATTATTTATTTACAAATTGTAGATCACAAAGTGAATTTTATTTATTAAATTTTTTAATGAAAACAATTTTTTTTATACCAGTACTGTTGTTGTTGTTGACTCAGTGTATTGTGGGTGTAAATATTATTTCATCAGCACCCAAAAATGTTGTCGATTTGTGTGTTGATTTATTTCGATAATTATATGCATTATAAAGAGATTAATGAATTCACCAAATGAAATTATTACATTAATTAATTTAATCGATTTTTTTATTCGGGTGGCAACATTTGACAGTCATTAAGTTATGCGGACTGTTCCATTAACGTGGTTGAATCGAAATATTTTTTTTTTTTTTTTGTAAATAAATTCACGATTGCATATAATATGAAAATGTATAAAGTAATAACCATAAGACCACACGCGCTTTAAAAATTAAAGTTGCAATAAAAAAAAATAAAATCAAGTCTTAAAACAACACAGATAGCAATAATAATAACAACGATAATAATAATGATAATAAATAAGAATAACAAACACAGAACTTTAATTTTGCGTAAAATAAGATTTTTTTTTTGTTTTATTTTGGTTTTGGGAACATTCAGAAGATTGAGCGAGGATATAAAATTTAATATTTGATCGTGTACCATAGGAATTGTTGATGATGTTGATGGGAGGTTAACATTTTTTTTACTTGCTTTTATTAACTGCAATCGTTATAAATCTTGAAAATTTTTTTTTTTATTATTTTATTTATAATTTATGATTTTAATTTTTCATTTTATATTTTCGTATATTGCTTGATTGATGCAATAATGTATGGACTAAAGGTGGATAAGAAAATTACGATTTTTTTTAAAGATGCGATTAATAATTATAAGAAAAGTTGTTTAGTCATGTCTTGTATGAGATAAGTTGTTAACAATTCTTGCATGTTGTCTATAATGTAATTAAGCCTAGTTATCAACATTGGCACATTGCAAATTAAATTTGTGACGTATCGCATATATCAAATTTGAACTGATGCTCTCGACAACCTTTTTTGTATTTCGATCGAATACATTTTTAAACGAATTATAGCAATAAATTACAATGTTTAAGACACCTTGGTAAAGTTAGCCGAAAGTTATCAGCCGAAAGTGGAAAACTCGATAATGCAGATTATGTCTCGACTCTTCGGCCGAAAGTTACATTTTCTTATATTAAATTGAAATATCCCAGCCGAAAGTAACTAACCTACAATATTAGCCGAAAATATATAAATATTCATTACAAACAACAAATAAAATTAAAATAACGAATTACTTTTAGCAGTTTTTCATATGCATATGAAATGTACGAGTATGTAATATACCGGGTGACTGACACGAAGTGTTACCAAATTCAGACTGCCATTGCTGTCAAACCAGTGATGACAGAGCGCTCAAATTTACACTAATGACAGTTCATTCCCATTTCCCATTTCAGTGAGAAATATTCAGAAAAAAGTTATTCGCAATGGAATTAAAGCGTAATAGTGTGATTGCTCTATATTTGGCTGGAGAACCACAGCCGCAGATTGTTAACCAGCTAAAACATCTACATGTGCATAAAATGTTTGTGTATCGCAGTATAAATCGTTATAACGATACTGGCAGCATTGCAAAACGCCATGGTGGTGGGCCGAAACGCACTGCAACATCACCGGATATCATTCGGAAGGAGCCAAATTGGCTCGGAAGCCGCGCCGTAGCGGCTCGTGAGGCGAACATTTCGCTTGAACGAAAGATCATCTTAGACTAAAGGCCTTGAAATTCCATAAAACGCATGGTCTCACCGATGCTCAAAAAAAAGTTAGAGTGGAAAGAGCAAAGGAGTTGTTACGCTTGCACGAAAGTGGCGATTTACCGAATTTGTTTTCTTCGATGAGTCACCATTATTGAGCAATATGTGAACAAGCAAAATGACCGGATTTACTTGCCTAGCCGTTCTACTGAAAATTTGAACCAACGGATTGCCACTCGAAGTCAAGCGCCGCCGATGGAGATGGTTTGGGCCGCTGCCGTAACGGCCGAAAGCCATTCACCGCTCGTTTTTTTTGGACCGTGGCATCAAGATATATGCTCAAACTTATCGGGATCATGTGTTGGTGGAAGCGTTGAAGCCTTGGGCACAAAAACATTTCAGCAGCAGAGCCTGGAAATTTCAACAACAGGACTCGGCGCCGAGTCATAAAGCGCGAGTCATAAAGCGTCAATCAAGATTGGCTGAGAAACAACGATCCGCGGCTCATTTCCACTGCACAATGGCCAACAAATTCACCGGATGCAAATCCGCTAGATTTCTCGGTTTGGGGTATTTTGAAGAGCAGGTTTGGGACAAAAAAATACCAAAGTGTCGATCATCTCAAGCAAGCGCTTCGCCGGGAATGGGCCAAAATAACGCAGAGCCACTTTCGTGCTGCATGCAATAGCTTTGTCGGCCGTTTGAAGGCTATAATCGTGGCTAAAGGTGGCCAAATCGAAAACTGCGAAATCAATTCGAAAATTTAAATATTTGTGAACATTTTTTACTTTGATTCAATAAAATTCATCAAAAAATAAAAATTCTATGGCGGTTTGTTTTGGTAACACTTCGTGTCAGCCATCCTGTATATGGGCAAATTTCAAAGATCTGTAAAAACTCAACGTTTAAAGTGTAATGTCTGGAAAGGTCTCGATTGAATCGGTTTGTCGATGATTTTTGCTGGAAAATTTACCAGGTTAAGTTTCATGTTTGGAGTTCGCGAAAATTGAGGGGAGTGAAATACACGTACATAATTCGTAAATTACTAAAAACTTAACGTTTAAAGTGTTATGTCTGAAAAAGCTCTGTCGATGTTTATTGCTGGGAAATTTTCCAGGTCCAGTTTCATGTTGGAAGTTTGGGAAAACTGAGGGGAGTGAAATACACGTGCATTTTTCAAAAATTTGTAGAAACTTGCTTGTTAAAGTGTTATGTCTGGAAAAGGTCTTATTTGATCCGTTTGTCGATTATTATTGGTGGGAAATTTTCCAGGTCAAATTTCATGTTGGGAGTTCTGGAAAATTGGGGGGAGTGAAATACACGAGAAATTTTCAAAAATTTGTAGAAACTTAACGTTTAAAGTGTTATGTCTGAAAAAGCTCTGTCGATGATTATTGCTGGAAAATTTTTCAGGTCAAGTTTCATGTTCTGAGTTCGGGAAAATTAGGGGGAGTGAAATACACGAACAAAATTCGAAAATTTATAGAAACTTAACGTTTAAAGTGTTATGTCTGGAAAAGGTCTTATTTGACCCGTTTGTCGATTATTTTTGGTGGGAAATTTTCCAGGTCAAGTTTCATGTTGGAAGTTCTGGAAAATTGGGGGGAGTGAAATACACGAGAAATTATCAAAAATTTGTAGAAACTTAACGTTTAAAGCGTTATGTCTGGAAACTGTCTTGTTAGAATCGGTTTGTCGATGATTATTGCTGGAAAATTTTCCAGGTCAAGTTTCATGCTGGGAGTTCTGGAAAATTGGGGGGAGTGAAATACACGAGAAATTATCAAAAATTTGTAGAAACTTAACGTTTAAAGCGTTATGTCTGGAAACTGTCTTGTTGGAATCGGTTTGTCGATGATTATTGCTGGAAAATTTTCCAGGTCAAGTTTCATGTTGGGAGTTCTGGAAAATTGGGGGGAGTGAAATACAAGTGCAATTTTCAAAAATTTGTAGAAACCTAACGTTTAAAGTGTTATGTCTGGAAAAGGTCCCATTTGAATCGGTCTGTCGATGATTGTTGCTGGAAAATTTTCCAGGTCAAGTTTCATGTTGGGAGTTTGGGAAAATTGGGGGGAGTGAAATACAAGTGCAAATTTCAAAAATTTGTAGAAACTTAACGTTTAAAGTGTTATGTCTGGAAAAGGCCTCGTTTGAATCGGTTTGTTTATATATTTATTATATGCATAAGAAACTTATAAATTTATATTGGTATTTTAGTTTTAATTGTAGTTTGTTACGAATGTATACTTATTTTGTTAGTTAGTTATTTTCGGCTGTGATTTAAATTCAATACATAATTTTTTTAACTTTCGGCTGAAGTAGTCGTGACACAATCTGCATTATCGATTTTTTCACTTTCGGCTGGAAATTTTCGGCTAACTTTAACAGTATGTTTAAGACTGTGTATTTTATGCTGTGAAGATGCCTTGAGTGCAACCAAGTCACTCGAACTCATTGGGTCGCGCTATATTTGATTAAGACCCATTGAAATTATATCAGTGTTATTCTCTGTATTTTCTCTGTACGACGAAATTGAATTGAACTCGAAATCTGTTTTTCCCTTTATATCCGATTTAGGAGCATAGGGCGTCTACTAGACCGAACTATCTTGCTCTATTCGGGGCTATTTTCAGTTCTCCCCATGTTTTATCGAGTTGCTTCGCTTCGGCTAGCACTGTTCTTTTCCAGGTCATTGCGGATTCCATTCCAAAACATTCTTGTTCTATCATTGATTCTTGATGTTCTATCATTCTTGTTGGTCTGCATCACAAGTTCTTCGTTTGCGATCGTGTTAGTCCATAATCATTTTATTAGAGGCCTAACGCATTTACTCACAAACATCTGGAGCCTTCTAGTGATCCTCTGCGTGTGTTTGCTTGTCTCACATTCATACAGCAGTACAGATTTCACACAGACATTAAACACTGGTAGCATTGTAATTCGTTACATTACGGACGCATTTCAGATCTTGTAGCATGTATTTCTTGCTTTGTTTATGCGTTTTATGCGTTAGTTATTATCCTCGTCAGTTCCGCCTTTTCTTTTTCTACAGTACACGTAAGATATATGAACTTTTCAACATGTTCGATGGTTTCTTGGTTGATGGTAATGGGTCTATGTATCTAGTAATAGTATTAGAGGAACAGTAATGGAGAAAGAACACATCCTTGTCTGACTCCTCATAGGTGTTGTAATATTTATCACTTCGTTTCCCCTTGTATTACACTTTATTTCCGGCATCCCGGTACATTTCTTTAATGAGTTCAATTATCTTTCTTGGAATGTCCATTTCGCAGAGTGTTTTCCAGATCACGCATCACTGATGGAATCGAATGCGCGAATTCAAAGTCCACGAGGAGTAGATATAGCGGTGAGTTCCATTCTATACAGCTTCTACAGCAGGTTTAAAGCCAGCTTTCATTGTACTTTTGAGGAGAAAAATGCCTCTCCAGTTCTTGCATTCTCTAAGGTGGCCTTTCTTCGAAATTGTTATAGTCGAGCCCCCTATCCATTTCAGTGAAATTATACCAGTATTCCATTCTTCTGCTAGTAGTGGAGTTAAAGGTTCTGCCGTTAAAGATGTGCCGCCAATTAGTAATTCTGCGGAGAACATTATCATGCTGGCTGCTTTGTTGTATTTTAGCTTTCGACTAGTACTTTTACCTTCCCTTTCCGTTGGTGGATGGGTGTTTATAGTTTCATTATAGTCGTCATCATGGAGCTCATAATTTTGTTCGCTATCTGTTCCTCGAAGAACTATTAAGCTGTTGATTTTCTGTAATTAAGACTTCTCCAGAATAATTCTTTATTAGTGGCAAATTTCATGACATCTTGTTTATTTCTTTAGCAGTATTTTCATATTTGTTTCGATTTTCCGCCGTATTTTCATGACAGAGATGTAACTTTAATTGGCGGCGTTCCTCAATTTTCCTCTATGTATTTTCTAATCTATGGTTTTCTGGAGTAGTTTTGGTAGCCCAACATATTGGTGGCAGTCTTAACATAGGCTTCTGCTCTTTTCATTGCTCTGACATCTTGTAAGCAGGATAGGAATTTATTGTTAACCAGTACACGATCAGTTTGATTCTTAGTTCTTCCTGCTGGTGGTCTTCAAGAGTATTTGTGTATATTTTTGTATGGGAATTTGCTGCCTAATATGGATAGCTGGTTTGTGACACAGTAGTCAATGATGTTTTTTGCAGAATCATGTCGATGTTTACCCATTGACGTCATAGTGTTATCGATTCCAATTTTCACTTGAAAAACACCTTGAATTTTTTTTATGTCATTTATGGTATTTTAGTATTCGTTTGTGAAAGTCTGTAGTTTTGACATCTGTTTCTGTCGTAGATACATATCACTGAATTATTGTTGCATTTCTTATTTGCGGCTGAAATCTTGCTGTTATTATTCTGCTACTTATAGGGTTCCATTCGAATAATGCTTTCTTACCTGCAGCTGTTGTTAATATTCCTACTCCTTGCTCATGCGTGCCTTGTCAACCAGAATGCTTCAGACTCTTCCATATTACTCCACTAAGGAAAAATATTTCGATGTTATACCGCTTTATTTCTATCTCAATTTGTGCTAATTTTGATGTTTCCGTTAGAGTTCTGCTGGTTTGCCAGAAAGCAAATAAATAGTGCGATAGATGAAGATTGTCCAATTTCGTGAAAATACACCACATGTTTATGCGGTTCGTCAGGGTATCCTACTTTAGTCCGTTCATTTTATCCCGAAACTATCATGGAATAATCCGTAAATGGAAATTCTTTGGATCGAATTCTGGAGATTTTCGATAGACATAGAGCAATAGATGAAGGTCGTGAAGTTTTGAAAAAACACACGACACATATCCCTGTGGATCGTCAGTGTACGCCACCTTGACTCGTTAATTTTATCTTAATCTGAATCAAAATGATGGATTTTGACACATATAGCCATCTACATAGCGTAATGGTTGAAACCCGACTAACTTCGGAAAAATACACCACATGTATATGCGGATCGTCAGGGAGCTCCACCATGATCCGATCATCTCATCATAATTATTAGAAATCCTGGAGATTTTGGCAAACAGCCATCTACATGTTGCAATGTATGAAAGTTATTCGAAACAATGCAGCTCATGTCAATGGGGATTTTCAGGGTGTCCGATTTGTTCTGGCGTATTTTGTGGTACAGCCTCGCCCGTGTCGCTCTGCTCACATCTGAGCATAGCTGGGTTCAAACGACCTGCAAACTGGCACCTAACCACTAGGTTTCAGTGGTTGCTTACTGCACACTTAGGCCAATTTTTAGGCCCATTGTGATACCACTCATTCACTCCACATCATTAACCGACCTACTTCACCTACTCAAACAACTACAGTATACCATCTGCACATTGCAAGCTCCATGTCAACCTGTACATTGACATGGAAGGTGGGTAGCCTCTGATGGGATTCGAACCCAGCACCCCCGGTCCAAGTGCCGAAGCTTTAACCACTGCACCACTTGTCCGGTCGCCTAACCAAAAAAGATAAATCGGTTATTAGTTTTCGTTTACCCATACCCTCATAATTGGAAAGCACATTACAGTAGGTCATTGGATGACATTTTTCGTAAATTGAAGCCTCCGCTACTTAAAATTTCTACTACGTTATCTTTCAATTGGATTAGATCTGGTAATGCTGATACTCCGGTCATTAGGTGTAGATGTCATGTTCAATGGCGCGACTTGCTACTGGGTGTGTCTCTGCGTGTAATTGTGCCAATTCCTTTAAGCACCTGGTGGCCATTAATGCTGCGAACGACATGCCACCACAGTTACGTGGTTAATGTATACAGTCGTATACGTTGTTGGTAAGCCTAATCATAGAATTAATTGGTTCTTGGTATTATTTTTATCGATCAATTCCTGCCGTTACATCTTTTCGATGTCTCCCACTAGAATATATTTGTTGTTGACGGAATCGCGTGAGGATTTGAAATAGACTCGATTGAACGTTTGGTCCCACCATAAAATTTTCATTTAATGTGACCCCGGTGCTTGAAGCTCTGCGTTGCTTATTTTAACCGGTTACATATGCCGTAATTCTTCACATTCCTTTAGAAGTTCCATGTATAGCTGTCGGAATTGGGGCTGTGCTCTGAATCGTTTCTCCATTGCCATTAACCTTGAAATAGAATCAACAGATTTCAATGCTTCTTTAAAAGGAAGTTTGGTGATGAATCGCTCATTGTTTGCTCGAGTTGTAGTTGCCTTGAAACAACTTTCGCATGCTTGCTCTTCTTTTGGGATCTTGTTGCACTGAGGAACTTCTTCGTTCGTTCAGAATCGTTGCAAAGTTGCCTAAATGTCAACCATGGTTGTAAATGATTGCGTAGTTAGGAGGGCATTGGAATCCTATGATCTAGCTTAACTTAGTATCATGCGCAATTAAATTGATATCGTCTAATTTCACCTTAGCATCCCCAAACAGTTCAAAAACAATGTCCGCGCCGATCAGCATGTCGGTGCATCCCGGCTTATTATAATATCGATCTGATCAGATGTGAAAGAAGCTGACAAAGATGTAATCTTTGGGATGATAACGCATGCAACGAAATTAAATATTAAAATCTGATCAAATCTGTGTGCCAGTCGAAGTGTTACACTTCCATGCGATTTTCCGCTGTTTGTCTCCCCAATTCTTGATATTAAACTCTTGCAATTTACCGGCTGTGCTCCTAATTTCTGAATCATAGCTTTGGTTGTGAATGAAGCTTGGGAGGCTGTGTCTAGAAGGGCACGACAAGGCCTTGGATTACCGAACTGGGCAATACCGTCTGGAATGAACTGGAATGATCTTTGATGGATTCAAAAGCATCTGTTCTTTTTATTAACTAATTGAAACATTCCGTCCATGGATCTCTTACTTCAGCTTGGTCGCACAGCGCCTTCAGGCAGCGTATTACCTCGTCCGAGGTGTCTAACAAATTTATTATATTTGGAGCACTGGCTACTTGTATATTTGGTTGTTCTAGAAAATTATGAATGGACGCGTTGGCGGTGTGCCGCTTCCGATCATACTTTTGTCTTAATTTAAATTTATTTAAGTTTAAAAAATGCAAGTGAACCGGCCATTGCTTGCATTGGACTTCAGCTACACTCCTTGTAGATTCTGGCGGTGACCTCACTTGCCTTAAAAGGCATGGTGGTTGGAAATCTAAAACTGTAGCTGAGGGATACTTAGTAGATTCCACAACGAATAAAACAAACACTGCTATAAGAATATTACGGCTCGATGAACTTAGTACCAGCTATAGTAGTAATCATGAAAATAAAGGGTTTTCCAATAAGAGGTTTCATTTTGATATTAAAAAAACGAGTATTTAATTGTAAAGATGAAGGTATGCCATTAACATTTGAAAACGATATCAGTCAAATGGCCGCCACGGCTACGCTTGCAGCACCATGTCCTTTTCATGAAATTGTCCATGAACAATTCGCACATTTGCGGCTGCATGTCCTCGATAATTTCACGAATTGCATCTTTAAGGTCTTGAATCGATTGTGGAGCATTGGTATAGACCTTATCTTTCACGTGGCTCCAAATAAAAAAGTCTAAAGGTGTTAAATCACAAGATCTCGGTGGCCAATTGTGATCACCTCTTCGAGAAATAACACGGTCAGGAAAGTTTTCTTGCAAAATTGCGATTGTTTCGTTGTGTGGCACGTAGCGCCGTATTGCTGAAAATAAACGTCGTCCACATAAATACCTTTCAATTCCGGCCATAAAAAATCATTAACCATAGCTCGGTATCGCAATCGAATTAATTTTCGAATAATAAAGCTCCAATCACAACGCTAGCCCGAAACCCGCACCAAACAGTGACACGTTGAAAATGGAGAGGTTTTTCAACAATCATTCTTGGATTTTCTGAGCCCCAAATGCGACAATTCTGCTTATTAACGTAGTCTCTGAGGTGAAAATTGGCCTTATCACTGAAGATGATTTTTCGTTGAAAATCCGGATCATTTTGATGCATTAGAAGGACCCAATCAGCGAAGATACGACGTTTATGGTGATCGACCGGCTTGAGTTCTTGTGTTAGCTGAACATTAAAAGCCTTAAGACCTAAGTCTATATGTAAAATACAGTGTAATGTCGTTCGTGGAATGTCTAATTCCAAAGATCACTACGGTTTCGATTCTTCACACCACTAACTTGTCCCAACAGCTCAAATTTTTCCACTAGTTTCACTATTGCCGGCCGAGAAGGTGGTGCTTCACGACGACCTAAAAGTGCTTTAGTTTTGCGAACTGTGACTGCAAAATTTTCACCATTTTTGTAGTGAATTGCGTGGTAAAGGCGTGGTTTTTACTTGTCAAATGTCAAAAGATGACAGCTTAAAAATTGAGAGCTATCCAAATAGCAGGCTATTCAAAATGAAAGCTCTTATTGGAAAACCCAATATAATCGCTCATGGTACTTTAGAAACTGAGGAAACCATTGCTGCAGAAATATTAGGCCTCGAAGATTCCAGTTCAATTTCCATTTTTTCCTTTTTATTTCACGTATATTATTGTTATACAATTTTTTGACTGCATCGTTTGACTTTTTTTTTATAATAATTTTAGGATTTACTTTAAATATTGAAATTTGACATTTATGCCATTTAAAGTTTTGCTGCAAGTAAGTAAACAGACATACAATCAAATATTAGATAATTACAATTATTCATCTTTTTTAGGATATCCAAATGATGAGTGTTACGCCGCCAATTCCATGATGGCACAAAGTTCTAAATAGGTCTCTCCAAGCTTCAAACAAAACTAATCAATTGAACAAAACGAATATCTCCAAAACATGTTACATTTTGAATAACCCTTTCAACATCATATACGAAAATGGGTAAAAAAAAACTTCATTAAAAATGAATTTGGTTAACAAAACCCGAAAATATTATCAAGTTTTTATTTCAATTTACTGATAACAGCACCAAAAACCACTGTACACGTTTTTATTATATTTCCAAAAATCTAACAAAAAACAACCTGGCCATATGGGTAGAACAACATTTTCTCTATAACTATACACGCTAGCAATGTCAAAAATCTAATTCAACACGGATGAAATTTTAAACATCACACGTTATCTGGATTGGAGGCAAGAGTGCAAAACAAAAATGTGAAAATGATGAGTTGACTGAAAATGGATATTTCCAAATGTGATGGACAGATTGACAGCGATTTCCTAAATTTTTTTCATACACATCCATATGGCTTACTCTAGCTAATATCTATTTAATGAGGGTTGAAAAAGTTCATCTAACGTATCTATCTATAAAAGTTCATATCCGTTTAGTATTTCTCTCCGTAATAATATTCTTACGTTTTCAAGAAAATAAAATATAAATCAAACTTAAGCCATCGTTATTTATATACTACACTCGTATACATAACATACTATATACATGCATATGTATATACGAGTGTAGTATTCCGCTCTTATATAGACTAGATACAAAAATTTCAATTTACTTAAATTTATTACAACATCTATTTACATAAATTAATATCGTTTAGTTACATTAGTTTTAATGCCTGGAGAAATGGAACCTTCCCTATATTTATAGTATGGGATGTGCGAAACAGAGACAAAAAATAAATCGATTTGCTTTTTTTGCTCCATAGATTGTTGCATCTGTCAAACTATATAATGAAATTCCATTACATTACTGTACTACAAAAAGCACAGTATAGAAGGGAAAAAGCTCATATAATTTTCTGCTCCATTTGATTTTTTATGTGTATACATATGTGTGTGTGTGTGTGTGTAAAGCGTCTATTCTCTATTATACGATGATATTTTGTTTGTTTAACAAATTTTTTTTATTATCAGTCAATATATAAGCTTTTGCAACGGACTAACGAGAGTGATCGAAAATTATAAAATTTTGTACGAGTAAACTGGAACTTTAATAAAAAACTAAAAATCATTAAACTACTGTTAAAATTCTGTTCACTAAATTCTGGGTGCCTATGATACCCAGTATGGAAGGGCGAACTGATAGCGCCATAAACCATCCACTACTAACCACGGCGAACTGAGCGTGGCGTCTCCCTGCGCTCTCGGGTCCCCAGTTATTGAGTGGGGAACCCTATAAACGAGTCATCCATGAATGGATTTGTTTGGGATATCCATATGCATGGCTGAATGAGCCAATGGGCTCGATTAAGGTGTCGTGCTGATGATTGAATAGGCTGGGGCCCATTTAACAAAACCAAGTCGCGAAGGGGGCCCTCCGGATACCAGGCTACCTCAAGCTGTATTTAGCCTTACCTGCGTATACGGATTTCTGCGCAAGTGGGCCTATAAAATTAAAATTGAAATAAAGGGGCCAGGACCCTCCAAAAGCCAGAAAGTACAAAGAAAGAGAGTAACTGTAACCATAAAGGTGGGGCACCTTCATCAGTGGCAAGGGAAAGCGACACCATGGCATCGAAGCCTGGAGGAAGTGGGACCACCAAACAAAATAGTGGGTGATTTCTCTCAAGAAATCCCTCCGGCGAAGCGACGGTACAAAGAAACTGGCTGCGACCACTGAGGGACAGGTTACAGTAGAACAGAAATAATCTGGGGCATGGGCTAAGAAAACTAACGGGTGCGATTGCTCGGAAAGGGTCCTTGGGTATAAAAGACAGAGGTCCAAGGAAGAACTTGGAGTAGGCGTTAGCAAGCGAAGCAAGGTGCAAACAGACATAATATTGGGTGCTCCTAAGGATCAAAAATAGAAGATATTCAGTGAGATCCTAAAGGAGTCCATGCTGGTGCTAGCCGTCATTGACAGAGGTCAGGAAGATTGGAGCATCACGCCGGAGAAGTGGAAAGTTGTGTATAATGCACTAAACTCTAAATTTTTGAGGGGAATTTCTGAGAGAAAATCCGGGATCCCCCTAGTCTGGGTACGATGGAAATATAATACGATGGTAATGGTACGATGGTACAATGGTAAACTTTTGATGGTACGATGGTAATGGTACGATGGTAAGGTACGATGGTACGGTGGTAATGGTACGGTAGTACGATCGTAATGGTACGATGGTAATGGTACGATGGTAATGATACGATGGTAATGGTATGATAGTAATGGTACGATGGTACTGGTACGATGGTAACGGTACGATGGTAATGGTACGATGGTAATGGTATTATGGTAATTGTACGATCGAACGATGGTACGATGGTACAATGGTAATGGTACGTAAGTAGTGGCACGATGGTAAAGGTACGATGGTAATGGTACGATGGTAATGATACGATGGTAATGGTACGATGGTAATGGTACGATGGTATTGGTACGATGGTAATGGTACGATGGTAATAGTACAATGGTAATGGTACGATGGTAAAGATACTATGGTAATGGTACGTCAGTAACTAAATGGTAATTGTACGATGGTAATGGTACGATGGTACGATAGAAATGGTACGATGGTTATGGTACGATGGTAATGGTACAATGGTAATGGTACAATGGTGTTGGTATGATGGTGCGATGATACGACGGTACGATGGTAATGGTACGATGGTAATTGTACAATGAAAATGGTACGATGGTAATGGTACGATGGTAATGGTAAGATGGTAATAATACGATGGTAAAGGTACGATGGTAATGGAACGATGGTACGATAATAGTGCGATGGTAATAGTACGATGGTAATGGTACAATGGTAAAGGTACTATGGTAATGTTACGATGGTAATGGTACGATGGTAATGTTACGATGGTAATGGTACGATGGTAATGGTACGAAGGTAATGGTACGATGGTAATGGTACGATGGGAAATGGTACATAGGTAATGCTACGATGTTAATCAAACAATGGTAATGGTACGATGGTACGATGGTAATGGTACGACGGTAATGGTACGATGGTAATAGTACGATTGTAATGGTATGATAGTAATAGTATGATAGTCATGGCAAAGATGAAGTTTTAAATGTTGGAAATCATAATGGCAATGGCATTGGAAATGGCAATGGCAATAGCAATAAAATTGGATATGGCAATGGTTATAATAATGGTAATTGCAAAGGCAATTGCAATAGCAATGAATTGGCAATGACAATGACAATAGCAATAGCAATGGCAATGGCAATGGCAATGGCAATGGCAATGCCAATGGCAATGGCAATGGCAATGGCAATATCAATGACAATGGCAATGGCAAAGGTAATGACAATAGCAATGGCAATGGCAACGGCAATGGCAATGGCAATGGCAATGGCAACGGCAACGGCAATGGGAATCCCAATGGCAATGGTAATGGCAATAAAAATGGCCATGGCAATAAAAATGGCAATGGCAATGGTAACGACAATGTCAATGGCAATGGCAATGGCAATGGCAATGGGAATGAGAAAGGGAATGGGAATGGGAATGGGAATGGGAATGGGAATGGGAATGGGAATGGGAATGGGAATGGGAACGGGAATGGGAATGGGAATGGGAATGGGAATCGGAATAGGAATGGGAATGGGAATGAGAATGGGAATGGAAATGGGAATGGGAATGGAAATGGGAATGGGAATGGGAATAGGAATGGGAATGGGAATGGGAATGGGAATGGGAATGGGAATGGGAATGGGAATGGTAATGGGAATGGGAATGGGAATGGGAATGGGAATGGGAATGGGAATGGGAATGGGAATGGGAATGGGAATGGGAATGGGAATGGGAATGGGAATGGGAATGGGAATGGGAATGGGAATGGGAATGGGAATGGGAATGGGAATGGAAATGGGAATGGGAATGGGAATGATAATGGGAATGGGAATGGGAATGTGAATGGGAATGGGAATGGGAACTAGAATGGGAATGGGTATGGGAATGGGAATGGGAATGGGAATGGGAATGGAAATGGGAATGGGAATGGGAATGGGAATCGGAAAGGGAATGGGAATGGGAATGGGAATGGGAATGGGAATAGTAATGGGCATGGGAATGAGAATGGGAATTGGAATGGCAATGGTAATGGCAATGACAATGACAATGACAATGACAATGACAATGGCAATGGCAATGGCAAAGAAAATGACAATGACAATGGCAATGATAATGGCAATGGCGATGGCAATGGCAATGGCAATTTCAATGGCAATGGCAATGGCAGTGGCAATGGGAATATGAGTGGGAATGGCAATGACAATGGCAATGGCAATGGCAATGGTAATGGCAATGGCAATGACAATAACAATGACGATGGCAATGGCAATGGCAATGGGAATGGCAAAGGCAATGACAATGGCAATGGCAATGGCAATGACAATGGCAATGGCAATGGCAATGGCAATGGCAATGGAAATGGCTATGGCAATGGCCATGGCAATGGCAATAGCAATGGCAATGGCAATGGCAATGGCAATGGCAATGGCAATGGCAATGGCAACGGCAATGGCAATGTCAATGGCAATGGCACTGGCAATGGCAATGGCAATGGCAATGGGAATGGGAATGGGAATGGCAATAGCAATGGTAATAGCAATCGCAATGGCAATGGCAATGGCAATGGCAATGGCAATGGCAATGACAAAGGCAATGGCAATTGCAATGGCAATGGCAATGGCGATGGCAATGGCAACGGCAATGGCAATGGCAATGGCAATGGCGATGGCAATGGCAATGACAATGACAACGACAATGGCAATGGCAATGGCAATGGCAATGGCAATGGAAATGGCAATGGCAATGGTAATGGGAATGGGAATGGGAATGGGAATAGGGATGGGAATGGTAATCGGAATAGGAATGCGAATTGGAATGGGAATGGGAAAGGGAATGGGAATGGGAATAAGAATGGCAATGGCAATGGAAATGGCAATGGTAATGGCAATGCCAATGGCAATGCCAATGGCAATGGCAATGGCAATGGCAATGGCAATGGCAATGGCAGTGGCAGTGGCAATGGGAATGGGAGTGGGAATGGCAATGACAATGGCAATGGCAATGACAATGGCAATGGCATTGGTAATGGCAATGGCAATGACAATAACAATGACAATGGCAATGACAATGGCAATGGGAATGGCAAAGGCAATGGCAATGGCAATGGCAATGGCAATGGCAATGGCAATGGCAATGGCAATGGCAATGGCAATGGCAATGGCTATGGCAATGGCAATGGCAATGGCAATGGCAATGGAAATGGCAATGGCAATGGCAACGGCAATGGCAATGTCAATGGCAATGGCACTGGCAATGACAATGGCAATGGGAATGGGAATGGCAATGGCAATGGCAATGGTAATGGGAATGGGAATGGCAATGGCAATGGAAATGGCAATGGTAATGGCA